>JBAMBK010001066.1:1200000-1800000 GCA_037043435.1 Drosophila suboccidentalis | reverse complement strand
ACAGTGGCAGGAGCAGACCATGCTGAACCATCAAGTGCCATCAACGTTGTCATGATTTCTGCTTGTTAACATGGCTACCATGGCACGCCCAATGCCAACACCTACAACTACCCCCAGCCGTAACCCTACCACCCTCCGCCTCATACCCCGTCTACCCTAGAGAGAGAAAGAGAGATAGAGTCAGTCAGTTGGCAGCAGCTTGCCACATTGGTTTTGCCATCTTGCGAATTGGGAATTCTGAAAATTTAACTCTTAACGTAAAATGTTAGCTCGCTTTTTGGTTGCTATTGACTTTGAGCGAAGCAAACAGCAGGACGTAAAGAGAAAGAGACACAAGGAGAATGGGAGAAGCACAGAGAATGTGACTAAAAAGTGGAGACAGTGGTGAGCTGAACCTTCTCTGCCATAATTCGCCGACGACATGTCAACAGTGCGCATTGCTCCACATCCGAAATGACAGCATGGATGAGTCGGAGCTCTGTGGCAGGCAGATGGAGCAAGAGGCAAAGGGGCAAGGGGCAAGGGGGCATGAACTGGGTGTAAGCACACACAGTGCAACGGAGCAACGGAGCAACGTGTTAGTTCATTTTGATTGCTAATTGGTTTGTTACACAATGACGCAATGGGTTTTAACGAATTGGCCAAAAATTTATCAGCGCACGAGACAACTTGGTCACAGTTGAAAGGATGCACATACAGTTTTCCTCCGAGAAAGGGGGCAACTTGTGACATAACTGAGAGTGCGCTTTAATTTCGAGTTAATCAAGAACAAATGTCGAGAGCTTCGTCGATTAATTTGACTTTTCGATTTTCCCGATGATTATAAACATTTCGACAAGAATAAAACAAAAAAAAATAGAATTTTCTTATTATTCCTGATTCTATCTCAGCATGATTCTATCAATTTCAAGGACCCTTCAAATTCGTCCTTGAAGGACATTTGATATATCATATGAAAGATCTTGAATCATAGATCAAGAATAAATTTAAATTTTTGTTATACACCAATTGGTTCAAAAGATATTTAACTTAACTTTTATTTTTGACTTTTATAATAAAAGTTACGGAATAACTCTTATTTGTAACTTTTAAAATAAAAATCAAAAATAACTCTTAACTTTTATTTTTATTGAAAAAATCAGAAATAAGAGTTATTTCACAACTTTTATTAAAAAAATTAATTTTAACGATTATTTTTTACTTTTTAAATATAAATTAAAAGTAAGAGTTATTTCGTAACTTTAAAATAAAAATCTAAAAATAATTGTTATTTTGCAATTTTTATTTTAAAAGTTATAAAAGTTGCGGTCCCTGATTTCAACCAATTTATTAGGTTTTCAATAATATCAGAATATACTTGATGAGCGTGAATATTCTCTACCAATTTGAATAAATTGTTTAGGTCCTGGTGACTTAGTTTAGATTCATAAACATAAGGATGTCCTAAACGTTCTAAGTCTAAATCTCTTTAAGATGCTCCTCCGAGTTTCAATGTCATTCAATAAACAATTTGGAAATTAAGAAAAACCCATTTCTGATATTAAAATTAACTTGAAGGCTGCCAAGCCCCCTCCTAGGATAATAATTAGATGAAAGGACGACAAAAGCTCTCGAATTCTCCACTAGCTTCCTATCCTGCCGTCAACTCGCTGATTTGACTGACCACAAAGGAAGCTGGGTTAAATGCAGAGCTTGCTTACGAGCTCCTAACTATGCCGGGCATTGGGAACTGCCCGAAATAAAGCTCGACACACTCCACACGGACATCGTAAATCTTGCCGCATTTATCGTCGAGGGTGGTGCCAAGTGTGAAGTGCCACTAGGAGAGCAAAGTGCACGAGAGAAGAGAGAGAGAGAGAGGTGCGGGGACTGATTCTGGGACGGCTTTGGGACGCGCAATTAAATCCAAGGACGCGCAGATTTTACAGCCTAATTGTCGGAGAGGATGGACGGAGGCAAGGACGACAGGAGGGAAGGACGCAGTTGCAGGTAGCGATTGTCGGGCTTGCTTCAATTCCGTTGCAAATGAGTCGCCGCAGCGGCTGCAATCTGCAACAAGTGAGCCAACCGCATAATCCACAGCAACCACAAAGGTCACACTCACACACACACACAAACACATTAATAAATTTGCAGGAAAAAGCTGTTGGAAAATATTGAAAAAGCGATCTCTACACAAAGTTCATCAGGGGAGAGCGGGAGAGGGGGAAATGTTGAGGTGGGAGAGTGTCCAGGCGGCAGCGGCGGCGGCGACGACGGCGGCGTTTTTTGCAACCACAGCAAGGATTAAAGTGGACACTGTACAGCAAGTACGGCAACACCAACCAACCAACCAATAACAACAACTACAGCAGCAACAACAACAACAACAAAATGTTCATTGTTGTGACAATGTGGCAAACAAAAGCAAACAACGATGGCAGCAACAACAATGCTGACTCGTTGATATTGACAACTTTTTAATCACTTAATAAATTCAATAAAAATTAAATGCGGTCGCGCGTCAACAAGAACAACAATAGCAACAACAACAACAACAATTAACAACAACAAGTAATACAACAGACAGAAACAGCAGCAGGAAAGCAAGTTAAAAGGGTAACAACCAAATGGTACCAGATCCCTTGTTCAGCAAAGTCACTCAGTCAATCAGTCAGCCAGTCAATCAGTCAGCGAGTCAATCAAGCGCTGGACAAAACTCAAAGCTGACAATGAGCAAAGCGACAATAAAAGGGTTCAATCTGGAATTGTTCTCCCATCGTCGTCGTTTTTACAAGCTCAGGACTGCCAACCTTGTGAAGGAGCATGCTGAGTGTATAATTAAGTTGGCAGCTCTTCAGTTAACAGTTAATCGCTGCCTCTTTGTCTCAAGCGTGACAATCACATACATATATATATATATATATATTTTTTTTTAATGCTTCAATTAATCTGTAGGTGATAAATATATTCAAAATTTATGGTAGCTAGTGCAAAAAAAAAAGAAAATAGAAAACTATTAGTGCATATTTAGATTTAAATAAAGAATTATGTAGTTAACAACATATGTTAATTTTTAATGTAATCATGGTCTTTATATAACTATCACTTAATCACTAAGCAATAATAAAAAAAATAAATGGAATAGTTTGCATTAAATAATATTACTAAATCTTTTTTATGCTAATTATAGAAACGAACACTCCCATAACTCTCCTCAAAACATAGATTTTAGTGTCAAATTGTCAATTAAATAAAAAACAGCTAACAATTCTGTAAAATATTATAAGTAACTGAAAACGTTTCACACAAAGTTCAGTACAAAAGTGTTTTAAAAGCAGAGAAAATTAGAAAAGAAAAGAACTTTCGCAGGTAACATTTATTTTTTAACATATAATAAATAATTATTTTTTATAGATTCTTTTCATAATATATATTTTCTAATCACTTTGAAAGGGGATTTAAAATTCGTTGAAGACTTTTTATTTGTATTTTTATTCTATTGTTTCTTTGAAATTTGTATTTTATCCCCCAACCTTGGAGTGTGCCAATTGAATGTCATTTAATTAGCGTGAAATATATTTTTGCAGCACTTTAATTTGGCAAATTAAGTGGATCTATCTCCAAGGCCAGCTCGGAGGGTTGACGTTGACTTGTGGCGGTGACTGTGACTGTTACGGTGACTGTGGTGTGGCGTGAGTGACAGCAGCTGCTTTGGGGGGGATTATCGGATTGGGTTAGAGTAAATAACATAGTATATCGAATGATACGAGTATTGATATTGTTTGTCGTATCGATATCACTCCATGGCTAAGCTAAGGTAGAGCAAATCTCAGCTATTGCGGATTACGCCGCCTCCTCCATAGCGACAAGCGACTAATTTGCTGGGCTCTTGGGTTTTTTCCAATCCAATCTAAGCGCATTAGAAATACACAACACACACGACGGTTAATCATTCAAAATGACTAGCCCCCAATCGGCTAACCGCGAACCTATAGGCCTATAGACTGAAGGTGGTAACAGGTCCCACCACCACCACCTCCCCTTTCACCTATCCCTATCCCAATTCCCTTCATTTCCTCCCCTTTCTCTTGATGGTTCAATAAGAGACAATTGTACTCGTATGTCGCGTAGTGACAAGTTACAAATCGCCAACATTGGCATTTAAATTGTAAACCGGACAGCTTTAAAGTTGCCCAGACAATTGACTTCGCTTGCGTGACAAGCGACCAAATGCATTTTAATTTCGAGTAGAGGGGAAAAGGGGAACTGGGGAGGGGGAAAAGGAGGAGGAAGAGGCTAGAGCATGAGGATGAGGCAGGACTAGGCCACATGCAATCAACGTTGCCAGTCGCATTTCATTAGCGCTAAATTAAGCAAAAATCAAACCAAAAATGCACAATAAAAATTGCAAAAAGTAATTTTAAATTATGTTAATAGCCGAAGTCTTAATACGCTTTCCAATTTTATTTAATTTAGTCAACAAACAAAAATATCTTGGAGAAAACATTTTAAATTAGCCATAATTTCATATGATCAAAAGTCTTTAACATTTTTACACTTCCATTACCGTTCAAATTATTTAATTTTGTAATTTTAAAGTACGAGTACTCAGATTGTTTTATCACTGAGCAATTTTCATCTGTAAATATCAAGATTTTGAAAAAGTTTCTTATATAATTCCTAAACTGTTCTGGCTATGACCAATTTGTTTTATTTATTTCTTTTTTTTTTTCTTAATAGCCAAATATTAATTTGTTTCATCAATGTGATTGAACTTATAAATTATAAATAATAAACTTTAAAATTTCCATTTTAAATTATTGAATACTTTCAGCATGAAGCGATGTTATGTTATTAGCAGATGAGATCTTTCAAGTTAGTGTAATAATACGAACAAAGGCGATTGCAATTCATTTTCCAATGTCAGGCGCCCGAAAACTCTCTCATTTCGTTTGTAATTTGTAGTGGAGACGTGGGCGATGAGTAAGGGGAAGGTTGTGCGTTGGTGTGTGTGTATGTGCCACACCTCACCTCTAACTAGACTCTCGCCAATTTCCACTGATGCGCTCTTTGTAATTTCTGGCCAACCATTTTCCATTGCAATGCATTTTGGCCATTTTTATATTTTCAGTTGATTTCTTTTCGTTTTCGCCGTTGTTATTGTTGTTGCTGTTGTTGCTGATGCTGTTGCACGTCGCGTCACGCGGTTTTTCGTATCTGAATTCGAAAATATCTGTATCTGCAGATGTACTCGTATCTGTATCTGTATCTGCAACCGTGTGTGCGTAGGAATTTTTGACTTTCGCAGTTTTTCGCTTACCGCCGCCAACAATCACACAGTCAACCTCAGTCGCGGCGGTTGCCAGGCAACAACAACAAAAACACCAACAACAACAACAACACTCACTGCTAAATAGTCAAAAAGTTTTCCACGAGCTGCATTTTACAACAACATTTTTTAGCGCTCAATGAAAATGCAGTGAATTACAACAAATATAAATGAGTAGGTGAAAAAAAGAACTATCAATTCCCTTACCCCACATTCCTCAACACCCCCCGCCCACCCAAGCCTCGTAAAGCTGATAAAAAAGAGTAAGCATGCAGAAAAGTGTAAAACACATTGTGAAAATGTAAAATTTTCCATTGATTCCATTAAAAGCGAAATACTCGTATTCGCAGCAGTCGCATTCCAAAAAATTCTTTCGAAATTGTCTCCCGCTAGGGGGTGGGGTGAGAGGAGGGGGAGGGCGGAGTCAATATCTGGTTATGTTGATGTCAACTTTGTGGGGAAGTTGCCTTATAAGACTTTTGCTTTATTAGAGTCTCAGAGAGAGAGAGCCTAAAAAATATAATCATTTTGGTATATAAATTAAATATGTATATAATATATTTAATCAACCTCATTTAATTCGAATTATGCTCTAAGTAAACCAAATCTCTTTCATAAAGTTCTTTAATAAAAAAGTAATTAAAACCGGGATACTAATAAACCAAGTTGGAAAGGCTATAGTCGAGCTCCCGACTATGGGATACCCGTTACTTATTTAACTAAACTGAAAATATTTTTATTGCATGCTTTTAGGCACTTACATTGCATAAAAACTTTAATCATACATTACCATTGTTCTATTTGTCCCATCTTGTTGCAATTTAGTAGGATGATAGTTAATAACAGTAGTTAACGAAAACTACAAAAAAAAAACGTAATATCTTAAAAACTGTGCGAATGCTGGTTTTTCGCAATTTGCGTGGCAGAATTTTTAAACAAACTTGATCTGCGTGGGGTTTGTAGAAATCTGTGTGCGAAATTTGGGTGCTCTAGCTCTTATAGTTTTTGAGATCTAGGCGCTCACACAGACGGACAGACAGACGGACAGACGGACATGGCTATATCGACTCGGCTGTTGATGCTGATCAAGAATATATACACTTTATAGGGTCGGAGATGCTTCCTTCTCCCTGTTACATACATTGCAACGAATACAATATCCCCTTTTACTTATTTTTTAAGTAACGGGTATAATTATATACACAAAAAAAAATTCGGGTTTCCGGGATAAAATCCATCCGATGCGGTGTCAAAAGTTTGGTGATTCCAAATTTTCTTAAGCCAAGTATGAAATAGTTGATTCAAGTAAGATTTTTCCATTCCTTCTCCGCAAATATTTGGATTTTCGAAGCTCTAAAAACATTTTTATACCCGTTACTTATAAAAATAAGTAAAAGGGGATATTGTATTCGTTGCAATGTATGTAACAGGGAGAAGGAAGCATCTCTGACCCTATAAAGTATATATATTCTTGATCAGCATCAACAGCCGAATCGATATAGCCATGTCCGTCTGTCCGTCTGTCTGTCCGTCCGTCCGTCTGTGTGAGCGCCTAGATCTCAGAGACTATAAGAGCTAGAGCAACCAAATTTGGCACACAGATTTCTATAAACCCCACGCAGATCAAGTTTGTTTCAAACTTTTGCCACGCCCCTTTCCGCCTTCGCAAATGGCGAAAAACCACCATTCGCACAGTTTTTAAGATATTACGTTTTGTTTTTGTAGTTTTCGTTAACTACTGTTAATAACTATCATCCTACTAAATTGCAACAAGATGGGACAAATATAACAATGGTAATGTATGATTAAAGATTTTATGCAATGTAAGTGCTTAAAAGCATGCAATAAAAATATTTTAAATTTAGTTAAATAAGTAACGGGTTTAATATAGTCGGGAGCTCGACTTCCCACTTGTTTTTTATTAAAATCAAATGTTATAACTTTTTTTATGCTGAGTGGTTTCCAATTTATCCGCATATTCTGATAATTTCACAGTAATATCGCGAATACGTACTTTAAAAATGCATTTTAAAATCAAGAAGTTTATGCTTTAGAATGATTTTTTCCGTGTAGGAACTATTTTTGTTGTATCCCTAAATAACAATCAAAGATTAAATCGTTGTATATAAATTAGATCAGTCTGAAAATATTGATTAATCAAACTTTCACATTCAAGTTAAAATAATTATTTTGATAATAATAAGCCCAACATTTGTTCTAACAAATAAGTGCCAAGTATTGAAATCATGATGTGTGCCACATTTCTAGAAAGAATGTCGACAGTTCAATTCAAGTTCTGATAAAATATTCAAAATCCAAATACGCGCAGCAATACTTTTCAATTGAGAATTTGGTCGCCTAACCAATTTATGGGTAAGATAATGTTGCTGTCAACGGACAAGATGAAATCCGACGGTTGAATTGAAGGTTATTCCCGGACTATGGCTAATTGAGCCATGTCCAGAATTAAGCCATTCCCAATTATCTTTCTCTTTATGGTTTTTTGTCACCATCGGTGCGGTTAATGGCTGTGCTTGACAAAATGCACTGCGGTTGGGCCAATTTATGTCCTGCAGGAGTCGTTGTCCTTGAGGAATCTCTCGCATGTACATCACTCTGTTCGAAAATTGAGGTTGTTATGCTAATTAATATGACAATTGCACAAAATGAGACAGAGAGGACCACCAGGATGACCATAGCATATACTTGGTTCTGATACTGATTATCGACAGCTGCTGAGACCCCTCACAAGGCCTGATAATCTATAATTATGCGTTTTAATTGCCATTATCGATTTGCACAGCCAATGACCTTCAGTTCCGATCTTTTTCCTGGCTCGGACACCAGGCGACAATGTCAGCACTTTGGGATCGGAATGAGGACACCATACTCAATCGTACGTGGAGTGACAAACAGCGGAACAAATTGAAGGTTGGACAAAAGACTAAAGATGCCAAGGAACTAAAATCTCCTTACTAGCTATTTGTACCTCCCTGTGAACTAGGAGAGAAAATATAAAACACTTGTGCCCAAACTTAGTTCTAAATGTTATGACAGGAGTCTAAGTATTGAAAGAATCTATTCAGAAAAATCAAATTTTTTTTATCGAAAATAGAGACCATAGAGAAAATATTTAAGAAACGTCCAACTCAAAATACAATTTAATGCTGCGAAATTCGTAACTTTCAAAATTTTACCTTCGTTTAAATGTTAAATAAATACTTTACTAAAGAAGTTTAATGACTTTTAAAAATGACTTTTTATATTTGATTGACATAAATGAAACATGGGAATTTAGAAACAGCATTGAGAAAACCTCACAGCTATTGACGACAAAATCAATTGGGCAGTTCCAAATTCTTTCGGTTCCACTTGTCACCAGGTCGCTTATCAAATATTAATTCATAGTCTGAATGAATGGACTGACCACATACGTCAGAGAGATAAGAATTAAACTTGAAAACTATTTCAATCCAATCTCAATGAACTATCAGAAAATGAATTGTTATTTGATTGATTGGGGAATTTGAAATTTTTGACTATTTTTATTTGATGTGCGTAATGATACTGAAATAAAATGTTTTGGAAATTCCATAAAAAAACAAGAAGTATTTGGTTTATGTTTTGTTGATTTGTAGTGTTTTTTTTTATTTGGTTTCAGAAATTCGTTTTTTAATGTTTTTGCCCTAAAACTTAAAGCTATACAAAAAAATTGTTTGCTCTTCTCCTTACATGACTAAAAACTTAAACATTATCAATAGCTAAATTCGCATTATTTAAAAAAAAAATTCTTCAGATATATCAGATATATGTGTATATATCGGAGCTATTTACAAGACAACATTCATTCATGTCAAAGTCGAAATCAAAAAATAAAAGTTAAAATAAAAATTGCAAAAGTTATAAAAATAATAATTTAGGTTTACACTATCGAAGACAAGGGTTTCTTTAAAATCAAAATAAAAATAAAAAAATTATAATAAAAAAAAAATGATCAAAAATAAAAGCATAAAATTGAACTAAAGTTTTTCTCAATTGTTTTTGGATTTTGTTTTTCGGATTTCGGGAGGATTTTTTCCTTTTAAGATTTTCGTTAGCGTTCGCTGCGTGGCGATCGATGAAATTTTCACTTTTGTTTTTTTTTCTTTGGTAGGGTGTCGTTAAGGGGTATTCTTCTACCTTCAATTTTTTTCTTTGTATACAGTGCTCGGTGTATTGCAGTGTATGTGTGTGTGTGTGTGTGAGTATGTGTGTGTGTGTGTGTGCGTATGTAACGAACTCAACGCACGATTTTATGAATCGAGCATAAAACTTCGAGGGAGCTCGCCGCACTTCCCTTTCCCTTATCCGTTATCCGTCATCCGTTATCCGCTATCCGTTATTCGTATGCAAGCTCTCCGATTGCCGGCCGGAGTCCTTTCCCTTCCATCCTTGTTTTTGTGCTGTGCTCTGCTGTGGACGTGTCTAACTTATATGACTATATCACAATATTGCTGCCGCTCTGCGCCTGCTTTCTCCATCCATTTCCAACTATCACTCTATGTGCGTGTGTGTGTGTGTGTGTGTGTGTGTGTGTGTGTGTATTAGGGGGTGGTGTATGTGTGCTTAGGATACCGCTCAATAGGGCCGCCACACAGTCTTCTGCTGGACGGCGGCGCTCTTCAGTTTCGTTGCCGCCGGCAGCGTCGTCTCCGGTGACGCTTGACGTGGAGCTGCCGCCGCTGCCGTCGCGGATTCGTGGTAGAGGGGCTTGAGGGCGGAGGGCGCCTTGAGATCGCAGCGCATGCGAAGGGGCACAGAGATTTGCTGGGTGGGCGAGCTGCGCGTGGAGTCGATGGACTTGTCCAGCTCGTACTCGGACTTGACCACATCGATCTGCTCATCGTCGGAGTCCGCGTCCGAGGCGGACTGCTCGTGAATCGAGCTCGTCTCGATCGACGTGTTCAGCTTGAGCAGCACATGCGGCGTCGGCGTCGGCGACGAGCTCGACGGACGCGACGAGGCGGGACTCATGTGCGCCGCATCCGCGGCACTCAGTCCGCCGCCATGATGCAGTGCCACAGCTGCCGCGTTGCGTGCCCGCAGTCCCGCCGCCGCCGCAAAGTTGTACGGATGGAAGGCGTGTGGCGTCGACTTCTGACTCGGGTGCTGATGCTGGTGCTGGTGCTGCTGCTGATGCTGATGGGCGGCTGCCGCAGCTGCCGCTGCCACATGATTGAACGGGAACTGCGGCATCGCGTACGCGGCGGCTGGAGCTCCGCCCGGCGGCGATGGCATCATGGAGGCGGGCGGCACGGCGCCCACGCCCACGCCCACGCCACTCGCCGTTGGCGGATAATCGGCGGCAGCGGCAGCGGCTGCCACAGCGGTGCCGGCGGCACCTGGCGAGACGACGCCGCTGGCGCTGCCGTTGGGCGATGTGGCCGCCTTGGAGAGAGCCGGATGGTGCACTGCAGCGGCGGCTGCCTGCTGGTGGCGGAAGTAATCCGCATAGCCGTAGGTCATATAAGCGGCATCGAGCCACGCTGGATTGAGCATGAAGGGATTGAAGGCGCCGGGATGGGGATAGCCATAGCCTAGAAAGCAAACGGAAAAACAAACCAAGCAAAAAGTTAGTCGAGTTTAAACAAAAACAAATTTGAAATTTTTGTAAATTTTTGGATTTTTTGAAAGGAAGGAAGGTTGTGGATTGGATTGGGGGGGTGGACAGGTCAAAAATAAAATCGTAATGGAAACTAAAAAACTCACTTTGCTTACTTCTTGGCTCCCGCGGCCCGTCGACCGTTACTTTGATGGCTTTACTGTAGCTGGCTATCTGCACCGGATACGTGGCAATTGTGATGGTCAGCGTGAAGGATTTGCCCCTTCCAGAGCGTCCCACGAAGCGTAGATCATTGAATTTGGCCACCTGGTTCTTCATCGTCGTTGTGCAGTTGCGAAGCTCGCCGCAATAATTCTCATCGTTGCCGCACTTGATCGAGACGAGAGTTCCGTCCGGCACATCGTCCAGGGCGATCACCTTAAATGCTCCCGGCAGCGATTTGTTCGAGCGCCAATGATTCGGCAGTGCGCTGCACAGGATCGACGGCGAGCCCGTCTGCGCCAATTCGCCGTGATATTCCTGCAGCATCTCGTGCAGGCTGGCGAACATGTCTGTCATCGAGCTTGGCATTTTCGCCGAGTTCGCCGTGTTTGTGTTGGAGCTGGAGTTGTTGTTGTTGTTGCTGTTGCTGCTGTTGTTGTTGTTACTGCTACTGTTGTTGTTGTTGTTGTTGTTATTATTGCTGCTGGTGCTGTTGTTGTTGTCCGGCGTGGAGCTGCCCGTGCTGCTGGCCGAATGTGTGCTGATGTTGCCCTGGCTAACGTTGCTGGCAACCGCCGCTGCCGCCGCCGCCGCTGCTGCGGCCGCTGCCAGCACCTGTGTATGGGCGGTCGTATTGGCCACCATTGTGGGTCCAGCGGGCAAATGCATATTTTATATGTATCTGTGTTTACACGTGCTCAAAAAAAAATATTGCTGCTGCTGCTGCTGGCTGTAATCCAAAGTTGTTGTAATCCTTGTTGTTGTTGTTGTTGTTGTTGTCAACGTTTTGTGCACTTCACCAAACCAAAAAAAAAAAAGAGAAGGAATTGCACTCGGGCAATGCCGCTGCTTTTCACGCTTTTCTTCGTCGATTTTCTTTTTAATCTTTCACTCAAGACACACGCAAAAAAATTGTATATAATTTTAAAATTATTGCTGCGATTTAATGTTGTTGTTGTTGTTAATGTTCAAGTAACTGTTGTTCGCTGCCCGTTTCGCTTCAATATTTGAAAACGCGGCGAAATTGTGCTCTACTCTCGCTGCGCTGCGCTTCGCTCTTCAGTCTCGCTGTCTGCGTTCTCGACACGTTAAAGTCGCTGTGTGAACTGTTTCTCAACTGCGATCGTTGCCAGTATTTAAAGTAGAATGCGCCGCTGTCGCTGCCGCTGCCGGCGTCGCTGTTGCGCTGCTGCAAGACAGCACAGTCGCGCTCGCTCGCTCACACGCTGCCATTGCACTGGGCAAGCATCGCGCGCTCGCTCGCACTCATTGCAATTGCCCAGGACGTCGCTGCGTGGTTTGGTTGGCTCGTTCGCTTACCTATTGTACGTGTGTGTGTGTGTGTGTGCGTGTGTGTGTGTATTTGAGTGTATGGGCTAAGGGTGCAGCGGCTGACAGCGGCGGCGGCGGTGGTGACCGGGGCAGGTATCAAGCAACCACCATTGCCACAACAACAACCACAGTAAAAATTTCCCATTTTTCCATTGCGGTGTACACTCGCGCACACAGAAAACACGGCCAGCAACAGCAACAACAACAGCAGCAGCAGCAGCAGCAGCAACGAAGGCAACAAGAAATAAGGGAAGTCGAAAACTGAGGCAGCAGCAGCATTGACAGCGACTGCGGCTGCGACTGCGGCTGAGGCAGAGACAGAGGCGTGCGTTGTTTTTGTTGCTGTTGCTGCCTTGCTACTTGTGGCCAGGGGCGCGCGGTCAAACCGACAAACGGAATAAAAAAAAAATGTAGAAAACACCAAAGGCGAAGAGGGCAAAAAATCGTTGGAAGCGAAATAAAAATGTGCCGTGAGAGCGCGTCGCGAGAGCGGGGCGGTTGTTTTGGCTCTCTGAGCACATTGGAAAGGCGCAGGCGGGCGCAGAAAAAAATGAAAATAAAATGAAGACAAAAAAATCTCTGACTGGGGTTTTATGAAAACTCATGCAGAAATACACACACACATACACAGAGGAAAATACTGAAAAAATACACACTGCAAAGGAATAACTCATCTTGCTCTCATTCTTACTCTCTCTCTCTCTCTCTCTCTGTCTCTCTCGCTTGCCTGCTTGCCTTCTCAGTTAGTCAGTCAGTCAGTCAGTCAGTTACTCGCTCGCTTGCTCAACGGGCGGTTGTTGCCTGGAAAAATTGGTTTCTTTACGCACGCAACTTTAACATGGGCATGCAACAGTTCCAGCAGCGCGCGTGTAGGCACCCCATGGTCCCAATCCCATTCCCAATCTCAGAACCTGGCCAGGAACAACTCCGACTCTGGCCCATCCTGTGACCAGTATCTCGGGCCACAGGTAGCGACAGTCGCCATTTTTCGGGGGGTCTCTAGGTATAGGCGTCAGGATAACTGATCGATAAAAAGCCCTACAAATATGTATCATCGGAAGTTGATCTCATGATAAACAATTCACAGATTAATTCTGAAAGTCTGTCCAACGCCTTCAAGCTTAACGATAATCGTCAGATTATATATTTACCGCTGCCTGTGACGATCCACCGATTAGTTTTTAATCTCAGCTTTAATCCCTCAAGTTTGCGGAAGTGATTCATTCGAAAGGAAAACCATAATATGTTTTTATAAAATTTAAATCTGTCAATGCGGCAAATAGATTTAGGGCAATGCGTTAAAACATTTTAGATATTTAAATATTTTTAAATTAAAGAAATTTTGCGTTCATTTTTATTAAAGTCAACATACATGTGTGTTTTTACTTGAACTGAATTGAATTTCATTTTATTTTATATAAAATTAATTTACAGAAGAATAATTAAAGCTTAAAACCCACACTTTTGAATCAGTTTCTAAGAATATTCATCAGAGTCTGATTGGTTTGCATTTATATTGTAATGACTTGATAAATGATTTAAAAAATGCACAATTAAATATTTTAAAATTTTAGAATTTAGGACTAAACAGAGATCTGTGTTTACTGAAGATTTAGATTAATACTATTGTAGAATAATAATATTCAATATTTAAAAGTTATAAATTTTACTTAAGTGAAACATTCAAAAGTAAATTTTTTCATATTTTTACATATTTTTCAAATATTTCTATTAGAAATTGAAAACTTAATAGATTTGTCTGATTTACATATAAAATTTAAAATTTATTTTAGTTCCATGTGAAGCTGATTTTCGGCTGGAATCAATTATGCATTAGGGAAAATGTCCCCTCCTTTCGCTCTCGCCCCTTCTGAAAAGTTTCGAAAAGTGAACGACTCTGGATCCTGGACGACAAATCAAACTCGCGGCAGCCCAAAAAATTGCGGAGCGCCAAGTAAGTTAAAACGAGGCCACAAACAGACACACAAAATGGAGGGACGGACAGACTGGCTGAGAGAGACTGAGAGACGAGGAGGATGAGACTGAGACTGAGAATGTTCCCACTGAATAGCGGGAGAGCAGCAGGGCAACCACAATGAGGGCCAACTGGCTGGCCACTCTCGTGGCGGAGCTAGAGAGATAGAGGGTGGAAGGGGGGCAGTGGAGAGAGAGAGGTGGGAGAGGGAGCGACTCAAGTGTGCGTCAAGACTGTGTCGGGATGTTGCTCGAGCCAACCAAAATGTCGCGAGAACGCGCCTCGCAGCGGGCGAGCGGGGTAAGGCAGCGTTGCCGGGAAAGTACATGCACACTTCCAATAAACTTCGACGCTGACGTCGCCGACTCTGTCGCTGTCGCTGTCGCAGTCGCTGTCGAAGTTGACGCTTGTTGCTGATGTTGATGCTGATGCTGATGCGTGTGCGCCCGCTTGCTGTGACAACAACAACGACAACAACAGCAAGAGAAAGATACGGGAAAGTAGGGAACTTGGCAAGGACGCGCCTGGATGCGGTGGCAACTGGTACGTTGGTGCCACAGGTTAGTACGAGTAGCGTGCGACAAGGACATCGGCAACGGCAACGGACACCGGCAAGGCTTTGATTTTGATTGCTTTTCGCCTTCGCTGTTCGCCGTTTACCTTTGCGTTTTCCCGGGAATTCGCAACGCTCCTGTGTGTTCTCCTATTGCGCTCCTGTCGTTTTCCACGGCATTTGCGTGCCTCATTCAACACCCGCTGATCTCCAACATAGCACAGAAGCTGCACGTTGCACGTTGCACGCGCATCGCGCGCCGCGGGAAACGAACGCGTACCCCGAAGGATCAACCCAAAGGAGAAAATAGACAGGCCAAAAAAAGTATATTATAATCGCGTAATTTACAGCGATACCTGTTATAGAATATCCCTCGCTCTTTCTCTGTTTTTACTATCTATCCCGTTTTATATAAGGACACAGCTGCACAAGGAGCCTAGCTAAGCCACCCTTTTTTATTGCCGTTTTTTTTGCCGCGATAAAAATATTGCGCCCAGGTAGCCACCCACCAAATGGAAGAGGCCGCGTTGTAGGGAAACAGGTAGCAAACCACATACAGGCCGACATATCGAGAGCGCCGCATTCCGTCCTTAATCCTTTACTTATGAAAGTCAATCGCCTGGATTATCCAGCACGCCCAACAAATATTTTGGGCGATTAGCCGCCCCGCAAGAGGCCATAAAGCCCGCGAGGATCCTTGCAGCAGCAACGCCTCTCGCCAACTCGGCAACTTTTCGCAAGTAACGAGTGATCGCAGTAGCGAGTTATGGCCATTATCTCAACAACATACTTATATATGAATTCACTCGGCTAGGAATTTACTGAGATCGATTAAGGAATGTACGATCAGCACATTTCCATCACAAGGCACAACATCTAAGAAAAGTAGTTCGTAAATATTCCCTTATTCCGCAATAAAGATTACAAAAAAATGCATTAGTTTTCAACTCTATTTCGATGGATATATCACTTAAATCACGTAAACTACATTAATAATTCTATATTTATAATTAAAGTCGAGCTTCCCTGACTCAAATCACCATTATAAAATAAAGTTTGAGCAATGGAGACTTCGACTTATGAAAGTCTTTTTTAAGTTTAGAGTTTCGAGTTAGAGAGAATTCCAGTTATAGACGTCCGAGCTATGGAAGTTCAACTGTACTTATTAAAACAAATTTATTACTATATTAGTTGTTATGTTCAATTCTCATACTATTGTTCTTGATATCATTACTTTCATTTTTCGTAAGATTTTACGTTCATCAACTATTTTAACATTTAATACAAATTTTAACAAAACTTGACTTTGAAATAATGGTCCTTAAATTTCATTTTAGTTTGTTTTATGAAGACTACGACTTATGGAATTCTTTTTATAAGTTTAGAATACGCTGTTGCCACTCGATTTAGTTCGAGTTTGACAAAATTCGAGTCATAGAAGTTCGAGTTATGGAAGTTCAAGTGTATTTACATTTTTATTAATATTTGACAACTTATTTAAAATTTAAAAAAAATCTTGAAAGTATGGAAATCACTCAATTTCACCTTGATATCTGAATAAATATTTTCCATATAGTCTATAATGTAAGATATGGTAACATGAAGCTTGCGATACTTCAGCATTCTTCAAAAATTATAATGTATTCCCAAAAAATCTGCTTAAAATTTAAAATGCGAGTTAATAATTTTCCGTTCTTGAAATTCCAGTTTCCAACATAATACAAGAGCTACCACAAGGTCACCACAAAGCTTAAGGCTTAAAGCTCACGAGACAAAAAAAAAACAAAGAAATGTGAAATAGGTATTTATGCATGGGGCAGTGATCGGTGTCAGATCGGTTCAACAACCATTCAAGTGGACGCGTGATCATGCAATGCACGCAACTGTAACAAGCAGCTCAACCCTCTCCCTCTCTCTCTTTCTCTCACACACACACTAACACACACACACACACAAGTCAAGAAATGGGGAAGGGGGCGCTGCCATAATGAGAAACAACCAACCACTGGCAAGCGGCAACAACACACGCGAATTTATCAACACGATCAGTGGCTGTTGCTGCTGGCTGAGGGGTTGCTTATAAATAGACGCGCGCCGTCCATTGACTGAGAGCGGCAGCCAAGCATTAAGCGAGAGCCAATTCTCGTTCCAGTTTTTGTTCTCGTTCCCGTTCAAAAACGATCGATGAGCGCGAGCGAGATGCCCGACATGCCACTCACTCACTACTGGCCCCGCCCCAATAGCGATCAGCGGCGAATGCAGTTGAATACAGTTGGATTGCGTGCGCTCCGCTTGCTCCAAACGCCGCCGCTAACTAGGCAACACTAAAACCTCTCTGCGAAGCGTCGCGCCGTTGCGATGGAGCGAATTTCCAATGACGCAGTGGAGCAGTCCCCAGCACAAGAGAAAAAAATAAATAAAAAGAAAGAACAAAAAAGGAACCAACAACAACCAGCAATTGAGAGCCATTTTTAAAAAATGCTGCGACGCCGACTGTGGCCGACGCTGACAGCGACCGCGAACGTCGCTTGTAAGTGAATTGTGGTTTGTTGTTTTGGTTGGCGCAAGCTGCTGCTGCCACTGCCACTGCCGACGTTGACGTTGACGTTGACGCTGACGTCACTGCTGCTGCGGCCGCTGCCAACGCTGGCGCTGCCAGGATCAACCACCGAGTTCCAAATGTAACAAAGCAAAACAAAACAAAAAATTGAGGCAGCCTTTGGTATATAATTTTTTTTCAATAGCTACTGCCGCTGTTGTTGTTGTTGGCTGCTTGCTCTTCATGAATGAGCTCTCCCGCATGTGACCGAGTGAGAGTGAGTGAGTGAGAGTAACTGAGTGTCCTTTGCAATGTGAGTGAGCGCATAAAAATCACCACACTTCCACTGGAGGCCGCTTTCCATTGAACAATTTTATTTTGAGTCGTTTTTTTTCCTCTGTTTTCTGTCTCGTTTTGGGGTGGCTCTGCTGGCAGAGTTTGAGCGTACAATTTGAGAGCTGTGGTGGGTTTGAAGATGAGTTTGTTTCTGTTTTTTTTTTTGTTTTTTTCAGCTGGCAGCTGGCGGTGACACTCCCACAATACACACACACACACATGCACATGCACATACACATACACAGTGACATAGACGTAGGGACTCTCAGTGCTGGCCACAACATCGACAACTGTGCCCACAAGTTTGTGTAATATGTTTGCCATAGTGTTGGTGCTACGGTGTGCATTGGCTGGCTGAATATGTAGTCACTCCTCGTGCTGCCGTGCCCCCGCCCCCGCCCTTGCTCTCGTTTCCAGCACTGCCACTGCCACTGCTTCCAGCTGGCGATGCTGCCATGTGCGCTACACGCTGCTCTTAAAGACATCGACACATGTCGCTGGCGCATTCTTTGCATTGTCTCCATTCTATATCTTCTTCATCTTTTTGATACTTTCTCAATTTGTGTTTTGCTTTGTATTTACAAATTCCAATAACAACAAACAAATAAATGCATACATTGTAGCTTTTTGCTCGTGCCTTCTTTTTTCTTTTTCTGTCTCTGTCTCTGTTCCTGTCCCCAGCTCTCTTTCACTCTTGATCATCTGTACAAAGAGCTCGCGACAATAAACAGCTGCAGATCGTTGAAATACTAATGGTTGTTGTTGTTGAAATGTCATTTAGGGCATAAGTTATGGATATGAAAAGAATCTCAAAAATACTAAACAATGCATTGGCGGGAAATGCAACATGTAATCCTTGTGTAAAGCAACTATTCAAAAGAAATTTTATTATTAGCCTAAAATAATTACTTTTTACTTAAAATACAAATACAAGTGGAACAGAAAAACTAGATAGCTTAAATATTTATAGATTACATACTCTTCATAAATTAATTTTTTAAAATTTATATTCCTTAGATTCTGAGTATTAAGAAAAAATTGCGTTAAATTTTTTTTATTCTTATTTTGAATATTAATTACTGCATTTGAAAGCCCCATTCAGACGAGCACTTTTTCACCGACACTTTTTGTCACAAAACCGTCCGTGTCGCTCACCATCGCTCACCGATGAAATAGAACGTGTTCTATTTCCATCGGTGAGCGTCGGTTTTACCGACGCTTTGAAATTTTGTATGGTTACGCGACACGGACAGCTTTTCGACAAAATATGACAAAAAGTGTCGGTGAAAAAGTGCTCGTCTGAATGGGGCTTAAGTATTTTACTGTTCAGAAAAAATTGCATTATTTTTATAATTTTTTTTGAATATTAACTGTTATTGTTAAGCTTATTTATTGAGGCTATCTAAAATAATAAACAAAATTGTTTATACCAAATACAAGCTATATAAAATGTTTTTAGGATATTACGGAACTTAATTTAGTTTCAAAACTAAAAAAAATTAATAAAAACAATCGGCGAAGCTCTTTACAGTGAGTTCAGACTATGCATATCCCTTTTTATCATTTTCACTCGCTCTTTCTCCCATCATAGTCTCATATGTATATAGCTCGAGGGCTAACTTTCGGCGTTTGTCATGTGATACATCATATTGTTAGCAATAATGATGCTAATATTAGAGAGCACACTCCACACTCCGGGGCACTGCGACCCTCCCCTTGGCCAATGCACTCGAGAAATGCGTAGACAATATAAAGATTAAAGCTGAAATCCGTTAAGCCCAGCAATGGGCCCTTAATGCGATTGCGCCCTATGTTAGAGTACCAGCAAAACAACAACAACAACAACAATAATATATCAAAATCTACGATAACTGACAGAAACAGGAACAGGAACCAGTTTTATTTGTAAATTTCTCACACACACACACACACACGCTGAGAGTGAGAGAAATGAGTTCAGTAAATATCAAATTTCATATAATTGGCGGCCATTTTGAAGTTTTGCATTCAAAATGGCAAAAC
The DNA here is from genome assembly GCA_037043435.1 of Drosophila suboccidentalis. NCBI lineage: Eukaryota > Metazoa > Arthropoda > Insecta > Diptera > Drosophilidae > Drosophila > Drosophila suboccidentalis. The sequence goes on along the minus strand of JBAMBK010001066.1, from coordinate 1,780,129 downwards.
TCGTCCGCCCAACTTTGCGACGTTCCGAACCGCTGACCAGATGCAAAATGCCGTTTCTGCTGTAGGGCACAAAGCGGGCACAACAGTTGCCCAACAGATGGTGTGGGGGCGGGTCAGGCGGGAGGTCACTAGCGGGGAAGGGGTTGCATATGGAATATGGAATGCGTTTGTTGGAGCACCACTTGCAGTTCACATGATTTTTTATCTTCTGCCTACAGTCAGAGACGTCGAAAGGGGGCCAAACATAACATAAAGTAGTTCGATTTTGATTAAGATATAAAATTTAAACTACAGGGAGATAGGAATAGACAGCCTTAAATTCAATTCTTAATTCTAGGTTTCTGCCTATGCTTGTAACAAATCTTGATTTTTTTCTTTCAATTGTATTATAACCCTTAGGTGTTTTCACTTCATCTTTTTATTTGTAAATTTTAAATCTTGTATTTTTAGTTTAATTGCTAATTTGAAATCGTTTATTAACATTTTCTGTATTTTTATTTTAAATTTTTATCGTGGATAGCCCTTAGTCGACGTTTTATATATATTTGTATATGGGATGCTTTTTAAAAAAAAAAATTGACAGATTTGTTTCGTTATAAATATTGAGATCTTAAAAGAGGATTTCTTAAAAGATGGTAGACGGGTATATAAACGGTTGATTTGAAATTCAAAATATTAAAGCTCATAATTTGTATCATACTTTGTTCTGATACTTTATCAAAACAATAATAATAAAATACAAAAAAGACTTTTAAATTTAGAAATTTTGTTAAATTGGTTATTCAAACGGAATATATGTATATGAGGGCCCCCTCGTCGGCGCCACTGCTCGACTGCCAGTTCTGTCAAGTGGTTCCATGACAACTCTTTTTTTTTTTGCGTTTCTTCGTTTGCATTTTTTTACTGGCAACTCGCGCTGAGAGCGCCAGCCTGGAAATGCCCAGCAGAGCGGAGAGCGGAGAGAGCGCGCCGCGTTTGTCGTCTTGGAAATGTGCAGTCGCGTCGTCGTTTGCCGTTTGCCGTTTTTTTTTCAATTTTTGTTGTTGTTGTAGTGGCAAAAGCTGCAGAAGTAACAGTATTCGCAGCAGTACAATGAGGGGTTGTCGTTACCCCTTCCCCTGATATTTTCTCTCTGTTCCCCTTCCATCATTCGGTTTCCCCTTGTTCGTTGTTGTCGTAGTCGCTGCCGAGTTGGGCTGCCACAAAACTAGTTTGGCTTTGGCTTTGGCTTTGACAGCGGCAACGGACGACGACGACGACGACGGCTGCGGCAGCGGCAGCGGCTGGCATAAAACCGACTTTCCACCCACTTTTTGGTTTTTCTCTGGTTATTCCGGTGGCTGTCTTAGAGCTTTTTAAGGGTTGCAAATCAAAACGCGGTTTGTTGGTTTGTATTTTTGGCCAAAGTCGTCGTAACTTTATCGTCAGGAATGAGAGAGAGAGAGAGAGAGAGAAAGCTAGTATGAGAGCATTAAGTGAGTGAGAGCAAGAGCTACAGAGTGAGAGAGAGAGAGAGAAGGAGAGGGTGAGAGAGATAGATAGAGGAGGGAATCGAGGGTGGTTGGGTTGGAACATATGAAAAACGCAACGTTAAAGAGTCTTCGGCGCCATTATTGACACTTACCAAGTGTTGGCCACCCATCCCATCCCATCCCATTCCCCCTCTGCTGATCCAACACTACCTTCCCCTCCCTCCACTTCCCAGAAGGCTGGCCACATTTACTTGTGGCATCCTCCTGTGCTGGAAGTTGTCAACTCATATGCATAATTGCCTTGTATTTATTTGGGGCGCCATCGCTGCGCAGTTTCTGCTGCTCTCCAACCCAGTTGGGGCTCATTCTCTCTCGCATTCACTCACTCTCTCTCTCTCTCGCTCTGTCTCTGTCTCTCGCTCTTACACTCGCACACGCTGTCACACTCCTCCGGCAGAAGCTATCTCTTTCGCACTAGCTGGTTGGCTCAATGTGGCGTGTTGTTGTTTGTGTGCTTTTTAGTTTGGGATTTTCGTGGCATTTTTGTGGCCTTTTGTCTGGTTAACCGTGGTTGGTTATTGGTCAACACACACACACATCACACACACACACTCACACATACACGAACACACCCACGCACATCCACATGAAACCGCTAAAAAAATATTGACTTAACCAAAAATGCTTGATTAACTGCTATCGTTTAAAATACAAGCCCATTTAATAAGCGCAATAAAAACAACAACAACAACAACAACCACATCAACGGCAACAACAACAACAATAGGATATTTATATTGGCTGCCATTAAGTATGGCCCGAATAATGGTGTGCCATAAATTGATCATATGAACGCAAAAGGGCGTTAAATCATATAAAAATAAGCTAATGACGAACAATTTATATTATTGAACAATTTGATTATTATGTAAGGGAAATCAAAAGACAATAAACAATACAATGTTTACATAACAACTCGGTTTGCGGAAATACATATTTATTAAACAACACTTAATCCAAAGTTTTGGTTGGAGTCTTGTTTTAATTTAGCGCAAGCAGATAGTTTTATTATTTCCATGAATTTAATTTTACCTTCACAGATATGTTTTAACTTAATTACTTTATTTTAATTTTATTTATAATAACTTTTCATACATTTCAAAATCAAGCTTCAATATACGTAAAATATATTTATATATATAGAAAAGTATGTATATACTTAATAAAATTATTATTTTTCTCAACTGAAGCATTATTAAAATAATTCCTAAGATTTCAGTTATTTTCCATAACTTTTTTTTAAATAGTCTCTTTTTTGAGATAATAATTTTATTATTATTTATTCGCTGCTTTAAGCTCAAGACATTTCTTGATCGTACAATATACAAAAGTTTGAAATTTTTATCGCTACAATTGATGTAAGCTATTTAAGTGGTGGATTAATTAAACTAGATTTGATTTTGAAAAAAGAAGTGGAAAGTTGATTAGTTGGAAAACCAAGAAACAGTATCTCATCCATTTGTATTTATCAAAATGGTATGTTGTTAATATTAATCATTATTTTTTTAGAGTACCATAATTTTTATCAAACATAATCACCTGCTTATCACGCCCTCATTTTTCAGCGTCTCCCATCACAGAATCCCTTACCCAGGCCCTTGACTTCGTTCCAGGATTTTTTGTGCCCTCACCGCAAAAATAAAAACTAGATGAATGGAAAATAAAAAAAAAATGCAGAAAAGACACAAACAATAGTGGCTAAAAAGGTGGCAAAAAATTGAGAACAAATCCCAGATGACAACAGAGCAGAGAAGTGCAACATGACAATGATGACCCATATAAAAATTGTACTCCAGTTTTTTGACCAATTTTTAGTGCTGTTTTTTGTACGACGTTAGTTTTTTTTTGGGTAACAAAGGACAACAATAAAAGGCCAAGATCGATTCCTGTTAGCTGCTAGGCAGTTCTTAGATCAATTACGTTGAAAACAGACCGGAAAGTCGCTACAATTTTTCACCAAAAAAAAGCAAGCGAACAAAAACGAGAATAGAAAGCACCGCGTTGTGTTTTATGAGCTTGTTAAAAAAAATCATAAAAATTATTTATATTTATTAAAATGTAGATCAGGTCAGACCCAGAGTTTCTGGGTCATTTGAGACTCATAAATCTTGAACAAGATCTGCAAAACAGGGCTACAAATTGTGTGGAAAATGCAAAAAGAAAAAACCAACAATCACATTGCTTGACTTTTCTAGGAAGTGACGACAGCCCAGGACTCGGACTTGCGTAATAATTTGCATTTTTATTTGAATTTTTTTGTTTTCTTTTCTTTTAGCGCTGCTTCATTCAGTTCAGGCGAGGCGAGGCGCGATCCTGGCCAAAACGAGGGCGTGCACAAAAAATTGACCTAAAAATCTACAAATTACCTAAGATGTGTAAAACGAGAGCAGAACACAGAGCACAGAGAGAACACATCGTAAAACGGCCGGGACGGGGACGGGGACGAGGATGGGCAAAGGTGCTTACGTAACAACCTCACAGGACATCACAATTAGAGGACCTCGACCTGCTGTGCGTTGTTCTACTTTTTTGCATGTGCCACAATAAAAATCCACAGAATTTTTTCTCGTCTCGGTGACTTTTTTCCTCTCGTTGCTTTTATTTTTATTTTTTTCTTCTTTTTGCGACTCTCATAAAATATCCTCCGCTGGAATCTGTAAATAGCGTATCTACAGGATGATTATCGTCCGCATTTCGAACTAATTGAGGCGGGTGGTGCTGCGTTTATAGCTCCCTGATCCCTGATCCCCGGTCCCTTATCCCGACTGTTTCTTAATCCTCAAGATCTAGTTCTGGTTTTTTGGTTCTTTTTTTCTTTTTTTTTGCATAACATCATAAAAGTATCTCAAAAAAAGATGAACAAAAAAACAGAGGAAAAAACTGAAGATGTACTAAAAATTGGTTAGAAAACTAGAGCAACGTTTTATGAGATCTTTGTTAGAGTCTTCTTTAGGATCAGTGCAAGAGGGAGAGAAAGAGAGAGACTGAGTCACGTTGTTATAATTCATTTGCAATGTCATCGCCACCTGCTGTTTATTGCCAATATGTCGCGATTTTTACCCTGTTCACATGTTCCCAGTGGGCTCCGCTTGTAATTTGGATTGGGGATGGGGACGAGGGCGTGGACGGGGACGGGGAAGAGGCGGTGGCATGTTGTTGGGTGAAGCAAGTGTTTGCCTTTTAACCCCAACGAGCAACTCACAGGGCAACCAAACGGAACAAGAAAACAACAAAAAGAAAAAAGGCAGAGAGAAGAAAACAAAACAAATGAAAAGCAAATCAACAACAACAAGTTTGTGTTAATAATTTGACATTTTATTTGTCAAACACGAGGCAAACAATCAAATCGCTAACACTTTGAGCCAAGTACCAAGTTGAGGCAACACGGAAATCAAATAAGCTCAAACGGCATATGACAAAGTTCGAATCACCTGCAACAGAACCAGGTTCGAAATCCACTTGCACTATTTACTATAACTATTTTTATTATTTTATATATGTATACTAGTTTATAAATGTATTTGCTCTTTTTATTTACTAAAATAATGGAAGATTGGAATAACAATTAATACTTATACTGACTTTACAAGAAATATTGTGTAATGATTCAAAATTGAAAATTATTTTAATAAATACTTTTTATAATTTACTTTATTTTTTCTTTAATTTATGGGAAAATTAAATTTCATATAAATCAAATAAAATCAGTTAAACTAAATATTTACTTATTATTTTGAAAATATACTTTGTAAAATGTTCTAAAAATGGCTCATAAATGAATGCAGCAAATAAGTAGCGCATTTTTGAGTATTTTTTGTATAATTTGTCAATGGGGGAGAATCATAATGTTGCATAAGGCCTTCTCCATATTACACATGTTAAGCCCACCAATCCATTGAATTTGTTCTCTATTTTTCTATTACCCTCAGTCTTTCTCTCTCCAACCCTATCAACATAGCCGAGTACTTAGACTCGTGTATTTAAATGTTTCGTTTTGTGCTTTGCGTGATTGCATTGCGAGTTGAGTTTCACCATTCTAAAATATTTTGTATCGTGTATTCGTTTAATACTCTACATGCACCATATTTGTTAATTTTATTGCTGTAACCCCTTTTCTATACGCCTAACAGACGCCATAATGTTAAGTATAATGGGGTATTTTTTTTTTGGTTTAAGTAATTAGGATTAAAACAAACACAAGGGAAATACAAGGAATAGATTATTTTATTCTACAGTATCATATTTATTTTTGTTTTCTTTTAAAGTTAAATAATATATTTGTTGTATGTATGAAGCATGGAAAAATGTATATAATAATATACATTTTTAATTACATTTATTTATTGCGAAGTGCATTTATGTTAGATCAATAACTATTTTTAATTACTCAGAACTCACATCCAAATTAAATTTTTAATCACATTAATTTGTTTACCAATAAAAGGGTATCCAAAAGTAACCTCCATTGCAAAGATATCAGTTCATCCTTGTTGATTTATTTACTTCGCCAGCCCCATGGCAAAATAATCCTTTCCGGCTGCAAGTTCAGCTCCCCATTCGAATCTGAAAACCGCCCTCGTAAACCCCTTACAGATCACCTCGCAAACATTCCGATTTTAAGGTCTTGAATTGTGCGCTGACATTTTCGCGTTTGGCTTTGTCAGCAACGTCCTTGCTGCTGTCATTTGTTTGCATTGCAGCAGCAACAACAACAACAACAACAGCAACAATAATGGGTGGAAGAACAACGAACAACACTCAAACAACACAAAAGGTGATTGCGATTGCGAATTCCGTTGACGTTTTTATGGCGCATTCAGCAAACCTAACAATTGCAAAACCGACAACGAGGAAGCCAAGGAAGCCAACTCCTTCGCTTGAATGCAACCGACGTGCCAACCAACCAACACACACACACACATACCACACACACATATACCACACACGCACACACACACATACAGTGAATTGAATACATGAACCCGCGAATATGAACACTTGCCTTTTTATTTAATGCTGACGCTGACTTCAAAACGACTCGAAACGAAAGGCAGTTGGAAGTATTTTTTCCGCCAAAAGGACAACCGAAGATGGAAGGAAGGAAGGAAGGATTCACTCATGCATGACGCCGACACCCACGCTAAGAGTTCTCTATCCGCTGAGCCTTTCTCTCTCTCTCTCTCTCTCTACTCTGCATCCTTTCGTCCTTTTGTTTAACATCGCGGCGTTGCACGTTGTTATCGTTGTTGTTGTTGTTGTTGTTATTGTTTTCTTTTTGTCTGTTTGTTTGTTTGTTGTGCTTTTCGCAAATTTTTATGACTTGCTTAACAACACGCAAAGTTACACACTTATACTGTGCATAGGGTAGGAAAACCCACCTCTAACTCCTTGCCAACTCCGTTTTGAACATTTAACTACATATGTACCTACAGGACGCAAGCAAGTTATGCCACATTTGGCAGGAAATTCACAATCTACTATTTTGTTTAATTATGTTTTTTCATTTTCAATTGGATACATAATCAGTGGAAATAAGCGTTAGAATATCGGAAGCATTTATTTTGATTCAATTGAAAGATTTCTATTTTAAAATAATATATGTACATTTTAATGCAAGCACAAACAGATAAAAGCATAAAAATCGTGCCTTAAAATGTATAAAATATGTCAAAGATATAATAAATATTTATTCACGAATTAGACAATCAAAACACGATATAATCGGGTCTGTTCCGAATTCCGAAAACGAGTCGATTTGCCACAAAACGAGTTGAATTCCGAAAATCGACAATAATAGTCGTTTTCACAACGTGTGCTGTAGAGTCACCGGACTTAAAAGTAACTGCCATTTAAAGCTTTAAATTGAGAACCTAAAATTATAAACTGAAAATAAAACATTATTAGAACCGATTAAAATCACTACTTCAAGCTTAAACAGTTTGAATATTTTTTAAAAGAACTTTTTTAAAAGCATCTATAAAATATTTCATAAAAAACAAAACCGAGCTGTTCTGAATTCTTCTTTAATTTTTGTTATCGATACCAACTCTCGCAGTCGAAAGCGACTGAGTTGCTTCAATTGAAGAACCAAATTCGAACAACGAAGTTTCAGTCTAAGTTACCTTCTATCTGCTATATTCAACCTGAAATACTTAATTTCGAATTTTCGAAACATTTTCGAAACTGAGTTCGAAAAGTAAAAACAGGCCCATTTCGATCGGAATTGGGAACACCAAATAGTAAAACGTTCGATTTCGTTTCGTTTTTACGTTTTGAAAACGTTTGGAATTCGGAACAGGCCTGAATATCAACCCGAGACAGAATAATTCTCAATTTACGTATTTATTTTAGATTTAACTTATTTCTTTACATAGGTAAAGAGCTTGTAAATACATAAAAATAATTTCAAAATTTTCAAAAATAAGAAAATTAATATTTAACACATGTATTTAATACAACAATCAAACTTATTTTATGAGTTTTTGTTTAACTTTAATAGGAAATTAATTGTATTTAATAAGAATTATTTATAAAACATGTTCATTCAGTCTTAACAATTTTAGATAGCCACACAAAATAATAGCCCAAGTTTCAAAAAAAAAAGATTGAAACTATTCTTGACATTGTAGAGTATTTGAAACGAGTGAAATCATATAAATAATTGAGCGATTAAAATATTAGTCGAATTCTAGCTATTTCGTATTTCTATTTCTAGCTATGCAATAAATTGCATACTATTGGAATAACATGAAAGCTAAAAATTAATTTATTTGAATTGTTTGCTTATTAAATTTTAAGTTAGATTTAATCTAATGACAATGCCAGTGGATGGTTCATTTCGTGTCGTCTTGACATTTCTCAAGAGTCAGGACAGACAATTTTTCACAAAGGACCTTCTCTTCTCTTGTGTGTGTGCGTGTGTGTGTGTGTGTGTGTGTGTGTGTGTGTGTAAGTGCTGTTGTGCTCCTGCTGGCATCTCAAGTGGCCACTTGGCATTTGGCACTCATGTAAATCTACACAAATCGCTCGACAAATTTGCGATAAATCCGAATCATTTGCCCAGATTCTCATTTCACAAATGTCAAATGCACATTAACGACAACCCTCAAAAACTATTGACGGGGGTTACGGGATGCATATATATATATATATATTGAGAGTGAAGAGGGAGACAGAGTAAGAGAGAGAGAGGAGAGGGAGATAGAGATTATGAGCGGGTCGTCGAGTCTGACGAGTATTTCGGCAGCCGTGCGAATATCGAAATTGAAAATATGACAACGCAACGGGTCTTATATCTTCCCCGTCCCCGTCCCCGACACCCGCTGGACATTCACTCCGACTGCGATCCCTCGAGCACTCGGACAGGGGTCGGTCCCCGTTCCCGTCTCCGTCCATCCGTCCAGTCAGCTAAGGGATAAGGGGGCGGGGGACTCTTCCTGTCCGACCGCCCGACCGCCCGTCTGAATGCCAATATTGTCAATGCAGTTTGACAGGAGGAAAGTCGTGGCATGGTGGCCAGGAGGCGAGGCGACGAGGAGGCAACTGTCATCCATCTCCACACAAACACACACACACACACACAGAGAGAGAGTCTCTCACAACAATTGAACATATTTTGCTGACATTTTAATTAATTTGACACTCGTCACACGTTGTATTTTCGCATTTTGCGTCGTTGGTATTTTCGGTTATCGGTTTTCGGTTTTCGGATTTGGGTTTTGCGTTTTCGATGTTAGGTCTTTCGGCCTTTGGTTTCCTGGAGGAATTACGCGGCTTTGGGCTCGGCAATCGCAATCGCAGTATTTAATAAACGAGCAGTCTGATTGCATTCGAAATTGTGATATATTCGATGTGGCATGCAACACACACATACACACACACACACACACACACAGAACAACAAGCAACAAAAACAGAGAAAGAGAGAGAGATCAACAAAGGCGCGTCTAAAGTCAGTTAATTAGAACTAAACCCTTTCCCCTTGACTCGCCCCCTCTGACTTCGAGGGAAAGTGGTAAGAAGAAGTAGAAGTTGAAACATTGATGTCGAACGATGCTGCCACTCGGGGGCGTGGCAGGTCAGTTCAGCTGGCTTAGCAGCAAATGTTAATTGCCAACTTTGGATAGCGGAACCAAAGTAAGCCACACTTTCCGGAAAAGCGAGGACCAGGCTTTAAGCCGCGTCGAAAGTCAAAGGATTAGAGCGTTGATCGGTGAGGATCTGAGAGGATCGGCGAGGATCAGTGACCCGCCTCAGTGATCGAGGGAAAGGGGTGTCGTCATGTTTTCAAAATAAACAAATTGTAAACACACACGGCCAAGGAATCTCGACTCGACTCAACTCAGCTCAACTCGACTTGACTCGACTCTAGACTTGCAACTGTGCAACTCTGCAGCGGAAAGACGCCCACACGTTGCAGTTTGTTGGCAATTCTGTTAGCCTTGTGACCGCGAGAGTCTCTTAATTGCCTGCAACTAATTATGAATAGGCTGTGCCCTTTTTGGACCAAAAGGATTGATCTGACAGGCAGGCAGGCATCTGATCAGCAGGACAACGTCAACTACAACGACAACAAGGACTACGAAAGGGCTGACAACGGGCTGCGACACTACTGTTTGTCCTTGCCGCGATTGTCGTCATTGTTGTTTGCAATTGTCATTTTATAGATGATGCCTTTGTTTCGGCCATTGGCAGTTCGTTTCAGCGCGTCGCCGCACCCGTAAAACTCGGCCGGATTAGTGGGCATGAAATCTGGCAAAAGGATTAAAAGCAAATTAGTAGTAGGCAAAGATCCGACTGTCAGTAGCCTCAGCTTCAGTTTCAGTTTGCGTGGGTTGAAATCACAGCTCGCCAGTTATGGGTCTAACTTTCGGGATGTCTGTAAAAATGATATTTTTAGACACATTAAAAAACTGTTTGAAATTGCACTTTCAAGTTCCCAAAAATAAAATCATTATAACTGTTTTTATTTAAAATTTCTATTAAAATTTCTTTCTCATTGGTAAATTAAAAAGATATATTTTAATATTCAATTTTGATATCAAAATTGTTCACAAAAACGAAAAAAAACATGACATAGATCATAATTAACAAAAGCAAACACTTTCGTATTCCATTTGTTTGTTTTGCTCTTGAAAAGAGTTTTTTATAGAGCTTTTTATCCTTTGAACTTGAAGTTAAGCTTAATTATAATTCATATTAATTTAATAGCGTATTATGTTACATAATTTTACTTTAATTTTTAAAAGTACATTTGCACTTAGTTGACATTAAATAAAACAAGTGGAAGAGGCAATAGTCGAGCTCCCGACCATAGGATACCCGTTACTTATTTATGCTTTTAGGCACATACATTGCTTAACACTTAAATCAGCCATTACTACCGTTTTGTTTTGCCGAACTTGTTGCGATTTAGTAGAATAAAAGCTTATAAAAGCTTATAAAAAATACGTAATATTCTAAGATTCTATTCTGAGATCTAGGCGATCACACAGACGGACAGACGGACAGACGGACGTACGGACGGACGTTGATAAATCGACTCGACTGTTGATGCTGATCAAGAATAAATATACTTCATAGGGTCGAAGGTGTTTCCTTCTCCCTTTTACATGCTTTTCAACGAATATCCTTTTACTTATTTTTTAAGTAACGGGTACAAAAATAAATGTCTTCGAAGTTGTTTCAACACTTAACAAATGACAGCTAAGAAACCGAACCGATTTAAATTTTTCTGTCCTGAAGTGAGCAGAGAATATTTGGAAATACGTGTTGACTGTTTTTTTTTTTGAGTTCTGGTAGATATGTTGATTCTATAATCTTGCTTACATTCGTACTGTATTCTGTACTAACATATTTATTTATCTGACGTGACACACCTTTAACTTTTGGAAACAACTCCAAATTAATTATGTGGGGCGTTAAACATAAGACACTTGAAACTTGATCAATTATGCGCAAGTAAAAACAGGTGAAGTAAATCTGAATCTCAAGCTCAAACTCAAGCTCATCATTAATGCAAGTGAAGAAGTGAAAAAGAAATTAAAGTGATTTCTGCTGTCGCAAAAGTTTGACTCGCGGTGGTTGCTGGCAAAAGGATTTTCAAGGACAACGCGAACCACATCAAGAACCTTAATATCCACATCCATTTGCCAGGCTGACGTCAAAGGAATATAAAAATCAACTGCACATAAAACGCCGCTTAATGCGACTTTTGTCAATAATCAATTTTCGCTGAGCTCCCGCGCGCTATAATAATGCCAATTTATTTGCTACTCGAAAAGGGTTGAATGAACCAACCACACACACACATATGTGTGTATGTGTGTGGACTGACGCACAGTGAGTCACAGCTGCACGTGTCCCTGCCAATGTCTGTTGCAGCCAAATACCCGCAATTTATCTATCTGATTTTTAGATACTCGTATCACAGCGAAATCGACGTCGTCATCTTCATCCTCATCCTCATTCTCATCGTCGTCTGAGCCTTGGCAAACTTTCGGCTCGTTTGGCACGTTCCCTCTGAAAGCTTAACGCATCCTTTGCCTCGATGAATCCCAAGCCAGGCCAATGGAAAACAAAGCAAAGCAAAGGAAATGAAACACAACGAGATGATGCCAAATGATATGCCAGTTAGTTGACTCGATCACTCAATCTCAGTCCGGATCTGTGGATTAGCTGCATGTGTGTGTGTGTGTGTGTGTGTGCCAGAGTTTTGTTTTCTTTTAACTTGGCTAAGGGAGTTCACATCTTATAAATATTTATTTATTTTTTAATTCTTAAAACATTTAGGCACTTTTTGAAGATCTGTCTCATGTGTAACAGCTTTGTCTAAAATCAAATTACAAATCGACTTCTATAAATATGCAATAACTAAGATCCTTGATATCCTTGTTCTAAATTAGATTAAAATAGCATCAGTCAAAAAAGTAATTTAAAACAACATTAACGCAACGAAAGTTTCTTTCACATTCTAATATCAAATTTTCTTTTCATATAACTTAATAAAAATTATAAATCCTTTTTGAAATACTAAATTAAACCAATTCATAAAATATATATGTAAGTGATAATTGTTTGTTTCAAAAATTCCATTAAGTAATGGGACTTAAAATATACCAAATTGTGAATTCTTGTAATGAGGTGAAAGAGTTTACATAAATATTTTTGACTTTTAGTAGTTTTTATAATGGGTTTTTAAAAAAGTTTTTAGAAAGTTACATACAATTTCAGTTTATCAATAATCCTTAATTAGATATGTACAAATGTGTATGTATATAATAATTAATTTATTTATTGTCAGGCTAAAAGCAGCCGACACAACAATTATATTGAATTATAAACATTAAAATTAAAAAAATATATATATATTTAAATTACAAAATAAATTAGAATTATAAACTAAAAACTTAATAAATAAAAATTAATTGAATAGACATTCAGTTTTTATATTTTTTTTTAACAACTACATTTTTGACAATTTTCTGTTTTTTATTGTTTAATTAGGATGTTATATACTATATGAAGTAAAAAAAAACTGGTTTGCTTTAGTTTAAATTTAAATTTGAGTCAAATATCCAGAAGTATTCGTTATATCTTGTTCTATTTATATTGTGTAAGAACTGAAATTCATAACTTGAATACTTTCCATGAGAGAATCAAAAAATTTGTTGAGCTGCTGAATTAAAAGCTTTAATAATGCGTATAATAAACTTCCTTCAAGTCGTTAAACGTCTCTTGACAGCATTATAATACCTTTTGCAAGAGTAAAGAAAAATTAACTTCATTTGGGCACTTAGATACATTCTTATTGAAATACGTAAAGAAACTTTGTGTGTCCTGAATATGTATGTGTTTTCATACTATGGTACATATATCTTTTATGTCATTGAGCATTTGAAGTGATGTCTCAATGAACTGGCTGTAGAATAGAGAACAGGGAAATGATTGCCAAACCTTTGTTGCATGCCACTTTGTTGCATGCCACCCAGTTTTGTGTTTTGGCTGCTGGCAACCCGCGGTCCTCAAGTGGCCCGTGGTCGAACCGATGGCCAAACTGCAAAACTGTTGGTGACAATGCAACTTTGGTGTTTGGTTTGTTCGCTTGTTTATCTTTTTTTTTGGTGACTTCATTTGGCAGCTGACCACACGCACTGCCATTGGCATTGCCATTGCCACTGCCCCGGGATACAACCTTAATGACAACAATTAGTGCAGATTTCTGACTGCATTTGCCATTGACTTCTTTTTCGCCCTTTCTCTCCTTATATATGTAGGTATTATAATACCCTGAATTTTTGTGTATTTTATGCAGTTTTTCTCTTTGTTTGGCCAGAGTATTTTTTTGTGAATGGTGCGTGGAGAGTGAGAAGAGTGAGAAGAGTGAGAAAAGAAAACCTGGCGAGTATTTCTCATTTACGGGGTCAAGCGACGGGAGACTTTGCCGGGCAAGTGCAACGGCGACAACATAATCAGCAGCAGTTGAGGCAGCAACTGAGGGGCAGCAAAGTCAGAGGCAGTTGTGGCAGCAGAGGCAGCAACTGAGGGGCAGCAGGGTGCAGTGCGTCCGCTGTGCGAGGATGCTGGAAGCCATTTGCCATAAGGCCGCGGGCAACGGCGTGCGGCGAAGCGTGAAAAGCCAGGAGACAGAGCGAAAGAGAGAGAGAGAGTCAGAGAGTGAGGGAGAGAGAGAGCATGCACAAATGGCGCAAAAATTGCACGCCAGGATGCTAAAGGATGGAACGTCAGTCACTCAGCACAGACACTTCAATTATGAGAAAGGTAAATATTTTGTAAAAACAACGCAACAGGATATCAATTGAGAATTATGTACCAAGCGCATTATCAAAATCTGCCCATGTGTGTGTGTGCGCACTCGATTGTGTGTATGGCATGCGTGTGTGTGTGTGTGTGTGTGTAGCCGTCTGACATTTGAATAACTCAATTTGACACAAAGTCAATGGATGAGCTGCAGCAGCCGCTACGCCTGCGGCCAAGACTGAGAGCCTCAGACTCTAGGATTTTGGCCACCCCGGAAGCCAATAACTAGAGTGCCAATTGTGCCAAGTCTCTCTCTCTCTCTCTCTCTCTCTACCTATTTTCTATCTCTCTTTGTAGGACATTGTCCAACATTGTTTTTGGCACAGCTGCTTCAGTAATTTCCTTCTACCTTCTACCTCTAAATGCGAGCTGCCTTTTTGCCACGTCTTGCGTCGCGACATCCTCGCAACATTACGTAAGTCATAAAACGCGATCCTGCGTCCTTTTTCAGCGAATAGCAAACTAACAAAACCCCCACAACTGCCGCGTGTCAGTCTAAAAAACTGAAACTCAAAATAGTTTTTGCACGCAACTAGAAGTTCCACTAGCTCATAAACATAAACGCAAAAAAATAAAGGACAAAAAGGACGAGAGCGGCCTAAAAAATCGACAGCCTACAAAGGGCTGACACAAAAGGATGCCTCATAAAATAAAAAGAAAAAACTCTGACAAATATTGCATCAAACGCGAGCGTAAAAAATGCACACAAATTCGCGGAAAATCTTCACACAAAAAAAGGAAATCGAGAAAAAAGATCGTCGAAGACTTGCGTCATATTACGCAAAATGCAATCGTGTGTCCTGTTTTGAGGGACACAGTTAACGGTCAGCGTTTTCTATTTATTATCATTTTTTTTTTAGCTCGACTTACATTGTTTCTCTTGCGTTTTTTTATTTTTGCAGTTTTTTCTTAAAAAAAATATTTATATGGTTGGTAAACATTTTTATGGCGCGTGCATTAGAAACTAGAATTTTCTGTGGAATTTATTATGGGCATCGCAGCAGAGATTACGTAAAGCGGAACAAGCTACAGTTGAAATGCGGATACATGAGTATGACAAAATAGATAAAAATCATTTTTAACGATCGACTGGAGAGATGGAAATGACTTGGGCAGTTACCTGGTTTTCATTTACTAGTTTAGATAATAATTAGAATCAAATGATAACCCAACAATTCTAGGTTCTAGGTTGTTTCAAACATTTCCAGATCTTTTAAAGCAAGTGTATGGAATATGATATTCCGAATGTCTGAACTAATAAGTTTATTATACTCATTTAATTGTAAACTATCTGCAATTTGTATTTGATGGGGCGGAATCTTATGAGATGAAGAAAAATATTAATTTTCGACTTAAAAATATAATAATTTTAATTTTAAGAATGCCATGTTTATAAGTACAATTATAATCAGCGCAGAAAAACATGTATGGAAATTGACAGTGTATATAAGTTATTACCACATTCTTAATGATAAACCAATAAAAACAAAGAAGTGGAACATTAACATAATATTTCCTTGGTTTTCCAATCATATTGTAAAAATAAATCAATATTAAGCAGACTAAATTATATTTTATAATCAATAAAGTATTGTGTGTAGTGAAAAGCACACTACTGTACGGGGTATCTGCTAGTCAGGCATTCGTGTTGCCCCAGTTAGAAGGGAGACTTTCAGCTAAGATTATTCCAATCGTAATTCTGCTGTTGATCTTAAATAAAATGCTGGATATTTCGGATAATGGGGACATGGACGACGTATCAATGTCAGGCTCGGGAAAAAAGGCGCATTGTGTGATCATTTTGTGGAAGGTTTTGTGCCGTTTGACATGTCAACTAATCCAACGCGCCAGATGACCTCGTTGCGCCAAGAGCAACCCTTAACAAGGCACAACATAAACACACACACACACACACACACACACAAACACACAGACACGGAGTGGATCAGGAGGCAGGAGCTAACAGCTCAATCGCTCGCACACTCGGGGCCATATAATTAGTGTAATTACCTCAACAGCCTACTAAATTCGAGAAAAATGCAAACAAAAATTAAGAAATCACAACATTTATATCCCCCTGTCAACGAGCCAACGAGGCAATGAGTCTACAAGGCTCTTGCAACAAAAGGAATTGGAAACTCTGTGTGTGTGTGTGTGTAAGTGTGTCTGTATGTGTGGACCCTTTTCATTTCAATTTCTCAATTTTATTTTGTGTTGTGCTGGGCAGCAGGCCAACTGGCAAACAATTGAGTCGACATCGACAGGCAGAGGCATCTAATGACAGGGTGGATTGCAATTTTCGTTTTAATTTCAGGACTAGGCGAATAACTCGAGTCCTTTGCTTCCTTGCACAGTTGTTGCATTGTCAGCGGAGGCTGTCGAGGTCCGTTATAAATTGCAGTGGCTGCCACTTCCGCCATCACTCGGAATTGTCCGCTAATTGTGGCACACATTTCTCTCCATGATTCGCAAAAAAAAAGCAAAAAAATAAAATAAAAAGGAAAGTAAGAAAACAAGAAACGGCAAGATGCGAAGTTGAAAGCGGGGGAACCTTAACCTTATCATTAGTCAGGGGACAACGGGGACAAAACGTTGCCACATTCCAGCGAAGACCACCGGCTAAAATGCTTATCATCCTGACCCGACCGCCTTGTTGTTCATTAGCCCTTTTGTCGCCTAGTTACGACGTTTACGTTTACGTGGAATCCCAGTCGGCGCATCCTTTGACTCTTTATCCTTGCCGCTCACTTGCTGAAAATATTTTGGCTACTGTGCGGCCCAAACATAATTAACGCCTAATGAAAATATTTTGGCCATCGGCACTTTGAAGTCGCATCGCATTAACAAGAATAACCCAGCAACTAAAATTTCCAACCTCATTCACATGGGAATAGTCCTATATATATATATACATATATATATGTAGTTGTTGGAGTTCGGAACCTTCCAGGACTCTTATTCATTGCACTTTAAGAACATAAAAAAAACATTTAAGTTCTGAATAAATTTTATATTTTATCATTTGATAAACTTAATTTAATTAAATTTGTAAAATAACAAAATCTTTAAAAATCAGTTTTAAAATATTAGTCGTGGTAGTTAACATTATGGTATATTTTTTTACCATAGATTTTTATAGAATGTTTTACACTTACTTGTTTACTAGACTAAGAGTAGTCTTAAGAAAATAAGAAAAATAAATAGGCAATAATTATTCAATTGAATGTTAAAAAAAAGAATGATATAATTAAGTCAAAAATGTTTTTACTTTAAAATTTCAAATTTGTCCTGCTTGAAATTGGCTTTTATATCAATGCCTAGCAAGATTTTCCAAAAATATCGAATGATAAAAGAATCTGTTATTGGATCGAAATTTTTTTCGATTTATTTTGATAAAACATCAAGTCATGTATAGTCTTCAGTGTCTATCTCCAGTTAAGGGTTTAAAAATATTTTAAAATTTTTATACCGATTATTGGAAGTAAATATTTGAAGGCAGAGATGACTGTGTCCATTTATTGATTGATTAACAAAATACTAAGAACGAGTAAAAAGTAGCACAAACACATTTACATTTATAACGATTAATGATGATCAAGTACATGTGTGTGGTCGAGCGGGAGAGTCGCAGATTAAAATTTGGACTTTTGCTGTCTATTCATGTATCTACACAAATTGCACAGGGCCGACTCACGGCTATTCACCTGCTCCCTACGATGCGTCTCCATTGCGGCTGCTTTATCCTTGTGGAACTCGGTCGCGGGACTGAGTTTGGGAATGGACCTGACGTGCTGCTTGAAAGTGGTAGCCACATCACCGTTATCCGATTGCGCATTTGTCGGGGTGTAGGGTGCAAAGTCAAGAGGTGGCTTAAATCGGGACGTATAAACGGGATGCATTGAATTTGGTGGACGCAGTTGCTCTGTAACGACTTGAGTGTGACTTCTCGGGGAATGTAATTGATTGAAACGATCTCGGTCCTTTGTTCGGATCACTGCTTTATATGCAATGAGCTCCTTTTCCTCCTGCTCCTGCTGTTGCTTCATCAGTCGATTAATTCGATCAAATACCTTCAACTTCTCAACGTGATCCTTTAGCTTTCGATCCCGCTCCTTTATCTTCTGCATATTTTCATGCTGAACTTTGAACTTTTTTATCTCGCCTTGGGACACTTGTTTTTCCACTTTTTCTTCAGTTTTCTGCTGCTGCTTTCGCTTTAGCTGCTGCTGTTGCTGCTGACGTTGCTGCTGCCGTTGTTGATGATGATGATATTCATGTTGCTGATGCTCATGCTCATGTTCATGTAGTTGTCGTGGTCGTAATAATGTTATTGTCATCGCTGCTTCTTTTGTCTGCTGTTGTTGTTGTTGTTGTTGTCTTTGAGGTTTTGATGTCAGTTGCTGATGCTTTCGAGAGCTTTCTTGTTGTTCCCCATGTAGTTTCTGTTCCTGCAGCTGCAACTTTGCTTCTGTCTGCTTAGATTGTTGCTGTTGCTGCTGCTGCTGCTGCTGTTGCTTTGGTGGCAACGGCAGCTTCCAAGGGCTGTATAAACTCTTGGGCTTGACACTGGTGTCCGGCTCATCCGAGTCGCTATCAAACATCAATTTCTTAAGCTGCTCCGTCTTCAACATCGTTGCTTTCTTCGCACGATCCTTGGCCTCAGCCACACTTTTATCATTATCGGGCAGAAACGAGATGCACTTTCTCGATTTGTGTTTTGTCAACTTCGGAGTCAAATATTTGTTGGCATACATTTGAGCCAGGGCATCAGACGACATGGGCGGTGGGCGTGGCTTGACCAGCTGATGACGATTTATATTCATAGCACTTGGATACGGAAATTTCGGCAACACTTGCCGGAACGAACTATTACGTCGCCAGAGCATTGAAAATGTACCTGCTCAAGACGAGAATCGATTTAAATCAATTAGGTACAGGATACAGAATAGAGAAAATCGCTACTCACATGTTCTCATTTGTATAAACTGGGTCAACAAAGACCGATTCTTTAAAAATGCCATTTTGTTCTAATTTTTTTGCGCAAACTTATGAATTTAGAATAAAATCGTTTCGATTTATAAAAAGCCGAAAACAAAAACTAATATATTGCAAACAATTAAAATATTTATGTCCGAACAACTGAAAGTTTAGAAATGTACTGAGAATTTCAGCTTTGAACAAGCTTTCTCCCTACCAAAAAAATAACTACAATTTCAGAGGCTACTTAAAACCTAAATAAATTACAAGATTTCAGTCGAGGGCGGTCGACATTAAGATGACCTGCATAGTCTAGATAGATCTGCAGAGCATATTTTCTAAATAAATTTGGACATTAACCGCAATATATACTTATTTTTATATTTGTTATTTTATTATACACTGAGCCCACTAAGAGTTGTCAAAAATGTATATTGGGTTTATAACCATTATTCAGATACATATTTTCAAAAACAAAGAAAAACTTTTAAATAATAGTGAGAACAGAATATTCATTAAAATACTCTCAAATCTGTAATTTAATGATCTGATTTGATATAGCTTCAATACAATAAAATGCATACGTAAATAACTCTTGATTGTATCGAGGAGCATTTCTAAAAAAGTCCCTGGAATACCTTGAACATAAGAGTTTGTGACCAGGACGGGGGTATTACACAACTAAGTCCCACTGACAACATCCAGGATCACATTGATAATGAGGTCAGATCCTTGTCGACACTTTCAACTAGTTCTGCGTACTGAGACTATACCCATCACATTTACTCAGTCACGGGGTGGTTTTGTCTATTCATGCCAATGGGAGGAAGGGGAAGAAGAGAATAGACATAGATATAGGAATAGTAGTAACTGCTACGGTTGGTCGACACAGACTATTGCCCGGGGGTTGGAATACTGCGTAAATGACCCAAAACAGACATTATCATTATGGGATAAATGGGCAACCATGAAAATTGTGGAAAATCGCGCGGCCGAAACGCTAAAAATGAAATGCATACGAAACGAAATTGCTGCTGAAAAGCTGTTTTTCCTCTCGCTCTTTCCCACAGTCGCGACTGCCGCTTTCTATCTCTGTTCTCACTGTGTGTTGTTAAATAAATATATTCAGTCTGACATATTTAATGCATTTGACAATTGCCACTTCAGAATCCCAAATCTCGAAAAGCGAAATCAAAGCGAATTTATGACTACAAGAAAAAATAAAATCAACTTATGCATAATTTATGCATTTAATGCAAACTGACAATTTAAAGGCACGACAAGATGGTAGAAAAGCCAACGAAATAGGCCCGGAAAACTGCAGGGGAGACCGACGGAGTGAGGTGAGCTTATGAGACGTAACATTTCGTCCATGCGAGGGCCATTCAATCACTTTCAATTGGAGTTGTTAAAGTGAAGTGAAGTGAATTTTTAATTGAATTTATATTGCACTGAGAGCTCTCCAAAATTCGTGTAATCAGCCATATACAATTCTTGATTATTGATTATCCAGGTTAATCGGTTGATTACTAAAACAATCTTCTTAGTCATTTCTATTTATTCAAGAACTGTGTAGGCTCTGGAACAAAATTATGTCTGACTTTTCTCAGATATTTATGTCAACTGACAGTTTAGTGCTAATAGTAATATTACATACTTTGTTTAAACGGAGTCATTTAGCCAAAACATTTCATTTAATGATTACAGAAATTTGTCTAAATTTATCATTTCATGAATACGATCTTAAACGAAAGTTGATTTAAACCTCGAAATTCTTTGAAATTCCATGAAATTTTATGAAGTCTCTGACATATTGAGAATTTGTCATATGTATGTTGAAGAAACAAGTGGCCATTTTTATGATGCAAAATTGAAGAATTTTTGATATAATTGCAATAGTTTATCAAACAATATTTAAAAATTAGATATATTAGAAAATCAATGAAATATTAATGAACGAGTATGATATGCACGTACAAATATTTGTTCATATTTTATTATTAATCAATCCCAAATTAATGAATGAATGAAATAAAATTTACTGTGCAATAACTGTTTGTTATAATAAGTTAAAATCGCTATATTGTATTTTGGCATTGTGCTGTGGCAGCCCTCGCAACTGTGCCTATTAAAAAATAATTTCGGTTGACAGCCAGCAGTCAGCGTCGCGTCAAAAATCACAACAACAACAACAACAACACAAATAAATAACAGGCAGAAAAAAAAATATGGCGAGAAGCGGATAATAAGCAGATCAGGCTTATACATACATATGCTCGGGGTGGGACGAATGCAAAGCAGCAGTTGCAGGCAACAACAACAACAACAATAACAAATACAATGGGAAACTACTTGAAACGGTACCAGGGGGAGGCAGTAAGAGAGCTGGCAAGGGAGAGGAGGGGAGAGACCAGAGAGAGGTACTTGATGGACGAATCAGAGGCATGGTTCATTGACGTAGCAAATTGGAACTTCCTCTGGGATCGTCTCCGTCAGAAGCTGATGATGCTCATCGTCATCATCATCATCGTGATGATTATGTAACTCCCAAAACGGAGCAAATAAATATGTTTTTTTTTTGTTTTGTGTTACATCAGAGGCAGGTAAAACTGGGTAACTGGGAACTGACACTGCGAACTGAGACGGGGAGTGAGCGGAAGTGCAGCAGAAGAGTATCTCACAGATACGCATATTAATGCCACTGATTGTGCCGCACTGATAGACCAAGCGACCAAGGCTACTTGAATTACATTTACATGGCCCTCGTTCTGTTCGGTTCAGTTCAGTTCGGTTCTGTTCCGTTCCGTTCCGCATTCATCTTCATCGTCATCTTCATCTTCATCTCAATCCCCCTGCCTGGTCTTCAGCTCTATTTCGGTTCCTGTCAACGTTTTGCCGCCCGCACCCAAAGCCGTCGACAATCCGTCAACCCGTCCTAAGCGCATTACGACAATGGAAATGCGAATGAAAATGAGAATGCGAATGAGACGATTCAGTATTTGGCATTCGGCATTCACTACTCAGTATTCATATTCATTCATAAAAATCTGAGGAGATCTTTGTGCAGTTTTTATTATGTCAGGCGGATGAGTTTGTTTACCTCACAGATATACGAGCAGATATACTTACAACAGCTATAGATACAGATACAGATACAGATACAGATACAGATACAGATACAGATACAGATACAGATACTGATACGGGAAACAGATTGAGATACACATGCATATAATGTGCGAATTGTAGCAAGGAATGCCATTGAGTCTCTGAGCTCGGAGCTCGGAGCTCGGCATTTCCCATTTCCCATCGCATGCCATCAAGGCGGCAGCAGGTCGTAAAAATCATCCGGCCACTTGCACATTTACTGTAAGTCTTTGACTACGTCTAGTAGAGAGGGATCAGGGGACCGGGGAGTCACATCATGAGGCTATCGGGGGAGTATGCACATCAAAGTGGCGCCCTTAGTGCAACCACATGAAACGCAAAATGTCGAACATTGTTGCAGCTCCATTTGTAAACGAACAAACGAGCACATTAATATTAAGTTTAAGATTAAGTTAAGCATGATATCACGATGATTTTGTCGTAAGAATTTGATTATTTCATTATTTAATTTAAGGCGAATATTGTGCAAGCTTAAGGAATATTATTTTATATAGTAACCAAAGTGTGTAATTATATATCTCACGAACCAGGTGAGTTTCCAAAAGTCTTAGTATGCACGTTTGTAAGTTAAATTAATACCTTTCGATCGGTATATAATTCGACCTGATCGAACAGTCATAGCAAATTTTCCATTCTTCCTGTGTATATATGCTAGTCGCCTTCGCACCCTTTGTGCTGATTTCGTCACTAGCGCGGATTTAACTTACAAATGTGCATACTAAGACTTTTGGAAACTCACCTGGTTCGTGAGATAAACATGTGTAAGTGGGAGGGGAAAAATTTAAATTATTGGAGCAAATGGAGCCGTTGGAGCCTTTTTGAATTGTTTTTAAATTTTTTAATATTCTAATCAAAAATACGCGTCGAATGACACCTCGATCATCGAAATCCGATAACTGGTTCAAAAAATAAATAATTTTGAAATTTTTAGCCGCCTTCCGAAAATGAGATGAAAAGTCAGTATGTCTGTTTGTTTGTTTGTTTGTTTGTTTGTTTGTTTGTTTGGATCAAATCGTTGATTTAGCTTAAAAGCTTGAATGAGGACTTGTTCCCGCTCAAAAATGTAGAGACGTTTGTTCTACGACTTTTTCGAAAAATCGTTAGTTTAGCGGGAAATCGCTAAAAACCGCTAAAATTGATCTATATATCGTTGAAAAGGTAGTTCGAAGGGCTTTTAAGCATAGCTGTAAACTTTTTTTCTGAAGAACACAGGTAAAAAGCTACAGGTAAATAAATGTATTTTTTCTCATATTTTGGCGATTTAAGAAAAATCTGTGTTTCAAATCACTTTTAAATGTGGTATTTGTTGAAGACAATTCCATTCCGCGTTTTTTGACATACAACACATATCTGTCAAAGTTGGTTTGGGCAAGATATTACCTATTAACTGAATATACCATTTTCCTTTACACTACTGCTTGTACATATGCAGTATGTACACTGCTTGCTTGCTGCGGAAGTATACTGCTTGCAAGTGGTGAATTCTTTTTGCGTCAGATAAAACATATTATAATTGCGATTACAACAAGATCGGTATATATTTAGGGATAACTTTTAATGCTTTAGTCGAATATTAGTCGATATTACCTGTAAACTGTATACATTTTACTTAGAATTGGAATAGGACAGCAGCAACAAAGTGTCATTGCAGCCAGAGTTTGAGAATGCTGATAGCTTTTGCGATTGGCATGTTGGCATGTGTGTCTGTAAAGGGAACCAGTGTTGCCAGACAGTTTGTTTTTGCTTGTACAAACAATAAACAAAGTTGACAATTTAAACTGTCAAAAAATATTGAAATTTTCAACATTTCTGATGTCTTATTCAAAAATTTCTGATATCCCATAAAAAAACTTCTTTACGAGGTAAAAGTCTAGTGACGAAAACATTTTCATGCCCCAAAATTTCTGATATCCAATTTTGTAACGAATAATTTTAAGTTTTACATAAAAAAAAAATTTAAAAAAAAATTTTTTGCATTCGGCACTGCGCAAAAGAGTGAGTTTTATTTGGTATGATATTTTTATACATAAAATCTCGCAGCTCTTTGAAACGTTAACAATGAAAATTGACCTCAAGTCCCCCAATACTTTTTCAATTGAATTTATTCTAACCTGTTTCCACTACAAACTTAATATAAAAACTTTTTCTCGATTTTCAGTAATTATGCTCCTTTTTTAGAATATTTACTTTTACTTTTATTTATTTTTAAATCTTACATTTTTTTTGTAATCGTCGATTAATTTACGAAGTAGCCATCAGTAAGTCTTTAACAATCCTCCGACTTCTTAATTAATTTTCATAATTTTAGTCACATTAGCAATAATTAGACCGATATCATCTATAGTGCATTCATTTTGCCCATTTTAGTCTTAATATTAGTCATTTAATTACATTTCTAATATAATATCAATAATTCTAAGCTAGTGTCATTTTCAATCTTTTTTGCCAGTCAATCAAAGCAACACAAGACGCAGAGTTGCATGTTGCATGTGTCATAGCTACCTGCTATGAAAGCACAGCTGTTGGGATCGTTAAATAATGAAATTGGCCCATTAATAAATACATTAAACAAATGATAAAAAAAAAGAGCCTGAGAGAGAAAAACATTCATAATTTTTGGCGAGAGGCTTAAAAAAAATTATTTGACAGTCTTAATTAGTTTGTTACGGCCCATGGATACAACGGCTAACAACTGTTAAATGGTAAATGGAAATTGGTAGTATGATTGTATGGTAACTGGAAATTGGTAACTGGTAACTGATAAAGGGCAACATCCGTTTCCCATTTGACATGTGCATGTGGTGACCATTGTCGATTGGGCGATTGAACTTGTGCTGTGGTGCAGCAATTTGTGATCATTAAAATTGTTTCGCTGGGGAGTAAAAACGTTTACACACGGACTCGACCGAAAGTGTCATTCGGAGACGGAGACAGAGACAGATAGAGATAGAGACAGAGAGAGGGAGAGAGAGCCCAAGGGAGCTGCAGCTAACCCGAAAGTCTCGAACTCGGACTCGAAATGAAAACATGTGGGAAATGAGCAATAAAAACGCAGCCAGGAAATCGAAAGACAATAGAATTGCGGCGACCGGCGTCGTAATTGTTGGCGTTGGTCATGGTGAACCGTAACAACAGCAACTGTCAGCCATCATCATGAGATGGCCAACAGGGAAAAGGAAAGGGGAAGGGGACTGTGACTGTGACTGTGACTGGGACGCCGAAACAACAACGACAAGTGTTGGCCAACACGTGCGTGGGAGCTGCACTTGGCCAGGCTCTAATTAAGGCTTAATACAGCGGGGCAAGCAACTTGCAACCTGCAACCTGCAACCTGCTGCAACAGCTGTCGACGACAGACAGACGGGGCACATTCCCTCATCTCTCTTTCTCTCTCTGTGTGTGTGTGTGTGTATTTACGTAGATTTATGTAAATTAGTTGAGCCGCGTCCTTTTCAAAGGCGCAAATGATTCCCAGAAGGCAGCAAGAAGCAGAGGGGCTTAGCTTAAACCAAGGAACAACTCTTCCGCGTCTCATTTCATTGCATTGCATTTCATTTCATTCAAGTGAAAAGTGATTTTTATTTAATTTACATAGGCTTGCATAGGACAACATAACAACAACAACAACAACAGCAAACTGAGAAGTATTTGTGCAGGAATGCGCATTGCTTTATGACATTGTTGTAAACCCTTTTAGCACACACACAAACGGATCCTTTCTCCCTTTCACAACCAATCCACCTCGTCTCCAACCCCTTTCATCCATAAACAGACAGACAGACAGACCACGTTGCTGACCACCCTGGCCACTGTTGATTTTTCGCGGTCTAATAAAACAGGCAGAGAAAAAGGTTTTCCTTCTTTTTTTTTTTTATTTCATTTTATTTTTGGACCAGCCTCAAAGAGTTGAGGCTTCCACACGGTTTGTGGACCGTCACCGACGTCATCGCCACCGCCACCGCTGCCTTCGCCGCATCGTGTTAAATGCTAAGAAAAATCAGTGCATTTTTCCATGGAAATCACGAAAACCTTTTGGTTTTCCAGCGGCATCCTTCAATGTCGGTCTGGCCTTTGTGCCCGGGGTGTGAGCATTTGCATAACGCCGCTAGTTAGTAGTTTCGTTTCAGTAGTTTCAGCTGTTTCAGCTAGCTATCGAGAACTTCTGCCCCTGCCCCTGCCCCTACTCCTACCCCTCCCACCACCCTACCCACTTTCCCTGATTGCTGAATGATTCAATTTGTTCGTAATCACCTCAGTCAGCTGTCAAGTGTTAGCATTTTATGCTCGAATATATGAATAGAATTTTGTTTGTTTTCCTTTAGTTGCGAGTTGCCAAAAAACACTTGAGACATGAACATATTAAAAGTCGAATGTTTCTCTCTCTCGTTGCCTCTTCTATATGCGCCAATTAGCTACTAAATTGCTTATGAATTGCTTATTTTAATTGTTACTGCGACGTAAAGAAAGGCAAAAGGAAAATATATAAAAAAGGTGAAAGGTAAAGACCAATTAAATTAAGTATATGCATTAAAACAAATCTAGCAATTTTTCAACTTATGAACCGCTTTTCTTACTAATATTTTTAAATGCTTTTCAGATAAAAACAAGTTAACTATAAAAATATCAATACTATCAATTAAAATGGGAAATTTAGATATTATTTCAATCAATCATCAATTAATATTTGAAAAAATATTTAATAAAATTCCAACCAACACTGAATTTATTAAATTTGTAAACTTAAAAATTTCTTTAAAGTAGAGCTCCATTTACACACTTCGATGTCTGACGATAATTCACATACCCCAACCAAGAGATAAAACTATTTTAAATACAATAGTATTTTATTTTTCAATTTTAAAAAAATTTCTTATTTCATACAAAATTCATTTCAAAGCTTCTTTGGAAAACATACTTACATAAGTATTAAAAAAAAAGAAAAAAACGATTGATGTAAATTCAAAAATAATTCAAATAAACATAATTTTATACAATTCATAATCTGTCGTTGTCGATAATATCTAGTTAAACAGTTTTAGTTTCGTTTTCGCACAATTATCAGATATCTTGCCCCAATGTGCAGCATACTCGTATGGGTGGGGGCTTGTCCAAATGGCGCAGAGTGCCGATGACACACATTGAGGTTGGGCGACAGGAAGGGATGGCAAGGGGGGGTAGAAGGAAGGAGGGAGAAGGCTGTAGCCGATCAGGCCACCAGGGCGCAGCCAAAGTGCAAACAGAAAAATAAAAAAAATAACTGATAAGCTATCGGACGATGACAGAGCAAAGGCAAACGCGTGAGAAGCTACCAAGTAAGAGCTAGTTAGTTGAAGTAGTTGAAAATACGAGTACGAGTTCGATAAAAGAGAGCTGGCAATGTTGGACGTAGCAAAGTTTATTTGAGGCATACCAAATTATGTACAATGCGGCCCAATGTGGCGACTCTGACTCTGATGCAATGATGTTGATGTTGATGTTGACTTGAGTGTCAATGTGTTTGTGAATGTGGTGGTGATTGTAAATGGGGACGTGTGTGATGTGGGTGATATGTATGTATGAATATGCACTCTGTTCATGAGATGCTTGTGCTATAAACAGTCTACAACTTTGAGGTAAATGCTATGCTCGCTGGCGAGCAGCGCGAACTTGGTATCGAAGCTGATGTGCTCGACGGTTTTGTCACAAAACTCGACTCGATGCTGGCGCAGAAAGTAGATGAGTCCCAGTTTGATCTGTAGCTGGCCAATCTGCAGTCCAATGCAATTGTGCGGCCCGGCGCCAAACGGCAGATACGACATCGGCGTCTGATTTGATTTGTTCTCGGCATTAAATCGTTCCGGATCAAAGCGTTCCGGTTCAGGCCAATACTACACGGATCAGGTGAAATAAAATAAATGATTAGCAGTCGTTTGTGATAATTTGAGCTCAGTCTAGGGAACTAGGGTCTTACCTTGGGATCGTGATGTATGGCCAGGTTGGAGATGAAGACGGGCATGCCGCGTCGGGCATAGCACTCGGCGTGTGGACGCAGCGAGTAGAAGCGCTTCTTGTTGATCGGGGTGCATTCTCGCTCCAGGAGCGGCACAATGGGATACATGCGCAGCGTCTCCTCCACAACCATGTCGAGGTATTTCATGCTATCGATGAGCTCATAGCTCAGTCCCGGCCCAGCATTGTGTGATCCGTGGGCGGCTGCCACGGCGAAGGCGTGGCGTATCTCGCGTCGCAAACGCTCCTGCATGAGGGGTTGCTTGGCGAGCTCGTAGAGGGCAAAGGACATGGTTGCTGAGCAGGTCTCAATGCCTGCCACCTCAAAGCTGGCTGCCTGGGCGGCCAGAAAGTCTTGATGATGCGTAAAGTGCGACTTGTCCTGCTGCAGATCGGCCTCCTTTTTGAGCGTCAGCAGCATTTCAATGAGATCATTGCGCAGATCGCCGCCCCGTTCGCGCTCCTCGATCACCAGTTGAATGACCCGGCGCAGGAACTCGGTATGCGGCTCCGTAAACAGCTTCGTCCGCATCAGCGGCACCAGCTTTGGCAGAAAGAATATCACAAAAAAGTCTATTATCCGGCGCACATTCGGCCGGAATATATCCTGACAATGTGAACCAATCTCTGATTGTGTATTTCGCAAACTGTACGATCGGAGTCCAAACGCAATGCTAGCAATCATATCCGTGTTATAGAGATCACAAACATCCTTGATGCTCACTGTGACACCCCTCGCCGCATCACCGCGTCGCAGATCCCTCGTCAAACGCTTTAGATACCACTCGAGATCACAGCCAATCTAAAGCACAAACGGCATTCAAATTAAATAAAATATACACTATGCAACAAAACTATAAAAAATAAACTAAGGCTTTTGAAAATTAATAATTAATTGTAGTAAAGTTGAATGAATCACATTTTAATTGTCGACATAAAACCCAACCTTATCTCAGCTAAGCTACAAATTTACCTATGTATATGTACACTCAGCACAATAATTATTCGTCCAATCGAAATTTTAGATTTTTATTTTTCCATTTAAAGTACAGTTGACTTGTAAAAAATAATATTTTTTCCACATGTTAAAGGTGTGTATAGACATTTCATTTAAAAACAGACCAGATTTCAACATTAAAAACTGTTGAAATTTAGTGTTTGAATAATTTTTGTTCGAAATTTAGAAATTTAGCTTTTCTATGAAAACCTGACCTACAATAGCCGTTGAAGCATAAAACATAGTGTACGAATAAATGTTGCGGAGACTGTATACATATATTTCGTGATTTCCGATCATTTATACGCATGTACATATTGTATATGCTTATATATACTCATATATATATATATATTCGTATTGGAACACGTGTCGATGGAATAATCAATTGACTAAAGTTTGTATTTGCTCTGTCAATATTCAATTAGTTGACATCATCGTATCATCATAAGTACATTTCACCTAATATGAATATTAAAGTTATATTTTAGCGACAAACCGACTGGATGAAACCTGGTATAACTGCTTCTCTAAGTGGAAACCGAGCGAAGTTATCTGTGTCATAGGATCGTACTAAAGAAATAGACATTAAAAATTTTAAAATTTCCTAATAAAGCAATGCAAAAGCTGCTATTGTAACCAGTTTTTAAATTTGTATATTGCTTAAAATCACAAAGAAATGTATGGGGAATGAAATGAGTGCTCTGTCAAAATACTTTAGTCGACCATTGTAAATGCCAGCACTGTATTTCGGGATTTTTGTTTCATGATAATTCAATGGAGCGAGAGAGCACACAAAAAATAAAAGAAGCAACAAATCTAATTGACATTCATAAATTGTATCGTTATTGATTCCACTCCATATTCTATTAAGCTTGAAGAGAATTTGCATTTGACTTTGTTGCCCACTGTGTTGTTGTGAACTTACCTCCTCCATGAGTGAGAACATTTGCTTGATCTTGGCGCCCGTGAAGACCGGCGAGAGTCTTGTGCGAATCTCACGCCACTCGGGTTGCCGAGCGAAAAAGAGATTGAGAGAGCCCATTTTGTCGTGCCGCATATCGCATTTGGCAAAGCGATTGGAGAAGCTGACAAAATCCTCGACTAGAACGGTGCGTACCAGCTGCAGGTCGCGTATGAGCAGCGCCGGCTGATGGAACAGATAGATGCCCACGACGGGCTCGTTGCGGAAACGCTCGTCAAAGTAGAATCGGCGCAGCTGCAGAGCAAACGATTCTTCGAGCTTGAGAACCTTCTTTAGGTTGCCAAGTATATGCGTCGGCTGCACGAACTTGACCCGGCGACGCTGCCAGTACACGTATGTGCGACGCGACCAGATGAATACCGCGGTCAGTATGGTGACAATGCCCAGCAGTATGTTCGTTGAGTACACCATGGTGGGTGAGCGAGACAGCTTGCAAGTGTGGCCAGAGAGCGTACACGACAACGGCGACGACGGTGACGAGAGTGGAGCGCGGAGAGCAGAGCGTGGGTGCGTGTAAAAGTTCGGTGAGGCCGTGCTCTGCGCGAGAGCTTTTTTTCAGCTGGAGGCTGTTGTTGCACTTTGCTGCAGTTGCACACTGTGCACACTGGAACCGTCGTGGCACGCTTGTGCCGAATACAAATAAATAAATACTTAACAAATTATATCACAATCAAGTTTTGGTCTGTGCGGCGGCCACGACGGCAACGGCAATAAAAACAATGCGACGACAACGTCAACAACAAAAACGGGCAAGAAGAAGCAGCAACAGCAGCAGTAGCAGCAGCAGCAGCAACAGAAGAATATCACACACAAAAAAACATATACATATACGGGGGCACACGAGCAGACGCACATATACAAACAGCCATTGGCACACACATGCATTGAATTGAGAATGGCGAGAACAAAAAAAAAACGCGCTAGCAAGCTCTACAAGCCGACGCAATGAACTGACGTGACGTCGACGCTACTGCTGTTTCAACGGGCCCCAAAACTTAAAATGTGAACACTGCGCGCAACGTTGACGCCGCCGCCGCCGCTCGCGATTATCAACAAAAGCAGAATACAAAGCAAAGCCAACGATTGACAGGCCACAACAACCGCAACTGCCGTCGCAAACGCCCCCGTCATCATGATTAACCGCAAAGTATTCACCCCAGTAGAACCTGAAGGCATGTGGTGAACAAATTACACACAGCCTTCCGCCCTAAAACTTCAGGGGTAAAGCTACAGCCGAAAGTCTACTAAGGTTTCAGGGCGAGACCCCTGAAAGCGTACATAAGCTTTCCACCGTTTTTTCCGGGGTACATTTTGCTGCAAGAAAAAAAGTCCCTGCAGCTAACTTAACGTTGCCAACGCCTGGCGATAAATATCGAAAACACTTGTTATGAGTTTTAAACCATACTTTTCTGTAGTTCTGTATTGTTAATAGAATTCATAATAAATGAAATATATTAAAAAACTTGTTTTATTAATTAAGCATTTTTAAAAAATGCAAAATGTTGTTTTATTATTTAATATTTTTATCGTGGCAGTCATCGATAAATACAAAGGGCTGGCAATGTTATTATCGGCTATCGAAGACATTGCAGCCCTTCGTTTGTGTATTTTGTCAATGTGCAGAAAGTGTCAAAATAAGGTAAGTTTTAACTATAAATATATGAATAAATGTTTAATTTTATTGTATTTTTAACCTAATAGATCGCCTGACTTAATTGCCCGATGACGAAGATCATAGCTTTTGCAAGCAAGACCAGTCACACGTAAGTAAATTAAACATTTAACCAATTAGACAACAAATTTGTTATAATTATTGTATTTTCTTATAATCAACTTGTAGGAGGCTCTTCAAACTGGAAAGTAAGATTGGCAAATCGCCCAACAATTAGGTAAGAATAAATCATTCTAATGCTCCTCCAACAAACAATTAATTGATTCTAAATTTCAGATTGACCCTTCAACCGAATGCTGTGGCCAGGAGGAATTAAATAATAAGTAAAGTTAGTTTTAAGTTTTATTATAAGTGAACTAATATTTAGTTAAACATGAAGTGCATTAAAATAAACAAATATAAACAAACATTTTGTGTGCCTAATTTTTTGCCTCCGATTCGGCACAATTTTCTAATGGCATACAGCAAGGGAAATTCAGGGCAAAAATTCCCACCCCTGAAAAGACGATATAAAAATTTCAGCGGTGGCGGCCTGAAACCTTGGCGGAAGCTTCCGCCAAATCTTCCGCCAGCGTATACCGAATTACCCCGCTCACGCTAATGTAAAAGCGAATTAGAACTTTACATAAAGTGGCTGCACAGCTCCCCTGAACGTTCAGCTGGCATTCTTAACGTTTTTCGCTACAAAAGAGCCACTGGGACGCTTCTCACGGGAAGGGGGCAACGACGCCGCCGCTGAGATCTACTTACGCTCTCAAAGCGCAGTCTCGTCGAAACAAAAGCAAAAGAAACCGAGAGAACAGTAAAGCAAAAGCTTTGCTGGACTCGACACATGTGCACAGTACACTGTGCTGAATCAAAAAACGTTTTCAATAATTAAGCAACATATTTAATAAAAAAAATTAATTTTTATTTTTTTTTTAAATTTTTTAATAAAAAATAAAAATAAATTATAGCAGAATGAAAAACGGCAATGGTATTTTCAATTTTTTAATTCGCTCAAAAGAAATACTTGACAGAATGACAGGTAACTTGATTTGATTAAATTTGGCTTTACTACAATAATGTCAACCAAAAAATAAACTATGTTCATAACTAGATCAATACTATTGCATTTGTCCCACGGTGCGCAGCAGTCTCAACACAAATGACGACCGCAAATAAAAGTGAATATTAAAAGCGAAATAACGATAGCGACAACAGCAGCAGCACCGATAGCAACTACTCCACGTGACAAAGCTGTTGACGAAAACAAACTGCGCTCCCAAGAACGAAGAGACACGAGTGAGTAAGTAAGAGGCACGAAGAGAGTGAGAGAGATTTAAGCACCACAATATCAAAACTTTCAACTAAGCAGAGAGTGAGAGCCGCGTCTGGGTTTAAAAATAAATTCATGTTCGCTGTGGGTCGCCTGATGTTCTTATTACTGTTTGCGTTTTGTTTTCGTTTCTTCTTTAGCAAATTCCTCTTTAATAATCAACCAGGGCGGGCAACTTAAAAGGCAAACAAGCAAGCAAGCACAACACAACACTTGCTGCCAGGGTTGCGTTGCTGTCTGCTGTGCAACGTTGAACGTTGAAAGCCCGCGCAAATTGAATTCTTTTGGCAAACGCAAACGCAAAGCTGCTGAAGCCAACTAAATTCAACAAATAGCTTACCAATTGTTGAACAAATTGCTGCAGACAGACGCAACGTTTTGTCGAGAGCAGGAAAAAGGAAACTCCATTTACAACAATTGACAGAAATTTGCACTTGTGTGTAAAACTTTCACGTTCACCAGTTGGTGCCTTTGTCAATGCCCTGTAACGGAAGTGCAGAATTTCGACTATGGCATATGGTTTGCATAATATCCATAAGATGATCGCTGTAATAGCAATAACAAATGTCTACGTAGAAAATCTAATTTAAAACTCAAGTTTAAAATTGTTGATCTTAAGTATTCATTTAAGAGTGAATTGTTAAATAAAGACTATGTTTATGCAGATCAATTTTTAAAAAACCATCAAAAACGACTCAAATATTTAAATTTTGACGCCGTTTTGGGATTGATTGTATCCCGGAACACTGTATAATTTTTTGTCTATGTATTTGTGTGTTGAGCGAAATAATTTAGGATTTTTGTATTATCGTTTAATAATACATTTATATGTATGTATACTACGTATGTATTTATGTACATACTGCATATCTAATTGCAACCAATAATTGTCACAAGCCACTATTAAAGGGTGTGCCAAATTCGTTACACACGTCGAGCAAGAGGAAAATTGAACCGTTTTCTTTCCTTTGTAGATAGACAACAGGCGAAGCAAGTTACAGTTACAAATGTGCAACATTTCCGGTTGCTTCAGTTTGGGATACCAAAATCTGTTGGCCACAGTGATGGGCTGAGAGCGGGTTATGTGGGCACATCGACGGACGGATGGTCGATTGAATGGGAAGGGGGAGGTGAAGGGGTAGATGTACTGGGCCAGGGGCGGTGGCATTCGCCTTACTTTGATTAAATTTCACGCACGACCGCATGGCAAGGGTTGGGACTCGACGACAGTGTGGGAAGCTTCGACTACGAACTGGAATTGGAAATGGAAATGGGATAGATGCTCGCAGATAGATTGATATACACATAGATAGTTTGTTAGATACAAGACCTAAGCTGAGCTGCAGTTCGATTTGCATTTGTCTTCTTCTTCTTCGCGCAAAGTGTTTGCCATTCAGCTCAAGAGCTCGTCGACCCGACCCCCTTACCCCTCGTGCAACTACCCCACCCATACCACAGCCCAGTCCATCACATTGTGTCGCGTCCCGTCACGTGTAGCGCAGTGTAGCCGGTGATGTGTCAATAATCGGCGTTGCTTATGCACACAACGGCTCTACAAACACGGCTCTCACTTGTCGTGTGGTGGAGTGGTGGAGTGGAGGGGTGGTGGAGAGGTGAGGTGGATTCGTCAGTGGAAGGGGTAGGGGACAGGGTAGGACAGCATCTCCCCCTTCTGTGTCAGTTTAGGCAGCATCATCATTCAACCTAGCTGCACTTGGTTCGCGCAGTACAAATCAAAGCCGTCTCAATAAACAAACAACATGTGCATTTCAAGCCCAAAACCCAATTCACATGACACAAGGAACCCACAGGATTTACCAGGATCTTTGTACCATTTAGTTTTGGCTGCGACTTTGTTTTGATTCCATTTATGCTGTTGACACTAGAAATCTTTTAATTATTGTCACGCATTGTGCGCTTTCCTCCCCCTGCCCCTCATCCACCCGCCACCCCCTGCTTTTTCCATCATCTTCAGCCCCATTGCCAAATACGACTATTGAATAGCCCCGTAGTCCTCCTTTCCCCGTATTCCTTTCCTTCTTTCGTCGTAGTTCAGTAGTTTTTTGTGTCTCGTTGTTGACATTTTGGTTTTCCGTGCGCTCGCTTGTGGGAGTTGCGTCAGGTGGCAACACTTAAACGCCCTAACGCCTCCAAAGTGCTTTTCCAGTTCTCCATAATGATGACGATGATTACGATGGGCCAGGGAATTCGGGGTGGTAAGATTGTACTTGCATTAATTTGTGTCCTTGCTGTATAAGAAGGATGATTTAAATTTAAATAATCAAACAGTTCTTTCTGAGCCAAAGTTGCGGGTTGAATTTAAAAATATTTAAGGATTCCAAATAAAGAATAATAAAAAGAAGAAATGGAACTAAAGTTCTGAATCAAAGAACGTCAAACTATCTTGATGGACGTACATATGTATGTATTATGGCATACAATATAAAAAAAATACACTATCAGGTGTGCTACAGAAATCTCTTTCACCTGAAAAATCACATTAATTTCATACAAATTTAAGTCAAATTCAAGTGGAAGAGATTTCTGTAGCACACCTGTATACTTTACAAATTTTTTTTGTATTTGAAGCTGTTTCTATTTTTAAATTTCATGTTTATCCAAAGTATTATTATTATATATAATTGTTATTAGTGTTAATATTTTAGTTAGTAAAACCTTCAGGAGTATCACGAATATAAATATTTATTCTACTTAAAATTATATGTTGCTATGGCAAATACTTCAAATTTTTGACGTTTAAACAAGTCTTAAAAAAATATAAATTTTTGTAAAATTGCATATTTATACACTCAGACCAACATTTATTCGTACACCCTTTATTTTACTTTAACAGCTATATTAGTCAAGTCTTCACACTAAAAAAAATATATTTGGAAAGGTCGTTCAGATTCCGTTTGAATGATGCAAAACTTTCCTTAACCCATTAAGTACCCATTGAATATTTTGAGTTCAAAAAAACGTCAATTTTTAAACTTTTTTCCTCGATTTTTTACACAAAATATTTTGATGCAGAAAAATTCTTCAAACAATTCTAAGAGTGACTGCAAAAAAAATTTTCAAAAATATTTTTGCTAGTATTTTTAAAAATTTATTGAAAATTGCGAAAAAGGCACTTTTTGTGTGAAAAATGGTAAAAATGGTTAAAAATGGGTTAAAATGGTAATTTTTAGGATTTTCAAAAAATTTTTAAAAATACTAGCAAAAATATTTTTGAAAATTTTTTTTTGCAGTCACTCTTAGAATTGTTTGAAGAATTTTTCTGCATCAAAATATTTTGTGTAAAAAATCGAGGAAAAAAGTTTAAAAATTGACGTTTTTTTGAACTCAAAATATTCAATGGGTACTTAATGGGTTAAGGAAAGTTTTGCATCATTCAAACGGAATCTGAACGACCTTTCCAAATATATTTTTTTTAGTGTGAAGACTTGACATATATAGCTGTTATAGTAAAAAAAAGGGTGTACGAATAAATGTTGGTCTGAGTGTATATTGGGATATTTATTGTTTTTGGGTTTCGTATAAGCTTTACACATATAATTTTTTTTTGTATTTATCTAGGATAAATGTATAATTACTTTGTATTTAAATTCAAAAGAGAATTAGAATCTTAACAGGTCTTTAAGGATGTTTCAACATTGAAATTCCGCATATGGTTTGCTGTTTTCTGATTTTGTTTACCCAAAATATTATAATTATGTGTTGTTTATTTGAAATACTCCATAAATGAGCAGATTATTTTTACGTATGATGGAAAGGCATTCTTCTCTGTTGGTCAAAGGGGCTCCGCACCTGCATCTCTAGTGGACCTTGCATGATTGCACATACTTACACATACATATGTGAATGTGAGGAAGCGCAAGTCCAGTTCGTAATCTTGGCTAAATTCATTACGGCAACAATAGAGCACATGTGTGCGAGAGTGTGTGTGTGTTATGATTTAGATTGAGATTGAGATTCCGTTGGGCCTATTGATGTCGATGTCGGAACGGGAAAGGACGGAATATGTCTGGGATAAAGTGCGCAAAATAGATGCGTAATTTGACGTTAATGTTACGCTAATAATAATCTGTCAGCTCGCATTAGCCATGGCCCATGCTAAGGCAAACACACATGGGAGATTGCAAAGATTTGCTACCTAGAGCGATACCTCATCCTGAAACTCACCCAGGCAGCTGATCTCTATCTAATGTGTGTGTGTGTGCGACTGTGCAAGTGTGTGTGCATCGATTGCAATCAAAATGCGAATACATTTCATAATGTGCTTAGGCCCTATGTATGAGGCGACGAACGACCTTACGATGTTACCATCTTGCCGGCTACAGTTGATCTTGGATCGGTAGACCGGTAACTCGGTAGCTCGTCAGTTCGGTAGTTCGGTAGTGTCTTGGGTCCGGTGTATTTTCTATTGTTGTGCTTGCCATTTTGACGGGTTTCGATTACGTTTCTTCCCTCTTGTGTCATATTCTTTGTGTGTTTATTATTGGAGTTGCTCTGTCATGTGTGTAATCCACTCTGCTCGTTGCTCAAAGTTAAATGATGCGCGCCTAACTTGAGCAATTTTCCAGAGGACGACCGAGAAGACCAAAGAGACCGAGACCGATACTGATTTCCAGCTACAATTTTCTTTTTCTTCTTTTTTTATCCATTTTTAGACACGCCTCGACGGCTGATGAAAGCAAATTGCATGAACAAATAGAGAGCAGTCCAGAAAAAAAATAAAATAAAATGCATTGCAATTATGGATGTAAGTAGAGTCCCAGTGGGTGAATTGGCCGAATTGCGGCTCCCAGGGGAAAGCTGCAGTCTCTTGCCCTGAAATGTATGTAAATGCCATTTGGGCCTTGACTGCAGGGTGTCATCAACTCGTATAATATGGCTACCAGGCTGGTCGTAAAGTCAAAGCCCAACAAATGCAAAGTCAAAACGCAGAGAAAGTGTTTTCCACAGCCTTAAATGGAACTCAAAACAGCGTTCGCACCTTCTCGGAAAATGCTGGAAACTAAAAAAAAAAAAAGAACTACAAAAATATAACAATTACAATCGAAAGACCGAAGAACTATTGTCAGGATAGCGAAGGAACTTCTTTGGGCTGCTCTGAAAATCTAGAAATCTAAATAGTTCGGATCAGTTCAGTTCAGTTCAGGAGAAGAGTTGGGCAAAAAACGACGACGAGGACAAAAAACGAGCAGGCATTGACACAAGAACAAGCATAAAATGCATTTCCGAGTATTAACAGTAGGTTAGGTAGTACCGCCTTAACCCGTTACTGCCGCACAATTGCAAATTGTAAATGTTTCTGTGCGATTGCTCGCTTGAAGGGGTTAAAAAATGCGCCCTTTTTTTAACGCTCGTAAAACAATAAAGCCATAAACCTCGGAACGACATAAATTAGAAGATGTGGAACACAGTGCACAGCGCTGAAGGACGAAGCATTCCAGGACGAAGGGTTAAAAAGTGCACGAATTACTTTTTTGTGTGTTTTTTTCTCTCGTTTTATTTTTTTGCTGGCATTTTTTTTATGTAGTTCAGTGAGTTTTTGGTAATTGTTTAAGGTTTTACAACTCGGTCAGCGAATGGGTTAAAGCAATGCTAATTTCGACAAAATACTTCGCGGAAATCAACGCCTCTACGCGGAACTTGTAAAAAGTGCATCCCACAGGGTAAATGGAACACTGAGGAGCGACTTTTTTTGGTTTTACTTTTTTTCTCTTCAAATTTAGCTATTTTTTTTTTCCGTTTTCAGTTTTGACTGCTGCGGCGGAAAAATCAACTCGAACGTCTGCTTAACATAAAGGAGCAATTAACGTTAACCCCTTTGTGCCGGTGGCTGACATTCCGAAAGGCAACCGCCGCAAAAGCCGATGCCGCCTTTGAGTTGGCCAATAAAACTGTCGCATAAGTCAGAAATTTCGTTGCGCCTCCAAACAATGGAAATTATACATTTTAATTAGCCCGAGTCTCGAGGCTCGAGGTCTAAAATTCCGATCAAAATTGATGTCTTAACCTGCTGCTGCCGCTGCTCTTCACTTCATATTTTTTTTTTCTGTTTCTCACTGCTCACTTCTCTTCAATTAATTTAGTTCTCAGGGCTCCTCAACTTCTTCAACTCCAACTCCGAAGACTTGAACCCAGGGATTGTGCGCCATGTGTTGCATCCGCAGCCGCTCAACATTTTTATGAGCCTTAACAAATTTGTACAAATTGTTTCGTTTGTTGTTGCTATATTTATCCGCTGTCTGTTGACCAAATTGGACCACAGCGGTTCGGGCCCCAGCGATTCCATGCACCATTCAGCTTAATCGGGGACTAATATGGGAAACACATTCAAAACAATAACAAGTGGAAAAGTGTTAAAGGTTATTAAGATTGCACATCTCTAATAATCTCTTTCCACAACAGAGTTTAGGTTATATTAGTCGCTTTTACAAATCATTTCCCATTGTTAGAAAATGCACACATGATGCCTGCACAATTCTAATCCCAACAAATGATCATTATTTTAAAATAAAAAAGAAAAAAGCTCGTCCTGTTTTCAGTTTTACAAGTAAAAATGCGTTTCCCAACTATACTACAATACTTTGTAAAATTTGGATTATTATAATCAAGTAATTATACTTCAAATATGTACAGCGTGGGCCCTAATAAGTGTCGCACCTAACTTATATAATACTAGGGGGCTCCGCCCCCTGCTCGCTTCGCCCGCAAAATTGAAAAGAAAGTCTTTTGTTGTCCAGCTTAACAAACTTATACTATACTGCTCGCTTCGCTCGCTAACCCCCAGCTCGCTTCGCTCGCAAAAATTTAAAAGAACTTCTTTAGTTGTCCGGTTTAACAAATTAATACAATATAAGGGGGTCCGTCCCCTGCTCGCTTCGCTCGCAAAATTGAAAAGAAGGTCCTTAGTAGTCCGCTTTAACAAATTTATATTATATAGCATTTTTTGTAAAAAAAACGGAAATATTTAACTTCCGCTGTCCGCGGTTTTAATGTTACTTCCTTGCAATTGAACTTTGGCTAAAAGTCAGATTTAGTGATTTGGCGGGAAAAAGCTAAATTTGAGGAAAAATTCAAAATTTAGCAAGAAGAGTTAATGTGTGAGTTTTCTAAGAATATCTCATACAACAACAGAGTTCTTGATTCTAAAGGTTAATTTGCATCCGATTGTTCCTATGGCAGCTATATGATATAGTAACCCGACTTTGACCAAATTTGGCCAGAATGTTAGAGACAGCCCCAAACATACAATCATTGAGTTTGGTTGAGATATCTTAAGAAACAAAAAAGTTTTTCATACTAAAGGTTATTTTGCATCCGATTGTTCCTATGGCAGCTATACGATATAGTAACCCGACTTTGACCAAATTTGGCCAGAATGTTAGAGACAGCCCCAAACATACAATCATTGAGTTTGGTTGAGATATCTTAAGAAACAACAAAGTTTTTCATACTAAAGGTTTCTTTGCATCCGATTGTTCCTATGGCAGCTATATGATATAGTCATTCGACTTTGACCAAATTTGGTCAAAATGTAAGAGACAGTCCTTAACATACAATCTGTGAGTTTGGATGAGATATCTTAAGAAACAAAAAAGTTTTTCATACTAAGCAATTCTGTGACCTTTGACCTTGATTTTGACCCACTTACAAAATTTCAGCTTTCTATATTTTCCGTTTGGGCTGCACGTTGATTCTCAGTGAGTCAGTCAGTCAGTGAGTCAGGACAAAGAATTTTATATATAATATATAGAAAACAAAATCTAGTGGGAAATTTATATTGAAATCTTTTTATTTCTATTTGATGAAGTATTTTCTTATGTTTTTTTTACATATTTAGATTGCATTCTTTCTCCTTAGCTTTCTTTACCAGTTGCAAGTGGCACGGACGATGTTTTTCGGTATTTCGTCCCAAAATTTTTGTAATAGACAATTGAACTGCTGCAACTTCATGTTTTTTAAAGTCTTTAATTTGGCCAACATGTAACCTCGTTTGCAGAAGTTCAATGGATTCAGATCCGAAGACGATGGAGGCCATCGAAAAAAGCATGGCACGTTGTTCTTGCATCACCCCTGAAAAATCGCTGATCCCCAAACCATAACAGATGTCGAATTTTGATATCTTTGAATGGCTTTCTTACTAGCGTACGGATCGTCTGCCATGCTGTCGCATAAACACGATTATTCTGTTGGTCGTGGTTTTTCTGTAGCACGAATAACTATCCGTCAAAAAAGCAATATTGCAGCTTGCGTGTCACTGAAGGATCAAATTGCTTCCCTCCTGCCGCATTTTTAAACGTAAGCTTTTATCTTAAGTTTCTTCTTAATAATTTTTCTAATGGTCTTACGGCTCAGATTAAGCTGCTTGGCCATTTCTCGACCCGAAATTTCACAATTACTTCTTTTTTGTTCACGTACAGTCTAAACCAAACCAGGAGCATTTTCGGTACCTTTTCTAATTTCTTTTTTTTTTTTTTTGCTATTTTTATACTTCCAGTTGAATTGAAGAGAGCAACAGTGAGTTGCTTAAATCTGCGATTCACTTCTATATTTTTTAACGAATTAATTATTAATTTTTATTGCATTAGCTCTCTTTTTACTTTAATTGTTGACAAACTTTCAACAGACAATATATGAACTGACTTCTAAGTAAATTGATTTCCAAATATGCGCAAGTGGAAGAAATAATAACGGGTTTGTTCAGGCACAGTATCGCCTCAAAAAAGTGCGACACCTATTAGGGCCCACACTGTACTATACATATGGGTATTTCCAGGATCGAGAACGCGACATTTGTACGTCTTTAAATGAAAAAAAAAATGGTAAAAGCTGACATTTTCAAAACTGTTTTCTCACGTGTTTAATGCATTTTATCAACACTATTTTTATGATAAAAGACAAGCTTTGAAGACTTTTCGTTTTTTAATTATTTAAAGAAAACAATGCATCGCGAACGCGACGAAAAATGGAAGTCATGTTTGACTTCATCTTGACAAATGCGAAAGTCCACGAAATGTGGCGTGTAATTTGGAAGAAAATACTCTCAAAATATAATAAAATAATGTAGTTTTCGATTTTAGAAATAATTTTGAAAGGTTACTATCATTTTATTTATTTTACAAGTTTTATTAGTAATTTGTAACGCGACATCGCGAACGTGACAAGATTTCCACCTAGTTTTTCCAAAAGTTTGTTCATCAAATTTCATTCTATATATCGAAAACAGCTTATAAAACTTGTTTTAAATTAAACTTTCAATATATTTCTAAGAATTAAAATGGCTCATGTTACAATCTTACTGTCCTACTAAGTGTAATCGTTAAAATACAAACGGTCCATTTTGGAAGTCAATTTTTAAGAAAATGGGCAAATATATGGAAAAAGTGAATTTATTCCAATGTAGAATCTATATGTTCATCCTATTGAATTAATTCTAGCGTATATTGCTTAAATAAATAACTTGAATACATTTTTGGAAGAAA
Source organism: Drosophila suboccidentalis (assembly GCA_037043435.1). Lineage (NCBI taxonomy): Eukaryota > Metazoa > Arthropoda > Insecta > Diptera > Drosophilidae > Drosophila > Drosophila suboccidentalis. Next base: position 1,737,176 of record JBAMBK010001066.1, on the reverse strand, counting down.
ATTTCACAAGATGTGAGTTTTTGATCAATTTTACGTTTTTCGTCGTGGTGGACCTTTTTCTGGAAATGCCCATATGTAGTAACTCCAATATTGATAGAGATGCAAAAATGTGTAACATAAATCTACAGAAATCTTGGAGATAAAGAATAATTTGTTTGTCATTCTATTTATTCTTTGGCTTACCATAGGCAAGTGCTAAGAATGTAATCGTTACACAGATACAGCAGCACACATTTACTATTTATATGTGTGTGTGCCTGGGTATGTAGTTGCCATTAAATTGAGTTGGTAAACAATCTCTCTTTGCAGTGCTCGCATCACCAACTGTTGGGGATTCTGTGGAAGCGAGAAGGGGAAAGGAAGTGTCTTTAGCTAGGGGAAAGACAACGGAGAGGGGGGTGTGAGAAAAGGGGAGCACCAGACTCAATCAACATGTCGTGGCCATGTCTAAACTGAACAAAGCCGCCAGGCCAACATTTGGCCACAAGTGCAAGCCCGCAAAACTGCAGTTTTGCAGCAGTCGAAAAGTGCAACAGACAGAGAGTGAAGGAGTCTAGGACCAAAATTGCAACCGTAAATGCAGCTAAGTGTGTGCTGGGAATCACACAAAATGGGGAAGTGGCAGTGGAAGTGGAAGATGGCCAGGACGAGCAGCAACAACCAACAATGTTTGCTTTAACTGTGTATAGTAAGTCTGCCAACTGCCAACTGCCAATTGCCAGTCGACTCTAGGCAGGAGTAGAGGGACAGTAGTTGCCAATCTTATCACTTGCGACTGATTAATGACAACACTGTCGTGACCTTGTGTTATCCTGGCTGTTAAGTGTATGTGTGTGTGTGTGTTTGTTGGTCGTGTCCTTTGGGCATTTCAGTTGCATTCTCGCATCTTAATTAAGCAGACGCGATAATGCAGCCATTGTCATTGCAGTGAGAAGCCAATTTTTTTGTTTGTTAATAAAATCAATTTCAGAATATAAATTTTAAATTGCCACCTCCGCCTCCACCTCCGCCTACACCTCCGTTTTCACCTCCACCCAACTGGCAACAGAATCCGACGCCAATTTCGTGGTCATGTCAGCAGCAGCGCTTTGCTCGTCGCCTGGGTGCCACATATTAATTCCAGTTTCGCACTCTCGCAGGACATGCCGTAAATAGTTGTTCACCTCCTTGCAGCCCCAATTCCCATTCCCAGTCCCAGTCCCAGTCCTCTTCCTCCCTCGCTGCCACCCCTTTTGGCTGCCGTTACGCGCTGCTTTTGCATTTATTAATAATTATAATGTCTGCGCTTGTCGTACATGCAGTCGACGGGTTTCCACTGGGTTTTGAGCGGGGTCTGAGTCTGGGTCTGGGTCTGGGCTCGGCTGCAGCATGGCATTCATAAATCGCAGCTCATTTCGGCGTGGCCACGGAATGCACACGCATAATTATTTCAACATGCAGTTTGCACTCCGGTGGACGACGTGAATGTGAACGTGGAGCCCCGTCCTGACATGCCCCCAGTGGGTGACTGGGTGACTAGGAGATTGGGTGTAGATGTGGCTGAAGCTGTGGACCTCAACCTGGCCATGGACCAGACAGCGTGGGCGTGCTTAAATCTACTTGAAAATGGCGCAGAATGTGGATCCATGGAATGCGCCTCTAGAGGCGAATCAACACATGATTTTCACAACGGCCACAAATGCTCTCATGTATTTTCTATGGCTGTATATTTATGAAACTTGATGTCACGCTTTAAAAGCTCTTAGAATTAATATTTTACATTAAATACATTAAAAAAAATTACTAAAAGTATGTTTCTTATTTTTTAGAAATTCAATTGAAATGTACATATAATAATCAGGAGAAATCGTAAAGCAGGCCATCCACAGTCGAATTTGTTTGACGAACGTGTTCGATTCGACGAAATATTCGTCGTTGGTGGTAGTGTTCGTGTCTAAATTTCGTGTTGTACGTTTTGTTCGAGAAAAATAGAACTGATTCTATTTTTCGTGTGTTCGATTCAACAATTCGATAATGGATGGCAGTGTTGGCACAAACATCATTTGTCAAAAGTTTTCGTAGCGTAAGCACATGTCAAAAATGTCGAACCAATTTTTACTAGACTTCATTCATTGTCTGCAAAATGAGCCAGCAAGCAAAAATCGAGGCATACAAAAACAAGAATATGCGAAACAAATCGTGGGACGTATAGTATTATTTAATAAATACAAAGAAGTTTATGAAGAGGCAATTGTTGAGACTGTTAAAAAAAAGGTGAAAGGGAGCGAAAGATCTGGCGCTGGAGTGGATGATATTTATAAGCCAAACATCTGGTTCTTCCATGAACTACATTTTCTGTATGACCAGGAGTCCTCAGTTGATGAAATCAAAAGATTGGTATGGGTGAATTTTTGGCGATTCGCGTACCATTCTTTCATCCACATACTGTGCTTCCTTTTTTGCGCTTGCTCCTTTTTCTTTTTTTCTTTAAATAAATATGTATGGCCATCAAGGCAATTATTGTATCGTTATCCGATGACATGTTCATTCTCTGAAAATTTTCAACAAATGATGTTTGCAAGCAATGTTTGAAATAGTTAGTGGGCAAATGTAATTCTTGTTTGACGAACAGTTCGTTCAACAAATTCGACTGTGGATGGCCTGCTTAACTTAAATTAGAGATTCCGTTATTTTTGTTTTGCATCAACTTTTTTTAAAAAACTGATTAAGTTAGAGCATCGCGTTATTTACATTTTCCACAAATAGAATTAATTAGAGATGGGCATGGGCCGTGCCGTGTCCGTGCCGTGCCGTGCCTATTTAAAAAAAATCCGTGTTGGGCCGTGTTGGGCCCCTTATAAAAAATTGCCGTGTTTTACCGTGCCAAAGTCGGTAGGCACGGTAGGCCCGGTAGGCCCGGTAGGCACGGAAAGCACGGTACAGATTTTGAATTTAAATATGGTAGTATCGATAAGTTGGCGTTGTTTTATAGCTTGTTTGTCAGCTTGAGCTGTAGGATTCATCGATGTATCACACAATTTGCGAACACTTACAACATCGATAGCACGATTGTTGCCATTATAATAAAAAAGTGACGCCACGAAGTGACAAAAATGGAGATGGGCATGGGCCGTGCCGTGTCCGTGCCGTGCCGTGCCTATTTAAAAAAATCCCGTGTTGGGCCGTGTTGGGCCCCTTATAAAAAATTGCCGTGTTTTACCGTGCCAAAGTCGGTAGGCACGGTAGGCCCGGTAGGCCCGGTAGGCACGGAAAGCACGGTACAGATTTTGAATTTAAATATGGTAGTATCGATAAGTTGGCGTTGTTTTATAGCTTGTTTGTCAGCTTGAGCTGTAGGATTCATCGATGTATCACACAATTTGCGAACACTTACAACATCGATAGCACGATTGTTGCCATTATAATAAAAAAGTGACGCCACGAAGTGACAAAAATGGAGATGGGCATGGGCCGTGCCGTGCCCGTGCCGTGCCGTGCCTATTTAAAAAAATCCCGTGTTGGGCCGTGTTGGGCCTCAGTTCTTACCAGCCGTGCTTGGGCCGTGCCGTGCCTCAAAAAGGAGGCCCATGCCCATCTCTAGAATTAATTGTAAAAAATGGCTAAAATAAATTTTGCTTGGAACAATCTAACGTGGAGCATAGGATAGTTATGGCATAAAGATAGCATAATGTTAATGTGAAACTATCCTATATTGTTTTGGCTGCCATTGTCATTGTTGTTGCTGTACCTATTGTTGTTGTTGCTAGCGCATCCTTTAGCTTTTGAGTAGCGAATTGTGGGGCCATCAACTCTTGGGGTTAACCAGATTTCTCATTTGAATGCAAATGCAGAAGCCGCCATTGACTGTAATAAAACTTTGCGTAAGGAGGAACAACACACACATACACACACACACACACTCACATAGAGACAGCTGATGTTGTCTTTAGACTGTTAAGTTGCTGTTCGTACCATCTCAGTCTGTTATTGTTCTCTCGCTTTCTCGCTTGGTTGTGTGTTGCCAATTACGGGACGCCCGGCGCCCAATGCCCGATTTATACCGTTACAGTGTAACCAATTCTCCATGGTTGCGCAATAACTGCAAATTTAATTTTGCAATTTCGCGCCTTGCCCCGCCCCAGCCCTCCGTGCCTCCTGGTCCGCCAAGTCCCGTTGCCTGCCCCTCGTCAAGGCAACATGGCATCATCAAAGTTCTCCCTGTGTCGCACCCCGTCAAAGAACTTCCTACTTTTTCCCAGGCGTACATAAAAATCTTTCACAGACACACACACAGACACACACCTAATCTGAGTGTGTGTGTGTGTGTGTGCTATAAATTTGAAAATAAATTGGCAAAATGCTCTAAAGCCGTGAAAGCCTCAAAAAGCATTGCAAAATTAGCTGCAAGTTCATCGCGAAGTTGCCCAAACAATTTTCCGGCATTTGGGACTAGCAATTTCCCGGTTTGTTCGGTTTTTTATTTTTCTTGTATCGCTTTGGGGTCGACTCTTGGGCGTCTTTAGCAAATTAAGATTTGCTTAATTATTTTGTTGTACTCTTATATAGGAAATATCGAGAGAAGGTTATTGAAGGAAATACTTTACTCTCCTGCGGGTATTAAATTAAGTTATATTATAAATTAAATGAATTTAATACTCACTATTGTAGAGGGAAATTTGTCCAAGCTTAAGAGTAAATCGAAAGATACTACACAGAAAAAAAATTCCATTCTAAAATCAAGTATAAAATACTTAATTTAAGCCCGCATTTTTTAAGTATGTATTCAGGACTAAGCTGAATAATCAAGCCTGTATCGGGATTAAAATGGGAAAATACACATTTGCTGAGCGCGAGAGGAAAATTCTCTCTCGGCCTCTCTCATTTAAAGTTAAAGTCGCCGACTCCAGTTTGAAAAAAATCTGGGTTCGATTCCCCCGTCAATCAAAAAAATCGTAAAAAAAAGTTAAAAAAAAAAAATATTTAAAAGAAGTTAAAAAAAAAAATTAAATGTAACAAAAAACATTATAAGTTAAAAAAAAAAAAAAAATGTAACAAAAAACATTATAATTAATACAAATTTTTTAGCCTGAATTTAAGAATTTCAGGATTGAATTCGGGATTGAAAAAATCAAGTATTTCATACTTGGTTTAAGAAAATCCGAGATTACCCCACTTCTGACATCGTTTCGGATTGAATTCGGGCTAAATTTCCCGGATTTTTTTTTCTGTGTACATTTTATGCTATCTATGAATGTATAGACTTAAACTCTAAGATATCATCAATATATAGTTATTTTTGCTTTGATTTCGTGTTTGCTGCACATATTTTAAAAATAATCAGAAAATAATTGTTATAGTATTTGAGCGAAAATTATAATCACATGTTATCCTAATTTATGAAACTAATTTTTTTTTATCCAAATAAAAATCTTATTAATTCAAAGGCTTACGGGTGGGACATTTTCCCATGTTCTTTTTACTAAACTATAGCATAAATGTTCATTTATTACTTATATTTAATTTTTTATTTGAATATTTATTTGAAATAAAAAAATTATGATTTTAAATTATATATTAGAATAATGTAATTAAAATAAATAGGTTAATAAATGTGAATGCGGGAAATAGTAAAATTTTAAAGAACTTAGATGATGAGACATTAGGTGAACTTGGATGATAAACAATTTTTGTGGAATTGACAAAAAACTGTGAAATTGATATAAATTAAAATGCTAGTTGACTTATCTTCTCCTTCCTCTGCGATCTCAATGGCTGATGCCTTACTGCTAGTCTATGTATGAATGCCTGAAGTTAAGTCTCGATGGTAATGCGTTATGGAATGAGTTTCAGGATCAGAGTCAAAATCAGAAACAGATCCAGAATCATTACGGAGGCTGTCAGTGTGAAGGCCACACAAAGTGAATCGCTAAAATTGCCACCAAAAAGCAATTGCGGAGAGGAAACTCCGTTTCAGGTTATCCGCGAATTTCAATCAGTCCCGCGATATTTAACAAAGTGAAACAAGCTGCTGTAGCCAGTAAATATAAATGGCTGTTTCTTTAAGGGGAATAAAAATAAATAAACACAAAGGGCATACGTGATACGAGTATGCTGTAAAAGATGAGATAAGCGTGCTGCCTGTCGGTCTGTCTGCCTCATGGGGCAGAGTGGGAGTCGACACGTTATCATTGTGGCCCGTGTCACTGGGCTAACAACGGCAACAACCAAATTAACAACAGCAACAACAACACGTGTGGCATTTAAAGACGCGACTCGAGTCGATTGAGTGGAAAATGGAAAGAGTTGAGAAAGAGAAATTTGCCATAGGAAATCCACTTAGGCTCGTTTGACAAAACTACTCGTCAAGAGGTGTACACTGTACCAAATGGGGGTGGGGAATGGGGAGTGGGGGACATTGGCGGGTGGAGGGATCCTGTTGTGACGCAGCTGGCGCGCGTGAGCATCTAAAGATTTATGGCATCTTTTACGTGGCAGTTTCAACTCTTCTTCTTGGGGGCGAGCGAAGAGTTACGGCAGAAGAAAATCTCATCAAATTTATTTAAATGCACATAAATCTTGCAAACAGCTGCACATATGTATGTACAGCTACAGCTACAGCTACAGATACAGATACTAAGATATTGGATCTTTAGCTAAAACAGATGCATAGTTACAATTTGCCCGCTTAAGCGCATTGTAAACAATTATATTATGGGGCCTGCCAACTAACCATTAAAAACTTTAACCATTGGCGCCACTTTCTGATAATAAACAATGCCCAGATATAACAAATATTTAGTGTGTGTGTGTGTGACTGCGTGTGTATCTCTTGGATACATTTCCATCCATGTGTTGAATGCTTTGGCATTCGGTTTTGTTTATGCATTCGCTGGCGTGAGAAATTTGCTCGTGGCCACGCCTTCGACCAGCGGCCATAAAAGCTGCTGCCATAAACAAATCAAACACAACAACAACAACGGACACACACACACACACAACACACTCGCAACATTTTCAAACAAATTGCCAAAAGGAAAATATTTGGTTTTCTGGTCATGGCGAAAAGAGTGAGGCGCCAACGAGATTCGAGAATTGTTGGATTGATAGACGGAGCACCTCATGGAGGCAAGTTTCAATATATATCGAGGAGTCGAGAAATTATCCCAATCCAATGAATCGGGCCATAGAGCTTCTTGTCCGATACCCGAACAATTTTATTAAAACATTTTTATGGCGTTGCGTTTTTATAGTCAGTAAAACGGCAGCACGAAAAGCAAAACAGAAACAGAACAAAAACCAAACAAAACAAAACAGATAAAAGAAAAACAAATCAAAGTGAAAATTGAAAAAAAAAAATAATAATAATAAGGAAAGCGATAACGTAACAAGCAAGTAAATAAAGAAAACTCAAAAGTAGTATGAATACCTAAACAAATAAATAGTTCTTTTAGATGATCAACGAAGCTTATACTATATCTTTTATAAGTTGCATTTTAATTTTTAAAACCGATGATGTACAAAAAACGATTTAGTGTACATTGTAAATTTTGATTGAATTGCGTATGCTTTAAGTATGAAATGAAGTTTACGTTTGTCTTTAATTTTCGACTAATAATATTTTTCAAAATTACTAGAGATTCGTTTATCTGTTAAGTTGTTGTATCATTATAACTAGTTTTATTAAATCATTTGAAAGTCAGGGTCCGAGAAAAACGGTTACTGATCAAAACTATTACTAAACAGATACATTTTAAAACTAAATTGAATTTTCTCTTTTATAATTTCCAACAATTATAATCAATGGTATTTTTTCTAATTTTTTTTTATTAACCTAACTTAATTTAATTTGTTGTAGTCTTTCATGAAAGCTATTCAAGATATTTTGATATAATTGTTTGTTTAGTTTAATGCTTAAAACTTTTTGTTGGAGAAAGAAATTAAATATAAATACCTTGAAGGCGTTTACATTCAATTTTTATTTTACAACTTTTATAAGAAAACTTTTATTTTATACTCTGATTTATAATTTTTATCATAAAAATTAAAAATAAGATTTATTTTTCAATTTTTTTATTAAATCAGGAAATAACTCTTATTTCATAACTTTTTTCATAAAACTTTTAAGAGTTGTACGATCCCTGGTTCCGATTATTGTGAAATTTTTCAAGAACTTTTGAATTTTTCAAAATAATGTAGCAAAAAAAAATAAATACTGCAATTATACTGCGTTGTTTTTGAATTTCAGTGATTATTTTGCTGCTTTAAAAGCGTCGTGTCTCTCACTGATTGACAAAGTTGTGATACTTGTCGAGGGAAGAAACAACATTGAGCCACAAAAGATTTGGGGGAGGTGGAGGGACGGAGACGGAGACGGGCACCCTTTTATATTGCAATGAGGCTACGCAGGGCACATCAAAAGTATCTGGGATGTACTTGTGTTTAGTATGTAGCTGGGCTAAAAGTTTGCGAATTGAATTCGCCACACGACTATGCCACACGCGGCTCACCAAATTTCGCACAATTTTGCGTGCGAAGCGGCCGTGTAATGATGCCATGTGGCCATGTGGATGGAAGCGGCAAGGCGGGAAGGCGGGAAGGTGGTGTGGGTGTGGGTTGGAGGAGGCGTGGCAGTGTCAAAGCATGTCAAAGTACCGCATACGAGACGCTTGGGGGTGCAATGTGTGTGCGGCGCCTTTGCAATGAGCCCAATAAAGTCAACATGAGGTCTGCGTCTGCAGGAGGAAATCGAGATGGAAATGGCAATGGAAATGACAATGGAAAGGGGAAGTGCAGAAGGAGGTAAAGGACTGGCGACTAAGCACGACACGCACAACACCCGGAAAGGGGCAGACAATGAGGCAAGCGGCACGCCCTCAGCCAGTCAGTGCCAAACTTCGATCCCCACACACACACACACATACATATACACACGAGCACACATACACTCGTATAACGCACTCCCCAAACGCAATTCAATTCAACTATTACAGTACCCATTGTGTGTGCCTGATTTTTGATTATCGTGTGCCAAGCGTCAGAAGAGCCACAAGAGTCACGTCATGGCCCTTGGGTGGCTTGGGCTGTGGCTTAATCGAAGATGCCCTTAGCAGGAGACAGAAGCAGCATTGAGTCCTGTGTGTGTGTTGTGTGTGGCATCATCAAAGTCAATTGTGTGGAAAACTGGCAAGAAGAAAGCGCGTAAAACATATTACGCAGATTGTATTGATTTCTTATTATTTTGTCGCGCCGCGTCGCCTGTCGTTTGTTGCTTGCCACATGCCACTTGCCTCTTGCCGCTTGTCGTTTACCGTTTGACGCTTAGATTTATGGCCCAAGACGATTGCCCCCAAAAAGAAAAATGAAAATAATTCAGTCGACGATCCAGACAAAACACTCAATGTGGGTTTATGAGCGGATTGTGGATGTGGTTGCGGCTTCTTGCCATACACATATACGAGTATCTCTCTCGGAATATTCTCATACCCTGAGCCAAGATACTTGTAAGTAGCTATTATGCAACATACCGTGGATTGAGTAGATTGCTCAGCAGCGTGGCTTGAATCCACTTAGTATCAGCAACGGATAAACAAGCTTCATCAAATGCAAAAGATAAAACTCTGAATGATATCGTTTAAGGAATGAGAGACGGAAGATTTCATTTGGTAGTATTTGAATCTCTGTGTATTTCCAATTTTTGGGTATTTTTCTCTCTGCATTTAAGAATATTTTTGAATTATATTTGAAGCAAACTCTTGTTACTACCTTTTTAAAATATTTTGAAAAACTTTTCCATCCCTTTTTACTTTTTTTCACTATTGTTCATGATGTTATGAATTTAAAAAATATAAAATTAAATCTATTAAGCAAGTTAAATATATTATTATATAAACTGTGAGTTCAAGTGTGTATTTTTCAATTTCCGTCTTAAGATATCTTTTAAGGCTAATAAATAAATCTAATGAGTGTTATTAGATTTTATGATATTGAGCTTAATATTTATAACGAGACGAAAGTTTATTTTTGGCACGCCAAAGATTTGTTAGTCCTGAAGTGTCCTGTCAGTGTGTCTAGATTAAATTTTTAAGATTTCAGTCTATGATTTTTGTGGACTCTATTTTCAATTTGATGCGCGATGATTTTGATTCAATGTTTTTCAAATTCTAAAATAAATTGTACTATTTTGCTTAGTTCTGTTATTTGAAATAACTTATTTCTATGGAATCTTTCGTAGCCTGCTTTGAGAAGTAATAATATTTTGTAAATTTTTAAAATGTAATAAATAATTTTAACAAATTAAAATTTGTGTTTTTCTAATAAAACTTAATTTAAGAACTTTGAGGTTACTAACTCATTTTAATTCTGGTTTGATTCAACGAATCTTTTTTTGTAATTTCATTAGAGTTCCTTCCATCGTCTCCTTTCCTCGCTCCCCTTTCTGGCAGTTGACTACGCACATGCCAAAAATCAACAACAGCAACAACAGCAACAACAACAATAGCAGCAACAACAACATGAGCAAAGCGAAATCGAAATGAATACCAAACAGAAAAACAGTAAAACAGAAAAAACCATTTTGGCCAAAGAAGCGCGGTGCGCATTGCAACCCGCAGATTGCCACGGTTCTCCTTCCCCTTGCCCTTTCCCATCCCTTTGCACGTTCCCTTCTCCTTCTCCCGGCTCCTTCTGCTGCTCCGTGGGCTCATCATTCTTCGCTTGATGATTTTGTATTTTTGTAACAGCCGCAGCAGCAACAACAACAATATTAACAGCAACTTTGTTAGTCGCCATTTTGTCCATTACTCTCGCGACAGAATGTGTGTGAGTGTGTGTGTGTTTGTATACAAAAGTAGCCAGCGCTCACCCCAAAAAAAACATGAAGAAAAAGAAAAACGCGCGTCCCGCTTCGATTTCATTTAGCGGTGTTGTTGTTGTTGCTGTTGTTGTTGCTGTTGTTGTTGTTGTTGTTGTTGTGTGGCTCTTGAAGAGCTCGTCCTAACAAGCATAAACCACCGCGCGGCTCTCACGCTGAGTTCAACACTCACATGCATATGTGAGCTGCACGCGAGTGTGCGAGTGTGTGTGTGTGTGTGTGTGTGTGTGTAATGGAGAGGAAGCATGAGAGGGAGCGGCAGAAAGAGATGAAGAGTGTGAGTGAGTGTGTGGAAGGCCGCGCGTTTTTGGTTGGTGACGGCGTGCCACAGATGATCATCAACAACAACAATATCAAGAGCATCACCAGCCTTCGTCAGTGGTGGTGGTGGTGCTGCTGCTGCTGCTGATGGTGGTGGTGGTGGTGCTGTTGCCTCTGCTGCTTATATTCGTATTCGTTGTGGTGGTAGTAGTTGCCGCGTGTCATTATGCATATGTGTTTGTATGTGCATGTGCCTGATTGTATTGATAATGATAGACAGACGCATAGGAAGAGGCAGAGGAAGAGGAAGAGCCCGAAGGGGGCACTTCATAAATTACAAGAATTAAATACTTTATATACATACATATGTAAAGTATGAGTACATACTGCAGTGGTATTTATATACATACCACTATTATAGACTTCTTCGTTCTACATAAAACTCGACTGAGTCGTATTAAGGGGAATTTCTAATTTATTTGCAATTGTGTATGTATTTTTTATACAAATATTTTCAGCTTTTTATACCCGTTACTTAAAAACTAAGTAAAAAGGGTATATTCAGTATTCGTTGAAATGTATGTAACAGGAAGAAGAAAGCATCTCCGACCCTATAAAGTATATATATTCTTGATCAGCATCAACAGCCGAGTCGATCTAGCCATGTCCGTCTGTCCGTCCGTGTGAGATCCTAGATCTCAGAGACTATAAGAGCTAGAGCAACAAAATTTGGCACACAGACTTCTGTATGCCCCACGAAAATCGCGAAAAGCCACCAAACGAACAGTTTTTAAGATATTAAATTGTTTTTTGGTAATTAACGTTATTGGCTATTATTCTATTAAATCTCAACAAGATTTGACAAAAAGAATGTTGGTAATGGCTGTTTTAAGTTTCAAGCATAATAAGTGCCTAAAAGTACGCAGTAAAACGTATTTTATGCACATTTTAATAAATAACGGGTATCCTATAGTCGGATGCTCGACTATAGCCTTTCCCACTTGCTTTTTTTTTTTTTGCTTTTATATCTAAAAATTACTACAAGTTGCCTTTTAAATGCTTGTAAAAACAAAAGTTTGGCAAACCAAGCAATTTTACCCCATTCCAGTTTAGCTTAATAATTGTGCATAAGTTTCCATAAGTTCTGTACAAATTCATAATTTAATGTTTTTGTCTGGGAAATTAGTATGGAAATAACTAACGGAATGTAGAACCATAATTCAAACCGAAAATAATAATATCATTCTAATTAATCTATTATAATATCATATAATATCATCTATTATTATTCTTATCTTTAAATTAATCCTTTATATCTAGAGCAAACAAAATAATTTTATATTATAATAAATAAAAAAGTAACATTGTTATTATAAGCAAGACAATTTTTACTGCTTTTTTAATTTTAATATTGAATGTGTAATTAAATAATGGTAAATTATGTATTTTGGTATATAAACTAATGCACTAGTTAATTTCAAATTGTTCCATTTTCGCAAACTTCTATCGATTTGTAACCATCGTCGTATCTGGTAAATGCAAATAACTTGTGAATGTATAAATAAATCAGCAGTTTTGGGGTGTGACCATAAAGCTGCATTGTATTTGGGATGTTGCAACAGTTTTATTTTTTTGTTTTTTTGTTGAAGTGCCTGGGCGTGCAACTCGCCACTTCAGCTGTCTGTCTGCCTGTCTGTCTGCTGTAGCTGCTGTTGATGCTCCCTGAATGCTCGCACAACCCCAACCCCACCCCTGGGCCTAACTATGTTATGGGTAGAGCAGCCCCTGTGCACAGCTTGTAGTCGCATAATCACAGCAAGGTATCTCAGACTTTCAACTCAAATAAAAGGGCGCGTTTACAAATATTTGCCGTTGCATCCGCTGCAGCGAAAAGGACATTAATTTTGTTTTTTCTCTATTTCATTTCATTTCATTTTTTTTTTTCACTCGTATATCGGCAACATAATTCTTAGTAGCATTGACGACAAAGGGATAACATTGCATTTGTTGTCAGCCCAAAAACTGTCACAGCTCGCCAAAGGATCACATTTTCATTCAGCAGTTTTTCATTGATTCCGACGCCCGAAGACCGAAACCCCGAGCCCCGAACTCTGGAACAATGGACGCATTCGAATAGAAGGAAAATGTTGACAAGACACATTTTTCACAAAATGCCTACAATATTTGGCGTTTTTGGAAATTTTATAGCGACAACAGCAGCAACAACAGCAGCAACAACAACAGCAACAACGGCAACTGGAACGTCTAAAGTCAACAATGTCCTTTGCATTGCCAGCATTTGCTCTGTATACACGATCAGCCCCCTTTTGTTGTCAGCGCCCAGGTCAGTTTTGTCACAGACAATGCGGAGACGGAGACGGAGTCGGAGATAAAGATGAAGTTGTGATGTCTTCGTTTACGTTTACGTCTTGCCTTTGAGTATCCTGCGTATTGCGTATTGCGCACTGAGTCCTGAGTCCTGCAGTCGTATTGTCCTTTGCTTGCCTTGCCGCTTTTGTCACATCAACGTCGCATTGTCTACGGCCAAAGTCAATAGATTTCCCAAAGCCGTTAACAGTTTTATCTGCTGCTTCTGCTCCTGCTCCTGGCATAGTTTGATTTACGTTATTTACGACTTCATTGGCCTGAGGCTGATGTTTTAATTTACGCTTATGGATTCGGTTAATGTCATTCGACTTCTTTGTTCCCAACATCAACAAACAGATCAGTCAAGTTGCTTGTACAATTTTAATGCGTTTTTGTTTAACAACGAGAATACCAATCTGCATTTTTTAACGAATTTCCCCAAAAAATAATGTCAAAGAATGATTTCCATTACTACCATATGAATAAAAGTAATTTTATGTTTTCTTATAAAAAAGTGCAATAAAATTATTTATCTTAATTTTATCAATAAGAGCTAAAATAATTTGTATTGTATCTTATTTATAATTTTTAGAGTCAGTTAGGGTATTCAGAAACTATGATATTTGTGTTATGTGGCAAAGTGATAACACTGTAGCTAGTGAGTGACCTTTTTAAGTTTCTGTTGTCGTATTTGTACTATCATTGAGTTAAATTTCAATGAACAACTGTTTTGTATAAAGCAAGCTTTCTTTTAATTCGTTTACGCTCATGAGTTTGGTGTCACCCTCTCTTACTCTTGTCTTTTTTAATGCTTTTGCCACCGTAAAAAATCAATTAAATATTAAAAAAAAAAATGTTATCTCTTTATTTAGATTTAAAATCTGTCCTAAGGGACAATCATTAAAATTGTCATTTGTGTGATTCGAACCCTAACTATTTAACTGAAAGCTCTAATTCTGGCAGGTCGGCGACTCTAACCACTGAGCCACCGGACCAAGAAAAATTACTTGTTTTTACAACCAATATCAATACCGACCTCAGTGTGACCAAATTTTGTTAGATACATTAAACAGTCTGGCAACCTTTCTCCTTTTGAAATTTTGTCTCAATACGACGAAATTTGTATACATACCCCAGGGCATGTTTGGTGTGATATACTTTTTTCTGTGTGTTTGTTGTCATTAAAACATATAGTACTTTGCCACATAACACAAATATTAGAGTTTCTGAATACCCTAAGTATTTCCAATAAAATTGCTTTTCAAAACCCCATTCGATAATTTTTTTTGAGTGAAACAAAAATAATATTTAATTTTCATTCATTTAAGAAAATGTCTTTGATTTTTTTCTATGTATATATTCCCCACTTGTTTAAGTATTTTACCATCTTTTGGCAATCGTTTATATATATATTTATATATATATATGTATGTGTGTGCTGTATGTGTTTACACATTAAAATCATAAATGTTTGGCATGTCCACAAAACCATCTGCGTGGATCCACATCGAGACCGGAGGCCATCAAAAACCGCCAAATAAACTTTGTCATTTTCTGCGACCAACAAAAAACCATAAAGAATATCAAACAATGTTTTGTATGTCGACTAATAAATACCCAAACATAATTTCTTATTTTAGGTACTATGTATAAGTCTAAGCATATTTTAATGGTAAATCAATTATATTTAAGTCATCAGCATATAATGCATATTAAGTGAAATGTATTTCTTTTTGTTTTTATAAAATACTTACATTTATTTTAATGCAGATTCCCCGTATTTTAAAAATAATAATTGCAAATATCTGAAAGAAAGATCTGTTAAAATAAATGAGTTGAAAGCGGTTATTGGCTGCCAAATTCAATGAGTTGCATATTCGCTGACTAAATGATAATATCGCATTGTAAGGGTATATAAACAAAAACATGCTAAAATATTAGCTTAAGATTTATGCGTTTCAGAATAAAGTCGCACACTCATATAGTCTATATTGTACATAGTATTTGCTTATAGATGGCTTCTGGTTGTTGAATCAGTTGTCATTGTTATTTTTTTTATTTTTTATTCGCATTGATTTATGCCAGGGCCATTCTGTGGGGCGTCGCGCTTTAAATTGCGGCCGCATTTTGGCCAGCCACAAATATTGAGTAATAATATATATGAAACACTAAATCAAGACATATTTTTAGCTGTGAAAAATGTTGGAAAAGTACAAATTAATGACCAGCGACCAATTTATATATGTGAATATTTATTTATTTATGAATCTTTGTTCTCTCTCTACAATTTGCACAGTTGTTTAAGATTTACATTGTTACAATTACAACCAATTGTTGCACCTATTTCGTTTGCAATTCATATTCCGATTTCGATTTCAATTCCGATTTCGATTTGGATTTGGATTCCCACGCCCCATTTGGCACTAAGACAATGAAGTTTGATTTGCTTTAAATTGAGTTCGACCAGCGAAATGCCAAATGTTTTGTAAACATTTTTCCAAAAACATGTCAATGGCTTGACCCATGGACCAGGCCAGAACCATTGTTGACCAGGGTCCTGTTCTGACCTGCCGCTTTGTCTAGTCTCTGTCCATTTGCCTTTATATCTCTTCTATAGATATTCTTTTTTTTTTGTTTTTGGCGGCACAGATGAAACTCAAATTGACTTGTTACAATTTTGCTTTCTGGTGTCTCAGTGTCTGGCCCGATAGCCACTCGATTTCCCTGGAATCACACCTTGGCCAGTGGCTGCGGATGCGGCGGGGTATGAGGTTGAGGGCGAACAGGCCACATTTAATGAAAGAACCAAAAGGGCAGCTAATTTATTGTGGCGGCAAACTCTCTCTGTACTTTCTTTCATTCGGGCGTGCAACAAATTGTCTCTCACAATTGAACGACACATCCATACAATCATTTCTTTCGATTCTTCGACTTCTCAATATTTTCCCTAAATTTACTTTGGAGAATTCACAAAGAAAGTCATAACAAAAAGTACTAATGGCTGATTCCAGCCGAATGAATCTTCTGCAATCAATAGATTGATTGACATTTCAACAGAAAAGTTCCTTTAATTTTGCCCTGAATTGTTGACAGTTAAATTTATATTAGAGGCTTGAATAAATTTTTATTCAAAGCTAAAATCTCAGTTAAGTTTAAACGACTCCTAAATGTAAACAATAGATAGTTGTAAATATAAGTGTTTAACACAATAAATAGTTTTAAATATTAAATTTAAATATTATTACTACTAATACTTTTTGATCCGTTTGGGTTTTTCTGGGATTGGGAATCCTTGGATCATTTGAATTATTTTTTGTAGTACCCTCAGAATCTTAATTTTACTTTGACTTTTTTATCCTTTCAGCTAAATTTAAAAATTGAAATATAATTACTAAATTTTACTTTAAATTTTTATAGTTAATAAACAATTTAAAAGTTACTCTTACTATGAATTTAATGAATTGTTTCCCGAATTACGTATATCTGAAACCAATTTTACACTAGTAAATTCTAAAACGAAAATATTTTGTTATTACAAAAATGATTGTCATCTCATAACTTTTTCATATATCTAAAGCAACAAGACTCTTTGAAACTTAAGAGTAATTGAAGAATATTGAAATCACAATTGTAATAAGGTAAAAGCGAGGGCTGTGTCATTGAGGCGTTTTATTATGCATATTTGTATTGTATGCCAACTCAGTGTATTTTGAAAGAACAAATCTTCAAAATGGGTCACCAAACACACGAATGAATATGGAATGAATTTATCACACGGCACTTTTGTCAACTATCCCATTCCCATTCCTCTTACTTTGTATCTCTTGTAAATTGAATATTTGAACTTAATTCTCACTAAATTTAGCTGCTTCTCTCCGTCGCTGTGTCTTCTTTGCTCAAGTGTTAAACACTTTCGAAATCCTCATGCTTCATTTCCTCGGCGTCTGTCACGGAAAAGTGGGGCGACTAGGCAAAGAGTTGGGAGAAGCCTTTAAGCGCCTGCTGATTTATGGGCTCTCTGCCAGGTATTTGTGAAGTTGTATTAATGAGCAAGCCACCCACCGAAGCAGCAATGCGCCAACTCACCAACCCACCAACCCACCGTCCTCCATCCGGCAGTTGTCACTTAACATAAAGAAACAATTAAAAAATTGCCCAAAAAGCCAAAATGCTTTTGGGGGTAGCCGCATAGCAGCCAGCTAGAGACAGAGATGCAGTAAGACGGTAAGAAAGTATGCCAGAAAAGGAGAGAGAGAGAGAGAGAGAGAGTGGGAAGGGGAGAGAGAGAGAGAGAGTTGAAGTTGTTTGGAATTAAGTGCACCCGACGGTGGCATTTGGCAGGCGCAAAAGCGCGAAACTCATTAACTTGTGTCAGGCGCAGAGCTCCCCAAAGAAGTCCACCAAGAAGAAGAGAAGAAAAGCCACCCCCAAGTGGGAAAGTGCGAAAATTATCATTATCACCAATCCAGCTAAAATAAGTAGTGGCAAGAAGAAGTCAGGGAGGGGGGCAGGGGAAAAACAAGACGCCCACCATTGTTTCGCTTAATTAACAAGCGGGTTGTGGACTGGGGGTTGAGGTCTTTTGAGGGGGTGGTCGGGGGTTGTTGTAAACGCAAAGTACTAATCATGAAAATTAAAAATAATTAAAACTTTTCTTTCAATTTGCAGAGGCTGCCTGCGACTTCAGTTTCAGCTTCAGCTTCAGCTTTGGCTTTTGTCAAGTGAATTTCCTTGGAGGCCATAAAACGTTGCCGGAAATGTTGATAAAGTGCCCGGGCACAATGGGCTCAAAACCGTGAGCCGTGTTGGCCGCGTTCACGGAGATGGAGGTGTGGGGGTGTGGGGATTTGGTAATGGCCGTCGCGGTTAAATGGCGCTCCAGCGATTTTAATCACAATTTACGCGCCGCTCTTAAAGGGTTTTTACTGCTGCCTCGTAAATTATCACAACAAGTGGCAAACTGAGGGGGAGGAGACTGGGGATTGTGTATGACTGTGTGTGTGTGTGTGTGTTTGTTTGTCCTTCAGCATGTTTTTTTTGCGGGAGGATTAGCGCAGCTAAGCCGCAGGCAGGTTAAGTCGCATAAGCGGCCTAAATGAAATGTCCCCAGATCGGACCTGTCTCTCTGTCCGTCTGTCCGTCTGCCTGTCTATTTGTCAGCCCTGTGCTGTCTGTCATGTTTGCCGCCAACTGCGTCAGAGAGTATTCCTTCAGGCGGTGGCTTCATTCATTCATGGGAATCTTCCCGTCACTGCTAATCGCATCGTAATCGGCTGGGTAATCAATCTCTCAGTCTCAGTCTCAGTCCCAGCTACTTGCTACTTGCCTCCGTTGCATTGACACAGGTTGTGGCACATCAACTTTCCCATGATGTTGTCATCGTTCCCGTCCCGTGTCCTTTTTGCCGCCGTTATCTGTGCGAAACTGAGCCGCTTGCGCACGGCTAACTGCATTGTCCTTTTCTTGCCTGATTTCTCTCTCGTCAGCCAAAAGAAGAAAAGGAATAACAAACGTATGCAAGATGATGCATTATCCACTTCCGACTCTCATCGACTCTCATTCGCACTAAGCCGCTTAGCCAAGTGTCCTTCGATGATCCTCCTACTGCAATTTCTACTCCTACTTCTATCTTCCAGCTTCTGGCTCCTGTGTCTGTTCATTGTTTTGGTCGGAGCTCCATTCCAGTTTGACATTCTCTTTTGTTGTGCTGTGTTTGTGTTGGTTTAATGCATTTTAGCAAATGCGCTTGACAGCTGAGGCCGGCTCAATGTCAGCATTCAATCATCTTTGACTACAGTTCTTTGCTCCTTTCTCGGCCCTCAAGCAGCTGACGAGCTGGCGAGAACAGCGCCAAATTCCGACTCAGTTCTGTTCTGTTCATCTTCCAGACTTTTCACCCCCACATAAGACACCTCTCTCTCTCTGTCTCTCTCTCCAACCACTCTGACCGCTCTGGAAGCAGCTAATTATGTAATTATCTTGTCAAAGAGTTCGCCGTTTTGGCCGCGTCAAGCTGCTAAACGTCGCTCCTACCACTTCTACTTCAACTGGCTAATCAATTTGATGTTTCGTGCGTTCTATGTCTCGACTCGACTTTCGACTGGCAGCTCGTTGCGGTTGACCAACTCGCTGGCCATTCACTTGGAACTTGCAACTCTCTTTTGGACACCTTGGCGGCATCTTGAGAGGAGCAACGAACCGTGCCGTCGGCTATGACATAGCGCACCCTAATATCAAATAAGGGGCGTGGCCAACAGCTGCTGCACTTTTGGATACTACTTTTCATAACTGCCAAGATTTAAAGGCTACACTAACTTAAAGTGGTCATTCCAAATTATTCAAAGTCTTTTATTTTTAATCATTATAATGTTGATTTTTAAATTGATGTGTATGATTACAATGTGACTGAGCAAGTTACATTCAACTCTGCTTCCGGAACTGGAACTTCCATTAGTCGATTTTCTCCATTACTCGAAGTGCATTCTGTAAGTCGCATTTTTCTGGGAAATCCTCAATTAAGTGTGAGTTTTTTTCGTTTCGGTTTTCGTCGAAGTCTCCATAAGTCAAATATTTTCTTTGGATAAAGGTAATTCGAGTTAGGGAAGTTCAACTGTATATTTAGAACAGATATTCAATTTTGATACAAGACATACAGTGAACCACTAATGTCTTCATACACCATAAATTGGTCAAATTTGGGTATAATAAAGATGTTTTGATGCGGTTTTTTTATATTTATCTGTTGTTCACTTAAATTCCGTTCGACTGATACCAAAATTTCTTTAACCCATTAAGTACCCATGGAAAATTTTGAATTAAAAAAAAAGGGCTATTTTTCAACTTTTTTCCTCGATTTTTTCGAAAAAATATTTTGATGCAAAAAAATTCTTGAAACATTTCTAAGAGTAACTGCAAAAAAAATATTTTTGCTAGTATTTTTTATGATTTTTTGAAAGTTGCTAAAAATTACTATTTATATAGTAACGTATAGCTGGTCAGTGTCTTAAAATGTTTATTAAAATTTAAAATTTGATATATAAATCATAAAATGACTAAATAGCAATAGTATTCTTCTACCTACATATATAAGTAGTATGTAGTTTTTATGTTTTTCAAATCTTTTTTTTTTTGGCTCATTCGAGAGTACGAACCAATATTTTTATTTCTACATAATTACATATTTGTTATAAATACAAGTGTTATATTTATGTGCAAAATATATTAAAGAAATTGATTGTTGTGAAATATTTATTTTGACTAAGCTCTTAAAGTTTTAAATAAACGTTTTTTTTTTTCTAAATTAATTAAAATACAAATCGAATTATTTATATTCGATTAATTATATTATTTTTTATTTTGTGATTCTTTTCTAATGTGAATATCACCGAAGTCTTTATTATGGGATTAACGAAGCCGACGCTCATTAATTTGATTAATTACGCAAGTTTCTGCCTAAGTGTGTATGTTGGTAATTTTTGTTATTGTTTGTTATTGTTGTTTGCGTTGTTATTGTTGCTTTAACTATTGCCCTTTGTTTGGCTTCATGTCGCGTTTCGCTGCTGCTGCTGCTGCTGCTGCATTTTGACATTTTGACGAAGAGGAAATGTCACGTCACGTCGTGTTTTGCCGCACACCTCCAATTTCCGGTTGAGTGAGCTGCCGCCGTTGCCGTTGCCGTTGTTGCTGCCAGACGTCCAATGTTGCGTGGGTGAGCAGCTAGTTTACCCAACACCAATGCCAGCTCTAACTCCAATTCCAACTTCATTTCCCAGCTCCAACTGCAACATCAACATCAACATCAACTGCAACTGCAACTGCAACTCGCGATTCCGACTCCGATTCCGATTTCAACTCTACACACTGCAATCAAAAATTGCACGCACAAAATCATTGCAGGCTTGACTAAACTGAAGCTCGTGTCTCTCTGTTGTACTTAGTATTAACCTCCCCTCTTCCCCAGTTCCCCTGGGAAGGTGCATGGTCTGTAGGTGTGTGGGCTGCTCGGTTTGGTAGGTTGGTAGATTGGTTAGCATTTCTGGTCGTTTTGCGGATGCATTGCGTCAGACACATGGACACCACGCTTTGTGGTCAGCCCGTTGCCTGATTGGGCCTGGCTCTCAGCACTTTTGGGTCGCTATTTGCACATGGCTAAATGCGTGCAGCTAGTTAGTTGGAAAGATGAACGTTGGAAGAAGCTTCAAGAAACAGTCCATAAATTGCATTTTACTTGCATACATTCAATTTATTTTTGCATTAACTAAATTATCATTTACTTACTTTAAATTTATACTTTCACATATTTCAATTTCAATTTATTACTGAATTGAATTGTCCGCAACTTTAAGAAGTTACATCGGTTTATTCTTGTGGCGCCATCTGGCGCACAATCGCTGCAACTTATTCAGTGCTGTTTTTTAAGCGCCAAGTAAATCGTTGTTTGCTGTGCTTCTTTGATACAAAAGTAAGCACAAAGTTTTGATTTAAATACAAGCTTCATATTTCAAAAAATTATTCCAGACTTATATATTTATTTGGGTTAATTCTGCTTTGCAAGTTGTTATACTTTTGCTGGTGTAAAAAACGCGCCCTTTCATTGCCGTTAGCGCCATCTGACGGCAGGCGCCTGCAAGCACAAGCATTTTTATTTAAAATGGCGAAAGCTTTGGCGCCATGGCGCTCTTCGCTTGAGTTAAAAAGCGAAAGGGTTGTGCTGTCGCCTTTGTGCTGCCCGCTGCTCGATGCGAAAAGTTCTCGGTTCTCGGTCGCAGCCCCAAGTCGAGGGGGTGGCAGAAGCAGAGGGAGAGGGGGGCTGGGATTGGGTTTGGGGTGTTTGCTGATGACGATGGCGCTTTTACCCGAAACTTTTTCGTGCTCAACTCAATTGTTGCTTTATATTTGTACACAGTATTTTGCGTAATTAGTTTATTTTAGTGAAATTGAAAATGATTGGAAATTATTGAAAATTATATAAATTGCAACACGAATTTCCATAATTATGGGAAATTGGCCATTTTGTTAAACAAAAGTGAATTATCAACATTGTTAAATGTTGGCGACCACAACAAAAGCATCAAAAATAGTTAGGAGACGCGGAGTTCGGTGTCTGGGCAGCTTCAACAACGAGCTTTTGCTCATAAACAACTTAACTAGTTGCGAATTATAAACGACAATTTATATGTTATTATTATGCTAATTTTTTAATTTCTAGCATTTTATTTTTGCAGTTGTTAATTTATTTAATAATAATTTAGTTACCTGTTTTTTATTTAAAGGACTTGTTTTTTCCACGTTTTTATTTGTCATATGAGTAGACTGTTGATTTAACTTGCCCTTAACGACGCATAGGCCACGCCCCCCGAAGACCTTTCATCTTTTATGTCTGACTTGTGGTTGATGCTAAGCTAGTGTCGCATTTGAATTCTGTCAGAGGCGCAGCCAAAGAGGGGCGTGTCATAACCGAGCGTTAAGCAGCCGACACAAAAATATATATTTGAATTAAAAATTGAAATAAAATGAATAAATAACAATTAAAGCTTTCAAATCAGTAGCACCTTGCAAGTGTAGGTATACAAGACACGAATATGTAACTTATATACACTGTATAATATAATAGAAGGGGACATAAATAATAGTGTATGCTTTTTGAGTTCTGTCAGTCTGAAAGTAAATGAGGCATATAAAATAAAAAAAAATCATGCAACTTTTAAAATGTGCATGTTTAATAAATTATGAGTACCATTTACTGCGTAACACATTTATAATCAATTGCAACATTAAACATAATTGCACATTAAGGTATTTTGAAGTAGTTAGTTTGACTTAAAAGCTATCTTTGATTTAAGAGAAGAGCTTTTAATTAGTCGAGAAAAGCTCTTGCCATACTGATTCCCCCTTGGGCAGATGCCACTGTGTTTGGAAACTTGGACTTATCGTTGCGTAAGAACTAAGCAAAGCCCTAATACAGGGTGGCGCAAAAGAAGTCATCCGATGTGGTTTGGCTCTCATTTTTTTTCTAAATGAAAAATTTTGATTCTGTTTTTTGATTATGTTTATTCGAACCTTAAGAATTGTATTGGTTTAGGCGAGAAGATGACATCGGCCAAGTGTTCGCTGCCAGAGCTCATGACCATACGCCCGTTTTATGGCATTTTCCATCACTTTTGCCAGAACTTCGGGCGACAGGTTCTCGCATTCCTGGCGAATATTTTCCTTAAGAGCTTCAAGAGTTTGCGGCTTGTTGACGTGAACCTGCGACTTTAAAAAAACCCCATAAAAAGAAGTCTGGAATGGTTAATTCTGGTGATCTGGCCGGCCAGTGCAAATATCAAAAACGAGAGATAAAGCGGTTATTATTATTACATTATTACAATTATTCTGCGTTCTTGCGGAGTAAGCCGATTCATGGCTGGTCGATTTGTATTCTGCATTTGTTTACTTCACAAATGTCAAAACAGATTTGACATTGGCGGCCATTTGCAAAAATGAGAGCATCTTCCAATAGGGCGACTTCTTTTGCGCCACCTTGTAGTTCCTAAGTGATGGAAGGTGGGAGCGAGAAGGGAGAGAAAAGCCTAGTCGATAAGGCCAATTGTCGGCTAGTCAGCGTACTGGAGACTTGGCCGCTTGAATTTACGATCGATTTATTTACAACAAGTGCAGGGAAAATACTTTTCAACTTTTAAAACGAACATTAACAGGATGCGTTGCCTCCAAATGGTGGCAGGATGGGAATTTGTGGAGCTTGTGTGCGTGTCTGCATATGATGTGTGTATGTGTGTGTGTGTGTGTGTGTGTGTGTGTGTGCGAGTTGGCTTGCTCATTAAATAAAAGCAGATACCCTTGCAGCAGGATTTAAAAAATAAAAAAGGAGCAAACGCAGGGATTGGCTTTTTAATGCCACTTGGTTTTTTGCCTTGGCTGCCACCGGTCGACGCTGCAAGGCGCAGACAGTGTGCCACCCAAAAAATATCCAGCCAAGCAACCATCCAGCCCGCCCACACAACCACCCAACCGCCCAACCACCCAACCACCGAGCCACCCATCCGTTCGTCTCGACACTGACGTTTTTTGCGCATTTGCGAATTACACGCATTAATTTTCTTTTGTAACCCTTCTTTGTACTTAGCATATGTTGTGTGCGAATGTGTGTGCGGGTGTGTGTGTGTATTCGCGTGTGTGAGACTATTTAATGAATTGTTACACATGTTTCGAACAGCAATAATAGCAACAAAGTGCGCTGCTTTGTCTACTCATTATGTCGATATTGTTGAGCGCCTTTTTTAATTGCGAGACTTTCAAATAAGTTGAAAACCAAAAAAAAAACACATAATACACAGAAAACGTAACGAAACAGCTAGTACATCCTTGCATTAAAAATTCCCTTGAATAATACTTCAATTTAGGATAGAATTTAAACTGGCAAAGGGGTCGTTATATATTCGTCTACTGCTTTAGTACAAGTATTGAATCAATCTTTGAGTAGGGCATCGTTTAGTTCAGGCAATGATTAGTTATGGTACCACAATATGTTAAGGTAACTTAGCTTTATTTTGGAAAACTTCATTTATGTTTTAATTATAATTTTAACAGCTTCATGGAATTAAATCATTAATTGATAAATCATTAATTGATTAAGAAATTTTATCAGCTATAAAAAATTATACATAATTGTTGCTAAAACAAAAATTAGATATCTATAGTATTGAATTGAATTTTGTTATGTTCCTGCCTGTTAGTTTTCCAAGCGATTGTTCCTTTCGCATGCAATTATCACTAAAAGGTGCAAAGGGAAATTTGGATATTAGTCGAGCGACTTTGCAGGCAACTTCAAAGGACTCCCTCACAGGATCAGGAGATCCGCTTCCGTATGCAACCACTTGGTGCTTGAAATTTAAGAATGGACCTTTACTGTGCGCCATGTGTGGTCGGCATTGGAAGGAGCCAAACTTGGCTCTGCTAAGCAATTGATCGGAGTTTCCATCAGCGTGTTTGTTGTTGCAAGTAGTTGCACTCAAGTGGCCACTTGAGGCCGCCAAGCTGTCTGCCCCGATCGACTGAGCATGTCAGCTGACAAATGTCCCGCAGTTTACTGTGTCTGCTTCCGGCTCTTGCAAGTGGCGGTCAACCAACAAACATTGGCCGCCCACTTGACCAGAGTCTCGGATCCGGCTACTGCCTTTGATTTTGATTTTGATTTTGAAGTGGGTCCTCGCAGACTCTCTGGCGGCATCGGAACTTTGCCTATCGCATTTCACATGCGACGATGGATAAGGAGGCCCCCGATTCTGTCCAACTATAATTAATGATCTGTTGTTTTTGGTCGGGCGTCCTCTATTGTGATCAGTTCCAGTCTGCGACTGCTGAATGATCTGCAGTGATTTATGGAGGTGGAACTAAAAAGACTCCCCAGGAGGGATGTTATTCTAATGATCCAAGTGTCTAAATGACGAAAGAAAGAAAACTACTTACTTCCTTTTTTAACATTAAGAACTAATTTAATTTATTATGCCACATGTGAAAATTAAACTTGAAATTTATAAATTCTCGACTTAATTGGATGCTTAATTTTGGCCGCATTTTTTCCAGGCGTTTCCAGCTTTCTCCTCAAATATTGATTAGCCAAGCAGCTCGACAACTTTATGGAACTCGGGATTTCTCACACACTTCATCAAAGCCAAGGCCAAATCCACTCGTCCTCTTTCGGATAAGTCGGGTCTCACATCGCGTGCGATTTTATAATACTCGACGAAATCGTTGACTTTACTGCTTTCCCGGAGCGCGGCCAGTAGTGCAACCAAATATTTAGTATGCTTAATTGCCTCAATTTGTTTGGCAGTTCGTCTCTTCATGGTCTTCATGATTCTTGAAATTTTAAAATATGTGCAATAATGCAAACGGTAAATTTTTAAAACAAACAATAAAACAAAAAATCGGACAAACACAAATCTACAATTACGAAACACAACAGTCGACTAACTGATTGAGAATGAACAGACGAACTCTTCCTAACAAGCTGAGACTGACAATATTTCTTAGCCTACTAAGATGATTATTCTTTGTATGCATCCGGAATGGAATAAAAAAGAAACATCTTCTATGTTTAGTATTTATGCATTAATTAAACGATTATTTATTTTTAAACACAAAGCATCTTATTTGACTCACGACATTTTCAAAAGGTTAAACAATTCTTACGAGGAGGTCCTTTTAATACCCTGTGTCCATTGATATTCAATTAATTTTATTTGCCACTTCTTTTTTGTAAGTTTAAGCCGAGATATATATCTTATATAATTTGTATTTTTAACCTTAAATTCTATATACATTTCTCAGCATTCCATTTTCTCTGTCTGTTTGATGAAAAGTTTTCTTTCTGTCTAACGCATTTTATATGAGTTTCTTACCAAAATATCTTATCAAATTGGTATTTTACATGTAGAGGTGCTCATAATAATTATTTGATGATGTAAGTATCTTTTACTGATGATATGATTCATTGAATTACTATAGTTATAGAAAAACACAGCATTTGCTTAATCCTTATTTTATATTCTTTCTGTGTATAAGAACTCAAAGTATTTTTGAAAACCTTTAAAAGTTCAAGCGGCTTCTGGAAGACAACAAAGCATCCACACAAACATAATTAATGAGCAAGCAGGCAACAAATTCACACACACGCACACACTCACACTCACACACACACACATGTTGGAATTTTCCTCTTTTAAGGGTTTAGCTTGTAGTCTCGGAGAAAAACTTCATTTTAAATTGTATAGATTAAAAGCCTCATAGTTTAGTGCTCTGCACTTGCAACACACACACACGTTGACAGAGGACGAAAGCTGAGGGTGTGTGTGTGTGTGTGGGATGTGAATACGTTTGAGATTGAGTGACAACTCAGACGATTTCCACGGCGACGTCGACGTCAACGTCAGCGTCAGCGTCTCGCGCGCTGTCACTTTTGACAAATTATCAAAGTCATTGGCATGGACTTTGATGGGTTGTTGGTTGTTTGCTGAATTTGAAAGTTAAGCCGGCTGATTAATGCGATAGTTTTTGGTAGCCTCTTGAGCTTGCGGCGTGAAATTAATTAAAAATTGTTCAATCCAGCTAAAAGGCATCCCTTACCGCCATCCCCACACTCCCGCATCGTATGTGCACACGTGACGTGCTAAGCTAAGCTGAACTCACACTGAACTCACACTGAACTCCGGCTGATCAGAGAGTCAATAATACATATTAGACAACAATGAGGATCATAATATACGGACAGCCTGTCAGCGCCCCGAAGGCAACAACGGCCAGCGGCAATTCTAGTTCTTTTTTTTTACTTTTATTGAAACATATTTGTTTTCTATTTTTTAACAATCGAGACTTGGAGAATTCGACAATTCCACGTATTCCGTACTCCATGTGCCAAAATGTAACAACTGTCGATCAAGAGAGAAGAAACGACCTTCGTCTTGGGTAAACAGTAAACAGGCAACCCCTGGCCCAGAGACAGATGAAATTTAATAACACTAATAAAGCTATACAGAGAGAATGAGAGAAGGAGAGAAAAAGAAAGAGAGGCAACACGACACGGACCAAGAAAATGTTGGCGCAGGCGTATAATAAATCAATTAACGCACAATCAATGGACATGCCATTCAACAAGAAGAAGAAGAAGCAGGAGCGGAGCCTTAACTGTTGGATTAATACGAAGCAAAAGGGGCTCAGGATCAGGATCAAGCCAAGGGACTCGGGATCGTTGTATTTATTGTTTACAGTTCCGGCTGGACGAGCGTGCAAAGGATGCGCAACGTCGCGTTTGAACCGTGACACACTAAAACAGCGAGAGGGGGACAAAAAGACAGAGATGGCGAGGGAGAGAGAGAGAGAAAGAGAAAGAACATGGATTATATTGAAGATCAGCCGAAGCCTAAGCATTGGAGCTGGGCCAGAAAATAACAGGAAATGGCATGTGCCGACGTTGCGCACGCGTTTAAAGAGTTTCAATTAGCGCGTCTTTGGCGTCAGTTTACTCCTTTGTCGATCCCCTTTTATGAGTAGGTGCTGGCCTGGTCCTCTTTAGGACAACATCTGGCTCATATCCTGTGGCACCCACACACGACGCCACCAACACCACTAAACGTGCGCTCCGAACTGTTAAATGCTCCATTGATTTGTTTACAATTCTATTTGAGTTAAGTCATCACATTTATAGTTTTATTTTTTTTATTATTATAAATATAATATAATAAATATATATTATTATTATGTTATAATGTAATTGTGTTTAGTGTTAATTGTTCATGCTAAATGTTCCATTGATTTGCTTACAATTCTATGATAAGTCCACACATTTTTAGTTCTATTTTTTTTTATTAAATGCAACATTTTGATCAAATATGATGAATATAGTGTTAATGTTAAATGTCCCATTGATTTGCTAAATACTCTAATCTTCAAATTATTAGCACTTTTCTATTAAATGCAATAAAATTTTGTAATAATATGATCAATATATTGAAATATTTATCAGGTGTGTTCCACAAATCTGTACAAATTTTGCGAAGAATTGCTTTTGAAAATAGCCGCTCGAAATGTAGGCGTTTGTGCAACATCTAAGATTCAATTTTTTGGAATATATTTTTGAATCCACAAATATCGACTGCCCTTAGTTTAATTTCAATAATAATAAAATTTGTTATTTTATAAATATACTATAATCACTGCGGACGGCAGTCCGCGCTAGTGACGAAAGCAGCACGAAGGGTGCGAAGGCGACTAGCATATATACACAGGAAGAATGGAAAATTTGCTATGACTGTCCGATCAGGTCGAGTTATATACCGATCGAAAGGCATTAACTTAACTTACAAATGTGCATACTAAGACTTTTGGAAACTCACCTCGTTCGTGAGATAAACAGGTGTAAGTGGGAGGGGAAAAATTTAAATTATTGGAGCTAATGGGGCCGCTGGAGCTTTTTTGAATTTTCTTTGAATTTTTTACAATTCTCATTAAAAATACGCGTCGAATGACACCTCGATCATCGAAATCGGACAACTAGTTCGAAAGATAATTAATTTTGAAATTTTTAGTGGCCTTCGGAAAATGAGATGAAAAGTCAGTTTGTCTGTTTGTCTGTTTGTCCGTTTGTCTGTTTGTCTGTTTGTCTGTTTGTTTGTTTGGATCAAATCGTTGATTTAGCTCAAATGTTTGAATGAGGACTTGTTCCTGTTAAAAAATCTAGAAACGTTTGTTCAACGACTTTTTCGAAAAATCGCTAGTTTAGCGGGAAATCGCTAAAAACCGCCAAACTTAAAACCCCCATAGCATCCAAGCGATAGAAGCCACAAATGTGATCTATATATCGTTGAAAAGGTATTCTGAAGGGCTCTTAGGCATACCTTCGAAATTTTATTTTTAGGTAAATAGGTAAACAGCTACAGGTGAAATAAGGTATTTTTCTCCACATTTTGGCGGTTTTTGAGAAAACGCCGCTAACGATTTTTTTTAATTTTCAATATGTTGTAGGTTATAAAATTTTGCATTTTTTGATATATAAAACATAACTTATAGCCAAATGGTTTGGAAGATATAACCAGTTAACTGAAAATATACGCTTTCTTAGATTTGGAAGAGGACCCGTTTGTCTGTTTGGATAAAGTCTTTCTTATAGCTTAGAAGTTTGAATCAGGACTTGTTCCCGCTCAAAAATCTAGAAACGTTTGTTCTACGACTTTTCCGAAAATTCGCTAGTTTAGCGGGAAATCGCTAAAAACCGCTAAAATTTACACCCTCATAGCATCCAAACAATAGATGCTACAGATGTGATCTATATATCGTTAAAAACGTAGATCGATGGGCATTTAAGCATAGCTGTAAACTTTTTTGCTGAAGAACACAGGTAAAAAGCTACAGGTAAAAAAAGTTATTTTTCCTCACATTTTGGCGATTTAAGAAAAATTTGTATTTCAAATCACTTTTAAATATGGTATATGTTGAAGACAATTCCATTCCGCGTTTTTTGACATACAACACATATCTGTCAGAGTTCGTTTGGGCAAGATATTACCTATTAACTGAATATACCATTTTTCTTTCCACTCCTGCTTGCTCACATGCAGTATGTACACTGCTTGCTTGCTGCGGAAGTATACTGCTTGCAAGTGGTGAATTCTTTTTGCGGCAGCAGCAACAAAGTGTCATTGCAGCCAGAGTTTGAGAACGCTATTAGCTTTTGCGCTTGGCATGTTGGCATGCCATACAAATTTGACAAGTTATACTGTCAAAAAATATTGAAATTTTCAAAATTTCTAATGTCTTATTCAAAAATTTCTGATATCCCATAAAAAAACCTCTTTACGCGGTAAAAGTCTAGTGACGAAAACATTTTCATGCCCCAAAATTTCTGATATCCAATTTTGTGACGAATAATATTAAGTTTTACATATGAATAAAATAAAAAAAAAATTTTTGCATTCGGCACTGCGCAAAACAGTCAGTTTTATTTGGTATGAAGAACTGAGACATTTTAGCGCAATGTGCCGAGTGCCAAAATTTTTTTTTTATTTTATTCATATGTAAAACTTAATATTATTCGTCACAAAATTGGATATCAGAAATTTTGGGGCATGAAAATGTTTTCGTCACTAGACTTTTACCGCGTAAAGAGGTTTTTTTATGGGTATAATATACTATAATATAATAATATAATATAAATTTATTCAAATTCTATTCAATGCATTATTATTCTATTAAAAAAAAACTTTATTTAATTCAATATATTTTACATTTTGTCAAATCAATTTACAATATTCTTGACACTTAAAACTTTTAAGTTAAAAGGATTGGTCTCTGATTTCAGGAACTTCAAACTATTGCAACTTAATATGAAAGCGTTGGACATAATCACAGTGGGCTGTTTTTTGTTTATATTTTTTTGAATATGTTCAACGCGTTGCACGTGAAGCGCTGTTCTCGCAGCAAGCTTGCAACGTTTTCAACCTGCAAGGCTGCTAGGGTAAAGTGAACACCCTAAATGTGGATATCATATCTAAATCGAAATTGCCTGATCTGATTTATTTACATTTACCAAGAAGGCAGAGCTTGAAGTTCGAGGGAAATCATTTTGAATATATATACTTTTAGATATTTATATATTGAAGATAATCATGTTAAATACTGTATTTCAAATTCTTTCCGTGAACAAATTGAAGTAATTTGCTGTTGCCTAAAAATCAGGCGCAGTTCTTTCAGCAAAACTTGTTGCATAGTTTTCGGCTGATTTGGAAAATAACAAAATATAAATGTAAAAGTGAACTGCAGATGGCGCTACATTTCACATTCAAGATAATCTTATTAGACTTTGTACTCTGTATTATTTGAGGACTTGTTGCTACTAGAGATGGGCACGGGCCGGGCCGGGCTTCGTGTCCCGCGGGCCTCTGCAAAAAATCTCCGGGCTTCGTGCATGAAAATCGGAAACGGGCCTTTTTTCGTTCGGGCCCGGGCCTAAGTATAAAGCCCGAAGCCCGGTAGGCCCAAAAAGTCACATACTTTTCAAATCGCGTGAAAACAAAATTTCTCATGGCTCGCAGAAAAAAGAGCAAAAAAAAATATTAAGATTCTGCTTGCAAAAAAGGTTCAAAAATTAAATTTGTAACAAAAAAAAAATAAAGAAATAATAATTAAAAAATAAAAAATTTTATATAGTAATATCGGGCCGGGCTCGGGCCGGGCCGGGCCTCTTGAAAATTTGACCGGGCCGGGCCTGGACCGGGCCTGAAAGATTTATTTCGGGCCCGGGCCGGGCCGGGCCTTGAGAAGGAGGCCCGTGCCCATCTCTAGTTGCTACCCAATGAATATTGAAAAGGGAATTGTGCATTTTTCATGCTGTCATTTCGATAGGCTGGAAAATTCCCAAGAACCTTGAATTTTGATAACTACATGCCAAAAATGCGTTTTCATGGATCAATCATGAGAGATTGAATTTAAATAAGATCAGTTTCTTGAATTGAAACTGCAGTCAAAGTCATAAAAAAGGTGTCAACTCCGTTCTTAAACAGCATATAATTAATTTGAAAATTGTGCTCCTTAAAATGTTGTTAAAAAATCAGCTGAGTTTTGAATGATCTTTCACTTGAGAATTGATTTAAATTGTTGTAAAAATACATTTAGCTTAACATGAATTGAAACTAGTCTCATGATGATTAAAGACACTTTATGGGAGTATAAACATATAGTATGTAAGTTCATGTCATTAATTAATATACTTAGGCCACTTTTTGTGAGTTAATGTAGTTTAAGATTAAGTATTAAGAATACTTAAGTTAACGATTATTTAAAGCTACAAAGTGGCTGTTATCATTACTAAACAGCATTAAGAATGCCTGGTGGAATCTCCATTTTCACAATGCCACAGACTGGCCAAAAAACACACACACACACACACATTTACACAGAGTAAAAGAGAGTGAGAGATAGAGAGTAAGGGAGCGGGAGTAAAATTCAAACAATTGCCACACTAATACAACTAACGAAGTGGACAAAGGGCAGTGGTAATGACAGTGGCTTCCAGTTCCAGATTTAGATACAGAACCAGGTTCAGGTTCAGGTCCCCGTCGAGGTCCAGGCTCAGCTTTTGGCTCAGTTCCCGGTCCAGTTCCATGTGACACGACGATGGCGACGATGTTCAACAAGAATCCGATTCGTAGTCATATGCAAAGTGCCGAGGGGCAGAAATGAAAGCAAAAGTGAAACTATGCGAACTTAGTTGGGGAAGGGTGAGAGTGAAGGGGTGGGCGAGGTGGGAAGAGTAGTTGGGTGAGTTGGTGGCTAAGTGGAACACAGCCATAAAGTGCGATGGCAGCAAAGCAACACAACACAACACAACACACAAAGCAAAGCGGAGGCAAAATATGGTCAGGAGCTAAATGAATGAACGGATGAATGAATAAAGGCCACCGCATGTTACACAAGAGTCTGCGTGTGGACTCCCCAAAATAAATATATATATACATATATAAATATATATGTGTGTGTGTGTATGTGTGTGTTCACTCTAGTTTACTTTGGGATTTATGAATGCTTTATGGCGGATGTCTGGACAAGGTCTGTGAAGAAGGTCGGTGGATTCAGTGTAACCCAACTAATTTATTGCCAACTTCCGGCAAGGCAAATAATTTTGTTTAGTTTTTGGTGTTGATAATGAACGAATGGTCAAAAAAGCAGACGGACAAAGGATGCCCATCCCCCTGTCCCCTGTTCCCCTTCTCCCATCCAGTGCTCGACGGACGGACGTCTCTTAAGCATGCGGTGCCTTTGAAAGGGTTGAAAGCTCAGAATTTGCCTTGCTTTGTGCTCGCCTTAAGCTCGGGACTTTCATTTGAAGCTGGTCGAATGCTTTTCATTGCCGTCGACTGTTGACCACCATTGACTTTAGCATCGCCGCTACCCTTAGGGGTAGGATGGGGCTGGGGACGGGGACGGGGACGGGGATGGGGTTGGGGACCAAGTTGACCAACCCCAAGCCGATGGGCGATGCTCATTTAATTTTCAGATATTTTCGCATAAAACTTGCCATGAATTTATTGCTTTTTAAATAAATGAACGAGCAAATAAAGTGGAGAAATGCAGATATTGTGTGTGTGTGTGTGAGTGAGGAGTAGGACCAAAGAAGTCGGGGGTGCTGTGGTGTGGTGTGGTGTGGTGCGGTGTGGATAGTAAAAGAAGGTTGCCCTCTTGTAGTTGTGGCGCAACTAATTGAAAGCCACTCAAGTGTGCGCCACACTAAGCAAATCCTTTTGGCCACCCTTAGCCAAAAAGAGCGGGAGAGGTGGGGAGGGGGAGGTAATCTCATGTTTGCCTAGTTGAAAGAATCAAAACAAATATTTAATTAAAATATAAGTATTGAAAGATGTTAACACACATTTCGCCCTAAAAGTAAAGGGGTTGCTAATCAGCTGAATTTTTCCGCAACTTTCGCCCTTTGCTAGCTATTTCCGTTCTTTCTTATTCATTTTTCGCACACACACATGCACACGCACACGCACACACATACACACACACACACATACACTCATATGTATGTGTGTATGTTGACGTACAGTAAAAAGCTTTCAGCAGCAGCGCAACCTCAAAATCGTCTGCCATAACTAATTAATGCTACACTAATAGTGATGCCCCTCCCACCGCCCACCGCCCACCGCCCATATGGCTTTGCCTGCTTGTTACATTTTCAGTTCTTCATTTGCTCTCACTTGTCTTCTCTCCGCTTCTTCTCTTCGTCTTCTCCGTCATCTTGTTCACTTTTGCTTTGGTTTTGTTTTCTTTTTTTGTGTTTTTCTTTTTTTTTTTGGTTTTTGGTTTTTTTAGACGCCCCCAGAAGCTGAGGCAGCCAACCACAGCCACGCTGGAGGCCGCACCACCGTCGCATCAACCCAAACCGCCACTAGGGGGCGCCACTTAGAGACGCTGCCAAACTGGCAACAGCAAATGAAAAGCACGAAAACTTTCGTTTTTCTATTTTTCACAATTTTCATTGCATCGCACTTATTTTTCGTCTCATCTCTACCCTTGCCCTTCTCCGATCCCTTCTCTCCACACTTCTGGTAACCGACCTATGCCACAAACGAGTCTCTGGCTATGTAGAAAGCGACGACCAGAAACGGGACGAAGGCGAGGTAGGATGGTAAGGGAAGGGAAGGGAAGGGAAGGGAAGTTGCCGCTTTGCACTTGCAATTTTGTTGGGGCAAAAAAGTCTGCGCATGTTCCCTACCAATTGGATACGTAAAAATGAAACAAAAACTAGAAGAGCGACGACAAACGACGCTGAGCGCAGCATGCAATAAATAGGGGCGACAAAGGGGGGCGAGCAGAGAGACATGTCCTAGACTAGAGCACAAAAATGGCGGCAGATGTCGAAAAAATTCTCAGATTGCAGCGGCTCTCAGAGACCCTACGGAAGACATCATACGATTAAATGCAGAATTACATAAATCGACTAGATGGCCTAGCTTCGAGATACCCTGTGCACAGGCCCTTATATATCCTAACACTCACTCCCGAACACTCAAACTATTTTTATTTTATTTTCCTATTACTATAATATACTTGCTTAAAATAAAAAAAATTTTAATTTTTGCCGGAAAAAATACCGATTATATTCATATAAGTATGTATCCCTGAATTCAAAATAAAAATGAGCAATGTCTTGATTTCTAATTTTTTTTTTAATTTTCTTTGTATTTTACTTTGTGACTTGATCGCATGTTCTTACACATATATTTCCCAAATTGAATAATTCCATTTCCCGAATACTCTGTGACTTGTGTTAAAAGACCATTTTTTAGCTTATGCTTAATTCACTATTTCGATAAGAAGATTACATACCAAATTTGGTGCTTCTGGCTCATAGATCAAACCCAACATACACTCGCCACAGGGTGTATTGATAATACGTATACGTCGTGTGGACTCTCAAATGAAACTTAAATTTTAGATCTTGCAGAGATGTATTTCTAAAATAAATAATATTTTTTTTGAATTTTAACTAATTGCATTTTCATTTGAAATCTGCGTTTTCATTCAGTCGCCGCCGCCTCGTTTAACTGTTGCAAGCTGACGCTCTGAACTAAATGTGCTCGGAAAGTGTAGCTGATGCTGCATAAAATAAGAAAAATTGATGCCCACAAGTATGCGAACATCCCGTACACACACATACACACACACACACACACACACACACACTGAGATCGTCAGGCAGTCAGCCAGTGCCGCTCGGCCACAAAGTGCAGTATGATGATGATGGTGTTAGGGAGGACAGAGGGGGACGTAGTGCCACCTACACAGCGCGCACACACACACACACATACACATATAAGAGAGAACTCTCTCACCCTGATAAAACTATAAAAGCATCGCCGCACATCGTCAACGGCCCTCTTCCAATCAGCGGATCCCATTTTTCTCGTGTCCCGCAGAGAGTAGAAAAAGGCGCAGAAATAAACTAGAAAAACGGCTGCTCCGCCCGCTGCACAGACAACGAGGCGGCATGGGGCAGTTGCAACTGTGCAGCTGTCGGTGAGTGAGGGGGTTGGGCTGAATTGGGTGGGGGAGGGGAAGGGGGAGGGGGAGGTGCACTCGATTCGAGTGAGTATAAACACAGAGAGCTCGAGTGCAGAGCAATGTGCTCTGAGCCAGCGAAACGACAGCTGCTTAACTGGCGCAGGGTTGCCAACTCACCAAAATTGGAAAATTTATTAAGTTGAGTTTTTTTTTTTTTTTTTTTTTTTTATTTATTTTTATTTATTATAATAATTTTGATGTTTGACTTAATAAATAGAAGTATAATTCATTTTTAATCTTATGCTAGATTAAGTTGAGTTTATGTTAATATAATGACTTTTGTTTGGAGACTACTGCGCATTATTTTTTTTACTTTAACGATTCTCTAAGGATAATTATATAAATTAAAATTGTAATCATTTTAATAACATTTTGCCACTATGTATATTTATGAATATAATCGGGGAAAAAATACCAAGAACATTAATGGATTCTAATTTTATGTTAGATAAAAAAATATTTTTTTCAGATCTGTACTTTAAATATAACGATTGACAGAGGGATCAAAAGAATTAGGGTTTGGACTATATTAAATCGGTTTGTGAGCAAGTTTGATTTAATTAATTACTTACTTAAAATAATTAAAGCCTAAAATTGCTAATTCAAAATATACATACGTAGATACAAGATCCCAAGATTCCCCAATATTCAAGCAACATGGCAACCCTGCTAAATGCAAATTGAGTGCAAATGCTTTGGTGCTCCCATTATACTTTCTCAACTGATGTTGGGGCGCATGTTCTGATTTCGCATACCCTATACAGGTTAACGAAAGGTTAGTTATGTTCGCTAAAGATGGACAAAATTTGAAAATGAATTTTAGTATACATCTAAGTAAATTAAAACTCATAAAATGCTAGAAAAAAATGTAAGCTCTATGTTTGAAAAACATTAAAAACACTTAAAAATCATCTGTTAAGGTATTTAAAAATAATTTAATTAATAATTTAAATGCATGCGTATGTCACAATATATGTATTTTTAAAAACATCGGTAATAATTTTTGTTAAATTTGTCGTGTTCTAATAAACACTTTCAGTGTGCAGGGTATTTTAGAGTCGAGCAAACATTGCAGCACTGTCTGTAATCCGTTGTTGTTCGTGCAATTGTCAGGCACGTGGCACAAAATGTAAACAAGCCACAAAACTGTAGCGCGTAAGAGGTGCACGATGGAGAGACGGAAAGGGGACAAAATGGTAAGTAGAAGAAATATAGAAATAACTAGAGATAGTCTAGAGAATCTGAGATTAATATTTTTAGCAGACTATTCTATAATGTAAATCTAATCATACATGTACGCGATCTCTGACAAATGTATGAAATTACGAATTTCGGGACTTTTAGATAGATTTTGAAACTGGAATTGCAACGGGAGTCCCAGAGTACATAAGTTCTATCATATCAGATAAAACCGTTGCTTTCGGTTAACTTTCGTTCATTGCACGCTGAGGCTGTGTTTTAATTTGCATATGAGTTTGCGGCCCCCTCTCTCGTAGCCTCCGTTTGTCTATCCCTATTGAACGGAACGGTATCGAATGGATATAGCCGACCTCATGTGTGTCGGTCTGTGTGTGTGTGTGTGTGTGTGTTTGTGTGTGTACACATGTATAGACTTGCAGCTGGCCCACGCACATGCACCACATCGAGTACCACACCGAACACCGCACCACACCGAACACCTCGTGTTACCTAGATTTCTAGTCCTTTTGCAGTGAGACTTGCTTAACTGGTTTTGGTTCAGTTTGGTTTACTTTTGAATGGGGGAACGGCCAGGGGAAAGTTGCACGGACAGCGGACAGAAGAAGGGAGAGGGAGGGATAAATAGAAGTCGATTGTGCCGTGTGGAAAACCATTTAAAATTGCTGCAAAAAAGCAACAAAAAGTTCGAGTTGAAAGTCGCGAAGGGCACGTTAAGGGGATGACACACACACACACACATACGCACACTCTACATGCAGGAGTCGCAGGACACGCAGGATTCGCATTGCGTTGCGTTGCGTTAAATTAAAACGCGCATGTTGCACACATTAATTGCCAGGAAGTAAATACGAGTACAATAACAACAATGCCAGGCGAATGCCGGCCAAAGCTTTTTCTAATCATTAACACAGTCAGCTCAGGCATTTACACACACACACACACACACACGCACGCACACACATACTCGACAAACACACACATGTGTGTGCGTGTGCGTGTGTGTGTTGGCTTGAAAATTAGAAATGCCCATCAGAAATACGCGGCGTATGTGGCCTCTTTCATGTCCCTGTCCCTGTCCTTGTTCCTGTTCCTGATTCTGTCCCACTGTCAACGCCCCCCAACCCCGTCTTAGCCCATGACGCGTCCCTTAGCGCTGCTAAAGTTGCCAAGTTGGAAAAGGTCGCACTGGCAGCGGCCGTTTTGTGTGTAAGGATAATGCTGATGATGGTCTGCCTTCTGCCGAGGCCTCGTCCTGAAGTCACAACTAACGTTAAAGCTGCCATGAAAGGAAAGGGGAAAGGGGAAGTGGCAGCGGTGGGGAGTAGAGAAGATGGTGTGTGTGTGTTGTTGTGTTGTTGCTTGCAGCACATGTGAAAACAACCGCGTTGTTGTTGTTGTTGTTGTTGCCTGAGTCGTGACACAGAGACTGCCCCACACACGGCACAGTGGGTCGGGGTCGTTTCAATTAAGGACGGAATGCTGAACAACTTTAAATGTAAGGCCGATATTCCAATAATTAGCCCTCTACTAGCACTCAGGAAACTACATAGTCCAAGAAACTATTCTCTCGAAATATATCTTTGATATACAAAAAAAATTCATTCGAAATTTCATGTTTAATATTCTTAAATTTGGCACGTATCTTTTAAGTAAGCATTTAGAATATATTTCTTAAGTTAACACAATTTACGGGTAGAATGGCAACCACTCAGCATTAGAATAGTCAAATCATATAGAGCCCCGATAATCCGAATATTTGTGGAGAACGAATTGAAATTGGAAAATAGCTATTATAATTAAATTAAGATTGATAAAAGTTCTCTTGTATTCCCATTTTTTATGATTAAAAAAAAAACAGAACCATCACTAAATCAAGACATAGTTATGACTGAATTGCTGTACTATAGTTGATACTGATTTAATTTTCTATGGCTAAAATTGTAAATCCCTAATTAATTAACTGAAATTAAATTTAAGACTTAAAGATGGAAGAGTTCTGGATCGTGTAATGGAATTATGCATGAAAAATATATTTTGAATGGGCAAAAGTAAAGAGAGTCAGGAACATCGGAAGACTTTGAAATACATGTACTACATATATCGTATAAATTGAAGGAAGTCTTGCATCAACAATTAATATGGATTAATATGGATTTTTTAGTGGCTTTATGTTGTTGTTTGGCCCACTGTGCAGGACTTGTTTAAAAATAATACATATGAATGTATATATAGAAAATAAAGAACAATCAATTTAAATAGAGTTGTGCTCGGCACTTGCATAGTTAAGTACAGTCTCGACTGCTCTCGCTCTCGCTCTCGCATTTGTATTCGTATTCGTATTCGTATTCGAACTCGTATTCACAGTCAGAACAACACTCACATGTACATTCACATTTATATCCACCCACAGCTCGACTCACCTCCAATCAAAACTATCGCTGACTAAGGAGTACTGTGTTAAGCAGCTCACTAACTGGGGGAAGGGGGAAAGGGGCAGGTAATAGTTGAGTTAAAAGGAGTCGCGACGGTGGGGCGGGGAAGGGGTGATGGGAGGGAGGGTGGTGTGTTGTAGGCAAGTTTAGCAACCCGCAATGTTTCAAGTCGAAACGCAGCTACAAACTAATGCGGCAAATGGCGTTGGCTATGCGATAGTTTTCCCAATAGTTTAAAATCCATTTTATATGCAAAACTACAACACGCACACACACACAGATACACCCACAGACACACTCTTGTATATACATACATACATACATATATAATAAACAGTCTCAACTATGCGCTCAGCTTTTGAGTTGTATATAATTTGAGCGGCGTTTTGTATTCTCTAACTATATGTATAAATCTGCCAACTATGGCGCTATATCTACACACACACACACAAGCCCATACATGTATAGTATATGTATAGTATGTGTGTGTGTGTGTGTGCTTAAACACTGAATGTTTCTTGTATATTATGTAAAATGTTGCAGCGAACATTTGTTGTTGGTGGATGGTTGCCGTTGTTCATTGTTGTTGCTACTGTTTTGTTGTTGTTGTTGTTGTTGTTGTTTATGATAATGAGCATTTCGCTCATGTGGGCCACACTCACAACATACACACATACACACGCACACACTCATTAATATAGCCATCTCGCTTCATTTGCCAAAGAGTTGCCCCACCCACAGTTGCAAACCATTGAAAACCGGGCAAAACCACCCAAAACCACCCAAAACCGCCCAACCGCCGACGACCGTCACGTGGGTGTTTTTTGGGTGGTTTTTCTCATTTCTAGATCCGTGCGCGTCCCGTGCACAACCCGTTTGATAATGATGCAAAATTTATGTATTTTGTGTAGAAATGAAACCTGATTTTCAGGCTGGCCAAATGAGTGAAAACTGTAAGCCGGCAAACGCGGGGAAATGTGTTGGGAAAACTGGTAAATGGGGAAATGTAGGAAATGAGCAAATGAGGAGGATAAACAGATGAACATGTACTAGTCTAGCTGAAATGAGTGAGCTGCTAAATCGTAGCGCCAACCCTTGACCAACTGACCAGCTAAAAAGCATCAAATAAAGGGGTTGACCTTAAAGTTCCCCACAGCACTGAGCACAGCTCCCTCAATTTCCTTAGTCCCTATTTACGCTCTTATCCTCCTGAAATATGCAGCGTTTTTAATTGCAAATATTTTATATGTTCGCGTCCTATTTTGGTTTTGTTCGCCTAGTCCGACTCTGAACTCGCGCTGTGCACTGACCAGAAGCTAGTCTCTTCCTACTTATTGCTGAGCATTTTGCGTTGGTTGCGTATCCGGTTCCGCTTACAGCTGAGGCGCGCGCGCGCACTCACACACACACACACACACACACACACAGGCACACACACTCTGAAATTTATCGTCGCTTTTAATTGTTGCATAAATCTGTAAACACACACGTGAACCGTTTTTGGGGGAGCTCGCTCAAAATTTTGCGCTCAAACTCAATTTCCCTTTTGAGTTATTTAAACCCAAACACACATGTGTGTGGCGTGTGTATGTCTGTGTCTGTGTCTGTGTGTGGTCTGTTGTATGTACGCCCACACGCATACATAGGCAGACAGACAGACAGACAGACAGACGGACACACAGACAGAGAGACGTTGACGGCGTCGTCGACGCTGCTTTGAAAATTTGAAAAGTTTTTTGTGTGAAAATTTCGAAAATTTTCACGGAGCATTTTGT
This sequence comes from Drosophila suboccidentalis, assembly GCA_037043435.1. Lineage (NCBI taxonomy): Eukaryota > Metazoa > Arthropoda > Insecta > Diptera > Drosophilidae > Drosophila > Drosophila suboccidentalis. Next base: position 1,695,177 of record JBAMBK010001066.1, on the reverse strand, counting down.
GTGCGTGTTATCATTTGCAATTGTGCTGTTAACCGGTTCAAAGCGCACGCACGCACGCAACAGCAACAACTCAACAGCAGCAACAATAGTAACAACAACAACAACAACAACAACTAATACGTACTTTTGTTTGGGGCACTTCGTGTTTCACAGCTTCGTTGTAGCTCGTCGGAGTCGGAGTCGTTCTCGTTCTGGTTCGTGCTCGGTCTCGTTGGTCGCGTGTGCTGTGTTCCGTGTTCCGTGTACTGGACTTGGGGTTTGGGGCCATTCGGCAAGTGCAGCGCCACAAGCGACACACAAATCGTGTGCGCTCAAAGCGGCTTCGTATTGCCGAATGCACTTGGAGTCAACACGGGGCAGCATTGGCCGCATCCGCAACAGCAACAGCAACGGCAACAGCATCGACATCGGCATCATCGGCATCGGTAGCATCGGTAGCATCGGCAGCATCGGCAGCAAACATCAACAGCAGCATCTGGAGCTGGAGCTGGTGCTCCATGTGTCACTTTGCATTCTGACCACTAACTCGCCGGCCGCGTTTCCGTTCCGCTCCGGGCTCCGTTCAACGTGGAATTGTCGTACGGGTATTCGCAAGCGCAACAAGAGTCAAATTTCAATCTCAATATCAACATCTTTATCAATCCCAATCTGAATACGGGATTGTTGTTTATTTTTTTTGTCCTCCCCCTTCTTAAATAATAAACGCAATTGTATGTGATTTTTTGTGTTCGTGTTGAATGAAAATAAAGTTGGCTTTGTTCCTTATGGTTGGCATCAAGTGCGGCCTCTGATCAGTCTAAAGGCACCTGCACTGCAACTGCAAATGCCAGTCAACTAATTAAATATAAACGAATATTGCTAAACACAACATATTTATAAACAATTTTGAGCTCATCTTCAGCAGCGACAGCAGCAATTGCAAATTGCAAGTTCTGTCAAAAGGTGAGTTTCATTTTAAAAATATTTCAAATATTACTTATAATTTTTTAGTTGTAAAACCATGTCAAATAAAGTGGGAACACATGTTAAAAATGTAATTACATTTTATTTATATACACATTTATTTCACAATTATTGAATAGAATTGACCTGCTGTCAACTATCTACAATTATGGGTTAGTGCCGAATTTTTAATTTTGTGGAATAACAAACTATTTAAACTATTTAAAAATTAAATTTAAAATTAGATCTTTTTTCCTTTAGTATTGAATCATTTATGTTTCAAAATTAAAATTTTCTTTTCTCTTTTACATATACACATATTCTGAATTAATTTTAATTGCTTAAGCTGAAATAAGTTATTTATCTGTATTCTCTCGAATTGGTCAAAAAATATTGAATTAATTTATATATTCAAATATATTCTCTTTTCATCCGTTCTTTAGTTTCTTAAACTAATACATCAATCATTTTATAACTCACATATGTCGCATAAATCTGAGGAATTTCAGTATTTCGGTATGCAGATACCCCAGAATATCTTTACGATTGTGTAGTATGTTTAAGTACTTGTCTACGTATTTTGACCAAACCTGTGGTAGCATATGGCTGCCATATGTCTCATCAGTTTTTAAAGATCTCAATTATTAAAATAATAATAATGAAAAGCTGTTGCTAGGGACAGTGATCTTATAGCCCTTATTAATAGTTAGGCTTTTTCAGTGGAAATAATTTAACTGAATGAATAAATTTACAAAAGTACATACGAAGAGTTGCTTTTTATAAATAGCCTTCATATAAACAGTTAAATGCAACCTTTACATATTACAAAATTGAGTCCATATTATTATGTATATTATTTAATTTGGACTATTGTTAACTGGCTATTCAAGACTGTATTCGTATTGCATTGATGTCGGAATAATTTTCAATTTAATGATTATTTAATTTTGGCTCATTGAATCTTAAAGCAAATTTTTCAGATGAGGCTAAGATAATTGTCTATTACTCAATCTACGGAGACATATAAGAATTTGCCAAATAGGACTAAAGATTTAAAACTAATACATGATTAAGATAATTCAATAGTTACATGCATAATCTTTATTGTTAGTTTTATCCCTGAAATAGTGTTGCCCTAAAAAATACAGAAAATTAATTAAGATGTGCTATTGTTAATACGAATAACGAATCGGTTTTCGATTAGAATCAAAATTAAAGCTTAGAAGATTCGAGTACCAGTGCCATGGTAAAACAGATAACGGACCGATTAACATAGTTAAATATCATGACGAGACCAATAAACAATAACAAAAAATTACATGTTGAGGACGAAAAACATTTAATGACCCACTTCACATGTCAAAATGCAAACACAAAATGGACGCGATGAACAATTTTTACTTAATGTAATTAATTAAAATTTAACGTATTCATTTCGGTCTGACAAACGACCAACAACAATGGGCAGTAAAAACAAACAAACAAACTGTAAAAATAACAACAACCATCAGCAATAACAACAACAAGAGCTGTACGTATGTAACATATAATATGATACCTTCGAAAACTCATCGGTGAACCGCACTTATGCACCGCAAGTTCTACCGCGAAATTGATAATTCAACGGTTAACCCAATGGGCCACCAACTAAAAAAAAAGTACAAAATAAAAAATGAACTACAACAAAAACGACGAGGAGAAAACCGCGTGAGATGGCAAAAAATAACAAATATCGGCACGCGGGTGCAAAACGTTTAAATCAACTATGTAGGCATGAAAAAAAACAACAGCAACATGATATTTTAAAACAAAGTGAAAAAGCGCAACAACAAATGGAAAAAAGAAGAGAAAATAAGTAAAAATACAAACACAAATAAAAGTAGGCAACAAATATTGTGCATATAATCAACAGAACGCAACGAACGATGCAGCAATTGGGGGAATAGGGGGAAAGGGTATCAGAACAGAGCTCACCACTCAAGTTGTTCGTGTTTTTCTGAATTTCGTATTAATTTTTTTTTTTTTTTTTTATGAGGTGTGGGCGTGGGCATGGCCATGGCTTTGGCTGTATTTGAAAGTGGTCAACCAACTCGTTGACCGCAAAAGAGAAAAAATAATAAAATAAAATAAACACAAATACAAGTGCACACAGACACGGACATACTCACATATAAGATATATGTATAGGCAGACATGTGTGTGGCAAGGCAGTCAAATCAAAAACAAAACAAATTGCAACAACAACTACAGCAACAATTTCAAACGATTGCATAGCATCGCAGCCGGCGCAGAAAAGTAGGCAACACTTTTTTCCAACGCTGCATGCAATTGCGGCTAGTTGCATTGGTGTTAGTTGAACGGCTTATCTGATAATATTTAATTAAATTAGATTTAATTTAAATTTATATTTATATTTATGGCATATACGCAATAGTGTCTGCTGACGCTGCTGCTGCCGAATATTGGCCAATTGTTGGCATTTATGCAGCACGCAAAATATGAGACACATTAATACGAGTCTTTATAACAATTGGATTACAAACTGCTAACATAATATAATTTATTTAATAAAGTTAACTAATATATAAGCAAGTACTTTAAAGTGTTCATTTAACTCAGAGCAAGATTGTACTTTCTTAAAATTACAACTACGTTTTTAGTCGGATAGTTTAATCTACATTTGCTGCTGATTTGAAATGATTTTTAATGGAAAATTATTATTGATTATTAACATTAGTTAATACATATTCAATTATAAGACTTCAAGTGAACAACATTTTATTAAAAGCGGTATAGAAATTATAATTAAATAACTTCAAAGTCAAATAAATTTGGTTTTTTTCTTTAACTTTTGTTTTGTGTCTGTTGAATGAATTAAAGGACATTTTTAAAGTATTTTTGCGTGTCATAATTAAAAGTTGCTGCCTATTAATGCAAAACTGAATGGAGACCACGACAGATAGTGCATTGTATGGACTTCGTGAGGAAGGGAGGCGGGGAAGAGAGAGCAGGTTGTTTAATGGGGGTTGCTTGCAATTATTTTGCATTGTGTTATTATTGTTGTTGTCTTCGTCTGGTTTGTTTTTGTGCGAATGCAACTTTTATCGATTTAAATTAAAAACGCATTGCTGCAAATTGTAAAAATTATCTGTGCGCTGTGTGTCTTTGTGAGAGTGTGCTCATCATGTGTGCATTTTCATTTGTCTGCCTGTGTGTGTGTGAGTATGTGTGTGTGTGTGTGTGTGTGTGTGAGTCAGGAAACGCCAACACATTAAGTTGGTAGGCCATTGGACATCGGCTGCCGGCTGTCGACTGTCGACTGTCGGTGGCCATTGCCGCCATGTCCATGCCCATGTCATTGGCCAGAGCAATGCGGAAAATCGCATTTTCTCATTTGGCTTCTGTCATGCAAAAATATCAAAAGCGCGTTGCGAAAATCTCGTTTATTTTTCACACGCATTTCTGACATTCTCCACAGCAGCAGCGAAAGCAGCACATCAGACATATCCTCGCACACATTCCCACACACTTCGCATCCAATGAGTCCGATTCCCGAGACGGAACCCAAGCTCAAATCGAATCTGAATCTCACCAGAACGTTCTTAAATAGCCAACGAAATTGGCTTAAAGCTTATGTAAAACACTTTCCATCACTGCGCTCGCAGTGATCTCTTAAAATGTTCAATTACTTATTTAACAACACTTTTTCTTAATACTTTTTATTTTTTGGCTAAAGAAGTGCACGGAAAGTCAATGGTATAATGATTAAATTAAAGCCAACGCTGCGAGATTTAAATTATTTGATTCAAGCCTATTAATTAGTTATTCGAAAAAATCGAGATCAGTTTACCAAGAAATGATTTATCTTTATTTGATGCTTTTTTTTTAGATTATGTGGATACCCTCAAGGCAATATTTAAAGAAAGTCGTTAAACAGAATGTGAATAAATTTTAAACAGTGATATTTTTAGAAAGTTAGAAAAAAACGGGAATACAATTGAGATAAATTATTATAAGATATTAACAAATATATTTGAGATGTTAGATCAGAAAAACTGAAGATGCTTTATATGTATTTTGACTGTTTAGAACGCAAAATTCACTGAATACGCCAAGTCATTTTTATAAAACATTTTTGTTTTTTATATATTCCAAGATAACTTCTCAGGTAATTCAACTAAAAAATATCCAGTTAATTTTAATGGGAAATTAATTATATTTATTTATATTAGAGCATGCAATTTTTGTATCACATTTATCTGGGTTCAAGTGTCATTTTTGCCTTTTGATAAACTTATGCAGGAAAGCTTGCATAAAATGTACTTAATATACTTAATCAGTATAATAAGTAAATTCATGTGCAAATTGTAACATGAGTATGTTTCTGTTCAATCAATTGTAACATTTTGACCTCAGAGAACCTTTTTGTGAAGATTTCCATTTATATTTTGTATTTAAACATGTTTTAGTTAAGAATATGAAATTCTTTGAGAAGTTGTAAAATAATTGGGATAATCTTATTAAATATTTACATCGAGACTTTCTGGGTATGCAGTTAATGTCCTGGGTGTTAATAAACAGCCGTCGCGTTTGGGTAGTGAGTGGTTAGTGTTGGATATCCACACACCCACACCATCATAAGCACACACACATCGACACATACACGTACAAAGAGAGACAAAGTGGGATAAATATGTGAGAGCAGCAGCAACACACAATTAATAAGAATTACAAGTTGTATGGCACACACATACACGGTACACAGTACACAGTACACGGTTCGGTCTCTGGTCGCATTCTGCTGCATCCAGCCTCATGCTGCATGCTACATGCTGCAAGCTCTGCGTGGGCAGCCGCCAGCAGCAGCCACACAAGTGCTAATGACTTAATAAATCATCGCGTGCGACAAAGAAATATACGATGGTCCTGTGTTGGTGCTGTTGCCGCTGCTGCTGCTGCTGCCGGTGACCGCAGCCAGGACGAGCGGCCAAAATGCATAATTCAATGAAAATCCGCAAATTCCTTTAATCCTCAATATTCATTAAAATATGCCTGCTGGCTGCAACGATTTCGAGCGCTGTGATTCGTCCTGTAGCATCCGCAGCCATCGACGTTGCCGTCGCTGCAGTTGTTGCAGCTATTTTTGCGTTTTGCGCAGCTTCAATTAAAAGCATTTATAAAAAAAAATATGGCCATGCCACGCCCACACGCCCAGCCCCTTTGACTCGTGTAGTTTATTAAGCGGCGACCAAAAGTGCGCTCCAAAGAATCTGCCGCCGGCGGTGTTGGCGGTGTCAGCGGTGTTGGCGGTGCTGGTGGTGCTGATGGCGCTGGCGGTGGTCATGTATACAGGTCATTACATCTTTATGTGCTTAAGCACATAATGTACACGCACACACACACACACACTCAAAAAAGCCGCACTTGTATATATACAGGCATATATATAAGGCTTAATCATCAACTTAAATGTGTTGTGCGGAAAGGATTTAATGCGTATTCGTATCCCTGGCATATATCCAGGCAAACTGCTTTTAATGCCGCAACTACTGATGTTGCTGCTGTTGCTGTTGCTGCTGTTGCTGTTGCTGCTGTTGCTGCGGCCATTTGCACGTTACAAAAATTAATTCGATTTGCTGCCTCGGCGGTCATTTTAATCGCTTGCCGTGTGGCGCATTTAATGAAAGGACACCGACGCCAGGATAACTAGTAGACAGTCGAGAATATACAGTGCTCATTTGATGGACAGACAGACAGACAGACAGACAGTGTATTGAGCACCAAATTGCAATTAAAAATGAAAAACGTGAGCAAAATGCATAATGAGCTCGCGAGCAACACTTCATTAACGCATTTTCTTTGCCAGCTAAATACGGGGAATCAAAGAATCGGTCAATCAGATTGCATCCAACAGCCCAATAGTCCAACAGCTCAACACTCAATAGCCAACAATCGACACAGTCAACAGTACAACAGTACAATGGTCGAACAGTCCAACAGTCCAACAGTCCAACAACCGCAAACAGATCAGCTGCCCACCGATAGCTGGCAGGATTCAGATTCAGGACCTCGTCCGGACAACCCATTGATAGGCGACAAAATGTTAACAAGCTGTTAAAAAATTGCCAAACTGTCCAGTAAGGCGGAAATAACAAAAATCACACAAAGAACTGCAATCCCATGGGCACTAGAAGACTGTCGAATGCACTAATAAATTTAAATGTCCCAAGATACGAGTATGATAATATTAAGGATTGCCAAACCCAAGTGAATTTCTAAAAATAATCTTTAATTTTGAATGCATGCAAAGCTGAATTTTTGCATTTAAGAATAGTAATATTTAATGTAATATTTTGAATATTTTGAAAACTTAAGAATTGTGTTTCTTTATATTTATTAATAAAATGAGATTATCAAATAAGATAAATATTGCTCTAAATTCTTATACTTAAAAAGAGTTCCGACAGTTCTTAATTCATCTAATCTTACTCTTGTTGATCTATTTATATTATTTGAAGTTTTTCAATGTACACATTTATTGTGCAACTTAGAGATTTATAAACCTTAAAATTAAATACGCATAATAATTATAGAATTAACTGTCCCTGATTGGAATTTTCTTTAAATGAAAACTAAAAAAGGACTGCAAAAGGAAAACGTTAATTATTTTTGTCCTATTAATAATTTCTAGGCATGAAGAACCAAATAAATCTGTAAAAAGGGGCACTTTTTATAGATGCTAACAGCGTGCTGTTACAAAAGTGTAAAACGTTGACTGTGTTTATTGAACTGTCGTTTGGATTGAGTGGGTCGAGCGATCCGATTGATTGCAGCGTATAAACAGTCAACTGGCGTAACTACTTGACCAGCGTCATAAATTTACATGCTGGCCAAACAAACAGGCCGACAAAAAAAGCAAAAGCGGCAACAAACAACAACATGAATCAACGACCAGAAACAGGAACAGCTTCTGTGGGCCGCGATTGGTGATGGCTTTGTTGTTGTTGTTGTTGTTGTTGTTGCCGTTGTTGTTTTCGACAACGCTGGAAGGCAGCGCCGTTCGTGGCCTCAATGTTGGCCTCAAAATGCAAAACCTTAAAAAGGAACAAGAAGGCGCAACCAGGACCTGGCTGCAGGGGGAGCGAGAAGCAGACAGAACGTGAGCCTTTTTGCATGCGAGCATTGTCAACAAGTTTGACTGCAATGAACACGTTAACTGTGGCAAAAAGCAAAAAGCAAAAAGGTGCCGCGGAGCAGGAGCAGGAGGAACAGCAGCAGGAGGACATTCGGTCAGAGGCAGAGGAGGAGGATGGCTGGCAGACTTTATCCTGCTGCGTATCCTGCATGAGCTTGCACTTTTTATGCATTGCATTGCGTTTTCTTTCGTTTGTCTATTTTTTATATTTTCCTTCTTTTTTTTTTTTGGTTCCTGCCGTGGTTGTTGTTGCTTTTCTTTTTATTGATTTTTCGTGTTCTTTTTGCTGCGCTTTTCGCACATTACGCATACGCGGCGTGTGCAACGGAAACCAGGCAACTGACCAAACGCGTCCTGCCTGCCGCCGTCGTTGTTCCTGCTCTTCCTGTTCGTCCTGCGACTGACTTGTTTGTGAAGCTCTGCGTTTGTACAGCTGTCAGCCCCTCGTTTGCTCTCACACCTTTCGCCCTTTCGGTTGTTGCTCATTGCTGATGAGGCCGATGAGGCCAAACGACAACAACAACGACAACAACAGCAACAACAACAATTGCCGCCCGCTTCGTTTATTGTTATAGCCACCAATGCTGGACACGCGTGTTTCCAGAGTGTTTATTATGCCACGACTCGTGGATTTTGTGGACTGCAGACTGCAGACAGCAGACCAGCACTCTGTAGACTGCGTCCTTTCCCGAAGACTGCAATGCATTTCCCTTACTATTTTATTTTAAATTTTTATTTTTATTTTGTAAATTATTTCGCTGATGTTTTTGTCTTGTTTTTAAGCTCGGCCTTTGACGATGAGCGCCAAACAATTCACCTGCCCATCGTTCACTTGACCCCAACGAGCTTCCCCCATGTGTGTGAGTGGGTTGATGTGCATTTTTTGTCTTATACCCTGCAAACCAAAGTTCTGCAAAAGGGGAGTATTTTTTGTAATATTTTAGATAGCAATTCCCTGATCAGCTGCAACTTGATTACTTTTTGTTACCTTTAGTCTTGTGATGTGTTTATGGTGCACAAGTTACAGGGTATCTTCTAGTTCTACACTCTCGCACTTGCCTTTTGTTAGCCCTTTTGTTGGTGGCAACCACATATTTGGTTGCTGATTTTTGGTTTCGTAATTTTTTGTACCCACAACGCAACTGTGTCGCTGTTGTTGTCGTTTTTGTTGTGTTCGTTGTTGCCCTTGTTGTTGTTGCTCTTGTTGCACTTGTTTGGCGTTGTTTTTGTTATTGTTTTTGCTTTTGTGTGTGTTTGGCGGTTTCCCCATTATAATATTACTTTTTTTCTCGGTGTCTCTACAAATTATAAACGTGTTCAGCATGCTGAGTTTGGCTGGGTGTCGAGAAGTGTTTTTTATTTATTTTTTTCAAATATTATGGGAAACTGCAGTGCGACTGTAATTATTTTGATATTTTATTGAGAGCTTTGCATTAAAAATATTTGCTTTCTAAAATTTAATTTATAAATGAGTTGAACAGAATTCTTGTTAATTCAAGAGTTTTCAAAAATTGGAACTTTCTCTCAATTATAGAAATTAGATAATATATATTTGCCCAAAAGATACATATGTGAAATGGCGACGCCGCGGCGTCTTAGCCTCAAATGTATCTTACCGACGGGCTTATTTTTTTTTTAAAATTATGAAAATAAGATACATAATTTACAAAATTGCCATATATATGTATGGTATGATAAAATATATTTAGAAAATCACAAAAAAAGAATAACCGAGTTTCCGAAACTAAAAATCTCTTTAATTTTTGGTGGTTTGCAGACTTGGCTTATATTTTGTCATTATTTGAAAAGAATTGTACTGAAAAAATTAAATTTATGGTATTTCTGCCTATACAAATAAACTATTTTAATAATTTTAATACTTTAATATTTTAATAGTAATTTACATGATTATTTGACAATAGAAATATGTCTTGAAATGAGTTAGAATAAAATGTCTTTAAGCTGTTGAAGAGAATTTTAAAACTGAACAAAACAATAAAATAAATACAGAGATAATTATATAATGAATTTAGTTAAAAATTAAAGATTGTATCCATGACTGCAAAAGTCTTAAAACGAATTTTGGTCGTTGATTGAAAAGTGCAACCTTTGAAATACTTGTGTTAATAACTTATCAGTTGGATGAAATACTAGTATCAAAAAGCTGAAGTATTCATTGCAACAAAAATTACATCCTTTAAAATTTACAGTATTTTGTGATTTGTTATTTAGTTTTTCTGGAACAGACTCTTTCGAGTACGAGTAGATTGCTCAATACTAATTGTTTATCAATTAGTACCTCAGTAAAATAGCTATATGTGCAACATGTTTAATTGGTGTACATTCAAAACACATTTAAGTTTTCTTTCTTTATAATTTTTATTAGTTACATATTAAGAAGGAACATAAGGAAAAACATAAACATTTTCAAAAAAACGTTTTACGTATTTTATAAAATCAAAATAAGATTTTCTTTATAGAAAATGGATATATGTGCAAAACGGTCACATTATTAAAATAATAAAACAAATTTAAGTTTCAACATTGTGAAAAAATTTGTTTTTGGTAATTTAATACGAAAAAGGTCCTCCTTTTTGATTCTGGACTAATAACAGTCGACATGGCATTGAAGATGCCAGCTTTTGCTGCAATGACAGATCAATTTTAGCCCACTCCGGTAGAATGGCTGCTCTAAGCTGCTTTAAATAATCGTACTGCTTCGTTGCGCCAAAAACACTTGCAGAAAGTATCCTCCATAAATCCTCTATTGAATAAAGATCCAGACTTATAGCTGGCCAGTATAGTATTGGTATTTTATATACGAAAAAAAATCGAGTGCAAAACTGTTGCATTCGCATTTTCAGGAAGGCGTAAAATGAAAATATTCCTTTGGCACCTTTCGATTTGTTGGGCCAAGATATAATGAAAAATGCCACAGTGTGTGTGTGTGTGTTGTGTGTGCCCAAAAATTGACAAAATATTTACAACAAGAGCAAGGGCAACAACAATGGCAAAGCCAAAGGCTTTTTAGGTCTACCAATATTATTCCACACAACTTCAAACCCACAAAACGTTGGTTAGTTTTTGGTAATAACTTCAAATCTGCACTTGCCACTTTGTTGCAACAACAACCCAAATGCAGTTGGCAAAAAGTGCAAGCACACACACACACGCACAACTACACATATAAACACGCACATTATATACATGTATGTAGGTATGTATGTACTCGTATCAATACGAGCATTGTTGTGTTTAAAATAGAAACGGCATCGAATTTGTGTGCCGACACTGTGTGTGTGTGTGTGTGTGTGTGTGTGTGTAAGTGTGCATGAGGGGGTGTAAAAATAATTTAACTAAAAATTGCACACAAAAATGTTGGCACCGGTTTTCGGTTCGACCAATGTACCGCACCGCACCGCACCACACAATTCCCACAACGCACCACATGCCTCATGCCTCATTCCCTCAACTTGTTGTTATATTTGTAATTCTTTTTTTTGCTTTTATTTTTATTTTACCGGCCTGCTGGGCTCCTCTCTGGGGCAAAAGCACATACCGCAAAATGCTGTGGGCGGCATTTGTGGCACAGTTGGCGATGTGCTGCAGGGGAGCACGGGAGGGGCAGGGGGAGGGGGGAAGGGTGAAGGAAGGTGCGTGATTTGCAAATGCGAAACACAAAATGCAGCCCAAAACATACGCAAAAATAATAAAATCACTGCCGCACAAATATATAACGAGGCAACAACAACGACCATCCCCAAAATAATGCAGAAATAGACAAAAAAGAATTAAACAGAATCCAACATAAAACTGACCACTCACACACACACACACACACACATTCACAGTGCATGTGTGTGTGCAGTGTTGCATTGGGGTCGCCAGTCGTCGGAGCGTCGGGGGCGGAGTCCAAACGAGCGCCAAACAATTGAGTTGAGTTGAGTGAGAAGCACGAATTGAGAGACAGCTCCAAGTTTGCAACCCTTGCCAGGAGCGGAAAATGTGCTCCATCTCTATGTGTGTGTGTGTGTGTGTGTGTGTGTGTATTGGGGGGAGTCTTGAGTGTAATTTGCTAATTGAGAGACGAGTTCAGTTGCAAACGACTGAGTGAGTGAGTGAATGAACGAATGGTTGAGTGAGTAAGTTGATGAGTGAGTTTCTAAATTTTCGACAATTTCAAATAACAGCCAGCTCATATATAGATCACACTCACACACACACACGCATACCAAGAGAAGCACACTCAGAGGAGTCATAAAAAATGTAGAATACGCCGCTAAAAGTATTCAACACTCATCATCAAAGGCAACGGACTCAAAAGAGGCCACAAACACAAATGTAAAGGATGCTAAAACGCAGACACACACACAGCCACAGGCACAGGCACACAGATACTGTGGCATGTGTGTAATTTACACCGAGATCCAATGAAATTTTGGTTAGCTGAAACGTCAGAGACTTTGAGTTTTGAGTGCACAAACTTAAACGGCCAGGCGAGGCGACTTAACTCAAACGGCAGCAATAACACAGCACACACACACACTTGTGGATGGACAGTCACAACATACACACACACTCACACACACTTACACACTCTTATATAGCATTAACCATAACTCAGTTTTAGACACGCGCAAAAACAATACCAAAGTCATAAAAACCAAAATAAAAAATTAAGAAATAAAATTGTGAAAAATGAAAATGAAAACAACCAACAGTCGTGAGTGATTTTGAGTTACTATAAAAATGTTAAGTCACTTAAAAGTTTGTTTATTTGGCCAATGAAAGTGATTTGTGAAAATGTGAATTGAGTCAAGTGAAATGTATACTGTTCAAATCGGGTTTTAACTTAAAACATATGTTTGAAGAACGCTTTCCAGATTAAAACATAAAAAAACAATAAATTGTAGCATAAAAAACTTCGTGAAAAAAAAGTAATTACAACTTTTATTTATACTGAAATATGATAAAAAAAAAGTAATAATAATAACGACAACAACAAAAACGTTTTAAAATGCATTAAGCTATTTTGGTGGTCTTGGTATTAAAAATAATGATTAAAATAAAAATAAAAGTATTTTTCGGACGAGTAAATTAAAGTGTTAATATTAGTAATAACACTGGTGAAAATAATAATATTAACATCAATTTAAATAATAATTTATGTAAATAAATTTAATTAAAATATGTTTCAAGAAACATAAATACTTTTTAGTATTTTCCGGCACTACAAAATAGTTGAGCAAACAAACATAATTTTATGCATTGTAATTACAATAATTTAATCTCGTTTTCTGCTGTTGGATGCCGCCTTTTGGATCGCATCGTGTCTCGGAAAGTGCATTTTTGTAGAATTTTGTGTTTTTTTTTTGTTTTGTTTTTTTTTTTTTTTGCTGGCATTTTTGTTGTTAAATGAAATTTAATTGCCATAAACAAAACAGAGGCGACTCGTGAATCATCTCGCATCTCTCATATCTAGCCCTCTTCTTTAGCCCCGTTGTGTATTTATAAAGACATAAAAAGCGAAAGGCGCAAGACAAACGCCATAAAAACAAAATATGATGATGATCATGATGATGCGTATCAAAGGCCGCCGCGTGTTGCGACGTTTGCCATGTTGAAGATTTGAATTGTGGGTGGTCCCGACAGTTCCATCCGATCTGATGATCCCGATCCCCGATCCCCGATGCCCGATGCCCGATTTGTCCAGCAGATGGCAACATAAAGTCTGCTCCGTTTTTGTTGTTATTCTTGTTGTTGGATAATTAAAATCATGAATTCCAGTGTTGACTGCGTTTGACAACACGTCATGCAAAGTGCAGGGCGCAATTCTCCAACCACAATAACAACCCCAACCCCAACCCCAAACCCCATCGTCAACTCTAACTTCAATGCCAAACTCAATGATGGTGGTCTGTGTGTATGTATGTGTGTGTGTGTGTGTTTGTGCATGTATGTGTGCTCTGACTTGCACTAGGCTGTGGTGTGCCTGTCAAATGCTTCACATTGCAGGTGGGCAACTGTCCGGGCACCGAGCACCGAGCACCGAATACCGAGTGCCAAGCAATCAACAGCAATTTGGCAAAGCCCAGACGTTGCCCACACCCAGACAGGCAAATGGCAATACCTACTCGAACCCAAGCTCGAACACAAACTCGAACTCGAAGTTGGGAATGCTACGGATTGGTGGGGACATCCGTGTCAAAACAATGTACGCACTAGAAGTCATTTAATTTGTTAAACTCGGTGATTTGGACAAACTCGCCAAGTGTGTGTCCTGCTGCTTGGCCCATCAATTGGCAGGCGGAAGCAGGAGGAAGCAGGAGGAAGCAGGAGAAAGAGAACGAGAGATAGAGATGCATTTGACATTGGTGACAACATGCATATTATGAGCATCCTTACACTGTCCAACAGGATTCCTATACAACTCAAAATGCAATATAAAGTCATGGTCGACTTTAAGAGCTGTTACTTTATTGTTCACATCTTTTTAGATATTACTGAACAATTGATAATATCTAATAGATTACTCACGATTTTTTGGAATCGAATGAATGCTGACAAGATATTTCTATTTCATTAAAATTTGTATTCCTCGGGAACCTTATGAAAATTGTTAGAAAGATTAATTTTCGTATAAGATCTGTATCATTGAATCACTTTATCTTAGTTACAACTATCGATGCAAATATATTCTAAAGAATATTTTTCGTCCTTTCCTTAGATATTTGCAATATTTCTTGGTTATTTGAGTTTTGTTAAAAATGTACAACATTTTCATATTGAATTTAATGTATATTGTACTAATATTAATAAAAGTAATATTTACAATAATTGTTATGCGCTTTTCGTGTACTGTCAATTGGAAGACGTCATTTGGTTAGAAATAGAAAAACATATCGAGGTCGCAACATTTTAAAAAAGAAGTGTTTGATGAGACAATTTTAATAAGTTTGGGTCATAAATACCTGGCTGACTAGTGCAATCTGAAGGTGACACGGAGACAGACACGCAAGACTCTAAAGGGGGATTGAGGGGCTTGGGGGGCAGGGGCAGTGGCAGTGGCAGGGGTCGTGCCTTCGAGGGTTGCATGTGTCTGTGGTTGCACGTTGATGTTGTTGTTTCTGTCGTTCTTGTCGTTGCAGTTGAAGCTGCATTCATTGCATCATTTATGCATTTAAACAATCTAAAGCCCCAGGACGACACATCAAGTGTAGTCCTTAGATGAGGTGGGTGAAATGGAAGGTGGAGAGACCTTTGGCTTAGGGGCGTGCCAGGCGCCGGAAATGCAAATTATGTTATGTGTCAAGTAACCGGAAAATGCATTTTAATTGCCGTAGAAATGCAATATTGCATTTACGCACATACGCATGGATGAAGAATGGGGGATGAAGTGGGCGTGGGAGGCGTGGCATTGCACACTTGACTAAGGGCAGCTGCTTGAGGTGCTAATAAACTGTTAATGGGCGTTGCTCTCCGTCCCGTTGCCATCAGTTTGTCTTGTGCCTTTTGGCATTGGCATTGTCCTGGTGTGTTGGCTTTTGTTTTCGGCATTTGGCGTAAGCCGCCTAAAGTGTGTTAGAAAAATGAGCAGTGTGCTTGGGCGTTCTGTTAGGTGTTTTTAGAGAAAAAAATTGGTGTGGTTCTGTGGCCCCTGTAGCCACATGCATGTTCACCGCAAACGAGCCACTCAACGAGTATTTCAAAATAACAGACAGCCGCAGGCTGGCTGACCAGCAAAACCAAATGAAACCAAATGAAACCAAACTAAACCAAACCAAAGCAATGCCGACTTCATCAACAGTAACAACAACAAAAACAGCAATCAACTGAACTGCAATTTTAACTGCAACTGCAACTGCAGCAGCAACAATAACAACAACAACAACAACAACAACATAAAATGCAGCTGCTCAAAATGCAATTTTTCACTTTATGCAGAGGCCTGTGTAAAATCCAATCAAGCCTCAAAAATGTTAAACGCCTGCTCCGGCTTTAGTTCCTGCTTCTAGAGCAGCTTCTGCTCCTGCTTCTATTTCTGCTCCTGCTCTGTTCATGTGCCTGAACTTCAACTGCAACTGCAACTGGAACTGCCTCTTTGTCCTGTGCATGGAGGCGGCTTAAAAGCAAAAGCCAAAGCAAGCTGCGGGCAGGCGCAAACAAACAAGGATTCGACCTCAGGACTCGACCGGAAAGTGACAGACACAGAGACGGAGACAGGCAAAAGGACAGACATAGAGACAGAGACAGGCTCAGCAGGCAACTCTTACACTCTTTTTGTCTCGCTCACACCCAGAGGCGGCACTCAACGACAGCAATCTGGACTTATTACGCCACTTAAAGCTTAAAAATAACTCAGACTGCAACTACAGAGTGTCCTTATGTCCTCATGTCCTCATGGCACAACGCCAACAAAATGTCCTTCAAAGGCAACCTCATCAGAATAATGTTGTTCTCGAGTCGAAAATGATCTGTTTCTGTCCAGATCAAAATTATCCCTTTGAACATATATTAAGCTCGATTTCATAATTTCGTTAATTATTTGTGGCCTTCAAATTAATTGTTTTATATGTATTTATAAACACTTTCTAGCCAGTTTCACAATTTCGAATTATTGCTTATTTATTTATACTTAGAATAAATCTTAAATTAAACATTTCATGGCCAAGGGCTCTGTCGAATATTTAATTTATCATTTGCACATAAGTCTCATATCTTAAATATCTTTAATATTTGCTTGTATTTTTTATTAAGATGAAAAATCAATTTTTCTTTAATCTTCTTTCATTAAATAATGCGAGGCTTTTCAAATCTTTCTAAGTAAAAAAAAAACCAAGATTTTCTTAAATTAAATGGCTTATTTTCTATCAACTAGCCCCTGAGAAAACACAAGTGATAAAACGAAGCATCCATACCGCCATCTACTTTATATTTATCAATTATATAATTTAATAATCAATCGATCTTAGCAAGGCTCATATCTAATTAAAGACATTTCTATTTTTCTAAGATCATTTAGTTGAAGTGTATTTTTTTTAACAGAAAACTCACTGCAGAGTTCAATGGGAATGTATCAAAATATCAGAGCTCCCGAAAATCGTTCTATTTTTTTCATGGTTCCCAAAAAAATTATTCGCTCGCGAACGCTTTTAGAAGTGCTCGGACAACAAAAGAGCCAAAGTAAAGAGAAAAACAAGTTATTTTGTTTCCTTTTTGCTCTCGTTCTGTTTACTTTGTGCTCATTTCAGTGCACAGACTACTTCGAATAATTTTTTTTAGCATATTTTGGGATCTCTAAAAAATATACTTATAAAAATATTATAATTAGGGTATTCAGAAACTCTGATATTTGTGTTATTTATAAAGTGATGTATCGCTCATTTACTAGAAGAGTCGCCTGTGTTTTTTGAAAAGCGGGTAAACTTGTAAATTTGAGAAAAAACAACTGAGCTTTATGAAACATAAAGAATCATTTCTAGTTAACGATTGCATTGCAACTGAGATATATTGTTCTTTTGAGTTATTAAAGTCGAATCTTTGGAAGTAAAATAAAACGACATATGTATGGGCATTTCCACAGAAAGGTCCACCGCGGCCAAAAACGTAAAATTGATCAAAAACTCACATCTTGTGAAATCTTCCAGAAATGTATTCAAGTCATTTATTTAAGCAATTTACGCTAGAAGAAATTCAATAGGATGAACATATAGATTCTCCATTGGAATAAATTCAC
Source organism: Drosophila suboccidentalis (assembly GCA_037043435.1). NCBI lineage: Eukaryota > Metazoa > Arthropoda > Insecta > Diptera > Drosophilidae > Drosophila > Drosophila suboccidentalis. Next base: position 1,677,304 of record JBAMBK010001066.1, on the reverse strand, counting down.
TTTTTCCATATTTATGTCCATTTTCTTAAAAATTGACTTCCAAAATAGACCGTTTGTATTTTAACGATTACACTAAGTAGGACAGTAAGATTGTAACATGATTTCGATATATCATTTAAAAAAAGAGAGACAGAAACAACATAAAAATAGTGATGGCAAAAAATGTCCCTTGCGAGATGTCCCGTGCGAATTTACGTCAAATTGATTTTAAAAAAAGTGCAAGTCATCTTTGAAAAAAATCATAACCATTTTTAGGAGGCATCAATGCACAAGAGTTTAAAATTAGTTGCATTTAAATATTGCCTCTGGATTCGCTGAAATTGGCGTTTGAATTGGTTGACCTCACAAGCCACTTCCGTTTCGTGTCCCGTGCGAATCACTTAAATTCTGCTATTATCTTAAAAATTAAAAATTACCCAAAATCAATCTTTGCACCAATAAAAGAGCTAATAAAATGCTATATGTTAAGCCTTTCATCAGAAAAAAAAACCGTTTCCTTTTTACCGTTTTACCGTGCGCGAGTTTGGAAATGCCCATATACTCTTCTCACACTCTCGGTTTTAAAGATAGGATGATGACATTTGTACACAACATAGATTGTCACATTGCGAACATTTCTGCATCATTAATCAAAAATCGTGTTTTTAGACTTATGTCACTCTTCTAGTAAATGAGCGATATGTTGTAATGACAACAAACACACAGAAAAAATGTTATCACACCAAAGACAAAATTATAAACAGAGAAAGATTGCCTGACTGTTAAAAGTATTTAACGAAAAATGGTCACACTGAGGTTGGTATTGGTATTGTTTGTAAAAGTAAGTAATTATTCTTGGTCCGGTGGCTCAATGGTTAGAGTCGCCGACCTGCCAGAATTATAACTTTCAGTTAAATAACTATGGTTCGAATCACACGAATGACAATTTTAGTGACTGGTCCCCTAGGACAGATTTCAAATTTAAATAAAGAGATAAAATTTTTTTTAAATTACTAAATTGATTTTTTAAACGAAATAAAGAGAATGCTTGCTTTATACAAAACAACTGTTCATTGAAATTAAACTCATTGAACTGGGGATTTATCACAAATACGACAACAGAAACTTAAAAAGTTCACTCACTAGCAATAGTGTAATAAATTTGTCACATAACACAAATATCATAGTTTCTGAATACCATAAGTGTTTAATAATTTGTTAACTTTAGCTCTATCACAATGCAATTCAAGCCTGGTTATCCATTAAATTCAGCTATTCAACGAAATGCAAAATAGAAATGCAGATATGTTTATACGAGTACGCAAGCTTCATTAGAAGCTCTTTTAGCCCAATTTATGTGACGGCAAGGGGTCCAAGTGGGCGAATGGGCCAATGGCAGTCAGCCAGTGAGCCAGTCAAGTCAGTCTCTCAGTCAGTCAGAGGTGACACCCCTAGGCACCTCGGCCAGATAATTCACTGGACACTGAATGTCGTCACATTGTCGCCTCGACGAGGGCAACTCTTCAGGATCAAGGGGAGAATGGGGAGCGGCTCCTGTTCCTGTTGCTGTTCCCGTTCCGACTGCAACTGTGGCTGCACTTCGTGTGTGATGGCATCTCGTTTGGCATCGTTTTGTTTCTTCGTCGTTTATCAAATAGCCAACGGGGCCAAAAGAGTCGTCGCCATTGCCATTGCCGTTGGGGCAACGCGTCGGCTAAGTGACAAGCAAAACCGCGAATTGACCAGAGAAAGTCCAACTCCAGTTGCAGCAGTTGCTTTTTCGGGGCCTTACACGCGTGCACACACAGAGGACACGCAGGACATTCAGGACAGATGACAGGCAATGGCAGAAGCAGAGGCAGGGGCAGGGGCAGTAGTCAGGACGTGTGCCGCTGCACGTTATTAATGCAGGCAACACATGAAAGGGGGAAGCGGACAGAGCACCTCTCACTGAGTGAGAACAAGGACGAGAGCAAGGACAAGGACAAGGACGAGGCAGAGGACGAACTCACAAAAGATGCGTGCCTCGCTTTCAGCTTGCTGTTGCCTCTGCCACCTCACCTCATCCTCCTTCTCCTCCTCCTCTTGGTCCCTCTGGTGGCTGGTGGTTAGCGCCTGGTGCCAGGCGGCAGGCAGCATTGTTTTGGCCCAAAGTTGACCGAAAACTTGGGATTGTTGGTTGCTCGTTTTTGGTTTTCTGGCCAGCCGACAGCCGACAGCGGACAGCCGACAAAAGGGAGACGGCCGGAAGGATTGCATTGCAATGCATTGCACTGCATCGTCCTCGAATGCAGCAAGTCCTTTTTTGCTGCATTTCGGTCGACTGCGGTGTCGAGGTCGAAGTGGAAGACCAACAGTGCAACAGAGGCAAACAGAGTAAGGGAGTGTGGAAGTGAAAGAGAAAGAGATAGGAGGCGGGCAGGGGGCGTGACGTGACTCTGAGGCGTGTTACTGTATCAATTTATGGTTGAATTTGGTGTCTTCTCTCTGGCTGTTGATTTCTGCTCAGAGTCCTTTAGTCCTTGTCTATGCATGTGCGTATGTGTGCGAGTGTGTGTGCGTGTTTATGTGTGGATTGTATGTGTTGATGTCTGGGAAATGTTCTCGGCATGCCGGAAATAAGTTTGCTGCCCGCAAAGTTAGTTGATTTAGGCATTAAAGCGAATTCTGAGCTACAGGCTTAGGTTTTTGGCAACGACTCCTGACACTGACTCCTGGCTCCGACTCCGATTCCGACTCTTGACTCTTGACTCCATCCAGCTATCCAGAACACAGAGAGGCACTTGAGCATTTATAAACAATGTATGGCTTAATTTGCTGTTAGTTAGCAGCAATTGTTGTTAATTTAGAGGCCCGAAACCAGCAAAGGCAACTTTGCACAACAGATTGGTTAAGGTAGTTACAAACTCGACAATACATGCCATTTACGATCATTTTAATGATGCAATCACAAGCAAATTAAATTTATGATTTCTACAGAAAGGGACAATCATATTTATTTATTTATTTAACGATTATTCGTTAATCAAAATCATTAATTTAAACAATTTGTAAAAATGTCATCTTATTTGAGTGTCTTTTGAATTGATCAATCTTACTACCGAATTTAATTAATAATGTCTAAGAAGAGCTGTCGTCTTTTAAATATCTACGGCTAAGCCACAAGTAGAAGAAAATTTCATTTTACATAAGAATATCAAGTTAAATTCCAAATCACCTTGGCTTTGGCCTCTTTTGAATTATATTTCGACTTAAATAAAATAAATAATTTCGTGTATAAATAAATATGACTTTATCGGAATTCAGCACAATCCAAAAACATGTGTGTCCTTTAGTAGAAATTGTTTTATATTTTACACAGATTTTTCAGAGCATTTTTCTTAGATTCTTGATTTTCGGCATGTGTTAACATAATATGTTAAACTTCAAATGCCATTATAACTTCTAAAATCGCAACCCACACACACACACACACACTCATACACACACACACACACACATTCACGAATACACACGCATAAATGAAATACCACAGACGGGGAATAAAAACCCAAAGTCCAATTAAAATTTAACTACATCAAAGTAGCAGCAACGTCAGTAGCTGTTTTAGATGAGACATCGACGACACCCATGTATAATATATATATTTATATATACATATGTACATATACATGTGCATATACATATACATATACAGCTAAAACATTTAACAAGTTTAGCAGGAGTATTTTGGGTTCGAGTTCGGATTGGACTCGAGTGCTCGGTGGGAGCACAACAGCTGGAAGCTGGACATGGAACATGGACATGCCAACTATGGGAAAAAAAAGTACACAATGACCAAACAAACTCTCACACACACAGAGAGAGAGACTCACACACGAACACACACACACACACTGATGGTATCCATGGCATGTCGAAAATTGCGCAGCTTTACGGCAAATGCCGCAAATTGAAACAATTTACATGTTGTACATGTGTGTGGGGCCATCAAAGGGTTAAACTTGCGTGTAAACCGTCAACTCACGTGCATGTGTGTCTGTCTGTCTGTCTATGTCTGTATACATGTCTGCATGTCTGTGTGTGTGAGTGCTATTGATACCATCACGCGATTGAGCAGTGTCGCCGTCGTCCTTTAACAAAACCATGAATTTTGATTTAGCCCCCATCCAGAACTTTTGCCTACAGTATCAACAAAAAAAAAAAAGAAACCTCTAGAATCAAATGTGAGGCGAAAAAAATGGCGAAGAGAAAAGAAAAGGGAAAACGGCAACAATCGCCACAATGGCAACAAAAACAACAACAACAACAACAACAAGGTGACAAACCGCGCGTGACCCTTGACCCGTTGCCCAGCTTCCATCCAAGTTACAGTTACAGAGAACGAAGCGTCGCTGACGGTGACGGCAAGCGCGGATTATAACGCGTTTGTCCACGACTTTCTGTTGGCCACATTTTTTCCTTTTGGACATGGCCACGGCCACGACCACATATCCACAATTCAATAAAATGCGTCCAACACTGCGACTCTGATGCGCTTCTTTCGCGATTCTTGCCAGCAAATATGGCAACAACATAGTATTAGCATAGTCTGTAAACTCACTGTGCAACAGCTGTTAGTGCTTTGTCAACAGGCTTGCTGAAAAATATTCATAATGATTTTCACTGGAACTGTTATCAAAAACCGCGATGATATATTCAGTCTACGTAATTTGAGTTTTATATTATTAATGCAGTGTTTCGGAAATTCAATTAAAAACTATCGAGTATATCGATTTAACTGTTAATTAAAGATGCTATTATTTATATAGATTGAAATACTTGATTCTAATTAAGTTATGATATTTAGACTATTCATCGATTAATATAGCATTTATATTATATAAAGTAATTTATGAAATCTCGATTCTAATATTCAGTTTTAAAATTAATCTCTTTCTTCGTTTATTTGATATAAAATAAATGAATTTATACACATTTTTAAATAAATAGCACCTTTTTCTGAATGTTTAATTTCACTTTTCAGTTAAGAATTAAAATTTTTTTAATGTAATTTAAATGTTAACTGCACAGTCGTATTTTAAAATTTTTTTATTTTTTTTTTCTCTGTCGATTGTTTTTAGTCGACTTTAAGTAAAAAGATTAAAAAGTAATTTAATAAATAATTATTAAATAAATATATAAAATTAATCAATGAGCAATTAGATTACATTTTTCTACTTTAAGAAGTGTCGGGACCCGATTCGAGCATTAGAATGGTATTCATAGTTGAGAAAAGAACTCTGAAAGTTAAAAAATTCTTAAATGTCAGCTTAACACCAAAATGGATACACAAAGTCGACATTGCAGTACAAATATGCCTGCAGTGCAGAGTATTGGGCAGGTCATTAGACACCCCAGAAGACCCGACTCATCTGTTGCCATCTGATGACTGTCTCTTTCGCTTTTTCTCCATCTCCCTCTCTAGATGGTTCGGTAATAACCTTTATAAAGTAAATTTACAATAAAAGGCAGATGGCAAATGCTGAATAGCGAAAGTTGAATGTCGAATGCCGCATGTTGCATGGTGGATGGCCAAATGGAGATACCCATTCGTACCCATTCCCAAGATTGTCCATTTTGTGCCTGTTTCGCTGCTGTTGTTATTTTTGGTGTTGTCCGTTGTTTCTCTTGTTGCTTTGCTGCCCACGCGCCGACACGTTTGGCTTCCGTTGGATTTTCGCCGCGATTTCCTTTCGCGTTTTTTGCCTTTTGCCTTTGCCATTTCCATATCGAATCCCCATCCATTTTTGCAAGCACACTTTTTGGTTTTTTGTTTTTTCTTTTTTTTTTGTGCTTGTTGGCCAAAAGTCAACCCATGAGCTGTGGCATTTTTAAGTAATTTTTATCGGTCAACTGAAGTCGGGGGAAAATTGGGGAAAAACTCGGCAACTGGACAACTGTTTGTGGCATTCGCGGAGGTGGCAATAATTCTGGGTGGCTGGAGTTGTGAGTGGAGGCGTGAATCACATGAAGAAATCTGCAGCTAGGAATTTGAAAGTTGTTACATGAAAAACCAACAACAATGACAACTCGGCCGACAAGGTCAGCGGATGCGGTCAGTACATCTCCTCCTTCTCCAACTCGAACTCCTCCTACTCCTACTTCTTCTCCTTCTCCCCATACACATATATCCTGCACCCTATTCCCGAGTGCGTGACTCTCTTTCGGAGCTAGAGACGAATACAAGGAGGGATGTGGCGTCAAACAGCCTCTGACTGATGATGATGATGACGACGTGGATGATGATGATGATGATGATGGTTCTGATAATGGTAGGGTGTGATGGGCTACGACGACGACCGTCGACCGTCGACAAGTGACAAAATATGCAAGAATCAAACCACAAATTCTCACCCGTGAGTCCACAATCATTTTGACACTGGTTACAGCGAGGCACAGTGCATGTCCGGATGACGCGGATGAGGACTAGATTTGCGTTTGGATAGTTGCATGCCACAGCTAGCCACATGTCCTGCCTGTTCGCCTGTGTCCAGTTCCTGTTCGCTGTCCGCTGCTCGCCCCAATGCAATGTCCTTTGCCGCGTTGCAGGAAATTGAAAAGTGCAACGCAAATTGCGTTCCGCTGAAGGATCCAAAAGTCCAACATTCAACGTTCCACACACTCAACATGGCGTCCTCATGGACACGTCGAGTGGTTGACAATTGATTTGTGTTTATGTGTGCTGTCCGGTCCGGTCCGGTCTGCTCCAGCCCGGACCAACCAGGACCTGCGTAGCCCTTAACCCGTAACCCGTAACCCGTTACCCGAAACAGGCCGGATGGCCATGTAAAATGCCGTTTGACTGTGATTTAAAGACATTAACATGATGGCTCTCCAAATTTCACACAAGCCTCCACAAGTTCAAATTTAAGTCAATTTTCTCACTCCTCACCGCGCTGTCTATTTGTCCAGAAAGTGGCGCGAAATTTCAGCGTTTTGTGAACATATAAGAATTTACCTAAAATGCAGTTGACATTCACAAAGTTTAAGTTTCGATGTTTAAAATATGAGTGTTATTTAAAGTAAATGTCATTCATTTGACTGTGTAACCTGAGAGATTTACTCTATTAACTAAATATTTTTATCAGATTTTCTGCCTATTTAAAAAAAAATGCGTCTTGGACTTCGTACTTATTTTAAGAGAAAATGAATAACTAATTTAATATATAAAAGAAAAAAAATTATAGAATATAGAACCGAACCTATGAATTTACTTAACTCGTGAACCTTAACGCAAACAGAACCATTTTCATAAATAAGAGGTTCGGATAAAAGACAAATTATTTTAGTGCTTTCAAGTTCTTATAATATCGCACTAATATTTAATACTTCGAATAATAAATCGAAATCATAAAATTAGTTTGATTATTTACATTTTAATTGCTTCCATTCAAAAATTTAATTGATTAAAAAATTTAAAATAAAAAAATAATGACTATTTTTCTTGTATAAAATCGAACCAAAGGTCGAACCAAAACATTTGGCTTTTCGAGTATATAAGCCGGTTTGCGAACCGTACTTAAGTCCAGCTCTATGGCTCGATTTATCATAGAGACACGATGCACAAATTGAAAATATGAGCATTTTTATCTAATACTATATTTCTTTTATATGGCTAAAATATATCATGGCTCCAAATGGATAATTCTCCAAAATTAGATAGTCGCATCTTAAAAGTTTTCTTTCTCTACCTTTATTTCTAGCTGAGTAACTGCTCGATCGAGTTTTATTGGTTCATCGGCGTTTGGTCAAAAAAAAAGACAAAATTGTGCGATTAAAAAAAGTGCAGGCTCACGCTCAAGGACATCTGGAGCAGTTTGAGCAGGAGGCGCAGGATCAGACCCACCATTACTCGCACCATCAACTGCACCACTCACAGCAGCAGCAGCAGCAGCAGCATCAGCTGCAGCAACAACCTCAACAGCAGCAGCATCATCCCTACAACAACAACCACTACCTGTCACAGCACCATCACCACAACAACAGCAACAACGGCCACAAAATGCATTTGACAACCACCACCACCACTGCGACGGCATCTAATGCCAATAACAACAACAACAACAACAATAACAACAGCAACACGGCCAACAACAATAACAACAACAACTCGAGCAGCAGCAACAACAACAACAACACAACCAACACAAATGGCACAAACAACAACAACAACAACTCGAGCAGCAACAGCAACAACAACAGCACCGAACAGAACACACCACCCACACCCGCCCAGCTGCTGAACGAGGCCTACACCAAGATGACCTCCGACATCCTGGCTGAGCGAACACTGGGCGACTTCCTCACCGAGCATCCTGGCGAGCTCATTAGGACGAGCAGTCCGCTCTTCGTGTGCACCGTCCTGCCGCCGCATTGGCGCTCCAACAAGACGCTTCCGGTGGCCTTCAAGGTCGTCTCCCTGGGCGACATCATGGACGGCACCATGGTCACCGTCCGGGCCGGCAATGATGAGAACTACTGCGCCGAACTACGCAACTGCACCGCCGTCATGAAGAACCAGGTGGCCAAGTTCAACGATCTCCGCTTCGTCGGACGCAGCGGCAGAGGTGAGTGATAAGGGGAAGGAGAAAAAAGACCACACCACTTTTTTATTCATTTCGTTTTTGAGTGCTACTCATAAACATCGATTTTAAAATATTATTAAGATTAAACAATTCAGATAAAATAAGAATAAAAAAGAATAGTTTTAAAAATGAAAATTTTTAATTTTCCATTAGATTCTAGATTTATTTTAGTTTTAGCACAAAAACCAGCCTGAAGGCCTCCGCTGCTCTGGCTATTTATAATCCTCATTGTAATTTAAAATTAATTCTAGGCTACAATAATGTAAATAATAATTTTGGATTTAGCATACAATTTAAATAAATTATTAGTTATTAGTTTTAATTTTATTAATAATATAGTTCAATTCGAATTTAGCTTTTGTTGAAAAGTTCCTGAATTAAGATTAGGGAGTTCACACCCCACTTGGCTCTCTTTATTTATTTATTTATTTATTTATTTATTTATTTATTTATTTATTTATTTATTTATTTATTTATTTATTTATTTATTTATTTATTTATTTATTTATTTATTTATTTATTTATTTATTTGCTTATTTATTTATTTATTTATTTATTTATTTATTTATTTATTTATTTATTTATTTATTTATTTATTTAGGTTCATTGCTGCCCAATAAACGTATCAAAGTAGAAAATTTTAGAAAGAAAAAAAACTTCTGGAGTCTGCTTTAATTTTGTAAAATTGAACCGAAATGTATTCTGTCTGCCTATTATGTTTTTTTATTAAAAAAGTTTTACTCTTTCATCTACTTCAATGGGCTATGTGTAACATTTAATAAAATATTATTTCTGATTTAATATTTTCTGTACAATTGTATGAGCATTTGGTCATTTTGGTCATTAACAGCAAACTTTCCGTCACAAGTGTTATACTTTTTAGAAGTAACATATGGAAAAAGCATTGAAAATATACAAATGTTGTATGTTTAATGATATCAAAGTTTTCATAGTCATCGGTTTCTGCCGTAGTGTACTCATAAAACAGAGCGACACAGAAGTGCTTCCTTTAAAATTTCGACGGAAACTGACAATATTTTGCTCTCTCGCCTGAAATTGAGCTCAAGCTCCTCATCAAAATATTTTAAAAAAATTATCTTGGTTGTATCTCGTAATTCGTTTTAATGCGCATTACTTTTTAAGTACTAGAGTATATTATATTCGTTGCATTGTCTGTCTGCAAACTCTCCTGAATTTCATCCAAATTGGGCATTATATTTAGCAAGTTAGCAAAAAGCATCGACACACTTAGTTTTCAAAATCGTTTCTTAAATGATGAGCAATTTTTCTTGCATTATTGTCAGTCGTTCCACTTAATCCTATAAAAGTCGGTTAAATATTAATTATATTATTTAAGCAACTCGAGTGTCGAGTGCAGTATTATTTATTTTAGTATTTAAAAATGAAATATATTGAATGAATGTGTAAACAGTGTTGAATCCAACATTTAAGCGTCTGAAATAGTCCAGCTTCCCCTCGTCTTTGTTGAATGCTATCGCTGTCTCTCTTCGTGTGAGAAATTCATCATTTCGTGGCCAAAAAGTTGTTCAAGTGCTTCCCATATTGTCAGGGCCAGTTGGTTGTGTTGTTGGGACTTTCCTTTGTGGCCGAAATGCACTCGAAACAATTTGTTCAATTATCGCCGTCACCCTCCTTTCCACCCCCTCTCCCCCCTTCTTCCCTTCCTCCCCTTGACATTGCCGTCCGCTGAGTGGCAAAAGTTTTGAGTGCGTCCTTTTCACTCTCCCCTCTTGCGAGGCTCTTGTGTATTATTCGGGCACTTTTTGCACAGTCGTCGCCTTTTTTTCTCGACTTTTTGACACAGTCATCCTTTTGTGTTCTTTTGTAACCTTTTGTAACCGCTTGTAAAGCGTTGCACAAAATTGTCAGCAGTTCATTAGCAGACGAGTTCCCAATCCACAGTCCCAGAAGTGAGAGAGGCTTCATCTTAAAGTGTTTAATATACTGTCAAATCAATTGAAGTGTGGACTCTTCAGTTGATGCAGCGATTCCTTGTAATAAATGTACAGAGAAAATATAAAAGGAGACTAATTTCAAATGGTGTGAAAAGTTTGGTTATCCCGGACTTTCTTAAAACAATAATGAATCACACGTTACAAGTACAATTTTCCAATTCTTCCAAGCAAAAAATGTTGACTATCGTGGGTTTTTACGATTTTTCCAGAGAAATTTAATGTTTTAGTGTTTTTGACTACTTTTTGCTGAACGGTTGTAATTTAATTCGCTTATTGTGTTGATTTATCAATGGTTTTTCTTCAAAAGTACATGCTGAAATCAAGAATTTGAAACTTGAATTTCAGAATAATTTTTTTTTCTGTGTATTTAAACAGCAAGATAGAGTAGGGTGACAAGGGTGACAGGGCAACCGCAAATACCAAAGCTTTAGCTCCGGCGATTGTGACAAAGCCGCGTCAGCAGGGCACCCGTATGTCCGTCCGGTGTCCTTTCGATGGCCGCAGGATTCATGCATTGTCATTCATTCATTGGGCATGCCAATAGACGCGCTTTCATCGCAGCATCACAGCATCGCATTGGGGCGTTTAATTGTAAATTTGCCATTCATTTAGGCCGTCGACGGCAAACAAGCCCGCCGATCCTGCCCGGCCAGGACTTCATCACGCGGGGCAACATGACCCATCATTTTGGACAGGAAGCGAAAGAGAGAAAATAAATTTAAGAAAAAAAAAAGATTCATTCGTTTGATTCATTTTATTTTTAATTTCTTCTTGTTGATTCGCTGCTGACTCAATTCTCGCTCGTTTGCTTGGAAACAAAACCACAGTGGGTTCAAGTGAACGCTAATCATAACGAGATTAAGTTCGACTTGACAGCATTCACTTCTGGGTCCGACAACATGTCGTATGCGTGATTTATGCCGTTGCGTTAAACGTTATGCACCGCTGCGCCGCCGCCATTTTGTTTTAGCTTCTGTTTCTGTAGCCTGCTAATTACAATAGCAAAATAGCCAAATGCATAGCGCAACTCACAGAGCCTACACAAAACTCGCCCTTCCCTTCCCTTCCCTTCCCTTCCCTTCGCATCCCTTTCATTCTTCTTAACCCTTCACCCTCTCTGATATCGTGTGCGCGCGTCATGCAATTTAATTACCCAGGCATCGATTTATTTGGCCCCTGCGCTCTGCACTGGGCTACACTTTTAATTAGCAAAGTGCCATGCACATGCACGCACACTCATACACATACACACACACACACACATGCATACTTATGTATATACATACATAGAGGTGGGGGAAAGGGAAGGAAAGGGAACTGTCGGTGCCAGTTGGCGATTGTTACGGGAGTTTTTCCATCGCCAATGTCGAAAGCTCCGCCATCGCATCATATCAGCGAGAGCACAGCGCACCACATCACACCACATCACACCACATCACAGCACATCACAGCACATCGCACCACATCACATCCACATTATCGGCAAGAACTGCAAAGTTAAGTTTGTGGGCACTTCGGCTTCGCTGCGTTGGGGTTTTTATTTACACAACTCACAACTCTCACAAGCCATTTAAGACAGCCGCAAAATGAACTGAGCTCGAACCAGAAGCAGAACCAGAATCCGAACCCGAAACCGTAACAGAAACCGCCCCGTGCCCAAGTTAAATAATCGAAAGTGAAAGGCGTTGCTATCCCCAAAAATAAAGAAAAACTCACAAACACATACAAAATATAAAGACAAACGACAAAAAAGGGGACGTGTTTGAGGTAAGAGTTGGGGTCGGGGTCTGGGTCGAGTGGCGTTAACCAAGGGCAAGACAAATGCCTGCCAAAAGTCGAGACCCCAGCTGCGTTCGAGCCTTCAAAAAGGAGGCGTTAAAAAGGCAAGACAAAAAATACAACCAAGTCAAATAAAAAAAGTTCTACGAACTGACACCTTGACTGTTGTTACACTCGACTTCCTTGCCGTCTCTGTGTGTGGGAAAGGACACGCCTTGAATCCACGCCAAATTGTGCACAATTTGCTTTGGGGGCCTTTTGTTGTTGCTGTTTTGTCGTGTGAAAAATGTTGTGGTGCCTTTTTTTTGGGGAGGCATTTGTGTTTGGGCTTGGATTTGAAATTTGTTGAGGTTGAAGGTCTTAGAACTTGGGACTTGAAGAAAAGCAACAGGCAGGCTTTAAATTGTGTCATTTGCAGTTATGATGAGGTCGCTAAGATGTTGATCTACACAGAGAAAACAACTCTATCTAAAATTCAAGTTTAAAATTCTTGATTTTAGCATGTATTTTCAAGTATGAACTAATGATTTTATTTTCAAAACAACACAATATTCGAATTAAATGGCATTCAAATAATCCAAAAAAAATCCATAACAATGGATATCAATAAAAAAATTCGAATCTAAATATTTTCGGAAAAGATTGTAAAATAATTGTACTTGAATCAAATATTTCGTATTCGATTTAAGACATTCCGAGATAACCGATCCTTTGGCAACTTTTGGAATTGATTTTATTCCAGAATCCCGTGTTTTTGTTTGTGTTTGTGCAGATATTTCTTCAAGTATTTTCAGATTTATAATTTCTTGCAATCGCAGTTGAAGATTGTTTGTTTTGCGAGGAGGGCAAAGATTACGTGTTCGACATTAAAATCAAAGCTGTTGACAAATAACTGAAGTCCTTGTTGCAAATCCTTGGCAATTTACAGAACAAGCGTCATAAATCAATTGGGTAACGAAAGGCATACAACGGCACACACGTGTCACGTGTACTAGGGAAGTGAAGGGGGGAGGTTGGGGAGGGGATGGGGTGGTAGAAGGCGGGGTAAAGGGAAGACAAAGTGGAGTAGGCCATATGCACACACGCATGTCTCTGACTGTCTGTCAATACTTGTGGTAGAGTCACAAATCACAGGCAAGACATTTTCCACACACACACAGAAGGAGAGAGAGAGACAGATGCAGAAAGAAAGAGAGAGAGAGAGAGGGAGACAACTTGGGCACATAATCGTTTTCGTGGCTTAAAATTTACAATTTGCGGATTATTTGCAATTAAATCGTTGAGAACTTCAATATTTCTTGGCAAATATTTGCGGCGTTTGTCATATTTTACAGGCTCGGTACACAGATGTTTATTTGCTTGCTTGTACATATTTATTTTTTACTGTCTTAAGCCATTGGCAAACATTGCAGCCAAATTTGAATTTTCTCTTCACTTACCTGATTGGACAAAGCCCTTGAAAGCTTTTTGAGCCATCTAATCCAGCCAGTAAGTCGGCCTAAACACCAAAACGCATTTTGTGGCTTATTTGGTTTCCCCCGCATTGAAATTTCTTTTCAGTCTTTTCTCTTTGGCAGCTTCTTCGTTTATATTTATTTTTATTTTTTCATCCCATATACCGTTTGTTTGTTTGGAATGCTGTTTGATTTATAAGACTAACAAAATTGGCAACAAATTGTTTTGGTCATCGGTAAGTCATGTTTGTGGGCCAAAAGATTCCGATCATTTATTTGAGATGCTTCAAAAACATTTAAAGCAATCGGAAGCATAAGGACATAATCTATATACCTGATTATGTTGAATTATTTCCATTGTGTTCACATTAATCTCAGAAATTACTTAAACTAAAGCTTTCAAAGTTAGTATGTAGCTGTTGATCATTGTTTTAACTTCAAATGACTTAACTTAAACAATTGCCAGAATACGTAGAGTAATTAAACAGTTTAATTAAAGTTGATTAAAAGATGATGAAATTCTTTTCGGAACTTTTTCTTGCTTAAACAAGTGTAAAGTGTTATATTGATATTATCTTTTTGATATATTTATTTCTTGGTTTCTAGAGTTAATTTACCAATTTATCTAGAAACTTGCAAGTTTTTGATAGATTAAAACGCATAAAATATTCCAATGCATGTATTTGTTTTTCTTTAACATCCTCGTCAACAATATATTGGTTTCATACCAGCTACCGATTAATTGAAATTTAACACGTTTCAACAAGTAAACTTTTTGAGACTATATATATTATAAAATTAGTTAAGGAAATTATTGGATTGGAGAAATAGTTCGATTGCATTATCAACATAAACTTCAAAATCTTCAAATTAAGAGAGTAAAGTGAAAGAAACATTGAACTAAACTTGATGGCGACAAGGACAAAGTGTCACTGGATAATGTGAAAAAGCATTTGACAGAAGAAACAGGAAGAGAAACAGAAGAAGGACAAATGGATAGATGCCTAGAGACCAGAGACTAGAGGGAAAGAGAGGGAAGAAGGGGTAGGAAGGGGCGAAGACTAAATGCTACTTGAAGCAACTGCAAACAGACTCAACACGAAGTTCATTTTTTATAGGAAGCGTCAAGTTGTGGACCTTGGACTGGGAATTGGGAAATGGGATTTAGATGACGACGAGCAGGAGGACGGGAAACCGAGGCGGCGTCGACGGCGCGGCGTTGTTAGCCGGGCTCAGTGGAGTGTGGCAGCAACATGTGTAAGCCTCAGCCTCTGTACACATATGTGTGTGTGAGCGTGTGTGTGAGCGTGTGTGTGTGCGTGTGTGTATATGGCGGTTTATTGTTGTGTGTGCCGAAATGATTTACGCTTTGTTTGTCAACTTAAAAAGCAAACGGCGGCAACTGGCAAAACACTTGAAGACATTGCACATACGCCGCGTTGTCATAGACAGGCAAACAGACAAAAAAGGCACCACGGCTACGTCTCAAGTGATGGGTGGGCCCTGGGGGCGGTGCGGTGGTGCGATCTAAGACGGCAGTTTTTCGCAGTTGTTCGTCGACAGGAGTTGGCTGAAATGCTTTTAATTGAATCGCAGCAAATTCGACGTTGTCCTGCCTGGCAACACTTGACAATGAATGGCAAAAAATAAGTCTGATGTGCGAGGTGGGGGCGTGCCGGAGCGGGTGTAGGCGTAACAAGTTAATTAAAAGAAAACTGTGTGGCACAAATGAAATAAATCTTGGCTTCCAAACTTAGTGTGGGCCAACAACGTATGAGTGTGTGTGAGTCATGTGTTGCAGACAATGAGTTTGAATTGTAATTAATTCCTGAAATCATAGGGAAGGAGACTACAACTGATCTTCAAGGCGATAAATAAATTAAAGTACAGTAAAACGGTATAAAAGTTTGAAATGCTCGACACAATCTAATGATACCTAAGAAATTGTATAGTAATGGAAATATGGAGCTGTAATTGATTAATGCTAAACAGAAAATATTTAATTCCATAAAATACAACTCTAAAAGTTTTGATTTGTTTATTTATTTTTTAAGTATGTATTCTTGAAAGCATTGTTAAATTAATTCAACAAAATATTTAATAGAAATAAATCGAAAAATCGTACTTGAATCAATTATTTCGAGCTCGATCTAAGAAAATCCAGGATTACCGAACTTCTGACACCGCGTCAGATTGATTTTATTCCAAAATTCTGTTTTTTCTTTTTCTATATAAGAATCCAAAGGTATGTCCTGTTTTTGAAACATTTTTCAAGATCAGCACCACTTGAATTAAAGATTTTAAATGGGGTAGGTAGACATTTGATCGATTCAACTGACTCTCCCCAGCAATCGTTTGCCAGGCTCATTAGCCCACTTTGCTTTCAGCCTGTGTCTAGATTATTATTTTATAGTCAACAAATTTGCCTTGATTTTTACGATGTGACAATCGACCGATGTTTTGGGGCAATAAATGTGGCGCGCGTGTCTACCGAACATTTGTGAATTGTTGTGCGGAACAAGTGATAAATGTTGTTAATTCACTGTTTTTGTGTGTGTGCTTTTCTGTCTTGTTGCAGGGAAGAGCTTCACATTAACCATCACCGTGTCAACGAATCCACCACACATAGCCACCTACAACAAGGCGATTAAAGTGACTGTCGACGGGCCCCGTGAACCACGCTCCAAGACCAGTAAGTATATATTGTACATACAGACACATATAACTGGATATGGCAATTTGGCCAATGGCCAATGGCCAATGAGCACAACTCATTCCAAACATACATAACTCGTAACACAACCAAAGGCAAACAGTTTTGCTGTAGGACAAATATATTAATTTCTCACAGCAGCTGCAATTACAACAACAATGAATGCTACTTTATTAAAGTTCCAATCACACACACTCTCTCTTTGTCTCTTTCGTTCACTCTTAGTGTCTATCCCTCTCCCTCTATCGCTCTTTGTGTGTCCTTGTGGAACATTGAATATGCAGTCGACTCTTAGTTTAGCATCTCGAAATGCATATTTATAAGCATGCAAATATTTTACTTTGCATATGTTAAGACGCTCAAGCTCAGACTCTGACTGAAACTCGAAACTGACAGCAGTTGCAGAGGTTGTTGTAATTGTTGTTGCTGCTGTTGTTAGTAGCGTAAGCTGCTGGGTCCGAGGGCAACAGTTCAGTCCATGGCATGATTTATATCCTCTGATGCCAGACTGCAACTCTTGCCTGGCCAAAATAGAGAGCACAGTTTTCTGCGGTAGACACACACATACCAACGCAAAAGAGAGAGACAGTATAGAAAGAGAGAGGGAGACGTACTTTTAAATGGCAGTTGGGTTTAAGCTGCCGCCGCCAACGTCAGACAAAAGGTTATTATTTTATAATGAATACAATCTGCCGTAAAACTGCAACTGGCATAAGGGAGACAACGATTAGTTGTTGGACGAGTGCAGCTAGAGTATAGAAAGAGAGAGGGAAAAAGAAAGAGAGAGCTTGTAGCAATTCTCACACAGATATTAGGAGAAGAATAATCTAGGGCTTATAGGGTTTAGGGGATTCGACGTTTTCAATTAAAAATAATATTTTAATATTAAATTAAATATATATCTAAAATTGCTCAGCTTAAATTAAGTAATATAGCATAAGCTAGATATTTGCACACTTTACACACAAACAATACATACAAATGCAAAAACATTTAGTTAAGGACAGATAATTAAAACTGAAAAAAACTTAGTGTTATCCCTTTTAGGGCAACAACAACAGTTCCACTTCGCCTTCGGCCAGCGACCGTTCCACTTCTCCACGGATCCCCTCTCCGGCTTTCGCATGCCTCCGATTGGCAATTGTCAGAGTAAGTACAAAGTATTTGGCATTTTCATACTTACATCTAACATATGTCATCATATATCATCGATTTATCAACTATTGTTAAATATTATTTGTTGTAGCTTTTCCTGCATTTCTGCTTTTCATTTAAGACTTGAGTAACGGCATGCAACAAAAGTACACGTAGTTCTCGTATTCGTATTCAGAGTTGGGATTGTGGCGTTTTTGGGCTTGGAAATGGGTTTGGGGTTTGGGTTTGGGTTTGGGTTTGGGCTTGCTGTTGTTTTTGGGAACCTGGTGGATTGTGTGGTGCACCCCAATGCAACCACACAAAATCACACAAAACGATTAGGTGGCAGGCTTTGTACAACAACAAGAACAACAACAACAACAAAACATCATACATTAAACTGCGGTCAGACAAAAAAAATATATCACACAAAAACACAAAAAATAGAGGAAAACCAATGCGAAACAACAACAATAAAATCTATCAATAAATTGAATGTATTGCAAAATAAAGTAGGGTAATCAAATAAATTTTGCACTAAAGCGACTGCATTAATTAGGCGCTGAATTTTAATAATTTTTATTAAATTTTCCAACGCGCCTAAAAGCATGCAGCAAAATATTTTTCACTTTTTTTCGTGGCAAACTGTCACTTTGCCTTGCCCTAAATTACTGTCATTGTTGCTGTCGTGCTGCCATAAAGCTGTTGGCCACTTTATTTAACCAAAGTTTACAATACAAACAAATAAACGTTGGTCAACACAGCATAACAACAACAACAACAATCGGCAAACAGCAAAAAAAAACTGGAGTCTAAAATTTGTGTTGGCTGTGCTTTCTGTTTATCTGTGTGTATGCACACAGGTAATACTCTGCAGCTGTGTGTATATGTGTATTTTTGAGTGTGTGACTGTGTGTGTTAGTTTGTCGCCATTTTGTATTGATATTGCTGGTGAATGAACAAGTTATCAGGCATAAATAACGAGGAGCAGACAAACTATGATTGCAATTCAACAGCTACAAATAAAAGGAGTGTCGAAAAAATTGCAAGAGTCGACTATATACAAAATATGTGTAGAAATACTTTAAATATTTAAAATATAAAAAGTTGCACATAAGAAGTATCGCTAAAAAAAATTAATGCATATTTTGGGAAGCAAAAAGTAAGCGAGATTTCCTGAATGCCGTTAAAGAGATTTTGCCAAGTTTGTTGTTAAAAATTGTAGATGAAGAGGTAGATTTGATTGTCGACTTGGATGACCTTATGCAGTGAATGGATTGTTAAATGACAGAGATTAAATGAAATTGGGAAATAAATTGATAAATTTGAATTCAAGCCCATTTGCTTGTTTTGGCCGTTAGCTAAAATGCAACAAACAACTATTGATGCTGTTGTTGGATGAGCAGGGAAAATTATAAATCAATAATTAAAATTGTGGACAAGTTTTTTGCTCGTCTGCATTGTAGATGAATTAAATTTAATAATACAGTTAAAAATGGGTTTATATTAAATTTGATGCTTCAATTTAAATTGACAATTAATTGCATTACAACAACGCCAACAACAGCGGCAAGTCGATAGTCAAATATGACAGAAATTCGCGTTTAATTTTTAAACCCTAATAACAATGTTAAGATGTGCTACAAATAAAATTAATTATTTAAATTTGAATTAAGCGATTATATTGATGAGATTGTAATAGCAACCAGTCCAAATTTAAGCCTAGTCTAATGAGAATTAAGCAAAATCAAATACAAAACAATTCGGTTGAGATAACGGGCATTGCCATTAAATAAATATTCAATGCAATTGAATCAGTTCACAAATTGCCTGCCAATGACTGCCAATTTGGACTTGGGGCCGCTCTCAATTTCAGTGCGTTTATCTGTCCGTCTCCGTCTCCCGTCTCCCGTCTCAAACCCTTTCTTCTCCCCATACCTCCAATGTCTAGCGTAAAGCGCACAAATCAAAATGCAAATTGCGCGAATTACAGGCTGACATTTGCCAGGCCGGATTTCAATCTATTGCTGATATATATAATATACTTATATCTGTCTGTGTTCATATGTACATACATATATACGACATATGCATATACATGTGTGTGTGTGCGTGTGTAAATAATGATTACTGAAAGCGTCTGTTGTTACTGATTACCCATAATTTAATTGTAAATATGCAAAAAGCAAAATAACCTGAATTATTTATTAACAAATTTTATTGACAGTCGCTGCTTGACTTAATTACTAGCATATATTTTATTAATTTCAAAAAAAAAAAAATGTATATGTACGCAAATAAATTACAAAAATAAAAAATAAATATTATAGATGCACATCAATTTATCAAGGGTCAACCAGAAAGGAAATTAAAAAGCATTGGCAAATATCATCTTAATTTAATATTATAATATACGTTTAAAGAAACACAATATATTAAACACATCGACCCCATTTTGGCGAAAGAATCGAATGTTTAAATTTTTTTCATATCCGCTTTTTAATGCAGTATAGTACTAAAATACAAAACACACTTCCTGGTAATATATTATAACAGATACCATTTTAATTAATCCGGAATCCCACTGTCAATTTTATCAAATGGGAAAGTAACTTTTCTCTTTATTAGGAAAGAATCGTATTTCCCATACAATTTAATTTCTGATGGGCAAGAAAATTAACTTTTAAGACTAAACGTAAATGTAAACATGAATGAAAAATTGAATCCAATTTAATTCCTTACTTTAATCGGGCAAAAAAGGCATAAAATACAGATACTTAGAAAAATAAAATATGGTATATCAGGTTAGCCTCATCAAAAATATTGAATTAATTTTTGAGCATGGTACTTTTCACAAAAAGTCATTTGTCAATCGAATTGAATAACCAATTCATCGCTGATTCCGCTAAAAATTTAAAAGCAATTTAGATTTTAGCCTTATCCCGAAATCTCTATATCCCTGTCAGCAAAGTATGCCTACTAAGAAATCGAAAAACCGATTTAACAATTTTACGTTTTAAAAATAGTTTCAAGTCTTAAGCATTCGAGAAATATCAAAGATGACTTGGCAGAAACGGTCGAATTATATAAAAAAATTAAAGCAAAGTTTTGTTAATTTTTAACGATAAATAAATTGCCTTTACTTTTTAAAAATGTATTAAATTTTTTTTGTATTTGTGACATAGCTATTAGAACAATATAACATTATAAAACATTTTGTTTTTGGTAAAAAATTAATCAAGTTTAACATTGATGTGAAGTCAGATTTAGAACCGATGATTTCACCATAACCAGAGAAATAGAAATTAAAGCGTTTCCTACACAATTTTGTTTTTGTAACATACGATACTTTTGCAAAAAGAGGTCGATATATTTTTTTTAATTAAACTATTGTTCTAAGATACCTGATACTATTACGTTAGGTTAGGGATACAAATTGCAATTCAAATATTCGAAATATAATAAATATAAAATCATTGAGCACTTTGATCTTCAAGCCGATTGCGCTATCAGATTCGTACATATTTCCTATATTTGAAAATATTCTTAAGACCGTTTTTCATATAAAACTAGCTATTTTCAACGGTTTACAGCTTGAGCTAAAAAAGATATACAATATTGAATTTTTACACCAAATTTATATCATCTTAAAATTTCCATTTAGATCGTTCTCATAAAACATATATAAAAACGTGTATATCTCTATTTGGTTTCATTTATGCACCTTGTGCAAAAAACAAACCCACAATTGGATTGGCTTTTGCGAGTGTATAAACCTTTTGAGCTTTCAATATCTTGTGAATAATTCAGTAACAAAATATGCGCAGATAAAGTCAATCGGTGTGACAACAAACATCAGACAGCAGAGCTGGCCGCACACCACCACCAACAAAAACAACAACAGCAACAATAAAAACAACAAAAACAAGAACAACAACAATATAAAAGCAAGGGATATCAGCAACAAAACTGTACACAAAAAAGCAACGTAATTAATGGAGGTAGAAGCATTTAAGCCAATAGCATTAATAAAGCCACCACAAAATCAATATCCGGATACGAAAATGCGCCCGTCGCCTATAAAAACTAATTAATAATTTCCGAATGGGCTATTAATTAAGCCTAATTATCTGTGCATGAGCCAGGACCCGCAACGTGGTCTGTACTTCATCCGAAACCGTTTCATACTCCCCTTGAATCGAGCCTGGCCTAACATTGGCATTTTCGGGCATCCTACTACGCTTACTACGTTTACATTGAACCATTTTTAGTACGACTCTCGTCCACTGTCCGCATCCGTATCCATCGCATCAGATTTGTTTGTAATTTTTGCAATTGCCAATGCCAGCCATGGTGAAGGCCCGCATAATGGCCATGATGGGGCTCCAATTAGCGGCCCATATGTGCCATAAATTTGTCAGTCGGTCAGTCGCAGACGCCATGTAGCCACAGCCCTGGCTTTGAGGGATGCGTTTGCACTTATTGATGATAATTATACGCTCTGTATCTATCTGTATGTCTGATGCCCAACGCCACCAACCACCGACCACTCAACTAACTTAATATTAAGCAGCTTTTTTTTATAATTTGTTCGTTGTTATTCGATTTGTTTGCTGTTTTCGCCATCAATTTGATTTGGGTCATTTTTGAGTTGTGCACACATGTCGTATACTTGATCTGCTAAGTATTCTAGTTTTTATCACGTTCTTCTCTTTGTTTGTTTTTTTCTCATCTCAACTCACTCACACGCACTGTCACTCTAACCGAAATCTATTAAACATATACTCGTACAATCGAATACCAACAACAAAGATATGTCCCAATTTGGTTTAGGTGCCAGCAACACGCATTGGGGCTACGGATCGGCGGCCTCGGCCTATTCACCGTACTTGGCCAGCAGCGGACTCTCCTCCTGCACCACGCCCACATCGGCACAGTTCAACAATCCAGCCCTGGGCTTCACCTGCTCCTCCAACGACCAGAGCAACAATCAGGACTTTGGCGGCGCCACCAATCGCGACTGTGTGCCAAGTGAGTTGCCTACTTAAATTAACCAAAGCACATTCAATTAACCAATAATAGTTTTCTTTAATTAATTAAGAAACTAACAAAATCAAGATCTGCATTTTCTATTGAGTTATCATGAATTTGAGAAAATTTCATATCCTTTTTTTCTCAATTTTTTTAACACACTCGTAACTTTGTCAATTAATTCGAACTTTTATACATAATTGGTTTTGATATCCTTATTATTTAGCAATTAAGATAATAATTTTGCATATTAAATAAGTATGTAAATATTACAAAAGAGCCTCTGGATTATAAACTTTTAATAAGTCCAGTCTTATTCCACAAGCTTTAATTTTAAGCCAATCAAACTATATAATGCGAATAATTGGCTTTTATGAGTAGATATTACAGAAAAGCAGTGATTTTATATTTTGAATTCTTAACTCCAACAGTTTAAAAAAATATCTTGTTTGTCGGGTATTCGTATAACTTTATTATTCGAAGTGTAATTTTTAATTTAAAATTTAATGAATGCTGAAAATTCAAGTTATTCCATATCTCAAACATAAATTATGAAGAAGAAGTTTCTACATTCTTAAAACAAGAGAAAGCATCTTGTTTGTGAAATTGTAAATTTACAAACATACATATTTCAGGATAGTAATGTCTGTTTTTAGCAACCCATTTTGATTGGTGTATGTTTTTTTATGTGTTTTGTTCACAGTGCTGCCTGATTCAACGGCCAGTGACTTGGACCAGCACCTGAGCAGTCTGGTGGGCTCCACCAGTGGCCAGATGTCGCATCACAGTCTGCTGGGCGGCGGTGGCCAGACGTCGATCACCTCGACGGTGAATGGCGCGAGCACCGGGAGCGGGGCGACCGCCGGAAGTGCCGCGGGCGCTGGTGGTGCGGGTGCGGGCGCGAACTCGATCCTGGTGCCGCGGTATCACACCAATGCCAGCAATGAGTACAACGTGCACTCCAGCCAGAATGGACCGCGCAGCCTGAGCGACAGCTCGCAGGCCGAGTCGCCGGTGCAGGAGGATCTGCTGTCCACCAACACACCGAATCTGGGCAGCGGCAGCGGCGGCGGCGGTGCGACCAACGGGGGCGGTGGTGCCGCTAACGGTGGTGCCGGCAGTGCAGCTGGCGCCGGCAGCGGTGGCACAGCGGGTGCATCCGGAGGTGGCGCTGTCAATCCCGCCATGCTGGGCGCCAATCAAAACTTCCCCGGCATTGTCAACCAGGCACAGCACGCCTCCGCCTCGGCCTACGGCGGCGGAGTGGGCGTCGGCGTCGGCGTGGGCGGTGGCCATGGCGGTGGTGCAGGCGCGACAGCCGCCGGCTGCAATGGCTCCCTGTATCCCGTGCTGCCCGCCAGCCTGCTCTACTCACAGTTGTACACGGCGGCCAATCAGTCCGCCCATGGCTTCCACTCGCACACGCTGCCGGCTCACGCCTCGCCCAACTCCTCGGTGCACGGGGAGCTGCAGAGCGTGATGGATCACATCAGCAATGTGGGAGTGCGGCAGCAGCACAATATCATGACCGGCGGGGGCGTGGCACATCCGGGCGATCTGACGCTGATTGGCAACTGCGGCGCGTCGGTGAGGAACATCGAGGACGGGAACACAAATCGACAGGTGGCCGCGCTCGCTGCCCATCGCGGCCACCACAACCCAACTGACAACGGGGGCAGCGTCTGGAGGCCATATTGAGGTCAGGTCTTGTGGTGCGGCTCCGCAGTTCTTTAGTGCCACGAGCACGACGAGGGGCGAGCGGCGGAGAAGCAGCACGAGCAACAACCACAAGGCAATGGTCATGGGATTGGGATTGGAGCTGGGATTGGGATTGGGAATAGGCATATGGGTGGAAATTTGGGTGGGGATGAGATGGGGAATGGGAATGGGCATGGGCATGGGCATGGGAATGGGAACGGGTGTGGGGCCGTGGGTTACTGAGTGTACATTTCTGTATATACAATTTTAGGAACTTTTTTTTATTAAATCAAAATGATGAAAATAAACTTTTAGTGGAATTTGTTGGGAGTTCGCGAATAACTCAAACCTTTAGTATTTTATTAAACGTACGAGTATAGTCAAATGTTAAGCATAAGAGAAGAAAATCCCCAAAGAAGCAGCTACTAATTTAGCAAATCGATGGTGCAGAGTTCTGCACAAGTTCTCACATTCGCTTTCGCCTTAATTTCGCTAACGAATTCGATTAAGTTCGAAATTGTTGTGAAATCGTAGAGAAAGCCGAGAATTGTTGCGACACTCTCATATAGTAGATATTTTTAACTACTCATAGACAGCATTGGGATCTCTACTCTCTCACAAGAGGCAGCAGTCCCAGGCCCGTGGTATTCCCGAGCCATAAAACTACAGAAGCTAGTCATAAAAATAAAAACAAATAAGAAACAAAAAAACAAAAAATCAAATTGAAACTACGAATTATACATATAGTACTTGTAGATCCGTTAAGAACAGAAGTATGTAATAGAAACGATGAAAACTTTTGAAAGTAGTTCTCAATGTTTTTAAATATGCTATAGGCCTATGTTTCGTTTCCTATTATTATTCAGTTATCAGTTATTTTTTTAGTTTTACTTTACAAGTGTAACATAATGTGTAGGGGATGGAGTAGGGGTAGGGGAAAGAAAAGAAGAGAAGAGAAGAGAAGGTATATGGAAAGAGCCGTTATATATGAGTTCCTAAACCGTAATCCATGTTCGTGAATTTGTTTACTGTTCATTTCATGTGCTTCGATATGCGTGTATGTACTTTAAATGTGTATAAATCTGTGCAATGTAAGCTAAATACTATTAAATACTATATACATAAATGTGTACACACATACTATATACATAAATATATACTTGCAACACACTTATAAATAATTGTATTGTAATAACGTCTTTTTTTTTGCTAGTACATAAAATTTTAGCATTTAAGTGAATTCCATTTATTGGCTTAAAGTTTCACATGATAACGATAACTACAATATATCAATGAAGATGATGTTAACTTTAAACTTAACAGACTAGTTTGAAAAGAACTTTCTCTTTAGCAAGGATCTCACAAAATATGTAGTCAGATCCAATACACCTATATAGAGATTGAGAAAGAGAAAGAGCGTGATCACGATCTTTAAAATCTTTTAAAATTGTCCAAATCAATCGTCGGATTAGAGCCACAATATGTTGGCATTAGTTTTAGAGATCGGTAACATCATTTGCAAATGTCCAGTAGCACATTTTTTTTAAATAAAAGTTTAAAGTAAAGCATATTAATACTATATAATAAAAAAAAGCAAAAGCAAAACTGATCGTAAAATATAATTGATGTATACCAAATGAAAAAATAAAAAACAACAACCGGAAACTATGAGTATGTGTATAAATAGAAAATATGTAAAATCTGCTTAATGAATTTGAACTTTGCAAATACATAATATATATGAATTTATAACGTAAATAGTCTAAACTTAACAATTTTTGTGCAGCCAGATTTCTATGTAATAAATCGATAAAATGTGTCATGCAAGATTGGATTTCAAAACAAATACCACAATTGCAAAAGAAATGAAAATAATATTTAAAAAAAACAGATCCGCAAACTCACGACAATTGAATTAAACAATATATTAAATAAAAATCATTATGGAAATTAATAACTTAATATGTGTACTTGATAGATTGGCGTGCTGCAGCCCTGGTTTGTATTGTATCAGAGTTGGAGTCGAAGTTGGAGTCGAAGTTGGAGTTGGAGTTGGAGGAGCCGTTGTGGTATTGCCATTAACCGAAAGGTGGCAAATACAAATTGCTTGCCACTTTTTACGACACAATCGGGACAATTGGCAAAGGTAAAATTATATCGAGGACGGTGCAGCATCGTCTAGCTGTGGCTTAGATTGGCGGGATACGTAATTTTCCGCTCAATTTATTTCACATTGTGGCATCCAATTAAGCTGCAAACCAACCAGCAATACAGCCAGAATCAGGACAGCCAGACAATGGGGATATGGGATACGATTCGTTGTATCTCTATCCATATCCTCGTATTTTGCGCTCCCTTTTTATAAGTCCATAAAAATGCGCTCCCTAACACGGCGAAAGATAAGTGAGGGTCGGGGGTGCTTCGAAGGGGGATGAGTCGAAGCGTAACAAATGAGTCGAGATGAAGCCAAATGGTAGCACGTACTCGTACTCGCACTCGTATGCAGTTAGCTGAACAATAACCGCAAAAGGTTAGTTAGCTGCTGTCCAGGCCAGGATAGGGGAACGAGCCAGACATGCGATAGAGAAAATTAGTGAATGAGACTGAGATGGAGAATTTGAGGAATACAGAAAGAGAGAGAGAGAGAGAGAGACAGAGAGACATAGACAACGAGTGGCGTTACTTTATTTGAGTCTGGTGCAACTTTTAATTATTTCATTTGTGCCTACTTATAAGAATTCTAAAGATGTTTTGCATAGCAAATTAGCAGTCAGCCAGCACCCTGAAGTATGCAACGGAAGCATTCAAACTCCCTCTGTGTGTGTGTGTGTGTGTGTGCAGGGTGAATAATTAAAAATTTTACCCATTACTTGCGTTGCTTGATAAAATTTCAAACAGTCACACACAAACACACGCACACATATGAGCTGCCCACCTGCCACTTTTTTAAGAAGAAGAAGAAGAGGAAGACACTTGAGAGTAGCTAAGTTGCATAGAGACTACGAAACCACTTGAGATGCTGTCTGCGAATCCCCAGGCAAACATTTTTCTCATTCTTAGCTACTTCGTCTCTCTCCCCCTGACACTCTGTCTGTTTCTCCGCTTGTCTGTTTGTCTCTTTGGCTGCCTGTCTCTGTCGTGCTCCGCATATTAACACGTTTCGTATGAGCAACAGCAACGGCAACGGCAACGAATCCCATGGCAACCGCATTGCCTGATTGAGTGACTAACTGAACTGAACTCAACTCAACTCAACTTAACTTAACTCAACTGAGCTGAATGTTTGTATGCTTCTTGTTCGTTGTCAAACAGTTCTGTAAGATTCATCAGACTACCCTCGAATTGCAAGTATTCAGGTATGCTCATCAGCTTATCTGAATTCAAGTAAACAAGTTACAAATTTCCCATACCTTGTAATTAATGTTGATATCATATTTTATTAAATCAATAAATAATATACGACTCTTTTGCTCATTAATACATTTCAGTCTTAAGACACAGAACTAAGTTTTTTTAATAAAGAAAATATCTTATTTGAAAACAAATATTTTTGAGACGAAAATTCGTAATTGTAGAAAAGTGTAAGGATTTAAAAAAGTAAACATATTTTTAAAACACTACAACAAAGTTTTTTAATCACTGAAATGATATAATAAGGAATTCAAAGGTCATTATCAAAATATCTATTATAGTCTTCTAATAGTTTAACACATCTTGGGCGACTGAATTTTTTTTTTTTAAATCGGTAGAACAATTACTGCATGTTCTTAAGAGTCTTATTTAGCTAACTTTAAAAAAAAAGTTTTTCTAAAGTCCAATGAATAATAAAAGGTTTTTATTTACTTTTTTCTCTATGGGAAGGATTTTTTAGAATACATTTATTTTATACCCTAGTACAAATTAAGGCTGTGATTTGATTGTCAATCATTCACTCTCTGAGCTTACACATAGATTTTGTTGTAGATAATATGGACGAATTACAGGGTATTTCGTAGCCCATAATTTACATTTACTAATATTCATACTGATTCTTATGGGCTTCTTTTTTAGGTACCTTAATTAAGGTGATAAAGCAACACGAGAGGCAACTGAGGCTGTCATAAAGGCATTCGAGGTGCGCTGGATTAATTTGACTTATTTAAAGAAAAAGAAAATTTAATATTTAAATACATATATAAAATAATAAAGTAGATAAATTTTAAGCTAACGGTTCTGAACATATCCATACATACATGTATATATATGTACATAAAAAGTGTTTGAGCAACCCTCGTGGCCCGTCATAACCGACAATCATCATTTTCACTTGCTTCATTTGTTGCTTTTATGCTCACTGAAACTTTGTGTTTCAATTATGCAAGTGATGAGTGTGTGTGTGTGTGTGTGTGTGTGTGTGTGTGTGTGTGTGTGTGTGTGTGTGTAAGTGAGTGGGTGTGTTTATAGAATTTATTATGATACCAATTAAAGGCACTCACATGGCATCTCCTGTGTGCTTGTGTCTTTGCCGGAAGAAATCTCGCGCGCGCTTAATTAGCACTCTTCCATTCTCCATGGGAGTGTGACTCACTCCCTTTCCTGAAGAGGGAGCGAAAGAAACTTTTTAATTATGTGCTAATATATTTAACTTGTTTATGGAGCAACCAACAAGCCATATACAGCTCTCCTCCTACCCTCTGCCTCTGCCTCTGCCTCTGCCTCTGCCTCTGCCCCTGTCCCTGTCCCTGTTCTTGTTCCATCCATCGTTGACACAGTCAGGCTGACTAACTGACTGGCAAACAACAACAATGGCAACGGGGGGCAGTTACGGGGACGGGGGGAAAAGAATAACACAAAAATAACAACAACGTAGTCGTAAGGCCGCAAACCACAAACAACAAACAACAGCAACAAATATACAACAAATACAACAACGAGTGAAAAATGAAAAAGAAAAAAGAAAACTGCTCCCCAATTGACGCTGATGCAGGTGAATGGCCAACAAAATATTGCAGTGATTTTGGTCGGCGGCACAAATTATGCGGCTCCCTCTCTCTCTATCTCTATCTGTCGTTCTTTCTCTCTCCCACTCTCTTGACGTCGCCACTTGTCTGCATTTGGAAATCTGTTGCCGTTACTTTTAACGCGCAAATATTTAACGGCTTTACATTTTTGCACCTCACCACACTCACACTAGCACACACACGCACACACACACACACACACACACACACACAGATGCATACGCCAATGCGTTGGCTAAAAGGTATGAAAACATTCTTTGCAGCGGTTTCCATTGTTTTTCTACATTTCCGTTTGGCTGGCGTTGCATTTTTGGCATTCGTACTTTGACAGCAATCGCAGTTTGCAGCCACTGTTCACAGTTCACAGTTGAGAGTTCACATTCGCAGCAGCAGGTGAAAGCAGCGTGCAAGGAATGGGGAGGGGCAGGGAAATGAGCTCAAAGTTCGAATACGCTGCACATTATTTGTAGCCTAAATGTTGGACTTTGGTCATTTGCTTTTTACCAACCTGAATTTTGCAACTGCATTGGCTTTCTGGTTAAGCCGAAACGCCAAGCCGCCCAACCACTCAACCACCCTACCCAAGGAAAAGAAGTCCAATATTTTTAAATTAAAGGTTATTTTTTAATCAATATTGAACAATTTGCTTGATTTTATAAATCTTAAATTTTAATATAAAACAAAACGTTTTTTTGTTAGGATATAGAGGAGACAAATGTGGTATCTTTAAACAGATACAAAAAATCGGGATTCCGGGATAGAATCAATCCCAAACGGTGTCAAAAGTTTGAAAATCTTGGAGTTTTTAAATTCCAGTTTGAAATACTTGTGGGATTTATCGGCCATAGAAATTTAATCAGTTGAATCAGTCTTTTTGAATATTTTAATGGCAGTTACTCCACTTTAACCGCATATTATTTTAATTAAGTGGGTATTGCTGGTTGGCAAACATTTTTTTATAGCTTGGATATTTGAGAATATCGTCCTAAAAGGATTTTTTGAAATTCAAAGTACTTTAGGAGATATGGCCTTTTTTGTCTAGCAATGTTTTCGCCCTAAAATGCATTAAAATGTTTTGATGCAAAAAAATAACTTCAAACTTTAAACGCCTTTATCTCGAAGCCACGTTTTTCGAGCTTGCGTCACTGATTGCGTCCGTAGTTCTGAACCGATTTTTAATGAACCAAAGTGCAACCGACGCAGAATTATGGCCCCTACCTCAATCATAATTTTAAAAATTTGTTTACTAATTTTGTTTTTCACTAATCTACAAAAAAAATTGCCCAAAATCGATTTTTTATTTTTCAATGGCCGCCATTTTGAAAAAAAAAAAGAATCGCAAAATTATGGTTGAGGTAGGGGCCCGAATAACATCTGTACTGAATCTAACGCCGTTTAATTTTTCTATTTCTGATGATCCGACGTCAACTTTGAAGGCCGACAACTTTTTGAACAGCCCTCGTACAAAGAAAAAAAAATTTGTTTATTTAATTCAATAAGTTCTTAACACAATAAAAAAAACAGAATTTAAATAACTTTTTCCGTTTTCAAATAAGTTTTTTTTTTAAAAAGGTCCAAAAACAGCCCTTCAACCATCAATACCCCCTTAGACAATATTATTTTGAATACATACTCAAAAGATATATGGGTATTTCCAGGATCGCGAACGCGACATTTGTATAACTTTAAATGAAATAAAAAATGGCGTAAATTTACATTTTCAAAAATGTTTTCTCACGTGTTTAATGCATTTTATCAACTGTATTCTTATGATAAAAGACAATCTTTGAAGACTTGTCGTTTTTTAATTATTTATAGAAAACAATGCATCGCGAACGCGACGAAAAATAGAAGTCATTTTTGACTTCATCTTGACAAATGCGAAAGTCTGCGAAATGGGGCGAGTAATTTGGAAGAAAATACTCTTAAACCATAATAAAATAATGTAGTTTTCCATTTTAGAAATAATTTTGATATGTAACTTCCGTTTTATATATTTTACAAGTTGTATTAGTAATTTGTAACGTGACATCGCGAACGTGACAAGATCCACCTAGTTTTTCCAAGAGTTTGTTCATCAAATTTTATTCTATATTCCGATATATAGCTCTTAGAACTTGTTTTAAATTAAACTTTCAATATATTTCTATATATTAAAATGGTTTATGTTACAATCTTACTCCCTGACTTAGTGTAATCGTTAAAATACAAACGGTCCATTTTGAAAATCAATTTTTAAGAAAATAGGCAAAAATATGGAAAAAGTGAATTTATTCCAATGTAGAATCTATATTTTCATCCTATTGAATTTCTTCTAGCGTATATTGATAAAATAAATAACTTGAATACATTTTTGGAAGAAAATTTCACAAGATGTGAGTTTTTAATCAATTTTACGTTTTTTGGCAAGGTGGACCTTTTTCTGGAAATGCCCATATGCTTAAGTCAAGAATTTCTTAATTGGATTTCATGATCTCAAGCTGAGATCGTAACGATTAAGCAGATAACCGGATGAAAAGCATTGGCTGGAGGGGCTCAAATAGAAAATATATTTCACACTTTGAAGCCTATAGCATTATATTTGAGTTAATGCCTTTTGTCTACTCAAGACTCTAAGTACGACTTTCGAGTGCATTTAAAGATGATCGGCAACTAAATAGTATACATATACATAGTACTTATATCAACAGTGCGTCTCTTGTTTATTTGGGCCAACTCTCGCTTGGCAATCATCGGCCACATTTGTGTCCCATGTTGGCACTGCAATTTTTGGCAAGACCGCCAGACGGGAAGGACAATCAAGGGAAGGGGAGGGGACAGGTGGGCGGTGTGTAAAACTGTCAGACAAATCAAACTGAACTCTCAACGATTGGAGCACGTTTTCAATATGGTTTGTTAGTGTGGCCACCACTGAGGCTGATGGCTGACAACGTTGCTGCTGTTGATGCGAATAAATGTACATATATGTATGTAGAGAGACTACTGGGGGTAATGGAATAGTGGGTTGGGGGGTTGGGGTAACGGGTGTCACCTTTTTTGAAGGGCTCTTGGTTCGGTTTTTGGTTGGTTTTTCGAGCATGGCCCGAAATGCCGAATATTGATTTGAATCAATTAATTCGTGTGGTTGTCGCTGGAATTACTCCCTCGAATCTAATTAATTTTAATGCACGACTACATGCCCAAATCACACACATGAATACACAGCACACGCATACACTCATGCACATGAATACACAGCACACACACACACACACACAGTAGGCGACATTATGGCAACATTTTCGTTAGTTGTAACGCACGAAAATGTATATTGAAGTCGAATTATGCAATTTGCTACTAAATTGATTGCATTTGCACAGCTGCATGTTTGTCTGACAAGGACAGCCTCTGTCCGAGAAGAACGAGACACAAAAGACAGATAGAGAAAGATATAGAGATAGAGACAGCGACTGACTAACTATGTGAGCCTGATTGCATTATCTATATGAGCCTGATTGCATTATCTTTCAAAGCCTGCTCATTATGTAAAATTCTGGCTACAATAATGGCTTTTAGTTAATGGAATGGATATTACCATGGCAGACTGCCTGTCTATGTCAACGCATTGATCACAGAGTTGGAAAGATCTAGATGCACCAAATTTGGTAAATGTGGTAAACGTGCAGGCTGATAAATATATTTAAAATGTTTGCTCACTTCTTGTGTTTTTTTTTTTTAATCTATGACACTTGAGTGATAGCACACATGATTAGTAGAAGTAAAAAGTTACAAAGTTCATAGGTTGGGAGTGTTGTTCGCCTGTTTTAATTTAAAAATCACTTATCGATTTCATAAATTGAATTGCCCTTGCCATTTATCATTTCATTTGGTCAATCATCTATCAAATTTGATATCATAAATTTTGGTAAGCTTCTTTCAATATTTATCTATTAAGTTTCACACTTTTTCTATTATTTATTATGTTCGACTTTTATCATATTGTGCGTTGACACCTTGTCAAAAAATCAGTCGAAAAGTATATAGCGAGCTGTGCAATTGTATCAAATATTCATTCCTTCTTGTTTTTAATTCGAATCACAGCAAACTCATTTTAAAAGAATGTTATTTAGCTTTAAGTGCTGGAAAAAGTCATATCATGGTTGTATAGGTACTTGATTTATTATTATTATATTTTTCATTATTTTTTAAGTTGTTTTCATAAACGATATTTTGTCTTTGAATTGATTCTCGAAGATTAATTCTCGTATTACTATGTACATAATTATATATCATACACAGCTGAGACATATACACACATCGTCCAATAAGACGGCGTTTAAATCTACTACTTTTTAGTTATCTTTTTTTTTAAGGAAGTGTTATATTATAATGAAAATATCTAACTGATTGCTAGAATATAAATACCTACCTTATCAATTGTATTTAGATTGCGTTCACATATGTGTATTTAAATTAGTATGCATTATAAATCGAATAGTTGTACACTTCTGAATATCAAATGAAAGTACACATATACTATATGCACTTTTAAGTATATAAATAGGAGTATGTCTGTAGTTTAATTTGTGCATGCATTATTTTCAATTGGTTGCGAAAATCATATTTCATATTTAATAAAATGCATTGCATGCAACATAATGATTATTATTATTATTATATTCATTATATTAAGCATATTTCTATTATTTTGGGCCTAAAACATTCAAAGCGCTGACCACTCCAGCCAAGCGCACAAAAAGCGAAGCTCGTTTCGTTTACCACACAAAAGGTTAACCCCACACACACACACACACACACACACACATGGCCACTCACACAAATACTCGTATATATTGGGGCAAAACAAATATTGTTTTGGCCATGTTTTTGGCAGCTGGCAGCAAAAATGATTTTGATTTTTGGCTATTGCTAAATAAATGCGATCATTTTAAAACAAAATGGCAACAACAATGTGTGTGTATATACATATATGTGATGATATGATTTGAACACATTTTGGGGACCCGGGCAGAATGATTTGAAATCGTTTTGCGGTTTTTACGAGTTGCAAATCATTTTAATTAAAATATCAAAATTAGAAAATGGAAAATGATTACATTATTCATTAGTTTTCATTACGCATGTTTATTTATTAGCAAACATTTGTGGCTCGTTGCACTTTTCGATGCGCGCAAACAGCACGCCTGGCGCCATCTAGCGTCCAGCTCTAAGCAAACACAGCTGCGAACCAAAATAAAAATCCATTTACAATTTTCCAGCGATTTTCGCAAAAATTATCATAAGCAACCAAAGCAAAAAGCTTGCAAAAGTTTTCTTAACTTTGGCCAAGAAAAACGCTGGAAAAAAGAAACCCTCCCAGAGAACTTGGGGTTGCCCATTGGCTTCTGTTTATGTGGGTGTTCGACACTGTGTGTGTATGTTGTGTGTGTGTGTGTGGATGTGTGTGTTGTATGCGTCTGCGCAGAAATTTTAACTTAGACATTCACCCCCTTGCACCCAGGGTCTCGACCCGTTCGGCGTCTTGGCGTGCCAAGTCCAAGACGTTGGCCAAGGCGGAAACTTTGCGACGCTTGGCGGAATTTTTTTCTTTGCCTTTGCAACTGCTTTTTTCTAGCGCTGTTGCCGCCGAAAGACAACAGAGGGCGCCAGCGCGAAAGCTTTGCGCTGCCTCAAATTTTACGTATATCTCATTTTTTTGTTCATTTCATTTGATTTTCTTTTATTTAATCATAAAAATGAGATGTCAACTGCATGTCAATATTGCATACACACACATGCACACACATACATGCGGGGGCAGGCACACACATATAAACACACGCAAAAGTTAAGGGTAAGTCGCACACTCGGTGAGAGTCGCCTCATCTCAATTCGAGCATAAGGCATTTCGACCAATTATAAGTTGTGGTTAACCGCAACATTTATTCAAGAAAATGCTCGGCATATCCCTTGTACGCCAAATGGCGTGTGTGCGAGCGAGCAGGCAATAGGCTGTGAGTCCTGGAAGTGGGTTGTGGGTGTGAAACTGGAACTGGGACTGGGACTGGGACTGAAACGAGGAAATGCTATTGGAAACTCGAAACTCCATTGCTAAATATTTTTTGGTTGAGACTTTCGACTGCAGCTTCTCTTGAAAAATCGTAATTATTAATTTATTTATTTAAATGTAATAATATAATATAATAATATAATATAATATAATATAATTTATTATTTATTTAAAAGAATTCTTATTATTTGATTACTTTGAACACCATTTTGTGGTTGGTACCTTCAGTTTCTCTTGATGAGTGACCTTTTAAGAAACTCAGGAGAATATCTTAGTTTATTTAAATTTATTAATATTTTACTTTTTCTAACATTACCATATTTTGATAAAGATTAAGTATTATTTGAATAAAATTGATTTATGTATTTGAAAAATGTATTATATTTAAAGTTCTGCCTGCAACTTATTGTTAGTAATTGAGACTTTAAAATTCATTTGCATTTGTGTCACGAACTCCCAAAACAATTTTTTAATCATTAAAAATAAAATTATTTTTGGTATTTTTCTTGCAACACAATTTTGTAAGCGAGACGAGAATTTCTTAAAAATTGATAAATAATAAATTTATTGAAGAATATCCATATTATTTGATTTTTTCTTGTAACTGAATAATTCATATTTTTTGTTTAACAATATTAAGTGTCTTAATTTTTTCTTAAATTTATTTGCATAAAATAAAACTTTAATTCAAAACTTTTTTTTATCAATAAATGCATAATTTTTGTTTTTAATTAAAAGTGTAAGCTTGTGCCAAGTATTTTTGAAGTAATAACTGATATGTAAAATTAAAAAAATAATGTTTTTTAACGGAGTGTTTCTTGGAACATCTTGTATCGATATGTAGCTGGTTCCCTCTGCTCCCTCGCCTTCCCTCCCGCCATCACTACCATCAACACCACCATCGTCAACTAGGTTGTAGCTCAAGCTGCTACACGACTTGACTTGACTTGACTTGACTCGACTTGACTAGACTAGACTCGACCTCGCCTGCTGTTAAATTAATAGTTTGCCAAGCTGAAACGAATCGCCTTTCAAGTCGCTAACCACCGACAATATGTCGGTCCGAGGGCAGACGAAACGTTCGTACGTAACTTTTCCAGGATGAAGCACCACCTCCCTTCCCGCCTTCCACCAACCCGCCGATCCACCCATATCCATATCCAGTAGTACGGACTTTACGTACCCAAAGCATCCCAAACCACATGACTGTGCTTTGCTTTCGAGGCAACGCTGCGACATTAGTTTAACGCCAAATCCATTAAAAATCCATACTAATATATGTCAGGCTAAGGCAGCGCACGCCACAACGCATAATGAGTGACGGGTGGTGCTGGTGGGTGGGTGGTACGAGTGCGAGCATTTTCAGCTGACAGCTTAAAATAAGATACCACATACACTTTGTGCGCTGTCTTTACACTTTTCCACTTTTCCACTTTACCTATTGGCTTAAGTGCGACGGCAACGGCGACGGCGACGTCATTTTTCAGAGTGCCACAAAAGTGGGTGGTGCTGGGTGGGTGGTTGCCACACTAATGAAACTATGAGATTGCGAGACCATAGGGCCGAAAGCAGCTTAAAGTTCTGACAAAACGCCGCACTCTCTCTCTCTCTCGCTCTCGCTCTCTCTCTCTTTATTCCTCCCTCTCTACCGTCTAGGGACTTTTTCTCAAAAACACGTTCCCGTCCCCGTCGCCTCCCCTTCCTCCACCACCAGTTACAGCCGCCGTTTTTATTGATTTTATGAAATTTTTATTAATAAACATTCGTGAAATATTCGGGTCCAGAAAATTGAAACACTGCGGAATTTTTAATAGAAGCAAAAGCCACTCAAATAAAAAAAAAAACATAAAATGAAGAACGAAAAAAATATGAACAATAATTTAAAAAGAAAAACGAAGAGAACTGAACAAATCAGCGTAATCAAATGCCCAAGTTGTAGAAGAAGAAGAAGCAGAAGACAATAAGGATGATGATGACAATGATGATGATGATGATGTTGATGATGTTGATGATGTTGATAGAAAAGATGGCAGAACAGAGGCGAAAAGATGCGAGAAGCGGCAGCAATTAAAATGGCGCTTGCCCCGTCAGCCAAAAGACTTCAAAAAATGCCAAAAAGTTCAAATACTAATGAATTATCCTTTATTAGGATAATGTATGATGTGGTTCTCTGAAGAGTTTGCCTCTTCACGCAGCATAACAACAACAACAACAACGACAACACGCAATATCGTTGAAAAGTTGAAAAAGGTTCTGTTCTGAATTTCAGCTGGTTTTTCATACACTTGCCACAAAGGGTAACAATGTTTTATGGAGCGCCGAGGGATACAAGCAACATGCCACATTGTGTTGCACAAGGCAATCTCCATTGTCTAGTTGGGATACCTGCGACTTGGCTTCCACACAAGTGTGTTCAAATTTCGTTGTGCCACAAAGTGCCGACTTCTTCACTTGTTTTGTAATGGAGCTGAGTCTGTGGCCTTAGCCAGCTAACAGATGGGGGAATGGAATGGGGAATACGGAATACGGGGGGAGGAAACTGTGGCTTGGATGCTGTTGGCAATTTATGAAAAGAGCCAAATTAATCAGACTAATAACGAAAACACGCCGACGAAAAGGCGGCTGGGCAAAAAAGAAATGGCCAAAAAGGGGGAGAAGAGCTGGGCAGCGCTTGATGAATCTGGCCAGGACGGGGCAGGAGGAGGCAGGACGGTTGGTAAGGCAGCAAACAAGTTGCGAAAACTTATGCAAAGTTTTCTTAATGAAAAGATTTACGATGGCAATACTCAAAATTAGCAAAAACTGAGGTTGTGGTAAACAATAAGCGCTTGGAATGAGGACAGGGACAGGGACAGGGCCATGGGACGATGGAATGATGGAATGAGGGAGCGAGGGAAGTAGCTGGACTTGCTGGTAATGGATAGCTGGTGCCTTTAGTATTGGATGGGATACCTATAAAGTTTTTACAGCCGCCGGTGGTTGAAATAACAAAGTTTAAGAGAAAATTTTCTGAGCTTTTTTTTGTCGTTTTTGTTGTGCTGTAAATGTGCCAGGCAGTGAACTGGCCAACTGACCAGGGCTGCATTCATTTTTGCGGTCTGCTGATAGAACACACACTCTCTCTCTTTCACTCTTCATTTCTGTCTTTCTCTCTAAGCCAATTAGTAATCCCAAATTCCAATTTGTGGCTCTCGTCTAAGCAAAAATAAAGCTCAGCCAAATGTAATATTCAGAAATTCATGTAAACCAAATTAATAAACTGCACGCTGTCATGGCGACTCTGAAACTCAACAGCCAACAACACAAAACTAAGAAATTGACAATCGAATGCACAAGCTGCAAATCGAAGATACTCGACACAATCCATCCATTGATTCATTATCCAAAAATATATATCACAGCACAGATTATTAAAATAATTCGCTTGACAAGCAATCATGAATCCTAAACAAATCTATTGTTGTCCATCAATACACGTACAAACATATCTGTCTTATGATGGCCAATCAATGCTTTAAGCCTTCCACAGAGAGAAAACGGTAGTTATGTATTCTCTGTAGAGTTGTAAATTGGGACATTTAGCTGGTAACTTTGACCAACAATCATCATTCCTGATTAGAACAGAAAATCAACAATTCAACAATCAAAAATCTCTCACAAGAATAAAGATAAAAACAGATTTTTGAAGCCTTTTAAAAAAAATCGATGTAGACTAAATTATAAAAAAGGGTTTCATGATTTTTAGAAGGTACTAATTACTGATTATTCACAAGTGAAGGAACGATAACTGATTAAAAAAACCTGTTGAATGCCAGCTATATCAATTTTTTTTAAACATATGGGACTTCAAATGATTAGAAAACACTTTAAACTATTTACTATGGTAAAACTTTATTTTCAATAATTAAATTCTTTAAAAGGTTAAGATTACATTTTTGGTTTAATTCTTGAAGTGCAGTAAGCGTTCTATATAGGCAACCCCTATACGAGCAACATTCTACTGTAGCAATCTCTGTATAAGCAACTTTTTTGAGTTCAACATTCTGCACAAGCAAACACAGTTTTATTTTTCATTTCATTTTCATTTTACCGTAAAAATTAAGAAAAAAGGCAGAATATCAATTTTTTTAAAGCCATTTTAAGCGATTTCCAAAGTAATATTACAGAAATTAATTTTTACAAGAACTCCTATGGTCCGTTGTCATGAGTTCACTTTACTTGTGGGAGGGGACGATATTCCTTTGGTTAGACTGAGCAATTCCGTATTCGAAAATGATTTGACTTAAATAATGAACCGGAGGAATATACTCCTCTTTTCTATATAAGAAACTTTTAAAAAAAAAAAATTGGGTCAGGTTAGTTGCTTATATAGAGCGCTTACTGTCACACATATCATATCATAAGTTAAAAAATATATTTACTAATCACTTGTACACATTTTTAAATTGAAGTCAACAGTTTTCTATAATGAAGTTAATTTAAAGTCGCTTAAGATATCATCATTTATATTCAATTTATGAGGCTTAAAGTTTCACAAGTCACAAGTCACAAGTTCACAATTTCTCAGCTGAAAATTTCAATTGGTTTTTTTCTTAAATCGATTCCAAGCAATGCCACAAATGCCACTTCCCCTTCCGCACAATCAGCGCCAAGAGCAGAAGCAGAAACAGCAGCAGCAAAAATGTACTAGTATACAAATAAGTACATACATATAGCGAAAAAAAAGGGTTAAAACAATAGAAAATGTGGCCGGCAAGAAAATAGAGAGGGTTGAGGAGGATGTGGAGTTGGAGCTAGAGTTGAGGCAAAACAATTCTTTATGTATATTATGCTGTGAACGTTTTAACGGCCCGTTCAGCTGTTGTACAACTACGTACATAGCTACATATACATACATATGTATATATGTATACTCGGCCAACCCCAACCCCAACCCCATCACCACGCCCAACTTGGCCCTTCTTCTGTTTTCAATCCTTGTATGAGTCAAATCATTATTACAACAACAATGAGAGCTAAGCGCAAGTGCTCCGTTTCTGTTTCTGCTTCTGTTTCTGTTTCTGCTTTTGCTTCAGTTTCTGTGCCGTAAGCCGTGCGCCCCATTTGCTCGACATTTTTCAACCGAAGTCAACCACCCGATCTGCAGCCGGAGTCAGTGCGGACATCGAATCCTTTCGTTCATAAATCAAGTCTTTGGTTTAATTAAATCTTGTGTTGGCGGTAAAAACGCTAAAAGAAAATAGCAATAACAACAACAACAATGTAACGTGGCACAACAACGAGATACCCTACACAAAACAAAACAAAAACCAAACTTTAACGAATATCTGTATACTTGTGCCCAAAACATTAAATGAAATTTGCAATATTTGTAAATTTTTTGTAAAGTAACGATATACCATGCAGTTGATATGGTTACAGGGTATATAGAGGCGAGCACATCCGGTATGTTGGCTCTGCTTCTGGCCCCAAGTCAAAGCCAAATAAGTAGGAGAAACATCAGCCAAATGGGAACCAAATATTGTGCATAGCTTCAGGCGCAGGCAAATCCTTTGCCTAGAAATAAGGACACTAGAGGAGGAAACGACAAAGGAATAAAAGGACGAGGAGTCGACTCGTCACGTTTTAAATGTCGTCGCGGTTGTCCTTCTGATATTTTCTTTTTTAAGCTCATTTCCGTTTCTGGCTTGAATTGTTGTTGTCCCCTTTGCATTGTTGTCCCTGTAACATAGGTCCCTGAAATGATCATAGCTACATAAATAACAGGACGCCAAAACAAACTAAATGAAATTCTCTGGTCTCATTGTAGCCTATTGACTTGACACCTCGAGTCGCATTCGCCATATGAGTTAAACACTTTTCCCAACAACAACACAAATGGCTGTGAAAATGGAAAAGGCTAAAAGCAACTTTAAAGAGTACGAGCATATTTAAAGCATATTTCGCTTGATTTGGCACGGTTCCTGTTCCGGTTGTTGTTGCTTTCTTGGCTGGTGGATGACATGGCCGCGTTATCTTACCAACTTGACATGGAAAGCCCAACAACAACGACAACAACAACAAGAGTGGTACGTGTAGAATGAAAACGGAATGGGAAACGTGAAATTGAATGCAGGACACGTTGCAGGATTTATGGCCAAAAAGCAGCCGCCAAACGCAGACTAATAAACACGATGAGTAAAAATTAAAAAAAAAAAAAAAACAACAAGAAATGAACAAAAACAGAATGGAGAAAAGGCCAAGACTCAGCGGAAAAGTGGCCCTGGGAATTATAGCCAAAATGCCAGGACATATTCTACGTGAGCAAATGCATTGAAGGGTTTTCTGAGACTTTTTTGGGTTCAGTGGTTGACTTGACGACGAGTCGGCCGTGCGGCAAAGGACAAATGAAACGAAATGATACGAAAATGAAACGAAATGATACGAAAATGAAATGAAATCCTTTGCCGTAAGAATTTCATGCACGTCAACACGTGCTGAGTGCGACAGGAGCGTTGACAGCACACACACCCAAACAAAATCTGAATCTCAATGTGAATCTGAATGCCCCCTTCATTCGAAAGTTGTAACAATTTCTAATTCATATGTTGCCGAGGCAGCTCCGAGGTGGCAGCCTTGTTCGACCTTCGTCCTGGCCCGATGATTTATGGTGGACGCACGCGAATACGAAATGAATGGCGAGCCAGGACAGCAGACTTCTCGTCCTTGGACTTGGTATCGCTCTCGGTCTCTGGTCGGTCTCGGTCTCGGCCGTTTAATCATTCAATAGGCAATTTGTTTGGCCCTCTTGGCAAACGCATCGAAATGAAATGAAATGAAATGTTTCACACATTATACTACAAGCAGCAGCAGCAACTACTTGGACTCTGGTTCCGGCATTCGGTGTGACTCTCCAGCCACCATATTTAATATCATTTATCTTTCTTACGGTCCAGTGTGCGGTTTGAAAGCCCCAGACACCCAACACCCAATAGCCTACACTAGACTACATGTACATGTACATGTGTGCGACCGAGCACGGACCGTGTTGTGATTTATGATTATCAAAGTATTTGTTACCTTCATGTCCAAATTATTTGCTCGCACATTAATCATTTAGCTGCTTCAACATTGGCGCCTTGATTAATTTCTTCAATTGCTGTCGCGATTGGCGCCTGCGATTGCCGGCCTGTCGTTTTTCCCCTCAGACCGCTACCCCTTATACCCTCCCCCATCCCTTGCCACAACCCACTTTTGATTCATCTTTGCAGCTTCTCGATATGCCAAGGCGTCAACTGCATACATATGTAGCTCACAAATGGCCAACAAACTACACAGAAATTGGCCAAGTAAATGCCAAGAAAATGCCAAGAAATTAATTATTCAGACCAATGACTGATATGACAGAGAAACTTACAAAGTTATCTCTGTCGCGATTTGCAAACTACACTTGTTCAAGATATAAAATGATATTTTCACATAGTTGTGATTAACATATGATGGAACATCGTAATATCGTTTATCCTAAAAAAAAAGAGTTTTAAAAATCGAGAATTTCGTCTATAGCTTTTAGATACATTTTTAGACGATAAGTCCTCAAATTAATTTTAGGTTTGTGTGATGTATGTAACAGGCAGAAGGAAGCATCTCCGACCCCATAAAGTATATATATTCTTGATCAGCATCAACAGCCGAGTCGATTTTTTCACCTCCAGCTGACAAAAAAATGTTTCTTAATTTGTTGGTAAAAATTACTGGTTGATTTATTGTACTTAATAATAGAAACGAGAAAAATTCAAAAAGACAATACAATTTCGTATAATCTTTGTATATCGGTTGGGTAAAGGCTACCGATTTTATATATGTTTTGGTTTTAAAACAACGATATACTTTAAAATCGGTTAAGAACATTCGTTGCAAAATTGTTAAAAATTAATACTAATTGTAAATTAAAAATGTATCTTTATACTTAGATCGGTGTTAAAATATAAATCAAAATTAAAATTCACTTTAAAGTCGATGATTGCAGCCTAACAATAAATTTAAATGTTATTCTTGAATCCTAATCGTTATACATAAATTGGTTTATAAACGATTATTTCGGTTAAACTAAGATCCGATTTTCAGTTTGAATATGGGTTTAATCGGTTTATATCGGCTACGGTTTTAATCCCTGGATAATAGAACTTTGTCTTAAAACATTATTAAATTCATAAAGCGTTGTGATTATACAAAGTAGCAACGTAATAACTCAAGCACCTGTTTCGATGCAGTCAAAAGCATTGTACTTAAGGTATTCGCTGAAAGTGGCATTAGAATCCAGTGGATATGAAACATATTTATTACATTAGTGTAGTGCGTAAATCTCTCGGCACGCCTGATAAGTCACTCGATCAACTGGTCAATCAGCCCCCGGGCTTTCGGGCGGTATCCACAAGTAAATCCAAAAAGCAAACTCGGCGCCATGAATTATATATTTGGATTTATTTGAGGCCAAGTAAAACAAATGACCCAACAATCGTCGCCGCCTTCTGAGAACTCGCATTAAAAAAGGTCAAATCTAAAAAGACGAAACAACAAAAAAATGGGAAAAGCTGGAAGAATAAAAAAGAAACGAAAAGGAAGAGGAAAACAACAAAGCGAAAGTGGCGTAAATAAATAAACAGCAAAACACAAAGCATATTAGGCTAAGCTACTTGCGATTTCCGTTACACGCCCGCCAGGCAGCTCGCTATAAAAGTGCGGAAGCTGATTAGCTACCCTTCCCACTCCCACTCCCACTTCCACTTCCACTCCCTGCCCCACCCTATTCAAAGAATGATGGCCAGAATGAACTGCCGGCAACCTGGTGGGGAGGGTGGAGTGAGACAGAGAGACGTGAGACGTGGGAGACCCTCGACCGGGTGGTTGAGTTTTATGAGGCACAAAAATTA
The DNA here is from genome assembly GCA_037043435.1 of Drosophila suboccidentalis. NCBI lineage: Eukaryota > Metazoa > Arthropoda > Insecta > Diptera > Drosophilidae > Drosophila > Drosophila suboccidentalis. The sequence continues at coordinate 1,632,952 of JBAMBK010001066.1, read as the reverse complement.
ACAACGCCTTTGGGGTTGTCTTGAGGCGGCCCAACGACGACGACAAAAAAAGTTGCCAAGTCTCATAATCGAAATTGGTCACAGGTGGCCCCCAGCAGTTGACCAATGGTTTTTGGCCACGACTCCCGTTCCGTCCCGTCTTGGCAACTTGGCTTATTGAAATTAAATGTGCCGGCCAGCAGATAATACCCATTTAAGGCGTGTTTAGTTAAGTTGAGTTTGATTTGGGTAATTCCCTTTCCCCAATCCCCAATTCCCATTCCCATTTCCCCATCTACTAATGCTGAACTCTGTACGGGGAATAAACGTAATGCGACATTTAAAGCGATTCAAGAAGAGCAAAATAAATCGATTTATAATAAACTGTTTATAATACTATATATGTTGGTCTACAGATTACTTATGCTATTCGAACTGAGATGATTTTTTTAAATATAAAAATTTGTATGACAATAACTTGATACATTTTTCAGTAGTGTTAAGTGTGAGAGGCTTCAAGCTGAATAAGACTAAAATGATTCAATCCAGTACAGAAAACATTGTCCTGTTTGTAAATGTAATTCAAAGTCTGATTTTGGTTATCCCGAACCCTAATAGAAAACCTTTTTTCTTCTATCTGAATATAGTAATACAAGTAATACATACATATTAAAGCCAAAAAGAGATACTTCAATGAAGAAAGAAGACGTTAAAAAAATATGGATAAAATCGAATGACGGGCCTTAGGTCATTTGGTCTAGAGTCTGGATGAAAAAAATTGAGTCCTGAAGGACACACAGCTGACACAGAATGTGTCAAGTCAAGCTGAAGACGGGATGACAGCGTCCTAGGCGCACGTCCCTGTTTAAATTTTTAATCAAATCTGTTGAACGACAGCAGTCATTAATTTTCTTTCAGCGTCCAAGATTGTGGCCATTTTTCTTTTGGGCTTTGTCATTCCCTCGTCGAGCTACCTTTCTGACATTTGCATGCTGAGCCAAAAAACTTGTTGTGACGACCAAGTAAGGGGACAAAAGTGACCACAATGTTGCAGAGAACGAACCCTCAACGAGACTGAAAATGCGAATAGATGGTCTATCTCTTAAATAGACAATGTGACGAAACACTCTCACTTAAAATCGCAAATACCGAGTTTGGTTTCGTCATGTCCCGTCGAGACTTGTCAAGGAAATTAAAGTTTTTTATTCGCTGTACGAATACAACAGATCGTAAAACTTTGGAATGTTGCAAGCTAAGGATTCGGTACAGTTCTCACTAAATTCTAAAATTATCAAATGAAACGGATATTGTTCATCACTTTTTGCATTTACCTGGCCAAGCTATTAATTTACATTTAAATTTTAGTTAGGCTTAATAAGGTTTTACAAATTTTTAACAATTGTAGTTTTCTTCTTATGATCTAATCTAAATCTATAATATTGTGTGTTAATACTACTATGGCTATCGACAGTTTGTTTTAGTTTAGAGCTAGGACAATTAATAGTCTATAAACTTAACAGATTGGCTTAAAATGCATCAGTTATATATTGTTATGATTGAATTTTCTTTGGAAATCATTTAATCTGACATACTCTTTACACTACAGTCTTTAATACAGTTATAAATTGAAGCACTGGACTGGTCCCCATCGACATAACTTGTTTGGCCAAATAGTTTTAGGCCAAGAGTGAAACATATGTCGCTGACACAATGTACTCGTAGTTAAGATGAATGCAGGCAATACTCGTTCAACTCCTGCTGATGATGATCGGGGCATCTGATGTTAGGGATGGATGGATGGATGGATGGATGGATTGCAAACGGACATTGATAAATCACATACACATGTATATCTGTGTACATGTACATGTGCATGTATGTGTGCTTTTGTTGTGTTGCCCCGACTACTTACTCCGTAAATACAATATGGCTGTGACTATCGCGGACTATTTGAAAACGCGACGTTGCAAACAAACCTAACCCCTAACCACCTCCCCCCTCCCACCTCCCACCACCCTCCTCTTGTCACATCGTCACACTTTGGCCTGTCATGTTCTATGCTCCACGCACACACACTCACACGCTTGGCCAAATTCAACAATTTTCTGCAGCGACATCAAATTACGAACTCATTATTGTTAGCGATGACAATGGGCCATGAGGTCCTGGATTCTGGATTCTGAATTCTGGATTCTGGGTGCCGAGTCCAGAGTCCAGGGACGTTGCTGCTGTTTGCTTTGGCGCAAATTTTCCACAAAAATGCGTCGAGTCGCGTGTGTGTGTGTGTGTTTTTGGGGGTATTTGTTGATGTTGATAGCGAACTTTTTTTTCTCGTTTTCAATTTTAGTTTTTCTTTTGCCTTTCTTGTTTTGTTGTCGGCGAAACGCGTGTAAACAAAACAAAACGAAATGAAATGAAACGACACCCAGAACAGAAACCCACATCAAACTGACCAAAATGCATGGAATGTCTATGAAAATTGTAAAGCGTTGTTTCGCTCCTAGCACGCCTATGCCACGCCTTCCGCCCCCACCTCCGCCTGCGTGCCCAGCGTTGCAACGTCGCGCTCATTAAATGACACTCACAGCAAGGCGGCTAGAAATTGCACGCTATAATGCACACACAACACTATTCCATGTGTGTGTGTGTGTGTGTGTGTGTGTGTGGAAGGGGGGTCGGGGCGTGGCATTGCATAATTTTAGTTGCACCATCGTAGGCGCCGAAAAGCCACGTCGGCTGGCAACCGAGCCAAACACCCACCCACCCACCTTCCCTCCCCTCTCCCTCCACTATACACTCCCCCCTTTTAGCTATTTCTATTGCTTGTCATACGCAGCGCGCAGAGGTGGCTTTTGTTTTACGCAACACCACCAGCACCACCATCATCATCATCACCAGCACCAGCACCACCCCCTTTTGGCCTCATTATGCCCGCCTGGCCGCCACCCAGTTGGCCTGGCTCTTGTTATGCCCCAGCGAGAGTAAATTGGTTTGTCATGAGGAGAACTCAGCTTTCATCCCAGCTGACCTAACGAAACGTTCATTCAAAGAGTCTCCATCCGTATATTTATAGGACTTGCCTGTGATCTGAAATTAACTATACATAGCTTTTAAGTTTATCAACATTCTCCATTCTAGGTTATAACATCGGAATAATAATATCCACACTTTATAAATACAATTTATATGACATACTTTGTTTTGATTTTGGAATCCAATACCCGTATAAATGCATTTTATACGGTACATACGACACAAACTATACAGAAAATCAAACTATCAGACTTGATACTATACGATACGATTTTAGAAACAATATCCAAAAATGTAATGAAATGTTATAGGTAAACAGCTATAAGTTTTTAAGTTTATAAGTTACCTAGCATTCATCGTAAGCTTACAGCTGAAAATACTAGTAATGATTCATTATCCTTGAAATAGCTTAAATAAATTTTGCAATTTTTAATATATTTAACATCAAGTTCCGAAAAACAACATTTTATGTAATTTTATGTTAGTTCTTGAGAATTTCCAAAATATGTTCTAAACATATTTGTTATTGAAACTCCAATCCAATCATTATGGGAAGGGTATTGAATTGGCGCTCAGCTGTTTGGGGTATTTTCCAACTTGTTTAGATTTGGCGTCGAGTTTTCGTTTACGTATTTTCTCGTTTTTCGTATTTGCGAAAAACCGTGAAAATTACATGCCGCTGACGCAGCGACGCCGTCACTCATGATGGGGCTGCTCGGTTTTGGACGGTTGCCCGCCCGGTTTCAGCCAACATTCTGGGCCGTGATGACTCGTTGCTGTTCCCGTTGCTGCTGGTGCATTTTTATTTTTATTTTTTTTTTTGTTCCATTTTTTTTTTAGTGATTTTATTCGCGACGCGCTGATACGGCACGAAGTTGTCCCTGACCGCAACATCGCATGTTGTAGGTGCGCCAATGACGCTGATTTTGTTCCTGCGCAGGGGCTACACATTATTAACAGTTCCTGTGACAAAGCGCGGCCACGACTAGAGCGGAGTGTGGACTGGGCTTTTGAGGATTGGGTTCAGGATTGAGTGCTGGCTCTAGGTGGCTGTGGGTATCACAAGTGGGCAGTGAAGAGTGGGAAGTGGACATTGGGAGTGGCAGCCATGGCCACCTGTCATATTACGGACGACGTTGCCCGTTGTCGTTGTCGTTGTCGTCGTTGTTTGTGTCCTTTGCCGGCCGTTTGCTGTCCAACAAAATGTTTTGTGGTTCCCGTTTGCCCGTTGCAAAGTTTGTGCCGCCGGCTGGTTGTTTATTTTAGCATCGCAACAACGATGGAGTCAACGGGACCAACGACTACCAAGTCCAACTGGGACTCATTGAGCTCCATTTAACTGAAATTGAGAAAACGTTGATGCCAAAATGAGCCTTTAACAAGAAATCACATTTATTTAGCAACTTACGGTAAATTTAATGCCCTCACTGCTAGGAAGTATAGGTATAAAATAGTTTTTTTATAGTAACTAAAGAAGATTTGGTGAAATTCAGTTTACAGATTTTGTGAATTGATCACAAATAGGCAGATTCGTAAGCAATTAACGTTTTTCTTTAAAATCAACTTTCTCATTGAATGGATACTTAAAATTGATTTTAAAATCGATTGAGATTCATATTGATCAAATAAATAACATGAAAGCACAAGAATATACTAGGTGATTTTTTCAACAGTTTAAAAATAATGTCATTGTCTTAAGTTATAAAAAATAGTTTTACTGTCTCAAAAAAATCGAAGAAAAAAATCAGAAATTATAAGTGAAATACAATTAAAGAAATAAAATATTTGGAAGCAATTTACATCAAGAAAATATAGTCAGTGCCACAAAAATGTTTCTTTTAAAAACAAAAATCCTAATGACTTGAAAGTTGTTTACAGCAATCGCGTCTTCTGATATCAACTCAGAGGTAATAAAATTACAAAGCCTGAGGTCAATCAATGACTGGAAAGGTCGGCATCTTTAGTGGAGCCTATGAAGCTGTACGTGTATAAAATGATATTCTTAAGTACGGGCAAACATGCAGGTCCATTGTCATTCATTTCCCATGACAGCGACACAGTGTTGCACAGTGTTGGGGTAATCATGGCCACATGTGGCTCGTACCCCCACAGAGTGAGAGAGAGTGAGTGAGAAAAGAGAGAAAAGGGAGCGGACACGAAGGATACGAATGAGAATTTTATCTAGCGTGTAAAAATCACTAACAAATGGCGCAAAATTAAATTTGGCTTATGAGTTGGAACTGACAAATCGTCAGCACAGATATCACATCCCCTGCCTTCTCCAGGTTACCCTCCACCCCTGTGAGAGTCCGTTAAAATACGAAATTAACATACTAAAGTAAATGATGTGCCCCAACCCTAACAAGACACACACACACACACACACATGGACATGTGGGACAACATTTTGGGTAGAAAGTGTAAAAAACACGTCAATGTAGAAATTAAAAATGAATAACACAAAACAAGCCGAAACTTGGGATGAAAATGGAATTGGATTCAAAGGGGCAGTTTGAGCTGGATGTAAACAGGCTGTCGGACGGAAATCAACACGTCTCGGCTTATATGTAGTATGTAAGCATGGGGAATGTGTCCTTCTTGGGGTTGTTTCCACTTTAAATTGGTCGTCGTCGTCGTCGTCGTCGTCGTCTTAATGTCACCTTTGACACCGGCTGGTCAATGGCATGACGAGGCAACTGAAGTGAAGTGTTGGCAACCGAGCTCAGTTCAGTTCAGTTCAGTTCAGCTATTTCTTTGGCCATCAAATTGGATTGCATGGCTGGCCTGTGTCTATGTCTATGTCTGTGGCCGACTACAAGGACTACAATGACGAGACATCGTCGTCCTGGCGACCAGGATGGCAGGCAGCAAGCAGCAGGCAGCAGGATGCTTGACTGACTGGCTGACTGGTTGGCTGACTGGCAAGGCCATCTTAAGAAACGATAATGACACAACCTAATAAACTGTTGTCCTGGACGACGACGCGACGGCAACATCTGAAGTTGCCGCTCCACCGTTGCTGCCACAAAACTTTCCGTATCGAGTTTGAGGTTTGAACAGCTTTCGAATTTGAAGTATACACATACACACACACACACACCCACACTTAAGAGACACACATCCAAAAATTGAATGACTGTCGCTCAAGCGTTAAATAGAAAACTTTATAGCTGCCTTTTCCCTGGTATCCCTGGTATGCCTGGCAACACCTGCCCTCACCTGTCTTTTCATCCTCAACAATTGACGCACCTTTTGGCCACACCCATAATCACAGACAAACACACGCACACACATGCACAGTGTACAGTGTACTTATTGCAATAAGTGGGCTTTCAATTAACATACTGTCATGTCCCCCCCAATTGTCCCCCATTCCCCAGTCCCATTCCCGCTGTGATGGCGCCTAGAAAATGTCACACATGGCACGTTAGCAATTTGACTTTACGTCATTATCAACGCCTTCGACTGACGCCTGAAAATTTCTATCGTTGTCTGCGTTGTCCTCCAGCTTCAGATTCTCTGCTACGATATGCTGCGAATATCTTGCGACCGTTGACGTCTGCTAATTATGCCATCATTAGAGACACGTTTACACACACACACACACACGCACACGCACACGTAGATATGCAATAAATTTAAATGTCATTGTCTCCGATATGCGGCAAATGACAATGGGTGATGGGAGGGAATCCCCTTCTCAGTTTATTGCAAATTGTTTGCTGTTTATTATGACTTTCATGTCAGGCGTAATGTGTACGATATGCCTATCTCTAAGTACGCATGTCTTTGTGTGTGTGCGGGTGTGGGTGTGGGTGTGAGTGTCTATTATCTTTCCACCAAGCTCCCCGCGCCTATCAAATCATTTTCAATGTTAATTACTGCAAATTATTACAATTATTTGCTGCCTTCCATTGCAGCAATTTATGCTTCAAGCTGAATTTATATTCAAATTATTTGACAACAAAAGTATCTTCAATACAGTCGACAGGTTTTGAACAAAGTGGAATTATTTTTTGTTAAAAATAACAAGAAAAGTTTGCAATTTGAAATGTATTAATGGATTAATAAAACTATAGTTTCTTTCAAAAAATTAAAAAAAAATTTCCTAACTCGAAGTCTCCATAACTCGAACTTTTTTCTTGGATAATGGTGATTCGAGTTAGGGAAGTTCAACTGTGTTTACTAAAGTTTATTGAATGATTTTTTGTGCATGTTTTAAGTACATAGGGATTCAGAATTCAGTGTGGTTCTGTCGTAGTCCATCTAAATTTTAACTGAGAGATATTTTCCAATTTAAAATTAATTTTACAAATTTTACATAAAAATGTGTCTTTCAGCTTGTTAAGAGATACCTTAATTAGACATTGAAAAAAGGATTTGATAGTAAAAATTTTTACCCAGCAATTTAAAACCAAATTCTTTCTTTTATCCCATTATAGATTTGTCAGACATCAAACATTTATGCTGTAAGCTAAGATCATAATGAAGCGATAGTTTCTAGTTTGTTTAAAAGAGATTCAAGAATTAATTGAAATTCAAAAGATCCCAAAGTTTTGGTAAAGAAAGGGCTAGAGTCGAGCGAACCCGACTAAGCGATACCCAATACTTAGATTCCACGATGCTTAATCTTGTTTCTTAAATAAAAATGGCATGAAAATAGAGGTGTAAAAATATTGACAAATCAAGGAATCGGCGTTTCGATTTTCGCGGGATTACTTAAACTCAATTACTTTTTTTTTAACTATCAATCGAATTAGCTTAACGGATTTTCATGTAAAATCGACAACTCACTGCAGTTTCTTCATCGTGGCTCATTTGCAGAATTAAGTTAACATGATTGACATGATTTGATTAAATTCTAGAACCTGTGATGTAAAATATTGAATTTTCGAAAAAGTTAAGGGTCTACTTTAAAAATCTATATTTTAAGGCAAAAAATTATTTCCACGAAATTAATAATATTTTAATGCATCACTAGTTAAGCATCCAAGCTATGATTAAAATGACGTTCTGCATTTTGTCAAAGTTGAAAGTTGGGTACGCCTATGACCTAAAAACTTGAAATTTCCAAATTTTTAAAATTTAATGTCATTACTTAAACTTGTGATTTAAGATGACAAATGATATTCCGCTCAATAATCTGTTCTGTTGAAATTGGTCCGACTTTCGACCTAGTAATACAAATATGCATTTGCAAGTCTTTATAAATTATATAAATAACAGTATAGTCGTTTCTGGATGTAATGCAATAACTGGTTACAGTATCCAGGTTGTTTAACATATCGCTCATTCACTAAAAGAGTGACATATCTCAAAAAATGGCGTTTCGAGATAAGCGCATTTAAAGTTTTCAAGTGTCTCCTGTGAGCTTTATGAAACATAAAGAATCTTTTCTAGTCGACGATTGCATTGAATCTGAGATATATCGTTCTTTTGAGTTAATAAAGTCGAATCTTTGGAAGTAAAAAAAAACGTCATATGGACATTTCCACAGAAAGGTCCACCGCGGCCAAAAACGTAAAATTGATCAAAAACTCACATCTTGTGAAATTTTCTTCCAGAAATGTATTCAAGTCATTTATTTAAGCAATATACGCTAGAAGAAATTCAATAGAATGAACATATAGATTCTCCATTGGAATAAATTCACTTTTACCATATTTATGTCCATTTTCTTAAAAATTGACTTCCAAAATGGACCGTTTGTATTTTAACGATCACACTAAGTAGAACAGTAAGATTGTAACATGATTTCGATATATCATTTAAAAAAAGAGAGACAGAAACAACATAAAAATAGTGATGGTAAAAAATGTCCCGTGCGCGATGTGCGAATTTACGTCAAATTGAATTAAAAAAAAAAGTACAAGTCATCTATGAAAAAATCATAACCATTTTTAGGAGGCATCAATGCACAAGAGTTTAAAATTAGTTGCATTAAAATATTGCCTCTGGATTCGCTGAAATTGGCGTTTGAATTGGTTGACCTCACAAGTCACTTCCGTTTCGTGTCCCGTGCGAATCACTTAAATTTTGCTATTATCTTAAAAATTACCCAAAATCAATCTTTGCACCAATAAAAGAGCTAATCAAATGCTATATGTTAAGCCTTTCATCAGAAAAAAAAACCGTTTCCTTTTTACCGTTTACCGTGCGCGAGTTTGGAAATGTGCATATACTCTTCTCACACTCTCGGTTTTAAAGATAGGATGATGAAATTTGTACACAACATAGATTGTCACATTGCGAACATTTCTGCATCATTAACTCAAAAATCGACTTATGTCACTCTTCTAGTAAATGAGCGATATTAGAAAGGATATTTTTACAGGGAACGTAATCATGATTATATAATTATGAATTTTCATCAATGATCATGATTAGTTTTTGGATTTTATAAAAATCTGACATTATTCATTATATTTGTGTTTATTTTGTAGCAATCTGCTTGAGGCTTAAATATTTAACTTCCAAAAATTATTGGTACCGAAATTTTTGTAAATTTCAAAATGAAGCTATCGTCATGGTTATTAAATTCGTTGAATTTGTACATGGCTAATGTTGTTGATTTATACGCATTGTGTCCGAGAAGCTCATTAAATATGCGCTTAACTATCATTCATTATTCGCTGCCTTAAATAAGCTGCTAAGGTCCATGCAAATGGGGAGAAATAGATGCGAAAAACCCGAACCCGAGTCCGAGTCTGAGCCCGAAACCGAAACCGAATCTGAACCCTAAGCCGAATCTGTATCTGAGCTGAGACCGCGACCGGGTTTGAGACCGAAACTGGAACGGGGAGGTGTCCATGTCCAATGTCCCATTTCTATTTCTATTTCTATTGCCGCAAACGGTCGCATCAGCTTCTTTGGTTAGTGGCTGTCTTTCAGTTGCTGGTTGGCATTTTTCGCTTTCAAGTTTGCCCATTTATTTAAACTTTTTATTTGCCAGTTTTCTACTCGTATTTACGCCAACTTCCAAGTCCCGGCTATAAATTCGAGCGGCCTTTTTAACCCCTTAAATGCGAGGGGCGCGCCCGAGTCAGAAAAGGAGAAATAGAAGGAGGTAGATGCAGATGTGGAGGGAAAGAAGTGTGAGTGAGAGGGGTGAACGCAGTGCAAAAGAAATGCGAATTAATTTTCTTAAAAGCTTTTCTTGGCGGCGCTGATTATCTGACCATTTCCCCACCTTCCTCTTACTATTTCCATTCCCATTCCCAAATCCACGCCCTCTCTTTCTATTACCGTTTTCTGTCTCACTCTATGCACTTGTGTTTCTAAGTATTTCTATTTGTTTTTTGTTTACTTTAAGTTGAAATTTTATTAACGAAACTTGGCACGCTACTTAAGAAACTATATACAAATTTTTAGTGTGCTTAAATTTATTTTCAATAAATTTTAAAATTTCTTTTTAATTATTTATGTTTATATTTTGCTTTGGTTTTTTTTGTGCTTGCCTCTTCTTCTTTTTTTGTTTTTGATGTGCAAAAAAAATGTGTTTTCTTATCGACTTAACGTAGTTTTGCAATATTTATGGAGCAAAATATGTTCAATTGTTCAATTTACATATATAGTATCTAGATCTATATAATCTATATAATTATTGCCCATTCCGTTCCCGATTCCATTAACAGGACTATAACGATGCACCCAACAATGGATGCCTCTAAGAACATTAACTATTTACTTTTTGGGCAATGCTAATTGATTTAAATTCGATATGTGATCCACTTAAACTTAAGATTCTTTAAAAAAAAAAACACCCTGTGCGAGGATTGCTCAACAATCTGTCAGTAATGTTCCTGATATTGTTTTTAGTCGCAACAGTAAAAGTATAGAAAAATTAAACTTAAGAAGTGAAGCTTTTGACTTCTTGCTTAATTTGGTTCCAAGTGTATAAAACTGTTATTTGTTGTTGCGTTATCGGACAATTTTTTAAACTAAATATGAAAGTTATAAGGTTACATTTTTGAAAAGTTTTGATTTTTTTTGCAAAATTTGATTTCTAGTAAATAAAATTGTTATTTTCTGTTGTGAACATGCTTTATAGAACTTTACAAATTGACTATTGGATGATCTTTCATACCAATTATGAATGCAATGTATATTTATTGATAATCTATATACCATATATTTAAAATATATTATAAAAAGTCTTGATTTATTGCACAGTTTGGTTTCAAGTAAATAAATGATTATTTATTACTCCCCAATTTTGTAAATCTAATGAATTTCCTACTAAAAACGAGAAATCAATTTTTGATATATTAATGACCTCTAAGCCAGATGTTTATTGAGCAACCCTCGCACGCTGCGATATGAGCTAATTTCACAACACACCAATTGGCAACTGTCAGATGGCAGTTTCCCTCAGCCTTCCGTTCCCATGCCTCTTCCCTGTTCAAGTCCCTGTTCCCGATCCTGTATCTGATCCTGTTTCTGATAATGATCCTGTCTGTCGCTGGGTCGCGCCGCCAGGCAACTGCCCAGCAAGGCGGCCGCCAGCCGCTAGTAGGGACGCCAGACGTCCGCCGTCGGTTTGGGCGTGCGAGTCCGGATCGGTCCGCCGGCGCCGCTTGAGCCGCTGGCCGATCTCGACGTGGTGCTGACATCGTCCAGATCGATGGTCTCCACGGGCGAGGGAGAGCGGCGTGTGGAGCTCACGGGTGGCGAGGCATTCGGATTGGCGTTCTCCGCATCCGGCGGGTTGTGCGTGATCAGCGTGACGCACCGCTTGATCAGATTGACCCCGTCCGTGGCATCCGTGGACACCGTCGGATGAGCCGCTGCCTCCGGCTGATGCTGTTGCTGCTGTGGGGCTGTGCTCGCTGCAGCTGCCGCCGCCGCGCTGCGCAGCCAGGGGAGTTCACTGTAGCTGCCGTACAGCTGCGTGTAGAGCCACTGGCTCGACTGTGGCAACAGTGGACTCTGCAGGAAGAGCTGCGCCGCCAGCGCCGGATTAAAGCTGTGCGCGGCCGGTGCAAAGTGTCCCGCTCCGGCAGCTCCGGCGAATCCGCCAAACAGCTCCGTGGGATTCTTGGTGCGCTGGATGAGCGCCGTAAAGGCGCCACCGCTGCCGGGTGGCGGCTCAGCAAGGGTCGCCACGCTGCTGGCGTCGGCGCTGAGCAGAGTGGGACTGCGACTGCGTCCCGCTTCCGCCTCCGCCTCCGGGTCGGGCTCCTCCTCGTCGTGGGTCAGCGAGCTGATGCTTTTGCGGGGCGATCCCGTCACCGAGATACTGTCGCTCTCGAATCCCGCGTCGATGTTGCTGCTGCTGTTGTTGTTGTTATTGTCATGGTGCTGGATGCTCGTCAGGCTCGTCGTGAGGGTCAGCGGAGGCGAGCTGCCCGCACTGGCATTACACGCGGGCGGCTGCACAAACGCACTGAGCGTCGCACTCGTCGTGGTCGTCGGGGATCCCTCCGGACTGGTCGTACTATGCGCCGCTCCCACCGTCGCCAGCTGCTGCTGATTGTCTATTTGGTTGGTCAAAAAAAAGGTGGACATCTTAATTCAAATCTTATCTTATCTCAAATATCTTAGCCGATTGTATTTACCGCTTAGACCTCGCAGTCCGCTGGCCGCAGCTGCCGGAAAGCCTGCTCCATGGTGATGCGCAAAGAAGGGTCCAGCTGGAAACCCCGGACGTCCGCCCAGCGCCATGTGCGCTCTCCAGTCCGGTGCATGCAGGTGGCTGTGCATCCCCACCAGATGATGTGCGAAGCCTGGAATCAAACCAAAGCAGTTCGAGAAGTTCGTAAATCAGTCAAAATCGGGCTTCCAGGATAAAATCAATTCTAATTAGTGTCAGATATTCGCGTATTCCGGATTTTCATAAGTCAAGTGCGAAATACGTGATTCAAGCTCGATTTCTTCAATATTTCAACTATCGGGGCTCGATAATAATTCTTTTCAGTGATATCAAACGGTTTAGGCTTTTTTTGCCCTGCAAACCTGCTTACAAAACATTAAAATTGCTGTCTAATTGTCTCAAGTCTTTTACTTCTTTGCGCCCTTAAGAATCTCTAAATATTGTGAAAAACTACAAGAATGGTAAAAACAATTGTCTTAAAAAAATGTAAATATATTATTTTAAAGATAAGACAGCTTTAAGGGGGTATTGCTGGTTGGAAGGTTGTTTTTGGACCTTTTTTAAAAACAATCTTATTTGAAAACGGAAATATGTAGTTATTTAAGTTCTCTATTTTGATTGTATTGAAAACATATTAAATTAACTAAAATATTTGTTTTTTTCCTTTGAACGAGGGCTGTTCAAAAAGTTTTCGGACTTCAAAGTTGGACGTCGAAAAAAAGGTATGCTGCTTGCGGCACGGATACCTCCACTTCGGATCATCAGAAATGGAAAAAGTAAATGGCGTTAGATTCAGTACAGATGTAATTCAGGCCTCTACCTCAATCATAATTTTGCGATTTTTTTTTACAAAATGGCGGCCATTGAAAAATTAAAAATTGATTTTGGCCAATTTTTTTTGAAGTTTAGTGTAAAAAAAATGAGTAACAAAATTTTTAAAATTATGATTGAGGTAGAATAGAAAGTACGATTATTCCTAAAAAAAAATGTTATGTTCCAAAAAAAAATGTTAACTTAAATTAATGTCGATTTTAGTTTTACACAGCGACGATTAAGAAGGGGAAATACAGTCGAACTTCCCGTAACTCGAATCACCATTATCCGAGAAAAAAGTTCGAGTTAGGGAGACTTCGAGTTAGGGAATTTTTTTTTTTAGTTTTTTAAATGAAACTACAGTTTCATTCATTCATAAATACATTTCAAATTGCAAGCTTTTCTTGTTATTTTCAACAACAAAAAAATTTTAGTTTGTTCAAGACCTGTCGATATTCTTAAAAATAGGTTTTATCGTTCTTTTGATATATCCAGAAGATGTTCCCGATTCAAATGACATAATTAATTTTCAATTTTTTAATATAATGAAAACTGTTTTCGATTAGATACCATATTTTTCAGCCACTTCAATTTTTTTGGTCCACTTTTGAATTTCTTAACAAATAAGTTTAAAGATGCTGGTGCCACTGGTAAATAAATCTTGAGCTGATCCGCTGACAAATAAGTGCATTACGAACATCTTTCCTAAAGTAATTTCACAAGCTTAAGTAATTTTTGGTGCAATATTCTATCATATTGCATCACCATATGTTAATGTACATCAATATTACGTATCAAAACGAGCCGGTAACAAAAGCATTAAATAGAAACGAAAAAAAATACAAACTTTATTGGGGATTTTCCCGAAAAATTCGACTTACAGAAGTACGGGCCACTATTTTTGTTCGAGTTAAGGAGAAATTCGAGTTAGGGAAGTTCGAGTTAGGGAAGCAGAATTGTATGAAATTTGCTCAGTAAACGCTATTGCCACTCGATTTTGTTCGAGTTAGAGAAAATTCGAGTTAGGGAAGTTCGAGTTAGGGAAGTTCGACTGTATTAGGAAATCCAACAATGGAAGCTAGTACCAAATATGAGAGCAAGTCCAAGTCCAATGCCAAACTCAAACCCAGACCCTGACCGATAACCAGGCCCAAACCGTTGCTCCGCCAGACCACATATAGCCCACTGTGCAAGACCAAAAACGTTGCCGCACATTTTGGTTGCTGCAAAACAACATTGGGCACAGCTCCCGCCTACAAATCACCCCAGTCCTGTCCTGTCCTGCCCTGCCGCCTCTGGGGCAGCTTCCCTCCCGGCTGCCATCCTGTGATCAAGAATCCGCCATATTGCTGCTTATGTAAATGCATCTTTGGCTGCCTTTCCCCTCGTCTTACTCTCTATGTGCACGCCCAATAAGAGCTCCACCTTCGGGACAGATGGACAGACACAGACTCTGGCCTGAATGCGACTTGGCCAAATCTGGCAGCGAGAACGAGAACGAGAACGAGAGCAACGAGGCGAGCTCAAGGCAAACTCCTAAATAAATTCATTAAAATTATCCCAGTCGCCGATGTCGTTGCTCCGTCTGGACGGGCAGACCACCCTCACCTCCCCCCAATCTCCCATTGGCCCTCACCCCTTTTGCTATGACGTTGCCGCTATCAAGTGGCAGCCCACATTTGTGGGCAAATGGAGGAAGCTGCTCTCTGGGCTGCCGAGACAGACAGACAGACAGAGAGAGAGATAGAGAAAGAGAGTGGGAGAAGGGAAGGGTAGGGGGACTGAGGATGCTGCAACTACAACAACAATAACAACAACTAGAACCTCAAATGCCAGGCCGCAGTCGCACATACTACGCGGTCGACGGAGACGCTGACTGAAGATGCTGCAAAGCAGAGCCACAGTTGACTCATTGTTGTCTCTCTCTCTAAATATATATATGTATATATATGTAAATATATATGTGTGTTGGTGTATGTCTTTGTGTGTGTGTGTGTGTGTGTGTGTGTGAGTTAGTAGCACTTAAGAAAACGCCAAGGCAACAAACATTGTGAGAGAATCTCGTCTCGTTTAGCTCCTCTCGCATTCGAAGACGAGCACCGACCACAACACACACTGACACACACACACACACATACTTCACATACGACGCCCACATGCGCGCTCTCAATTGCAATCGCTCCGACTTTCTCAATCTCCCTTTCTCTGTTTCTCTCGCATACGCAACGCACTCTGCCTGTCGTACTCTGTTTGGCTGTCTCTGTCTCACTCTGTCGCACTTGAGGCCAAATACTTGGCCAAGTTTTGCCAAAGTTTGCAACCAAAATTTCACCGAAAATGTGACACCAACAACCAACCAACGAACCAACCAGACCAACCAGTCAGACTGGTATAGGCCAAAAGGGGGACAGACTTGAATTTGTGAAGACAAGAGGAGATGAGAGGATATGTGAGAAGAGGCGAAGAGACAAGAGGAGATAAGACGAGACACTAAGACATCGGGACATCAAGACATCGAGACATCAAGACAGTGGGCACATTTACAGACATGACTGGAAGCATCTTTGCTGCATTACTTGATTGGCATGCTGCATTATGTTCATCCTCTGACATACTTACATAAGTATAAGTACAATAACAACAATAACAACAACAACGACAACGACAACAGCTTAGAAATACTTAGAAACAGAAACTGTAGCCCATATGGCACTTGATACTACTCCAAGTACAACTACTTCTATGTATGTAGGTCAAACAACTCTGCTTATCTTATGGATAAAGCAAATGTGTGTGTGAGTGTGTGTGAGTGAGTGTGTGTGTCTGTCTGGCATCTTGATGAAATCCTGCGACTTACACACAGACAGGACAAAGCAATCGATGGCATCTTTTTTGCTCTGTTTCTGACTGCTTTGTTTAAAACTTATTTCAGTTATGAATTTTTTACAATAAAAAGTCTCCAAGGAAGAAATAATTTCTCGTGTGAAACTTTTACTCAGGCAACTCTCTCTATAGAATTGTTTATGTAAATGAATCTGCAATTGATATTGGTTACTAAGAACGAGAGCTTCTCAGATTTCTTAGTTATAAAAGACTATTCTCAATAGTGAATAATACTTAGTAAAGTCTCTCGGGCAATCAATTTGTTTTTTTTTATTCCTAGGAAAACGAATTACACAAAATATTTACCTGAGAATTATTTTGATTTTAAAATAGATAGATAAAAATCAGTGTTTTAAATTCAGCAAAAAAAAAGGTTTCTCAATAAATAAAAGAAAACTGAAAACAGAGAACATCAACTTTTTCGTTTTGTAATCGTACATAATTGGGAAAATTCGAAATAAATCTGTTTCCAAAATTGAATAGCGATAGATAATTGAAAACCAACAGAAAATGTATAGTTTGTAATTAAGTCAGTCAAGAATATTTAATTAAAACATTGACAAAAAAGTGATTAAATTAATAGTCCAAATGAATTTAGAATCAAAATTTAGCAATGCTTTAAATCCATCATTCTGAGCGTGTAACTACTTATTATAATTTTAATTTGTATACTTTTTTCTTGTCCTACAGTTCAACGATTTTCGTCCACCACATGAATTTTCTTACGTCTCGATTGTCAAACGCAACAAAGACAAGGAGATTTAAAATAAAATCAAGATCTTAGCTTTATTTTTTCAAGATATTTCACAATAAATGAATAACTTTTTTTCTAATTAGTTAAAGATAAACCCAAATACTTAAGCTTGATTATTCTTAAGATATTTCACAATGTTTACTTTTTTTGAAAAATAATTATATTATATACATGAAAGCCGTTTTAGAATTTTACTGCCAATTTGGGACACATAGATATAGATAGATAGCTATATGTGAGCTACACTTCCATTTGTTACACTGCCAGCTTACTTATTTTCCAGCCATTTAGATTACCAAGTATGTACAATGTACATATCTATATATACATATATATGAATGAATGTACATGTGTGGTATACATTCGAGGTTTCGAGTAGCTACTTTGCAGTAAGCTTGCCAGAATCTGCAACTTCTTCTTTTAGCACAGCCAAACATGCATTAGCACTCATTATTGTATTTCGTTCAGTTTTATTTTTTTTATCTTTGGAGCGGATGGATAAACAGCTCATGCCATTAGCATTTTTAGTGCAGTAACTGCTACTTTTTATATATGTATTTAATACATATGTTTATATGTACATATGTATGTATGTACATAGTTCTGGCTATATATATGCACATACATATACTCGCTGCTGGGGCACAGGGGCAAGTTTTATAGTTGGGTTTTAGTTGTGTCACACAAAATGGCAGCAGTAACAGCCCACAAAACTACGACGATCACAAGCTCACACACACACACATACACACAGACACGCCCACGCTCTTGAGTACTACTTGAAGTTGGCGGCAGCACCCGACGGTGAAGCAGCAGAAGCAGCGACAGCGACGACGACGATTTCGATGCGGCGGAAGCGGCGGCAGACATTGAGCAAATTGTGTTTCCATATAATATAACATCACGTCGATTTTGGTAACCCAAACTATGTGTGTGTGTGTGAGGGCTTGGCCACTACACACACACACATGGCAGAAGAGAGAGAGAAAGAGAGAGAGAGAGACCGCATGAAGGCGTACCAAGAATGGCGACAGTGAAACCCCATAACAAAAACCTAAATATGCGGTCCTGTAAGGAAAACCTATGTGCGATAAAGGGTTAGCCGCGCTTGGTGTCAGTTTGGGGTCGGGCTTCTTTCTTCGGCACGCCACGTAACGGTATTCGTCGGAGTCGGGTGTTCTCGTCTGGGACGTCTGCTGGCTGGGTGGCTAGGCCAGGCTAGGCCAGGTGGGTGCCAGGGAATGTGTGTGAATGTGTGGTGGCATTCAAGGCCCTGCCCCCATGCATGAGTGAGCGCATTCTCTATATAACTACATATACACAAACATACATACATTTAAATATACATATGTATATACATATGTGTGTGTGTGTGTGTGTGTGTGTGTGTGTAGCGGGGCATAACGCGGTGCCATTGGTGCGCCACAAAAAGCTTTCATGAGTCCAACTTCCCACGCTTTTTTCTCTACTATTTTGTCTTGTTTTGTTTTCTTCTTATTTTTGGACACCGCATTGCGGAACGAGTCCGAAACTCGGAGGCGGATTGAAGATGTGCATTTGTGCACGGGCATTTAAGCGTTCGTTTTATTATTATATTTATTTACTTAAAACTATCTATCTATCTACATATCTATCCATCTGCAAGTAAAAGCACACATTTAATATAATCATTATTTGCAAATATGTTAAAGTTAAAATTCACTTGCCGTCGGCAAATTCATTTGTTGACGCTTTACCGACGGCATTTTGACTCGTCGCAAGCAAATTTGCCGTGTAGAGCCGAATGCCTCACCCCCAAGCAGCACAAGTGGCCGCAATGAAAACGAAAGGCGCTCAGCCCAAAGTGAGGCAAGGGCGCTATGAAAAAAAACTCAACAGCGCGCAACAATTTCTCACCACAAGACGCTGTCTTGGAAAAAACGCGTAGAAAGTCGTCGTCGTGCCGGCATCTAACTCACCACAATGTGTGTGGTGGGTGGTAAGATGGGATAACAGTAAACCCCCCCACTCACACACACACACACACACAGACTCGTTTTGAGAGCGCCAGCGAATCAGGGGAAATCTCTAAAGTACATGGTCCACAAAGCACTCAACTCAAATTCGCCACTCACCGTCACTTGCACTCACAGAGAGAGAGAAAGAGCGTGAGAGAGAGAGCGAGTGCGAGTGCGAAAGTGAGTGCGAAATTTGAAGCGCTCACTGTTGACGCCTGCGCCAACTGTTGCCCGTCGACGTCGACAGCGACGGCGACAGCAACGACGCGACGCGACGCGCCGCGACGGCAACAAGAAGCTCGCATCGAATTGTTGTCGGGCATTTATGTTGCCTACTTTTTAGCGCGGACTCTTGGATGCTGCTCCAAATGCTCTAAAAGCTGCTCGCTGCTTACTGCTTACCTTGGTGCGCACTTTGCGGTAAATTCAGTTTTTATTTTTTTTTTTTTTTTTTTTTTAATTTCGGCTTTTGTTTTGAATGTTGTTTCTAGCCGCTTTTTTGAGTTGTTATTGAGACATCAGAAAAAGTGCTGTGCTTGTGTTGTGGCTGCCACAAATAGAGCGAGCAACGAAAGCAACTGAAAGAAGGGCAATGACAACTGCATCTTAAAGTTCAAAATAATAATGAGGACAATGATGATGATGATGTGGCAACATCTGCTGTGTCTAGCATCTAGCGTACTTATTACGAGTATTTATGTCTACTTCGAACCTGGCCTAAGCCTATTGATTTTGTGCGCTGTTGTTAACTTTAAGATTGTTGGTTTGTCCCTTGAAAACTTGCGTTGGCATCGACAGCACAAAACTCATAAGACGGCTTCGCGACAATCAAGATAGCTCTACTTTTATTCTGATCAAATTCATTTCAAGTACTATGGCATTTATCTAAAATTGTATAATACTATTAAATTGAAAAATTCATTTTTTTTTTTAACAAAAAACGAGCTGAAATTGTTTTTTTTTTACATTTTACAACTTTCTATTTCCATGGCAATTATTGTTTTGATATAATCATTTTTTCCTAAGGTAAGCTCAATTATTATTTAGTGATATATACTTAGTAAATAATAAAAACAATTAATTTATCAAGTATTTTATGCCTTTTAATTAAATACTTAATTTATAAAGAAGTATTTTTACATTTGGAATAAACTGGGTAGATTTGTAGATTGTGAATTGCTGGAGTGCTTCTCATAAAATCGTATAATGATTTATGAACATTATTTACATAAACAGAAGTTGCCTCATTATCATTTTGTTGTTATCGAAAAACGAGCTGGAATTGTTTTCTTAAATCAATTTTATTACCGTGCTCATCAACTTCCCCTGAAGTTAAGCAATACATAATTTTATTTATTTAAGATTTTAATTTTAATATTTTGAATTAACCAAACTTGGAATTCGGATCGTGAAAAATTTGTAGAATGTACCTGACAATTAATAATTTTTTTAATAAAGTAAACAACTTTGCTATTGATAAATTGTAATTGCTGCCCTCAGTTGTAGTATCAATATCTCAATTTTACAATCGGTTCTTAATAAAGCAAGTCAATTTTTTATTACACCCCCTCCCTCTCCATACAAGTATATATCACCTATCCCACTCACCCACTTATTTTATGTCCTTATCAATTTCTCAGCCAGTTGTTGTCAAGTGCCTGTCATATCAGTATTTACACATATTTGCTGTAGATTTGCAAATTGTTTTGGCAAATTTGCAGCTATTTTGTAAGGCATGCCAAGAGGTTGACAAGACCCCAATTCCGAGCCCCCAAAACCCGAACCCCAACCATAGTGTCAGCAGTCTCTCATCGTCCCCGACTCCTGCACACGCACAATACGCACAAATTTACCGTTACACAAGTGTTGTCAACACATGCGAGTGTTGGTGGTTGGGGAATTGGCAGAGAGTTGGCTGGAGGATTGGCGGGACGGGACGGGGCGGGGCGGGGACGCAACACATTCCAGTTCGCCCACACACTCGCACACATAAGCATATGGCCGATACGTAACAGGCCGCAAGTTATTACAAAAAAAAAATAAAATAAAAAAAATTCATGAAGAAAAAAAGAAGGGAAAGAAAAGAAAAAATGTAGCATACTTTCTCGGGCGCGCCAAAAAGAAATTGCAAAGCGACGCGACGCAGACGACAAAGTTGTTGTTGGCATTTGGCAAACATATTTTCGCAAATGTTATAAATAATTTTAAACACACACCTTGCCCAGCCCTCCTTAAAAATCGAGATATGCCACATGTCAGCCCGGGGTCAGGGGTCGTTCTGGTAGCAACAGCTACAGCAACAGCAGCTACATCCACGACCCTTGGCGTATTAGTGTCGCATTGACACGTAAATTGACATGAAATTGAATCAATGCTGTAATATGTCCTTGGGGGGCAGCGACATACACCCCACACCCCGTGGCCCATGCCACACATCCCAAAGCCCTGAGGCCGCAGTTCTCAGCTCTCTGTTCTCAGTTCTCAGTCCTCAATCGACATTGTCAGGGCCACGGACAAGCAAGGACGATGACTTTAAAATTTCCTTTTGCCAGCCAAATTGAGCTGTAGGCCTCCCCCAAGGGGGCGACTGCGACTGTGACTGTGCAAATTTGTCTGTCTGTCTGCATGTTTGATTATATGTACTAAATCATTTCGTTTTTGCAAGGATAAAGGAAGAAGGGCAACGGAAGGAAGGGGACACACCCAACGAGTTTATCAAGTTATTTAAAGACACAATGCTTAACCCTTTGGGGCGTTTACATATTGCTTAAAGCGCCCCACATAAAAAAGCAACCAGAAAGCAACAAAAAAATAAAAAAAAGCCAACCCCGGCGAGTAAATGAAACATAAAAGGAAAATTAACTTCAAATGCAACTCATATGCGTGCCAAAGTTATTTATGAAATTGTTCCGTAAGTAAGTGCGAGTGTAGCAAGTCAGAATTCAAATTAAGTTTGGCAGCACTATCGATAATTGGGATAACTTTATTAACAATTACAACAATGTTCTTTGGCATAAATCAACTAATTGACTTTTTTATTTGAATACAAGTGAATTGTAATATTCTGGAGAATAACGCCGTCAAAATATCGTTAACTGTTTAGTTGAACAAATTAATATGCTAAAAATCCTTTAAAATTGTAAATCTCATTGAATTTATCAGTGACTTTAGTTTCATCGAGATGCTTATTCTTAGGTAAACTAGGGGAGGATAAACGAATAATAAGAAAATATACATATGGCAATAAAAAAAAGCATAATTTTTTTATATTTGCATTTAATATGGTATAAAAGGACCTTTAATATATGTAATGTGAAAATATAAAGCATTTACTGCAAGTACTCGTAAGAACTTTTATATGTATTCCTATACAGGACTTAAATTCCGATTATTCACCTAATTAAAAATTTCACTGAAAAAATATTATTTTACTCTCAATAATTCAATTGTAATAATAAATAATAATTAAATAAGCATTTATAATATTTTCTTTGACTGCAATAAGTTAAAAGAACTTATGTGAAACTGATTGTAATGTTAAATTTAAAACACGCTTAAGTACTATACGATTGTTATTTTTGCTTCCATCGAAATTGGCAAAACATAAGTACATAATTAAGATTGCCTTCTGCACAAAGTTGACTCCGAATTGTATCAACAAAATACTCGTAAGTACTTATAAGTATACACTAATACAGATTTAAAGGAATAATGCCCCAAGTGAGCACACAAAAAAAAAAGAAGGAAAGCGGTGTGAGTATGTGTGTGTGTGTGTGTGTGTGTGTATATATGTGTGTGAGTAATGATGAAGTGCGTGGTGCGCACTTTGATCTTTGCCTTCTTCTTTGTGAGGCAAACAACACATAAAGGGCAGAAACGGGCAAAAGGGTTTTAAATAAATACGAGTACTCCAAATCTTAAAAAACTGCGCTCCTTGTTGGATCGAGCAATTGCGGGGCAAGTGAAGACAATGCGCTGTAAAATGAATTCAGGCTGAAAATTCATTTAAAACATTAGCGCCCGCACACACACTCGCACACACACTTACAGTCGCTATGTAATTATGCACACATGCGTCTACTTTCCGATGGGTTTTATGACATAAATTACATCAAGCACAAAATTTTAATATAATTTTCACTAAAAACTCGCGAGAAACTTTTTTAGTTGCTTCTGTTGCTGCTGCTGCTGCTGCTTCTGGTTCTGCTGTTGATAATGATGATGATGAAGGCAACTTCAAAAGGCTAAAAATACAGACACCAACACACACACACACACAGTGACACACGCACACGTGGCATAGAGAGGGTCGTGCGTGTGTGAAACAGGATATCCGTTGCGGAAGTTACAAATTTTCCACTTTCCACACTCATGACATGGCTCCAGGCACCTTGCACTCTAGGGCAAGGAGAGAGTAGCATCAGCGAGGGGCGAAGGCGGAGGGGCATGGCACTAATGTGCCCTGCTTACGAC
Source organism: Drosophila suboccidentalis (assembly GCA_037043435.1). Classification (NCBI taxonomy): domain Eukaryota; kingdom Metazoa; phylum Arthropoda; class Insecta; order Diptera; family Drosophilidae; genus Drosophila; species Drosophila suboccidentalis. The sequence continues at coordinate 1,609,428 of JBAMBK010001066.1, read as the reverse complement.
GCCATTTTATATTTATTCCGTTCCATCAAGAAAAGCACTTGGCTGCCTTTTTCTGCCAGCTCAACTATTTTCCCGGGGAGCAGGAACCAACGTAGAGTCCTTTTAATCATTTGGCAAACTTTCTGTGACACGCAGCACTCGAGAGTCAACTACATTTTGTGTATGCCAAAAACTACTCGGCACACACACACACACGTACACTCACACGTACACTCACACGTACACTCACACGCACACATGGATAGTGTTTTGACTGCCTTTTAGTTTTTAATGTAATTTGAGACACTTTTTTGCTGTTGTGTCACTTTGCAGTTTCGGCTCGCAAGTGCGAAAAGTTGGCGTCAAAGTTTTTCAAAAATTATTTTCCCAACGGGTTTTCCAGGAGCATTTTCCTGCTTAACAAAACTCATTGAAGAACTCGAAATAAAAAACAATAAAATCAAAATGGAAGAGGAAATGCATAACATATTATATATTTTATTTCTTTCAAGCTCTTTCTTTTTTTTGTCTTTACTTGTATATAATCTCTAAGCACTGTTCGAAAAATTCAAATAAATGAAAACATAAATTAGTAAATACATAGGTATTGCTTTCAAAACAATTTTCTACAAAAGGCTTTAAATTAATGCTTTTCTTCAATTTTTAATTAACTCAAATTATTTATTCAAAACACTTTTTTTAAAAAAACTAAAAATTGAGCCTAAATATAAATTTGAAAAAAAAAAAAAATTTAATTACAAATGCTTATCACGTCATAATTTGATGCAATAATATGGTGAATAACTAATAAACTAAAACTTCACAGGCTCATAAATAATAAACTTTAAATTCTTCATAACTTTTGTCTTCGGTTAAATATAATGAAAAATAAAAAAATATTTAACTAATATATTTCCAAAAATTTAAATAAACAAGTATTTTGCTTGCGTTAAATTTAGATATTTTAAAGACTGCAATTTAAATGTGAGTTGTTTTACCTTGCATTAAATACTTTTGAATAAAAAAGAAAATCAATTTTAGTTTTATAAAAACATTGCTGTAATTATATAATTATTTGCTGGCTGTAAGAAAGCGTAAGAGCTAAAATTTAAATAAATAAAATTTTCTTTCATCAAACTAAACACAACTTTCGATGCTTGTTAAAATATTGCTGAATATATATTAAAAATCCAACTAACAATTGGCTCAGTTCGCTCAGTTCGAACAACTCAGTGTTTTTTCCAAAAAAGGCAAAAACCTAACTAGGGAAAAGCGAGAGTGATAGAGACACTGAGCCACTGCACCACCGAGTGAACGCTCCGTTCACCCACTTGCCGCCTCATAAATTTCATAGCGAAATTGTTAAATTTTAATAAAATCAAAGCGTATCAAACGAGATTTGTTCACCAGGCGACAGTGACGGCAACGGCAACGGCGACGGCAACGGCAACGGGAGCTCGTCTTGTAGTCATCTGTGGCATCATCGTCCTTGTTGTCGTTATCCTTGTTCACAGTCTGGTTCTATCGCGTGTTTATTGTTGCAACAGTCGCGTCGAGCGCTTTAAAATAAAATAATTTAAGGCAACGCCTGCTGTTCTCTTCTGTTCTGTCAGCAGTGTCAGGGGTTATAATAGTCGTACGAGGGGTTATCGAGGGGTTGTTGGATAGACCCTTTCCATCGATGCTCAATGCGCGCATCCTCGAAGTCGACGACAACGACGACGACGACGACTTTGCAGCCGTTTTGTGACTCGTTAAAGGATTAAAATCATTTTAATGGATTTTTCAAGCTGTTGTTTTGTTTTATAATTGTCGCCTCTATTGTGTCACTGTCTCTCTAGTCAGTGTGTGTGTGTGTGTGTGTGTGTGTATGCATTATGGGCGCATAAATAGGGCACACAATCCTGCACTGCAAATTGACAAAAAACAAAAAAAAGGCAGCGCGAATCTGTTCGCACGCCTGTCCAACAGGACTCTGCGCCTGGCTGCCTGCTCATTTGTCATTATCCTTATGCTAATGTCTTCGGGGTGGTAATGACACCACGATTCCTGTGCTCTCGGGCACGAAATCTAAGCCAAAGCATGAAACAAGTGCAGCCACGACTAACCATAACAAAATCAAACTTTTTATTTTCCAAACTTGTTGTCGACTAATAAAAATATTTAATTAATTTTGTTTCAAATTCCAAAAAAAGTTAACATTGTTCAGAAATTACTTAATATCGTTTTTTAACTGCCAACAAACTGGTTTAGAGTTAAAGTTGTGCAAGAATGAAAGGATGTTGATCAATATGAGAATATTCAATTCAAAAGTGAAACCTGTTTTGCCATATTTTTCAAGCCAACATAGCTTGTGTATTTATAGTTATAGTTAACAGGAATTACAAAGCTGTATTACCTTAATGGTCATTAAAGTTGTATTTTCATATTCTCTTATATACGTATATAAATATTAAAATATTATATTATTCATCAAAATATAAAATATAAAAAAAAAAAAATAGAAACAGACACAAAATACAAATTTTTATAAACTGCTTAGAAATTAAAGCTGAATTTTAAAATTTCCAATTTATTTCATTTATATTTCTGGCCCAATTTTTATCGAAATCAAAAATTTGCTACAAAACTTTAATTAAAAATTTAATTTTAAAATCTACTGTGATTATTTAAAATAATTTACAACTGTTAAATTCAGCAACAATTTGATCCACGCTTTTCGATTTCAAACTTGAAATATTTGTTAGCCTCGGGGTCTGCTTTTCTGTCAACTCGACATTAGCCAGCTTAGCCCGTATAATAGTCATATTAATTTACAAACGAGCTTGTGAAAGTCAAGTCATCCTCTAATCCTTCTATCCTTCTAATAAGTAGCCATCGATACCTGCGCTAACGAGCACGAAACGCTTGCGGCGATGCAAACTCCCCCATTCGGAAAGTATGTGAGAGGGTATCATGATGTCGACGATGTCGACGGGTTACGGGTTACGGGTTACGTACCTGGCAGCTTGAAGGGCAATCCGGCCATAAGTGGATCTGGGCCAAAGCGTTGTGGTCCAAAGGCGAACGGATGGAAACCCTGATGACGCACCTTGGAACGTGGCTCTCGGGGACCATCGACAGTCACCTTGATGGCCTTCGTGTAGGTGGCGATTTGTATGGGATTCGTTGAGATGACAATTGTCAGCGTAAAGCTTTTACCTAAAACAAAACCAGAGAGTGTGAGATTTTAATTAGCTCGCATTCCACTTTCCACTTTGCTCGTACAAACGAACCACCAACAAAAACATCATGCTCTTCTTCAATTGAGTTACTGGGAAATTCCAAAAAATACATAGGTGAGTGGTAAGGGTTGAGGGGGTTCACCCTCAAGCTATTTTCTTAAAAATTTATCAATTTTCTATGGATCTGGTTGCCATGACACTCAGTCAGCACATGGAAATTAAAGTTCAGAATTCTCAAATTGGACTCCATGCAAAATTAACCCCAACTGAATTGGCAAAAGTTACACAAAATTTGCGCGAAATTATCATCAAAAATGAAGCTGGCAAACGAGCACCCAAAAGATTTCTGCACTAGCTGACTGAATGACTGAACGACTGAATGAGTGAATGAATGAATGACCATTCAAATATGAACAAACACAGAGCGATTGCCAAATGCAGTGAATGCCACGCGAAAGAGTGAATGCAATATTAAGTAAGTAGAATGCGGCGACTTTGACATAGCAACTACTATTGTGGCTTTGTGCTGTTGGCCCTGTTGGATCTGCTGGCCCTATTGAGCCCAGGCCCAGGACCCAGGGTTGCCATAACAGCCACGTCAATGGACTCCATAGACAGCTCGCCAAGCTCAGGCATGCATATTTCGAATATTCATAAACTTTCAAAAGTTAAAAGCGAACAAGATAGGTACTGCGAATGAAATTGGAAATAAGCATAAGTATTGGAGTGGGCAAAATCTGAAATCGACTCGGGGTCGTTCTTCTTGACTTTCCAAACCCAGCCCTTAAAGGGGCGCGAATATGAAATTCATGGAGCAAACACTTCGAATGCCAAACGCTTCAGTTAATGAACTACGTTGAGTGTGACGCCAGTAGATTGAACAGACTCAGAGGTAATCTTACATACACCATTGTTACTTGATGAGCTCGGAAATTATTATTTATTGTCAGTTAAACAAAATTTAATAATAAGAAAAAAATTTGTGAAAATAAATTAAAAAAAAATATATATAATTTTTCTAGAAATGTCTAGAAATTGTACATATCAATTATTATATCGAATAGAGGATTCACAAATAAATAAATCGAATAAACTGACTCTGTCAGTTAATATTAATATCTTTTATTTCTAATTTATATTTCTTTATATTTCTAACAAAGTTCAATAAAATATTTGCTGCCGCATTAAGAAATTAAATACGAAATCGTATTGGCAAGTTTGTCATATTTATATAAAATATTATCAGCACTGCATTCACTCAACAATATATTATATATACATAGATATTAAGTAAATATTTTGAATTAGTTTGACAATTTCTCATATATTTTATGAAAGCGACATTAATTGAAAAATGGAATTTAGAATATAATATCACAATCTCTACAAAAATATCTATTACTTGTGGTATATTGATTATATATAATAAAAATTAATTATTATACAATTGCGTTTAATTTTGAATCAGTTATCTTTTATGACTTGCATTTTATTTTCATATTTAATATTAAGATGGATTTAAAGACCACACAAATTTCCAATAAAACTATCTGAAAAGTTATCCATGTTCACATACTATCATATCTTCTGAATTTATTGATCTGTCTAATATTTTATTTTCACATAACTGTCATAATTGTCATATTAAAACAATGTTATATTGGTTGAAAGTCTTTGTTAATAATAGAAAGTTGCATTGCAGTATTACTTGGGTTATCCATTTACCACAAAGTGCTTAAATTGTACACAAACAATATGCTGGTATCACATTCGTCTCATATGAACTTGTCCCACACTCAAACACATACACACAACACAATTTTATAGGCTGACAAATGCGTAACTCATTTGCAAGTTTACGGTCTATATGAACGCCATTTTGTTGGCACATTTGAGTTAACAACAAGAAGAACAACACGTGAAAAGCAAACAAAGTTCTTAGATTAATATTAAATTAAACGAAGCATGCAAAAAACGCAAAGAGGGCGGCAATCATTAGGACAGGGGGCGGCCTAAACAGTCCATAGCCAAACCAACACACAAAAATATTGCCAGCTTGAGGCAAGTGGCAAATGGCAAATGGCAACAACAGCAGCAGCAGCGGCGAAGAAGAAGAAGAAAACCCCAAGAAACCTACACAAGAAAACAAATGAACATAAACAGGCGAAACGAACCAAGAAAACCAACAAAATGAAATGAAACTTTTTTAATTATGCGCCCTTAGCGTCCCAGCCAGACGAGCAACAAGCTAACACAGGGGTGGGAGTGCAAGGCGAGGGAACAGGGTAAGGAATGTAAAACGAATGGTGGGAAGGGGGAAGGGGGAAGGGAGGGTCTACCAAACGTCAACAAACTAACGAGATGGTAAAAAGAGACGCAGCAGGCACAAAGTGGCTAAGACAAAAGACACGACGACGGCATTTTCGCCAAATGAGCAAAAATTGCAAATAAATCTGTTGCTGTTAGCCATTTTGTGCAGTGTCGGCCAACAGTCGACACTGTGGGTGAAAGAGGTGGGCGTGGCAGCAACAGCAGCAGCAGCAGCAACGGCGACAAAGAACTTTGCTGCTAATAAGATGAAAACCATTAAAAGTCGACACAAGTCGCGTCCGTTGCAAGCCAAAGCGAAGCTCTTGATGGCCAAAAGGGGCGGAACAGAAGGGGGCTGGGTCGCCGGGTTAAAATTTTGTCATTTTCGCAACAAAGCAAAAATTATCACCACTTTGCAAAAGGCGACAACAACAACGACAACGACAAGGACAAGGAGAAAGCTGTGCACCCTTTAAAAGGCCAGCACAGCACACATATATAGTACATACATACATACTATATATATATATACCTCTGTACATACATATGTATGTGTGCTTCGTACAGACGCTAAGTGATTTTAAAACAAAGTTTTTCAAACGTTTAACGTTACGATTTTGCCGAGTGTAATAGAAAATTGTTCCGTTTAGGTCGCCTGCGTTTTAACTTTCGATGCTGATAATGAAGAAAAGCCAGAAGAACTCTGACTCTAACTCTGACTCTGACTGTGGCTCTTAACAAGGGTTTGTTCGTAGGCAATTTAATGGCAATGCCAGCACCACCCAACCACCCAACCACTGAAGTTATAGCTGTTGCTGTTGCTGTAGCTGCTGTGCTAATGTCGTTAGTAGCATGGCGCCATAATTATAATTTGACATAAGACAAGAAGTCTGAGGTTGACAACAGAATGACATTTTAAATACACACTCGGCATTGCCTGGCAGTGTCGACACTGAACGGACAACCCTCCACAACATCTCGACACCTCATCAGCCCCACCTCCCCCCTCCTCCTTATTTACCCCACCTATCGACCTTCCTACCTAGAACTGTACCTACCCCATTAAGCAGTCGCTCATCTCGGCTTGATTGTGCGTATTTAGACACTTAACAGATCATAATTTTAACACTTTGCCTAATGCCCACAGAAAGTTGAGGAGCTGGCACATTTAGTTAGGGATAGAGTCTGGCATTTGAGTTCTTAAATATAGAACAGTATATCAAATAAAAGTAATGGAATGAATTATAATACTTCAATATATACAAATAAAATATTATAGTTACTAAAGTTTCTATCGGAGACTAAATACCAACAAAATTATTATATTAAATTTTTATTAAAATGCTTACGGAGTAAGAGTAATTTTAAAATAAAAAAGTTATTACCAAAATTGGTTTACATATGCACTAATGTAACAAAATCCTTAAAGAGCAATACAAAAATAAGAAATAGGAAAAATAAGAAAAAGTAAATAAACTAAATAAAATTATCTCAATAATTTCCCGTCAATAAACAATTTCTTCACTTTGAGTAACCTTTCATAAATATATTAAATTTCTAAAAATATAGGGAAAACTAAATGCAGACAGATATGAGTACAAGTGTAGTTTCTTCTAACATTGGGATGGAACAACATAACTCCAAATAATTTAAAACTGAATAGCTGAATTATTACAACAGTGCAGCTGTACTAAATAAAAATAAATAAAGATTTGAACTCGATAAAATAAGAATTAGGATAATTTTCCAAAGAACAGACATATTTGGTATATAATGAAGTGGATAATAATCTTAATTTTATATATTTTACACACTGATTAGTCTCTCTTCAATATAAATAAAAGATAGATAAAGTATCTAGTCAACTTCTACCCCAAATGTATCCTTTTATGAACACTTTGAGTTCACCTCAGAAAACAACACAAAACATATTCCGTTTTTTCTATGCTTATGTGTTCTTGCCAACTTTAATAATCTCTAAGAACAGTTAGAGGAGCTTTTAAAATTAACATGAATTGGGAAAGAGAGCCTTATGAACTATTTTATGTATTGAATATTTTTACTCTCCCAAAGTAATACGAGTCCTGTTTGTAGCTAAACAAAGGACTTTCACTGCGTCCATTGTAGCGCGCGCTTTTAATCGCAGCAAAGTCGCGTCTGTTTAAGCTTCTTTTTCTCTATCCACCTACTCTGTATCTGTATCTTTGTATGTGTATCTTTGTTTTTGTTTCTGTATCTCTGTCTGTATCTTTTACTCCTGCTTCTTTCATTTTAGACTGTTGTCTGCCATAAATATTCATATGTTTATTTTATACGTTTTGGCAACAAAAACGCTGCACTTCTTCCTGTCTTTTGGCTGCCTTCACTTTCTCTGCCCAGTATTCGGTACTTACTACCCAGTAACCCGGTATCTATAGTACTGCCCGAGTACCCACTACCCGTTTCCCGCTCCTCAATAGCCGTTTGCCCTTTTTCGGTTCGCTCATGATACATTTGTTGTTGTTGTTTTCAGCTTTTCGCATTTGTCGCCGCTTTCGCTGTTGGCTTTTGGCTTTTGGCTTGTGACGGCGAAAGGGAGGGAAGGGGTAAAACGGGGCTCAGGGCATGGTTTAATAATCATAAATTTTAACCCTTTTTAGCGCGACTTTTGGCCCTTGTTGTTGCTCTGTTGACATCCGTTTTGTTCTTTGGCAGCCGTTTAACCCGATTTGTAATACATGGCCCAAGGGCAGTGTCAACGTAGCTGTTGTTGTTGATGTTGTTGTTGATGTTGTTGTTGTTGTTGTTGTTGTGCTACCATTGATCAACGCAAAAGTTTCCCAAATGCCAACACAGACGAACTGCAGCAGCAGCGGCCCAAAAAGGAAATTAAATTTCCAACAAAGTCAAAAATTATATTGGCAATAAATGAAGACGCAGCAGACGCGACGAGACGCGACGAGACGCACCCTGCAATTACGTTGCTCCTTGAATCAGAACCTGATGGTGGTGCTACTGGTGGTGGTGGGTTCACCCACTAAGTATACGCTTATGTGCCAAGGATGCGACGCCAAACAGGAAGCCGGAATCGACGTTTATTAAAACGGAAACTCGAGACAACTGTGCGGCGGCAAAAGAAAAAAAATACGAACATGAAGATGAAGATGGAGACGACAAAGATGAAAATGAAGATGAAGACGAAAACGAAGACGATGGCGATGGCGATAGCAAGGACATAATTCTGGCAAACAATGTCCTTGGGCCATGGCTGAGCTGATGCTACCAAACTGATAAGCCTGCTTCCCTTGTCGTCGTACAATACGATTTTCGTCCTCCCTCCCAGGATGCTAGACCCAGAGCCAGATATGAAGCCAGCCTTCAAAATGACCAACGGCATTAGAGCCAAAAAGGCCGCTAAATTGCAATTTTAAGATTTAAGCGTGAACAATAAATGTCACATAATCTGTAAGTAGCTAAATAAAAGCGCCCGCAGCCGAATCTGACTCCAAACAGGACCTGGATCTGGATCTGGATCTGGACCTCAACCGGGGTCGAGGTCGTAGTCGATTTCGTTTCCCTGCTTGCTATTTAATTTAATTTATCGCATTTTAAACAGACGACAAACAATAAAGTGAAAGCAAAAACGAAAGCAACACCAAAATAATACAACAAATTTATTTGTTGTTTCCTTTGGTCGGTTTTTAGGCCTGACGCATTGATTGCGGCTTTGTCTTTTATGTTCTCCACTCACCAGGAGGCGGAGTTGGAGGCGTGAAGTCGCTTGCCCCATAAATCTATCTGTGCAACATCACAATTTGTAGACGCTTCAATTGATAAGCAATAAAGTTAAATAAAACAGCTCGGTGAAAATGTTTTCATCTATTTGGTTAGAACATATTTTAATAGTATTAACACATGCTGAGATCCCAAGTTGTTCAAATGATATATGCGTTGAGAATTTTAAATGATAAAATCAAAAAAATCCACCTAGGAGGAAGAACTTTTATATTTTATTGATCCTTGAAGCAAAATAAGCATGAGATGAAATTAACATATGAATCTCTAAGATATTTTAAAGCTTGTATCAATTATTTCCCATTTGAGGGTAACCCACTCTTTTCCAAATAAAAGGATATTTTTCCGATATGGCTTAAATATGAGTAAATAAGTAAAATATTATTGAGTTTTCAGATATTTTCAGGACCGTCAATTCCGTCTAAAAACAAAGATCCAAGAAACTAAAAGAGATATGTTAACCAAATTTAGTGGTAATACTTCTATAGTGTTTGCAAATGGAGAATATCTTTAGATTTTTTAAGAGAGCCCAGACTAACGATTAGCAATTCTCAAAACATTCTTCACGATCGGAACATAAACCTTTAAATTTTACAGAATAGGAACAGGGTCTCTTACAGTACGTTTTTCTCGACCAAAGTCTTCCTACTAGTACTAAATTAATTTTCTTTTCAAGGGAAAGAAATATACAAAATAAGCATAGATTTTTGTGAGCTATTACCTGATTTAATGAAGAAAAACAAAATATATGCAAATTCTTTCTTTGGGTATACAGAATTTCAAAGTAATAGTCGAAACTTCTATAGAAGTTAAGGAAAGTGTTTGCTCAATCAGCATCTCTAACTAACAGACCACCACTTCTGCTGTTCGCATTTAGATAATTAGCCATATTTTTGAAAGTTGTAACTTTATATATTTGGGCTGCTTTCTTAGTGTTCTGGTAGCTCACACAAAACCAGTTATATTTCCTTCTCTTTCTCTCGCTCTCTCTGTCTCTCTCTCTATCTCTCTCTATCTCTCTCTCTCTCTCTCGATCCAATCATTTGCTGTTGTGTTTGTCACCTGTGACCCGATGCGGGTAAGAAAAGCCTATGACACATTTCATTATACAAATATCAATTAAGCCCACTGCAAATACTAATTGTAAGTGTGTGCGAAGGACATTTGCTACCACTACCGAAAATAGCAACAAGACGTACATCACACACACACACACACACATACGTGCATACACACACACATACAATGTATCTTCCATTGCCTTTAGAGTGGCATAAGGGCTGACTCAAGGCTGCAAATGTTAATGAAAATTAAAAATTCAACATCAAACTGAAGGACGACGGACGACGGAGAATCAGGACGGAAGAAGGAAGGACGACACAGGATTCGTCGTCGACATCAAACGAGCTGGCGAATGCACCAAAAGAACCAAATTCACTTCCAGATCCCCATGGACGGGGGAGGGATTTTACTCTAAAAAGAAGTGTTAATGTGTTATCTGATTTATTTATGTTAAGCTCATGTGTGTGTGTGTGTGTTTGTGTGTCTACACAAGTGTTGGCGTGTGTGTGTAAGTGTGTGTGCTTGTAAATTGCTTGAATTTGTGGAAATCGTGACTTCAATTAAATTCCATTCGATACTCAAGGAATTTTCAACTGATGATGCGCAAGTAATTTCGGAAATTGGATATTGTATGCCAAGTGCAAACAAGCAAACAACACACACAAACAAACTGCACACATATGTATGTTCACATATACACGCATGTACATATGTCTGTTTGTCTGTGTGTGTGTACTTTTGTATTAAATCAAATTTTAATTGCGCATACTTGTCTCTCGGCAAATATTTGCAGCGAGCTCGCCGCCTTTGACTCGGCTGCTCTCTGCTAGCCAAAATGCTTTAGCGACAAGGAATTTAAGGCACCAACCAGCCAACCACCAACCAACCAAACACACACACACACACACACAAACACACACACACACACACACACACAGTTAGTCACCAATGCTCTGCAAACATACATTATGAGCAAACAAACAAACAAAAAACGAAATTTTAATGCACAACACAATGATCTTTAAATGCCCTGGCCATATGTCCCATATCGTTATTATTTAATATATTTACTATATATAATTAATAGTTGTTACTAGTAACTGTATAGGCATAAAGATATTTAGCTATTATCTTATTCTTGAAATTTTCACAATTAAACTAAGAAATGTATATAAGGGTATATAATATATAGTATATAATATATAGTATAGCTAAAAAGCTTATTCAACTACGAAGTAAAAAGTTTTTAAGTGGCTTGAAGGTGATTAAAATGATGACTAGTCGAATATTTTAGAGTTATCTGCCATATTTTTATACCCTGAGGGGGTACATTAAGTTTGCTCAAAAGTATGTAACAGGCAGAAGGAAGCATCTCCGACCCCATAAAGTATATATATTCTTGATCAGCATCAACAGCCGAGTCGATATACCCTTGTCCGTCTGTCCGTATAAACGAAAGGATCTCAGAGATGGTAAGAGCTAGGACCACCAAATTTGGAATGAAGATTCCTTATTATGTCAGGCAATATCGGTTTATGTTAAAATTTTGCCACGCCCACTGTGGGGGGCGTAAATAATCCAAAACTTAGATCACCTTTAACTTAGAGCTTTAAGTTAAATTTTTAAATTCTTTTTATGCTAAAGGGTGTAGGAACATGCCCAAAAACTAATCACCCATTTTCATCAAGATTGGGCCATAAATAGTGAAGATATTAAGAATTTTGTCAATCATTATTTAAATGCAATTCTATAAATAGAATTAATGATCAGTTAATTCAATTTATATTTACTCTGCCAGAATGTATATTGAGTATGTAACTATATCGAGTTTGCCTGTCGAGGTGATAAGTTTTCGGCAAGCAAACCGGGAGATCGCGGTTCGAATCTCGGTATGGGCGGTGCAGACGATTTGTTGTAATTATTAAGTATTTTTCCTTTATTTAAATCTTTTTAATGCTAGAGATACGCACCCGTGCGCGAGGAGTCGTGGGTTCGATTCTGGATTAATGAACCATTATTTTTTTTATTTTTTACTTTTTTTTTATATTTTATTTTTAATACATTTTTAAAATATCGTGCAAATTGGTTCAAATCACTAATTTATATTTTAAATGTATGTAGCTGCCAAAAAAACGTTAGGTCAATAATTAAGGATTATTATGGGAATTGCATGGGCATCAAATCTTCGGCGTGCCGCGGCCTAGGCTCAGGGTATATTACTGTCGAGTGCACTCGACTGTTTCGCTTGTTTCTTATCGAACAGTCACTGTTCATGTTTATTCGTATTTGAATATATTTTCAATGATTACACTCCCTTTAAAGCTACTTTGTAGCATGTTTTGCCAGATATATATGTATTATCTTTTCAAAAAGCAATTTAAATATATGTAGGTAAATATTATGATTCCATTATTTTTAGATGTATGCAATGTAGTTTAAAGAATTTGGTAAATTCGTTTCAATTTTTTTACAAAATGACTTTTCAAGATACGATAGAAAAGTAAACTTCAATGTATGTGCTACTTAAAATTAAATAGTCTAAACCAATTAATTAAAGTAACAAGACATTTGAATTTTGAACCCTTAAAATATACATTTCCAAAATGTTGTGTATACGTGTAATTTGATTGACATAATGATTTTAGTTTTCACACTTTCTAGTAGTTTTTTAAAAACAGATATGATTAGAGAATCATTGACATGATTTTGTGCGGTTATGAACCATTAACATTTTGATACGCTAATGCGTAATTTAATATATTATTATCTGACATTCTAGCATCCTTAAAAGTTGATGCACTAGTCACTATTCAATATATAAAGCCCATTCAAATTTAGATTTACTAACCAGCTCAGTTTTTCGTATGCATATCAACAAATTGCCCATAATTTACACTCTTTCTTACATCTGTTAGGCAGTTCCTAAAAACTGTTTCAATTTGGTTTTATCAAACGTTTTGTTGAAATCTGTATATCAGTTAAAAATACAATACTTGTTCTTTTAATCATTGTTGCAGTTTAACCCAAATTTAACGAAATCAATATTTCAAGCTGTTTAAAGAGCTCCAATCGTTGACTGAGTGGAAGGGATAATCCTTGGGCCCGGACTAATGTTGAAATAAGTAGAAAGTGTTGGTCGGGCCATTTACTTGTAGTCGTTTCTAAGCGGCTGCCTTGCAAATCTGTCAAATGTCAGCGCCAGCAGCGACGGGTTAACGTCGACGTTGACGTTGGCTCATTAAAAAAAATATATAAATGTGTGTATGTATGTAGAGAATAAACTCTGGCTTAGTTTGTCTCAGTTTTGGCGGCTGAACGTACTCTCGGCTGTAGTTGACACCTGGGAAACTTTTGCTGGGCGCACAAAATGGCGACGTCGGCCTCTGTGCAACCATTTTGGCCGGGTGTTTATCACATTGCTGCTATTAATTAAGCTTAACGAGGTTACCGTTCGCAACCACACCCAGTCAAGCCGTATACTGAGATGAAGAGTAAGCGGGAGAAGGAGAAGGGGAAGGGGAACCAAGGCATCTTGGGCCTTGCTACTGTGTAAATCCCCAGGCAACTTCATAATGAAATTTCGCCCTCATCTCATTAAAAGTCTTAAGCATTTTCTGCCTGCAAATTGATGCGTGCTAAGAGTATGCCAAAAATAAAAAGGGTTCTCAGGGGCGGCTGGCGCTTAGGATCAACAACAGATCAAACTGCCACGCCCATTTAGACAGCTAAATACGAAAAATTACAACGAAATATATGAAAGCCAAAAAAGCAGTCGCCAGTTGCCAGTTGCCAGTTTGCCGGTTGCCAGTTTGCCAGATGGCAGCTGCCAACGCTCTGGCGCATATTTAATTTTTAATGAAGTTTAATGGATGCCGGAAGCTTTAAGATGAAGCACAAAGCTCAACGCAAAGGGCCCAGCGCCAAAGGAACGCAATACGCCCAAATAAGTATGCTAACATATTATTTAGTTGCCAGCTGCCAGCTGTTTCTCAGCTTCAGACTTCAGCCTGCCACGTACAACTGGAAAGCCAACTTTGATAGCTCAGCCAATCCGGAAATACATTTCCTAAGACTTATTGTACCTGATTTTCTTATGTATCGTCGCTCACTTAAAGCGAAAATAGTTTAATTTGTAATTCAACATGAGGCCAAATCTAAACAGCTTTCTGCAGATTTTCATGAATATACAAATGGTAATGTAGTATACATATTGTTCATGTATATACACGTATAATAAAGTGTAGCAGTATACCGTTCATAAATATTTTTAAAAATATATTTATTCAGGCCTGTTCCGAGTTTCACTTTGTACTTTTCAGCATTTAGTGAAATTCATTTGTTCACTTTGAATTTAGAATAAGTGTTTGAAAATGATCGTATTTCGCTTCATCGGACTTAAACTCATCAACTCAAAGTGATACGTATAATAATTCCGCTGAATATCCCCGAAATGGTATTAGAGCAGGTTAAAGAAGTTAAATTCCGACAAATCTTGTCGAAAGTGAAATTCGGAACAGGCCTGATTATACACAAATTTATTAATCTTTTTATTAAATGTGTATGATGACTTCCTAATAACTTATACTAAATATTTTTCAATATCATTTTATGAGTAAATGCAATTTTACAGAAAAATACAAAGGATTTTTTCAAAAGAAAAATATGAAAGTATATCTGAAACATTGCCCTTTACAAATTTCAGTAGAAATCATTTGTTTTGATTTACATTTTTTAATTAGGCAGCTGTTCATTTTAAATCGACAACAGTTCTTGAAATCCTAAATTTATGAATAAACCCCAAGTACTTGTTAAATCTGAGACCTACTAGCAACTAGTACTTTGAAATTTACTTTCTAGGAAACTTTTGCGTTAAAAGTTTTGCATGAATTGATTATCAGTCATATTATTGACTAAATTAATACATTACTATCGGCTTAAAAAAATAAAAATAATAATGAGTAATTGCAATTTTATACAATTTCTTATAGTAATATTATAACACAATTAATTAACATTATCCAAATAATATTAACTAAAAAATGCAAAAAAAAAAAAATGTAATTTAAATTAAATTGCGCGAGGTTCAAACCTTGTCCAACATTTTGATGCTTAGCAGCCTTGAATTAAATTATGCGAAAGATGTAAAATCGCATTATTAAATGAATTTGATAATTCCATTTGACTTAAGGCTAATCAATATTGTATTATTGATAAAGCCCCACTTCTAGCCTGCTTAATAGAGAGAGACAGAAAAGCCAAAAATTGTGCACAAACTCGTAATGAAAGCTGCAATTAACTAATGAATAGCTGTCCACTCATGAGTGTTATTGAATCTTTTGAGGGGTATCTCCCACAGTTCAAGGCATTTCAAATTTTCAAAGCTCAAGTCTCAAGTGGCAAAGGCGTCAGAGGCAACTGAGCGATAAGCACGGCATAATCACAGCGGACGCCAACTTGCAGTTAATTAACATATTGTAAATGCAACAACAACAACAAGAACAATTGCAACAACAACAACAATGTTGCAACAACAAGAAACTAAGCTGATGTTGTTGTTTTTGTTGCTGCTGCTGCTGCTGTTGCTGCTTGTGTTGTTGCTGCTAATGCACTTTGGTAATGCACTTCAAAGTGCTTACACATCAATGTGCAACGTTGAACGTATAGAACAACATGCTGCCTGATGCCATCTGCAATCTGCATGCTGCATGCAACATACATCTCATTTACATGCATATAGCAACAATAATTACATGTGCTCGGCCTCCCCGTTTCCGTTGCCGTCCAGAGAAGATTTTAATTCATTAGTAGACAACGGCCAAATGCATTTCCCATGTGTGTGGATTATGCAGTTTCCGCTTGAATGCAACTGCAGCTGCTGCTGCCGTTACACTTACAGTTACAGATGCAGTTACAGTTACAGTTGCAACAAGCGTCACCGTCGCCGTCGCCGTTGCCGCCATTTTATCTAATTGCGCCCACATTACGCATACGCAGCATAGTCCACATCATTAAAATTACGAGTGCACAAAAATGCAAAGTCCCCTATCGTTCGCCGAGGGCAGTTCAACAGATATTCATAGCATATATCAAAATTATTAGACATCTTTTTTGACATATTTGTAAATATAAAAATATATACAAAACATTTTATTTAATCTTTTTTATTATTAACTAATTTGTATGGATATTTTTAGGGATTTGTCTACTAATGGAGCAGCCCTTGCTAAATTCCATTTAAGCTATTCTATTCGCCGAGGGCTGTTTAACAGATATTTAAAGAATATAAAGAATTATTACAAATATTTTTAGACATTTTGTGTTACTTTAACATGTATAAAAATGTATAGAAAACTTTAAAACATTATTTATTTAATATTAATACATTTGTATGGATTCTTTTAAGACTTGTCTACTTTTGGAGCAGCCCTCGCTGAGTGCTCGAAACTCCATTGAAGCGCATGCTGCACAACCATAAATCGTAGCATACCAAGGGACATTCGGTGTCTGCAGCCTTGACAACTGCAAGTGGCATTAGTTGTAACAACAATTGCAGCATTACTTTTTCTAGTACAGCGGATTTGCATTTGTTTGCTAATTGAAATTAAGCAAATATTTACAAGCACGAGAAGGAGTACCACTGGAGTGGGGACTTGACCCACGTAATCCTTTTGTAGCGCATTACAATTTCTGGAGTGGGCGACCCCAAAAGGGCCGCAACAACAGCGTTCAGATAATTTAAATCCATTTGTACAACATTTGCGCCGCTGCTTTCAACTTTCAGCATCAGCATCAGCAGCAGCTTCTCCGCCTTTTTTCTATGTCTATTTTCCGTATTTTTCTGGTAATTAGTAAGGAAACGGGACAAAGAGCTGAACCGAATCGAAATGTAGATGGGGTCCCCATAATCAAATGTTTAAAAAAAGATTTCCAAGTAAATCCCAAGGAATTATTTGCCACTTGAAACGTTTAAAAATGCCAACAAGAATCTGTCGATGCTGATGAGGGTGTGCCGAAACAAAAAAAAAAACATAAAGAAAAAAATAAATAAAAATTAAAAAAAAAAAGGAGACTGGAAGAGATACGATAGAAAAGGCAACCGAAACGCAGCGAACCCCAAGCGGAAAAGTGCGAAGTCGGGGTCCGTCTGAAGGTTTGGGGTCAGACAAACTTAATGAGCAAATTGTCAAATGCCGCGGCAAAGCGCGCACTTAAACATGCCGGGATCTAGAAAATGACGCCCCCGACAAAAAGAAAAATAACTTGACGAAAAGTAGCAACAAGAAAAAGAGCCCAGATAAAGTAGAAACCAAATAGAACCGAGAGAGAGAGTGAGAGAGACAGAGAGAGAGAGAAAAAAAAGTAAAAGTTGCCGCCGCTGTTGTTAGCCATGTTTGGGGATTTGAATAAACAGTTACGCTGATTTAATTTGGCCCAAGCAAAATCATTGGCGAGGAAAAAATTCTATCACAGTATGTCGTCTGTCACCCTCGATTTGATTTTTAAATTGCGTTCGTGATAAATTGACGAAATGAACAGCAATAACGCCACCAGAAAAAAAAAGAAAAAAAAACGCTGGCAACTGAAAAAATATCCAAAGAAAATTGACAACTGTCAAGACGGCACCCCGAATAGACATATAAAAATTAACTACAGACTACTTATCTTATTTGTTGACGCAGTCAGCACCAGGAGCTATAAGCCAGTCAGACAGTCAGTGAGCCAACAGGCTGGCCCAAGGCCCAGAAGAAGGCCAAGTCAAAAGCAAAAATGCCATTCATTGCAATATGAACGGAAGCCAAGCAAAAAGTTTGTCCGCCGCTTTTGATGTATAGTATGTGATGGCGGTGGTGCGGTGGTGCGATGGTGAGATGGTGTGGTTGTGCGTGGTGTGCGACGATATGGATGCGAATGCGTATTCTTGTGGCAATATGCTACAAGTATCCTGGGGCGTAGACAGGAAGCAGACAATCAAGCTAAATGATAGGCTGTATGAAATGAATGACCGGTGTGCGATGGTGTTTTCTTTCCGAGTTTATTTGAAGAGCTCAAGCTCTTCTTATTTACTATATACATATATTTGTGCTAATGAGCAGGTGAAATTACAGGTAAACTTGATTTTAAACTCATTTCTCTAAACTTGTGAGCATAACTTTAACTGAAATCAGCAGCTTGACAAAGTGAATGCTTTGTGGAAATAACGTAAAAGTACTCAATGGATATATGGGTAAGTCTATTTATTTAAAATTTAAATTATTCACAATGCGCTTACTTAATAATTTTAAAAAACAAATAGAAAAAAAAAGCTGTTCAGGTCCAGTTGGTGAAAGCCTAGAAAGCAGTTTTTCTTTAAAGCACAGCTGATTATATTAGATATATTGATATTGATTATATCAATAGAAAAATTATTATTTGAACTAGATACTAAATAATGAGTTTCCTATTAGGAAGGAAAAAGAAAATTAAAAAGAAACATACCACATGCCAAATCCAATATCTTATAAGCGATGAAGAAATTTATTAGTTACTATTACGTTTTATAAATTCTTTTATTGAGAGCAATTGCCGACTATCTGTAAGAGCCCTCTATCCATTCAACATTTATATTCATTTCTTTAGCAAAGTCTCTCAATTTTTTAGATCCTAAATATTTAAATAAATATTTTAAAATCCTTTTGTATTTCTGTTGTAATAATAACTAACCAAACTGATTAAATAAATATATACATATGTAGGTATATTTTATAGAGACCATGATCCCTCCTTCCACCTTGATAAGTTTCAGTCAGTGTCGCTCAAAAGCACCACTGAGCCTAGATCAAAAATCAACATTTACTGAACCGATTTAATTTAATTTTCACATACACATCATTAAAAGCTGTTACCATAATTCCTAGTTAGGAAAGTTTCCAAAAGAGTATGTAAATTCCCACTCACCTCTGCCACTGCGTCCGACAAATCGAAGATCATTGAACTTGGCCACCTGGTTCTTCATGACGGCGGTGCAGTTGCGTAGTTCACCACAGAAATTCTCATCGTTGCCAGCCCGTATGGTGACAATGGTGCCATCCATGACCTCGCCCAGTGCCAGCACCTTGAACGCAATGGGCAGCGTCTTGTTGGAGCGCCAATGTGTGGGCAGCGTGGTACACACCTGAATATCAAAACAGAGTGTGTAAGTGTGTGGAATTGAATTTAATCATCCTATGTTTCTACGATTTTCTACAAGGCATTTGCAAATAATATAGACATTAACAAAACTCGGTAATAAAAAAAGTAATATTAAATTATATTAAATAATAATAATAATTATATGAAGAACCATTTATTTTGAATTCAATGAAATAAAATTGTATTGTATAATACAGTCGAACTTTCCTAACTCGAATTTTCTCTAACTCTAACAAAATCGAGTGGCAGTAGCGTTTACTGAGCAAATTTCATACAATTCTGCTTCCGTAACTCGAACTTCCATAATTCGAATTTCTCCATAACTCAAACAAAAATATTGGCCCGTGCTTCTGTACGTCTAATTTTCCGGGAAAATCCCCAAAAAAGTTTGAATTTTTTTTTCGTTTCTGTTTTATGCTTTTGTTGCCGGCTCGTTTGGATATTTAATATTGATGTACATTAACATATGGTGATGCAATATGATAGAATATTTCATCAACAATTACTTAGGCTTGGGAAATTGCTATAGGAATTTCAACATCAGCGCAAGATTATTTAAATTATTAAATATTAAGGAATTCGAAAGTGGACCAAAAAAATTTAAGTGGCTGAAAAATATGCTATCTCAGCGAAAACAGTTATTATTTTAAAAAATAGAAAATTAATTATGATGTCATTTGAATCGGGAACTTTTTCTGGATACAGCAAAAGAACGAAAAACCCATTTTTTGAGAATATCGACAAGAATAACAAGAATAGTTTGCAATTTGAAATGTATTTTTGAATGAATGAAATTTTAGTTTCTGTTAAAAGCCTTAAAAAAATAATTCCCTAACTCGAAGTCTCCCTAAGTCGAACTTTTTCTTTGGATAATGGTGATTCAAGTTAGGGAAGTTCGACTGTACTATTTGAATAGGAAATGAAAAGCAATAATATTAGTGAACTAGATAATTCCTAATTGGCTTACTCTGAATGGTATTTTTTTTTTGGAAATGTCTATAACATGCTGATTGTTTTGGTTTCTTTATCTTGTTGTCTAATAATATAAGCTTACCACATGTGGTGAGCCTGTTTTTACAAGCTCGCCAGGATGCTCCGCCAACAGGACATCGACGGTGCGCTCGATCAGATTTTCTGGCGTCAAATATGGACTTGTGTCCACGGGTTTGTTTTTGCTATTGCTATTGCTATTGTTGTTGTTATTGCTGTTGTTGTTATTGTTGCTGCTGTTGTTGTTGTTATTGGTATTACTGTTGTTGTTGTTGCTTTCTGCATTGCGTCGCTTCGTTGCGCTGCCCGTTGTTGTTATTGTTGTTGTTGCCGTTGTATGTTGTTGTAGTGTCGCTTGATGTTGCTGCTGCTGCTGTTGTTGTTGCTGCTGCTGCTGTGTTTGGCTTGAGGTGGTCGAACTTACCTCAGCTGAAATGTGCATTATTGCTGTTTTCGTCTTTGATTTAATTTGTAATTTATGCTTTTTAACTGACAAGCGTCGCGCACAATATCACCACTTGGTCATCTGCAAAGAGACACACAAAACAATGGTAAATTACATAAATTTGTCAATAAAGACTCCAAACTTAGGCGTCAGTTTATAATATCAGATTGTGGCCAATAAAATGACACACACACATAGAATAAAAAAAAAAAAACTTAAAATAAGTGTATATAAAATCATTAAGCAATTTATTAAGAAAAATTGATTGATACAACTAAAACTAATTAACTTTGAGTTGAAAGCGAATTCAGCCTCCACGCCTAAGAGTATACTACACTTTATATTTACCAGTATAAATCACTTTAAATAGAGGAATAAATTTCACAACTGACACTGATCGATTTCGCATTTGCGATCGTCTCTTATCGAATGCCTGCTTAAATGTGCAACACTGTTCTCAATTATATAAGCACTTTGGATCTAATATGATAGAGTCCGAGTCCCGAATGGAGTCCAAGACCGGTCTTTGACTGTGGCTCTTTTGGCCCGTAGGACAACCGCACACCTTAGCGCACAATTTGCATTTAAGCCGCCGTCGATGAGCGCAGCTCAATTAAATATTAAAAAATCATAACCCTTCTGATTGAGTGTGTGGAATAAAAGGGAAACGAGGGGTCAACTAAGATGGATGGAGGAGCTGCAGTTGCAACATGTTGAAATGAGGAAGCCGATGCACATCAAACAAATAAAAAAAATCAGAACGAGTAAAAAGTGAAAAGCGAGAAAATAAAAAAATAAAAAAACAAATGTTGAAAAAAAATAAAATAATAATAATAATAATGAAGCGCCAGCTGTTGCCCGTTTGTGTTTGGCCACCAAAAAATCAACAATGTGCAATCACACAGGAACACACTCCTGCACACACACACACACTCACACACACTCTCGCACACCTTTGGATGTGACTGCGTGTGTAAATGAAAAAAAATGATTTTGCCTGCTGCGATGCGTTTTGTTTTCGCATCGCTCTACTTTTTTTTGTCCTTTTGGCCACTATTTTTTTTCCTTTCGCATTTGTAGTATTGTGTCTGTGTGCAATTGTATTCAGATGCATGTGTGTATGCACATACACATACTGGCACAATATGTAGATAGTATATGTACTCGTTTTTTACAACTTCCGTTTGAATTTTTGCATACACGACGGTCGCAGCTGGCCACCAAATGAGCTCGTCCAGCGACTATGCGGCGACATATGTGGCCACAGACACGGGACACGCGACACAGGACACAGGACACAGTACGGTATACGATACATGAGACACAGGACAATGAGACAATGCAAAGAGAGAGTGCGTTTGCCAAGGGAATCACTGTGATGAGTCCACATTGGGGTAGGCTCTCCGACAATTGAGTTCCACAACGACCACATATTAAAGAAACTTTCAATTATACTCCTAAGTAGTATGAAATTGAATTTCGCGATCAAGCAAAAAAAGCATTTGTAAACAATAAAGTAATGCAGATAATCCAAACCATGAATCGAGCTTAAAGTCTTCAAAAAAACAAAAAAAAAATCTAGTCGATCACTAGGAAAATAAATCCGAAAAATCGAGTTTTCGAATAATATTCTTGATTTTGTTTTGAAAACGTTATCTTAACCCATTTTCTAGTCGAACAGCAAAATTTTTTTTTTTTCAGAGTGATTTTTTTATGTAAACCAATGTATTCAAATCCAAATGGAAAATTAAGAAAATTAGAAATTCCAGAAAATGTTTACTCTGGTCATCCCATATTTAAAAAAAAAGAAAATTTTTTCAAAGTGAATTTTAAAAAATATTTTAGTTTTAAAAAATGTGAATTTTAATTTGATTTTTAACCTCATATTCGGTTTTAGAAGGTCCAAATTAGCCTAGAAAAGTGGTTTTTAATGATAAACTCACTACTTTTTGTATCGCGGCATAAAATGGGTTAAATACAAATTACAAGCGTACTTCTCCTATAAATCATATGCGTCTTTTATAACACTCTCAATTTATTTATTTGTTATGATATGAAATAAGAATAATAAAAAAAAATGAATTATTCAAATTCAATCCAAACCCAATCGAAATTTCTTGTAGATCCTTGTAAACAAATATATTAAGTAAACTAAGAGTTTGTCACGTTGTCCATCCCTGGGTTGCCTTATCATCAAAAATTAATTGACTAACTAAACTTAATTCTTTAAATGAAGTACGATGAAAAGCGATTAAGTTAACTCGATTGATCGTGAAAAAATTAATCCAGTTTATGTAGGTGAGAATCGCTTGTTTTTAAGATAACTACTATTGAGAAAGTAAAGGTGCATTTAGACTAGTTGACAAACAAGTCAATTTTGATGCCAACTTAGTCAATCCTAGTGTAAACAGTGGTCAACACGGTCAACAGCTGCGTTGACTATAAATTGACAATGCGAAAAATGTCAGTTGACATTGTGAGTGTAAACATAGTGTAAACACTTATTGTCAACTATTGAACTCGTAATTGACGCGTTGACAATGGAAATTCAAATTGACTTCATGTTCATTCTTTTGCTTTGTGTTGACAAGCTTTGTGTACATAACAGAGGTGGCAAACACTTCGATTTCACCATCATTGTTGGTTGAATAACATCTTTTTTTGCGGAGAACTGTTTTAAAAATCATAATTATAAAATCATAAATTTAATAAAATACTTTATTAATTATTTATAAATATATCTTATACAATATATATTAAATATATATTAAAACGAAAATATTTGTGGGTTGCATGGTTGAAACCGATTACTATCGGAAGCTATAGATTGATGGCACATCGATATTTGGCCACCTCTAACAAAGCAATTGCACACTATTTAATTTGAATAAGCCAAAAGTTAAAAAGTTTTTATTGACAAAAAATGGATCCAGAATTTACGGATATTTTTGCTGAAATAAGCAACGACGACGACATAACGACAAAACAAGCTGATGGAAAAAAAAACACGACGCGCCAGAAAAGTAGGTGCAAGCTGGACGGATGAAAAGTGTTTTCAATTGATCGCGTTGAAGAAATGCCAAATTTATGGGACAACACAAACTCCGATTACAAAAACCGCAACAAACGGGAAATATCAAATCATCATAATACAAAATATCGATGTCAACTAAACAGCAATGGCAAGGCAAACGTCAACGAATTTTAATGTCAACTAGTTTAAATAGCTGTCAACTTAATCGACAATGCGTTGCTAGCTCTTGCGTTGACCAACTGGAAAAGTAGTTGCCAAACATGTTTTTTGGTCAACTAAGTCAACTAATGTAAACGCAAATAATGCGTTGACCTTGGTTGCCAATAGTTGACTTTCCTGAAATTGACGCTGCGTCAACTAGTCTAAATGCACCTTAACTTGTAGCCGAAATTTGGGGGTCAGTATTTGTAGTTTCCCATTTTAGCCATGGGATCATATAGAACTGACTTCCATGAAGAGTATAGCTTTTGGGAAAGCTAAAGCCCAATATGCTCTTAAAGCGAAACAAGCTCAAACTGAAAACATCATAAATGAAAGAAATGATTTTTATATGTTATTTTTTTTGTATTGGGCTTCAATTTCTTTCTGTTTTGTTTCGGCTTGATATAGAAATAAAAAAAAAAAAAAGGAAGTTTTAAGATACTATACCTAGAATTAATATTTATTTTCATTAAGTTTTGAAATTTAAAGTCTTTTTTAATAACTTCAATTCTTACAGAGATCTGTGTGATTGCATCGTATGAGACTGACTTAATGTATAATTTAAGGGAACGGTTTCTGTAATAGGAGTACCACAATTGTATTATCCCAAGAATTCTTTCTTAAACCATAATTTGATCAGAGATTTCTACGTTTAAGGATTTGCTGAGAGATAGAATATGTTTTGTTTTGTATTTGTAGTAATCCAAACCTGAGACTTTTTATAACTTACATTTGTTAATGCAATTTTGTAGCTGCCAGTTGAGAGAATTGTTTATCTTTTGTTTTTATACAGTAAAATATTGTGTGAAAACAATTTTTGATTTTGCTCAAGTGAAAAAAAAAAACAACTTGAATTACATCACAAATGTGCACAGTAAAAAAATATCAATTATGTATTGTGATAATTTAATTAATATGATATTATCTATATAACAATTAATTGGTGTAGACACACACACACTAACACACACACATACACAACACACGCGCACAAAAACACAGCGTCGAGAACACACACGTATTAGTATTAATTGATAAATTGATAAAACCGAGCAAGGAGTCGAGCTTGAGATTGCGATTGGGTTTGTGATATTGTGACTGAGATAAAGGTTGAGATTGTGATTGAGATTGAGATTGACTAAGGAGCTTTTTCACTTGGCTCTCACTTTGGGCTCTAGGGCTGGCGATCGAATCAAACGACACGGAGATATTAAACTATTTTTTTGCGGTAACCATGAACGCGACCACTACGAGCGGTTGGCGACGCCGACAGCGAAGTCAACTGCGCGTCATCATAATCACGACGCGGACAAGGCAGAGAACAGAACGAGGACGAGGACAAGGACGAGACGAAGCAGCGAAGTCGTTGTCGTTGTGAATATTGCTGTTGCTGTTGGTGTCGGAATCGGAATAGGTATTGGAGTCAGAGTCGAAGCCGGAGTCTGAGTCTGAGTCGGAGTCGGAGACTTAGTCTAAGAGAAGACGCCAGTTGAAGTCAATGGCGACGACGCAGCCCAAACGCCATTTGGAGTGCGAGTGCGAGTGCCGCCTCTTTTTGCGTTTTTCCAGCAACCGCGTTGGGTATATAATTCTTTTTCTTGGCTTAACATTTACCACGAGAACCAGTAGCAGTGGTTTATACTTGTGGTGTCCCAGCAGCAGCGACGCCAACAGCGACGCCTGCTGCAGCGTCAGCTGCAACGTCAGCGTCGACGCTTTGGAGCTGCGCTGCCGTCGCTGCCGTTGTCGCTGCCGAAGCGAAAGCCAAGCCAAAAACCGAAACCGAAACCAAAAACGTCAACTACACCACAAGCAGAAAGGCCGCAACGATGTCTTCAAGTTGGTTCCCCAAACCAACCAAATTATTTTGTACTACCGCCCACCTCTCGGACCAAACGATTCCCATCCATCCGCCCATCCATCCATCCAGGACGGTGGTGAGAAAAAAAGCGCTCAATTTTGGCACTCGCAACACCTTCGCGAGCTGCTTGGAGAATCCATCGCTGGAAGTAAGTGTTGGGATGGAAGGGAATCAAGGGAAGGAACAGCGCAAGAAAAAAATTGAGTTGAATTTTGCAGGAAGCTGGAAGCAGCGACCTCTTCTTGTCTTCGACTCATTTTTCTATGCAGAGCACATTTTTATTTTTTCTCTGCTTTCAATTTCTTTTCTTTTTTTTCTCTCTCTTTTGGCGCTAGCAACCCCTAAGACGTCTTGGAATTCACCGAGGACACGACGACGACAATACAGCGTCTTTGACTTTGACTCAAGCGAAAAAATCTCAAGGCGTTCGTACGTATATCGTGGTAAATAAGGCGCTTCATGGACTGACTCCATGGCTCTATGGACTCCCCACAGGCGCTCAACCTCAAGATTGCAGGTCCAAGACGTTGGCCAAAAAATGAAACCGGCGTGGCTTTGCGGCAAGCCTCTGCTAACCAGAGAATGCGTAACTGAGACAGCTATACACAACGACTTCTAAGCGAGACTGAGAGCGAGGCTCAGTGCAAACGCGAGTGCGAGAGAGAGAGAGAGAGAGGACAAAAGCGTTCGTGGGTAGAACGGCAAAAAAAATCTTGCGGCTGCCATTTGCGGCCAAAGAAGAGGCAATATTTTCAAGCTAGGAGCTCGACGGAGGAGCCTCGAATTGGGTGCCTTGAGTGAAAAATTGCAATGTTAACCACATGAGCGTAAGACGTCCCCCATACACACACACACACACACACATACAGTGATGGATTCGTTGGTTTTTTTTTTTTTGTCACCAGGGCGGAGTTTTCTTTTCGTTTCTTTCAGTTTCGAAGGCTTCGACGAGGTTTCGGCATATTAACGTTATGTTCAACCCTCCTACATTTTGCGGTTTTAGTATGTAGCGACAACAAGCGAAGGAAAGAGCTAACTGATAACGGTGGTGTGGTGGTGGCAGTGGTTGTAGTGGTGGTGATGGTGGTGGAATGTGTTGTCAGTCGGCGGTTGCGCAGCAAACATGTCGAAGGGTGTGTGGTTGGCATAATGAAACCGCAAGAATTATTATACGCTGCGGTCGATTACTATATCAAAATTCTAATCCCGCCGCCTGACAGCCGAACGAACAAACAACCAGCCAACCAACCAACCAAACTGCTTCCCGCCGTTGAGCCAATGAGCATGAGCTGCATTCCACTCCAAACTGACGGACTGACGTACGAGCTTCTCAAATACCATTCGAAAATGGTGGTTCATTGCTTAAACAATTTTTCTACGGATCTTCAAACGTTTAATTGATATCTGTTAAAAATGAAATTTTAAAAATCATAATTAATTTTATTTTTTTTTAATTTTTCAGTAACTTGACAAAACAATATAGTGAAAATGTTGTAAATATCGTAATTTCTTATCTCACATAATTCTTACACACTTGGAAAGCGTATACTTATGAATGTGTTTCAACTCAAAATTTAAATTTTAATACTAGGCTACACATTGTTCGTTGACTTAAGGACCATACGGAACAATTAACATATATTTCACATTTAAAGTCTTTAGCCACGGTTGCCACTTAAAAATATCTGATTGAGAAAAAAAAAAAAAAAAATGAGCCAAATTGGCTAAAAAAGAGCCAACACTTTTTTTAGCAGCTCTTGTTATTTTTGCATTTAATTATATGAAAAATATTTCGTTCACAAACACTTAAATCAATAACACATATTTCCAAAGTATTTCACATTTTCATCGTAATCAAGTAATTATGTTATTAAATAAAAATAAATATGTACTTCAACCTAAAACTATACAAAATAACTGATTCTGAACTGATGAAAAAAAAGCCAAATCGCAAAAATAAGGTCCATTGCGCCAATAGGATAAAAAATAGCCAGTTTTGGCGCAAAAACGCCAATTGTGGCAACCGTGTCTCTAGCTCTAAAATCGACGGGTCAGACTAGTGATGTAAAAATTCATCGAAAAATCGCCAAATCGATATTCGCGAAACCGATTATAAAGTATTTCACTCGACAATTTTTTCTTTTGGCAATCAATCGAGTTAATTAAATAGATTTTCATGAAAAATTTGCAACTTACAAGAGTTCGTTTACCGTGATACCAGCGTTGCGTACGTTACATTCACACGATTATTTCATGCTAAAACTGATACAATTCGCGTTCTCATTGGTAAATTTTAATGAAGTTTTCTGGAAAGTGCAGTTCTTTGGGAGTACTTTTAAACCTATTTTAAGATAAAAGCCTTACTGTTTTTGAAAAAAAGTTAGGCTTGCTGAAAGTTCCGTCGCGGACGTTACAAAAATAGAAATCGACTTTGAGGTTAATGTGCATTTTCACACTTTTTAGCGAATTTTGCATAAACAAAAAATATCCAATTACAAAAATTTAAGTGGACCATATCAATGCAGCTAAAAAAAATAATGATAAGTAGCCTCGTTAAATAAAAATCTAATGGAAAATACCAAAAGCAACTGGCAAAACAGGAAATAATTGGTTAGGCTTAAAAATATTTGAATTAGCCCATATTAAGCAAATCATTATGAAAAAATTATGAAATGAATTAAAGCTTAAACTAACTTACTA
The DNA here is from genome assembly GCA_037043435.1 of Drosophila suboccidentalis. Lineage (NCBI taxonomy): Eukaryota > Metazoa > Arthropoda > Insecta > Diptera > Drosophilidae > Drosophila > Drosophila suboccidentalis. The sequence continues at coordinate 1,580,680 of JBAMBK010001066.1, read as the reverse complement.
ACTAGACTCTGAGCAAAGAAATATATATGGATCATTTACTTCGAGGCTGTCATAGCTAAGAGTTCTACCACGCCTTTTTATGACAGTTCATACAATTGTACACAAGTATTTTAATCTATTTTGTCCATTTCTAGTAGACACAGGGTATACAAAATAAACAAAAAGAAACCCAATTGCAGTAGGAATTCAACCAAAGGTATTTTTTCAGACACACAGGGGCCCAGTAAATTGAAGTGTTCCAAATATGTGGTGTAATCCCATACATATAAAAATTTCAAAGGCTACCAACACCATGAGCTTTGTAAAATTTGTTAGTGTCACTTTCTTTAAAATCGCTTAGTTTGAAAGCATTTTACCTAAGTACACTAGTTCAAGGAGTGTACATATGAACTAAATGTTTTCTAAAAGTAGTGAAGCAAATTTGTTATATGAATGATAGGAAATAAGTCCAAAGATTTTTAGAAAGCTATCTCAACACTTTGGTCAGGCAAACAAGCAAATTGATGTTTTATCTCATTTTGGAAATACCACTAAAAATTAAACTGTCGTTTACAGTAATAGAAAACTATTTTATTTATTTCATTAAAAATAATGATCTATTTCTATTAAACAATTTAAATATAATGATGAAATTCACAACTTGTCGTGCTTAAGAAATTAAATCTGGTATATTGCACGTAAGTTATTCAGGGCTGCCACAGAAATCGCAGCGTTTTAGCGTTTTGCGTTTTCAATAACATGGCTGCTAAGAGTTGACACCTTTTTAGATTAAATTAGCCAGTGGTTTGGTTAGCAACTTTTTTAGGTTTATTATTACAGAACAATAAGATTTTTTTTTTTCGTTTTAATTTAAATAATTTAATTTATTTATATAATACAATAATTGATTGTATTCAGATGAAAAAAATTTAAAAGGAATTGGCGCGAGAAAATAAAAAATACTCGACAACTCTAGCAATTTTCTGCCATTAGTCTGGCAACTCTTCGTAACACTTTTTTCGCAAATTGCACAATAAACAAAAGGTTTTTTTCGGTATATAAATAAATTAAATTATATAAATTAAAACGGAAAAAATTAAAATCTTGTTGTTCTGCAATAACAAACCAAAAAAAGTTGCTAAACAAACCCCTAGATAATTTAATCTGAGAAGGTGTCAACCCTTAGTCTAGTTGAAAAAGGTTATTGAAAACGCAAAACGCTAAATCGCTGCGATTTCTGTGGCATCCCTGATTGTATTCTTAATAATAATACTAAAATAAATCCCAAGATCCTTGTGAAATGTACATACACTTTTTATTGTATGTTTAAATGTATGTACAAGCAAATATATTAAAAGATTGTTGTGTGTTTATCATTAGAAGCCCGCAAAACGATCGGTAAGTGCATAGTAGCTCCTTCTGGACCAACTTGTTATTAACGCCTTGAAGCGGGCCAATTAAAACATAACCCAAATGCAAGTCCAAGACAAGCAAATAGAAGAATGCTCAAGTGCAGAGGAAAGAGGGAAGGTAAAAGGAGAAGGAGAAGGGAAAAGGTTCGTCAGAGCTCTGGGCAGATTGACGACCGCGAAGCGACACCCCGACAATGGCGACGTGGCGACAATTATGTGCAGCAAAAGCACCAACTAAAAATTGCAACAATAACAACTTTTGTTGCACTTAGGGCGCCAGCTGAGGAATCGGAAAGCGGGAAGAGGAGAGAAACAAAAGCGAAATCCTTGCCTGAAAGATTTTGTGCAAATAATTTAAGAGGCAGTAAAAAGTAAACGATGACGGTGACGACAACGGCTATGGATAAGGGGTGAGATGAAGTGGCGGCGAGTGGGCGGGAGGGGAGTAGGCAGTGGGTGGTGTTGGTGGTGCTGGTGGCATACACTTTAATGGCCAGCAAAGCGATGACAAGCGACAAAAGCTGTCGGCTGTTGACGGCTCTCTGGCAGCTCTTGTGTGTTGATTTTTCTTTTAATTGTTGCGGATTTGCATTCTGACACATTTGTCAACCTCAACCTCAGCCTCAGCCCCAGACTCAGTCCCTGACTGCGACTGAGACTGAGACTGAGACTCAGCGACGGCATCAGCATCGGCGACATCAACACAAAAGGGTTGCCTACGAGGCGTTTTGCCTGTGGCTGTGAGAGAAAAGGGGCAAGACGAAGAGAGGAGAGGAATGTGGAGATGCCTCGTTTGCACAGGTTGTATGAGATGCGTTTATTATTTATTAGATGGCATGTGTCTGTCTGTGTGTGTGCGTGTGTGAGTGTGTGTGTGAGTGTGAGTATGTGACAGAAGGTGAGGTCTTAAGCCCGTTGGGATAATAATAAACGCTGGGGCCCAAGTCATTTGTCAGAGAGACTCAACAACAACAACAACCTACAAGTGTATGTGTGTGTGTGTGTGTGTGTGTAAGTGTGTTTTGAGTGACATGTGTCAAAACTGAAAAACTACGCGAATTTGTGTCAAATACCCTTGTCAGCGCGTTTCAAGTGCAACACAACACTCGAGAAAGCACGTGTTGTTGCCAACACCGGAAAAGGGGACAGGGAAACGAGGGGAACAGGAACAGGAAAATAGAGGATGGAGGGGCGTGACGCGAACGGAAAGATAAATACTCGAAACTCGCATGTCTGTCTGTCTGTCTGTCAGTCAGTCCCAAAAGAGTTGCGAGTTCAGTTCAGTAACTGAATCTCAGTTAACTTGAAGTGTTGTTCCCACTTAATATATGATGCGGAAATTGTTGCGACACTTTCAGTTAACAGATTGAAATAGATTATTAGTACACTTGATAAGTGAAACACACACAAGCATTTAGAAAAGATACAAGCTTTAATTTTAAGCTATGTCAACCTACTCGACTCTGCTAAAATCCATTAAAGAAAAAGAAATCGAATGCAAAATGGAAAAACACTTAATGTATTTTGGAAAATATACAATAAATAAGTACAAGCATACAAATCAGCAATACTTCCATTCTTCAAATAAGTCCAACTTAAATCACAATCGGGAAAAATGGAATGAAATGAAATTTTAGAATTGTGTTCTGGAGCATAGTAAACTGATAATGTTTTAGTTTCAATGGTACATACTTATATAATATTGTCGAATGCTTCAACTACTACATTTCTTGAAAATTAACTGTTCCATTAACTCCTTTGTCTCTAAATCCAAAACGGAGTCAACATGTGTTTCACTGGTTTTTTCTGCCATATTCAAAAGTATAAATTAAGTCAAATCAATTTTAAAATCTTGATTTATATACTAAATGAACTTGTGTTTCGCTATCACTTCTATAAGAAAATTAGCAATTAGCAAAAAAAAAAAAAACAAAGGAACATTAAAAATATAAAAATTTCCAGATGCAAGGAAACGATTTTTAAGGCTATAAGCTTTTTTCCATAACTTTGTTCAAGTATTTTCGTATCCCTATTGTAATTATATATTCTTTATTCAGTTCACAATTTTTGTATTTTCAATACAATAAAAGAAAATGTTCAATTTGTTTGAATTGAATTCATAAAGAACAAACTGTTTAATGGATTCAATTAGAGTATGACAAGCCCTATGCTAACCATTAACTCAGACCAATACTGTCACGAATCGAAACTACTTTTGAGGGTTGCTCCAAGTATTTCGCAATTTTCTGCGTACAGACAAGAAAACAAAAAAAAATTGCCTTTGATCAATGAAAACAAATCATAAAACGCGGTTTACAGCTCCCATGTGTGTAATCGCTGGCATTTAACGTTTTGGGCTTCTTTAAGGCTTATGACTGGCACGTGAGGGTTGTATATAAGACACAAAAAAGCAACAGTCAAGGGCGAAAAAAATGAAACAACCTCTTCCACATACTCGGGTAAAACATGCGCTGTGGGAATTTGTATATGAAAATGTTACAAAACTTTAAAAATGTAAAATTGAGTATTTGTTTTGATTTCGGCAACTCTCGACAACCCAAATGAGGAACTGATTAGATTATGGAGTAGACCGTGAAGAATTTTGGGCTTAATAGGTAAGTTGAGCAGCCAAGTTGAGTTGAGAATTTACCAAGAAATCAATGAACACAGATATCAGCCAACGTAAGTTTTAATTCAAATCGTATCCTTACTTTTTCTTCCAAATAAAGAGACTCGCTTTAACTCGTATCGAAAAATCAACAATTCGATTTTCACGAAGCGATTTTCTAGTACTTTAGCTCGATTAAATAATTCCTATCATTCCACATTCGAAACACAGATTATGCACAGATTTTTTAACAGACTGTCATTTGGGTCATAACTTCATTCTGATTTTATTCAATTTTTTAAATCTCAAGTTTTAACTTGCAATCAACTTTTTATGTGTGCAAGCTTAAATTTAATATGATTTTCGACCGTGAAACATGCAAGTCAAAAGTAATGCGTGTATTTTGTATTTATAATTACATATGTTTACTTTTAAAATTATTTTAGAAAAACTCGATATATGTCGAATTTAAACACATCTCTGATTTTACACAAAGTAAATTTGCAAAGTAAAGTATATTTATTAATATTAATACTCATTATATTTGCTCAAAATAAATGGTTAATTTTCAATTTACCTAAGTATCTAAATAATTCAAAAATTGCATAATAAAAACAAAAGAAATAAACTGAAGGATTTGTTTTCACAATTTTTGCATATACAGTCGAACTTCCCTTACTCGAATCACCATTATCCAAAGAAAAGGTTCGAGCTATGGAGATATTCGACTTATAGAGTTCTTTTTCTTAAGTTAATTAATTTAAAGAAATTCGAGTTTTAGGAGTTCGAGTTATGGAAGTTCAACTGTATTTTTATTTATACGAACGTACATATGCATATAAATAAAAAAAAATGGAAAATTTATTTATTGTCTGGCTAAAAGCAGCCGACACAACAAATTATACATTAAAATTATAAAATATATATGTATATCTAAATTACAAAATAAATTAAAATGAAGTTTAAAATTAAAATACTCTGGGGAATCTAAAATGAAAAAGAAAATGATTGGCCCAACATTTGTTGCTGGGATTGGGGAAAACCCAGAAAAATCCAATCAGACCAAAATGATATTAATGAGTAGTTAGTTGGTTATACTACAGGGTACAGTCTATTATAATCTGCACACAGAATACGAAGAGGTTCGTGCAATTCCCAGTTAGTGAAACAACGTTGGAGATATAAAGGATTAAAGTTTCGAGTTACTCTAGAAGGTACGTTGAAGGTTATTTCTTCCAACAAATTAGCCGAGTCTATATGACCGTGCAGTAATTTGTGGATGAACATTACTCCAAGCATAATTCTACGGTTAGTAAGAGAGGGAAGATTGAGTAAGAGAAGTCGCGTAAAGCAAAAATTAAAAATTGTTTTTGAACAGATTCTATCCTGGCGCGATATGATTCATATTGGGGAGACCACACACATGATCCATATTCAAGAATCGGACGAACAAGAGACGTGTATAGATGTTTAGTAGTAAAAGGATCATTAAATTCCTTGGACCATCGCTTAATGAACCCGAGAACTCCCATAGCTTTATTGACAGCTATAGCAATATGCTTATCAAATTTCAGTCTATGATCAAGAACTATACCCAAGTCATTAACTGATCTTTCGGAATCATTTAAGCATTCCAATATAATGCCATTAAGTAAATACTGAGAAATATGGCGCGAAGATCTGTAGAAAGTCATAACTTTACATTTCGAAATAAAATATATCCATAGACCCAATAAAAGAGCCTAATAAGAAAAAAGGAAAATTAATTTTTAAACCTAATAAAAGAACCTAATGATCCTAATAAAACAGTTGTTCCATTTAAAACGTCGAAAAAACGGAAAAATCGATTTATATAAGTATTAGCGGAAACTAGAGCTGTACGTTTTTTTAGAAAGGTTCGATTCAGGAACCTGAGAACCAAAAACTCAAAAGCTTTAAGTACACGACTTTTTCAAGGAATATTTAAACACTATCTGTGTTTAAGGCCAAGTAAGAGCATAAACTTTCGTTAATCTCCAAATATAAAACAAAGCAGATAAAGTGGGAAATCCATAAAAAAAGAAGAGAAGAAACTTAAGGGCGAAAAAGTGCAAACTTCGTTGGCGGGATCGCTGCGTGCAGCGCATAGTTAAAAGCCATATTTGTTTTAATGGTCAAACATGAACACAGAAAACACACACACACATATATATTGAGAGGGGAGGGGGTCAGCCAATGGTGACAGTAACCGTAAGGATAAGGATAATAATAAGTGACTAAGTGAGTGAGTAAGTGAGTGAACACGGCGTCAGATAACGATAACGTAAATAATGACCGAATGCCGAGCGGCCAAAAGAAATAAAAAACAACAAAATGGGGCAGGTTGAGGGGGTGGGGCAAGGGTAGGGGACGGAAAACGTGCTCGATATTCAATAAACCGCACTGAGCTCTTAGGACGCACAGGATTCCCAGGACAACCGGGGACTATGGCGTTGCATACTTTCAGGCGGCACAGGCGGAAAAATTGAATTGAACATTTCCGGGCCGACGCTGATGGCAACCATGTGAGGCTGGGAAGATGTGAGGCTGTAAGACTGTAGAGGGAGGATGACAGGACAGAACAGAACAGAGCCCATTGGCATGTCCATGACTGACCCATTCAATTAAGCATGAAAAAAATGACCCGAACCGGAGAAGAGACGAGAAGAGAAGAGAGGGTGCTCAGCCAGCCTACGTGCCATGATAGTCCTGGTTGTTCATAAAAAAAGGACATCACATGCGATGAGGATGAGTAGCAGCACTTAAGGAGCCAACGGACGCTGCCCGCAACAAAACACGCATCACTTGTCACACATACTTAGCAGAGCGACAGAGTGAGCGAGAGAGCGAGTGAGAAAGATACCAATAACGCGCCCAAAAGGACTCACTTATTGTCATGTCCTGGTGTTGTTATTGAGGTGTAATACAATTTTTCCATGATACCCATAACAATGTGAATGAGACAAAATAAAAAAAATGAAAAAAAATAGAGGGAAAAAAAGAGAAAAAAAATAAATAAAATGAAAACGCCATGCCGACACAATCAGAAAGGATAACGAGCCGGCGTCACCCTGGTCACATATGGCGGTATTAGTTTTAGCAACAATAGCCGCTTGTGTGGGGCGGGTTTTGGTTTTTTTTTTAGGTTGAGCATCCTGCGTCGAGGACATCGCATAAACTTGCAATTGAGCCAATTTGTAAAGTGCGGCAAGCCCATTAACGAGCAGAGGCAACGAGTAACTGCTCCTTACAGGACAATAGCCGGCGCTGCCAATCGAACATCAGCACCTGCGTCATCATAAGGCGACGACATGGAGGACGACATCCAATGCCCAGCGGGGCCAAAGCAAATGCGAAGCTCAAATTGAAATTTGAAAGTTCAACTTGGAGTTGGAGTTGGGAATTGGAAGAAAGGATGCGACCGGTTCAAAAACTTTTTGGCGCGTATCCCTTTTGGGTAATGCAAGGACTACTTTACATTACAAGCGCCCACATTAAAATTAAAATAAAGTTCTTTCTGCTGGCGATCCTGCAGGGAGAAGCAGGGGGACAAGGAGATGGAGGATTTTGCCTTTTTGTGCTTAACTACAAATAAATCTAAAACTCGCACATTCCTCAAAGCAGGCAGCCACTCGACTTAGTTCGCTGCGACTGATGGATATGACCAACACAGAAAGAGAGAGAGAGAGAGACAGAGTGAAAGAGAGAGAGAGAGAGAGAGAGAGAATCGCATACAAGCGCGCAGGATATGGCAGTATACGGGTCGGCCACAGTTGGGCAACGCAGTTTTATTTTGCATTTACAAGCCCACATGCATTATGCATATGTTTCTTACTATGTCTGTCAGTCTGTGTGCGTGTGTCAATGTGTGTGTGTGTGTATGAGTCTGCAGCATCCTCTGCCTATTTGAATGCTCTTACAAAGCACAACGGCACATTTGATAATCGAAGGTGGCAATAATCAATTTTCGCATTGTTCCGACAACCAAAAATTTGTAATTTAGTAATTTATGAAGATAATTTTATATTTTTATGAGTAAACTTATTTTGGAAAGTTGAGGTAATTTAAAAAACAAAACAATTTTCAAAATTACAAAATATGAACAAAATAAGTATCGAAATAAATTTAGTGAGATAGGTCCATGAAAATCGGCTTTTATTTACTTAAAAAATACTTCTTAGATTTTTAGACAAATTTAAAACTTGTAAATTTACTTATACACTTGGCCATTTTTAACTTTTTAGCTTTATAGCTACATTTGAATTAGTTAACAAACTAGTTACAATTTAAATCGTTTTGTTATTTTTAGACATTACAAGTGTCTTAAGAATACTTAAAATAATATATAGAAAAATATAAGAATCTGTAATTAATTACTAATTTAGCTAACGCACATTCTGGAAAGTTATTTTAAAAAAAAGTTGATCATATAATAAAACTTTAACGAATATTGTTTTAAGCATTGACTTAAATACCATTAATTAACACAAATACCAAATGATTAAATATGACATTTACTGCTCAGTTAGAGTATTCAGTTTTCTATGTGTTGTATTAATTTTTTTATTTTATTTCTTGTTGTATTTTTTAGTTTTCACATATGTATATGTATGTTCACTTGTGCTCGTTGCTTCCTTATTTTTCTGCAGCTGCCAAAGACTTTAAAATGGATACAAAAAATAAAGTATGCAAAAAGTAAAACAAAAAGCATCCGACACAAAGGATGCTAAAATAATATCCTTAAGCTACAAATGCAACATGAATTTGTCTTTGCTCGACCCTCGAGTCGCACGGGAAGGGGTGCTGGGTGCTGGGTGCTGGGTGGCAGTGGGGGAATGGTGTGTTCAAGTCCGAGTTGGACCCGACCCACAGCCCCGCCCACTTAGCCCGCACTCGACAATTTTGTTTTGCTGTTGCTCTTTCTTCGAGTTGCCTTGGCAAAAAAAAAAAAATACAGAAAAATAATATGTATAAAAAAAATAAAGGATACTCGAAGTTTACAAATGCATGCACATTAGAGCGTCAACCCAAGCGACTTACAAGCATATGTGTGTGCGTGTATATGTGTGTGTGAAGTAATCTTATGCGTATCATGTGAACTCTGCATATGTCTTCTGTTGCTTTTCCTGTATCTGTTCCTATTCGAGATCCAGTTCTAGCTCCTGACCCGACTTGGCGTTGTCCTTTGGTCCTTTTTGCAGCCTTTGCTTCGACACTTATTTTAATTTATTTCATTTTCATTTATGTACGCTTCAAATGTCCTTTGTGTCTTTGTCATGTCATGTGTGTGTGTGTGAGTATGTCTGTGTGTGTGCGACTGTGTGTAATTAAATAAAAACGAACTTGAATCAACTTTAAAAATATTACACATACACATGTATGTATGTTTAAAGGACTCTATATATACATATGTATCTGTATCTCTGTCCACGCTCCCGGCAAGCTTTTATTTTAATTGCACATTGAAATTAATGCAAAACTACTGTTGTCAAAAGAAACGGAATATGTTTTAACTTATTCTAAAAGTATACACACAACATTTTGTAGCTTCAAAGTCCTTGTATTGAAGCCCAAACTTTTGGGCATGGCTTCTTGTCTAATTATAATCTTGACAAAAATATAGTCAGCATGCTTGGGGAATTCTTTGCTTGGATGAAAGGCAATTCAGACTCAAATGTATATCATTTTACATAGAAAACACGGTAAAAAAAAAGTATTTCAACTATACGCGAAGGTTTGTAACAGATACTCGTAGATTAAGGCAGCTCCAATCTGTACAAAAATCTGCATCACTAGCATATTAATTTTGCCCTATCCGTCTGCCTGTAATTTCCACTTTGACATTTTGGAATACCTCAACTCGCTTTAGAATATTATGAATGTAATATACATTTTGATGACAATCAACCGACCAAAAAGTCAGTGATCCTTAATATTCAAAAATGAAGTTTATCAGAAATATTTTCAGAGTGATTTTCGACAAAACAATTAATTATTGTTTTATTCTTAAGATAAACAAATAATTTAAATTTAAATAATAAAAATATTTACTTAAATTCAATAAATTTGATCAAATCTCTTGGCATGCATTTTAACAGTTGAAAGAATTTTTCATTTAGTTTTAGAAACATTGGCTTTTGCGATGCTCTTGGGCGTCTTTACATACGTTTGTATAGTTAATATGCCTTATCCTCTTGATATTAAGTATAAAAATATTTATTAAGCTAATATTTATCATAGCAGCTATAAAATTCATAGCAATCGTATAATAGAAAAGCATTAAAGTTGTTTAAATAAAAATAAGGAGTAGTTTTTGTTGAGCTTCTAAAATTTTGAGCACGGACTTAAAAAGTTTGCCTTATTTAATTTGTGCAAGTATTCGTATGTGTCCGAAACTCGAAAGCACGTTTTTTTATTAAAGATTTTGTGAATTTAAACCATACATATACTAGATCGTTCAAAAAGTCCCCGGGCTGACAGTGAAAAATATATTTTTTTTTTTAATCAATATATTTATTCAATATAGTCTCCGTCTAGCTTAATGCACCTTGTCCAACGGTCTTTCAACATTTCGATGCCTTTTTTGTAGTGGTCTGAAGAAAGTCCCTCAAAATATGCTTTAGTTTCCCAATCAACTTCTTCATTGGAGTAAAAATTTTTTCCCTGGAGCCATATTTTCAAGTTTGAAAACAGATAGTAGTCACTGGGGGCCAGATCTGGGGAATATGGAGGATGAGGAAGCAATTCTCAACTTAATTCTTTGATTTTTTCCGTCGTAAAAGCGGCTTTGTGAGATGGTGCATTGTCTTGATGAAAAAGAATTTTTTTCTTTGCCAAATGCGGCCGTTTCTTCTTAATTTCGTCATTCACACGATCAAGCAATGCTGAGTAATATTCTTTGTTGCATTTTCACCCTTTTTAAGATAGTCGATGTATATTATACCATGTCCATCCCAAAATACACTGGCAAAAACCTTACCAGCCCATCGACTTGCCTTCACACGCTTCGAACGGCTTTCACCGGCCTCTCGCCACTCAGCTGATGACCGATTGGACTCCGGAATGTAGTGATGGATCCAAGTCTCATCCATGGTGATATATCGACGCAAAAATTCGCTTGGATTTCGGTTAAACATGTCCAAACAGGACTTGGAATCGGCCACTCGTTTTTCCCTTTGTTCAATATCTAGGAAATGCGGCACCCATTTTACATTGAGCTTTTTCATATGCAAATGGTCATGCAAAATCGAAACCGCTGACCCAGTCGATATGCCCACAGTCTCAGCAATCTCACGCACTTTGACTCTTCGATCAGTCAATACGATTTGACGGACTTGTCTGATGATCTCTGGGATAATAACTTCTTTTGGTCTTCCCGAACGCTTCGAGTCTTCGGTGCTCGTACGACCGCGTTTAAAGTTGGAATACCAATCGCAAATGGTTGATTTACCTGGAGCAGAGACCTCGTAATGCTTATCAAGCCATGTCTTTGCTTCTACGGTATTTTTTCCCATCAAAAAACAGTGTTTAATCAAAACACGAAATTCAGCTTTTTCCATTTTTAAAAAAAACTCAAAAAGTTGCACAACAATAATATTTCTAACTCGATAGCGAAGCTTCCGATTGCGCGAAAATTTTCACTGGAGCCTAGAAATGAACTAGTCAGTCAAAAAAAATGTATTTCAAAATTTTAGTGGAGTGGCCTATGTGTCAGTCCGGGGACTTTTTGAACGATCTAGTATAGTCAGCTGGAACGTTAGTTTATTCATATATTCTTTTAACTATACATACACTGGCGAACATAATTATTGGCACAGCAAACATTTTTAGATTTGGGGGCTTAATTGTTCCCTTATCATTAACATATTGGCATCAATGGAAAGGTCATTTAAATTCCGTTTGAATGATATAAAACTTTCCTTAACCCATTAAGTACCCTTCGAAAATTTCGAATTTATGTAAAAGTCAATTTTCAAAACTTTTTTCCTCGATTTTTTACAAAAAATATTTTGATGCAAAAAAATTCTTCAAACAATTTAAGGAGTGACTAGTATTTTTTATAATTTTTTGAAAATCCTAAAAGTGACAATTTTAACCCCTTTTTCCTACTTTTTACACAAAAAGTGTCTTTTTCGCAATTTTCAAAAAATTATAAAAAATACTAGCAAAAATATTTTTGATAAATTTTTTTTGCAGTCACTCCTTAAATTGTTTGAAGAATTTTTTTTTCGAAGGGTACTTAATGGGTTAAGGAAAGTTTTATATCATTCAAACGGAATTTAAATGACCTTTCCATTGATACCAATATGTTTACGATAAGGGAACAATTAAGCCCCCAAATCTCAAAATGTTTGCTGTGCCAATAAATATGTTCGCCAGTGTATGTACTTATAAGGCCTGATAGTAAAGTCTTAGCGAACAGTTTTTTTAGCAAAAATTTATTGAAAATATTAAATTAAAATATATTCTATTAAACAAGTACATTAAATTAACATTTTAGGCATTGGCGTTTTTCATTAAAAGAATATTAAAAAAAGCATTAAGTTAATGCAAATTGGGTATGCAAAATTCACTGATAGACCTTACAACTAATTCAAGCTATTTGGTGGGTGACTCAGTATAACTATCGAGATCATTATTGTATTCGCTCCCTCGATTCGGTAAATTCTTAATGGTTGTAGTGTCTGTTAAATCTGTTGGAGTTGCCAATAAGTTTGAACTTTGATATGACTGGTTTATGGTCACTGAATTGTTGGGAATTGAAGATCCAACATCCGAGATATATTTATTTTCCGTCTTGTGTGAATTTGTATTATGAGAAATGCCATTTGGCTGACATTTCCGTGTCTTTACGCAATCCGCATCTGTGGCTTTTCGTGTTTCCGATTCCCAATAGGAGACATTGGGTTGATATGAGGACTGATATTTAAATGGCGGCGACAACTTTGTTAACTTGGGCATCAACTTGGCCAGCGGACGAACGTAATAGCCATCTCCGGTACAACCGTTTGTCACCCTCAGCTGTGCCTGACGGCAGCTCAAGTGTGTATCATAATTAGCTAAGAAGAAAATAGCAAAGTTTTCAAAGGTACCATATTGTTATCAAGGATGGATCCGAATAACTCACCTATAAAGTGCTGCTGTTCTCGCAGCTCACGCTCTGGCATCGGAATGGGCTCTGGTGTTGAATAATCCTTTGGTGCCTCAACCTCCACGATCTCACCCATCAGCTGACGTGCCCGGCCGGAAAGCGCCCTTTTACCCGGCACTACGTGCTCGAATCCCGGGGGCGGGGCAGCTAAAATATTTTTATTTTCAACATTATTATCATTAATACTAGGCATCATATTAATGATTACCATTTAAAAAAAAAAAAAAATGTAAAAAAATTCTCTTGGATTTTTTTAAAAACATATTAATTTTAACTCTTATTTTTGATTTACTACATATATAAAAATTTTAGAATTGAAGTACGGCTTATCACTCAAAAGAAATACAAATTTGATATAGAAATTTGTTAAATTAAATTAAGTTAATTTCCAAGGTTGCAAACCAGCAAAATTTTGGTAAAGGTTCAGTTAATAAATTTCAACCATAAGACATACACTCAGACCAACATTTATTCGTACACCCTTTTTTTACTTTAACAGCTATACTAGTCAAGTCTTCACATTAAAAAAAATATATTTGGAAAGGTCGTTCAAATTCCGTTTGAATAATGCAAAACTTTTCTTAACCCATTAAGTACCCATCGAATATTTTGAGTTAAAAAAAAAGTCAATTTTTCAACTTTTTTCCTCGATTTTTTACAAAATATATTTTGATGCAGAAAAATTCAAACAATTCTAAGAGTGACTGCAAAAAAAATGCTAGTATTTTTTATAATACTACTAAAAGTGGGAAAAAGGGGTTAAAATGGTAATTTTTAGGATTTTCAAAAAATTATAAAAAATACGAGCAAAAATATTTTTGACTGCAAAAAAAATGTTCAAAAATATTTTTGCTAGTATTTTTTAAAATTTTTTGAAAATTGCGAAAAAGGCACTTTTTGTGTGAAAAGTGGGAAAAAGGGGTTAACATGGTCATTTTTAGGATTTTCAAAAAATTATAAAAAATACTAGCAAAAATATTTTTGAAAATTTTTTTTTGCAGCAGCGATCGGCTGCCGAAAGTCGTTGGCAGTCGCAGTCGGGAAAAGCTGTCGGCTCGACTGTTTGCTGCTTTTGATTTTTGTCGCCGTCGCGATCAATTGTGCGCAGTGTTGCCAATTTAGCTATTTTCCAACTGTTTTACAATTTATTCCGCATTTGCCAATTGCAACCCACTAGCAGGAAAATAGCTAAATTGGCAACACAGCCCACAATTAATCGCGACGGCGACTGCGGCTGCTGATCGAAAGCAAAAGTGACAAAAATCAAAAGCAGCAAACAGTCGAGCCGACAGCTTTTCCCGACTGCGACTGCCAACGACTTCCGGCAGCCGATCGCTTGCTGCAGCTTCGACTTACGCTCATTATCGAAAGCAGTGAAAAACGGCGACTGTTTTTGCTGTTTGATTTTTGTAGCTGTTTGATTTGTGCTGCTGCTTCGACTGCGACTTCTGAAATTTTCGGAAGCAGAAGCAAAAGCACATGAAATGAAACTTACTGCAGTTTTTAAAACGCTGATTTAAAAAAGTCGAACAGAAACAGTTTGGCGCGGTTCGGTTCAAAATCGGTTTGCAGCCTAGTTAATTTCTACTATTATTATTGATTTTTATATACAAATTTAAAATAAAAACTGAAGACAAACATGTTTTTTTAGGCTGAGACTTTTTTTTTTTCTTGCACATATTATATATTATGTATTTATTATTATATTATTTCATATGTTAAATTTTTAAATTTAAGCTTTTTAATAACTTCATTCATGTTTAAAAAAAATACTTAATCTCCATTTAAACATTCGCTCTGATAATATGTATATCTCTGACTAGCTTTTTTTTACTCTTAACTCTAGTATTTGAGATCGCTGTTAACAAGGACTCATCGTTACTCACGTATTGGATTGCTGGGATCCTGGGACTCACGTTGACTTGGGTCCAGGGGCTCCCAGACCCGTCGGGACTTTGAAATCGTTTGCCATTGAATGGAATCAGTGGCGATAACGGAGAACGTGATCTGGCAACGGGAACGAGCGTGAGGCGAGACACAGACACGATGCCTCTCAATGGAGTCCTCCTTGTTCGACAGCAGCAAGTCAAAAGTTTCATAATTCGACTGCTCCAGTGACTCGGATTCTTCATCTTCTTCTCCATCATTTTGGGAGGATCTAATTGATGGCTGCTCCCATTCGTAGGCCGGATTCATGGACTGAGCTGCCGTTGCAACCGGTTTGTCCTCTTCCATATTCAATGGCGTTGGCATTTGTGGATAATATTTCGGAGCACGACGCTTCTCTGGCTCCGCAGAGGCATTGAATCCAGCTAACTGGTGCTTAATCATTGGCCGAGGGACACGCGGTTGCCAGCTCTGCGGTGCTGGACACCGCGGATGCAAATGCGTCGAGCTGTAATGATGACGACGGGGTCGATAGAAAACTCCCGGATTGCTTGACCTATGATAATGGTGTCGATGATCCGGAAATGGCGATGGATGGCGTGGCCAATTGTTACGGAATGGTCGTCGGAAATTCGACTTCGTTTGAAGGTCATTTTTAGACCTAAACCAAGTTGCTTCTCTCGAACCCTTTACACACGACGTTGCGTCAACATCAAACTCAATCTCGATCTCATTGTCCATCGGATTTTTCAGACGGGGGGAAAGGGTAGGCGAAATCGGGTAAGTCGACACAACGGTTATTGTGGGTGAAACTGAAGGCGTTGGAGCTGGAGTCGGTGTTGTCGTCGGCAGCATCGGTGGCGGTGGCGGTAGCGAAGATCGAGACGTGGCCGCCTTTGAAGGCAATACCTCCATTACCTTTAGCAACTGCATCGGTTCATCAATGATTCCGTGTGCCACCACAGATGCCCAGGAAGGAGAACGTTGAGCCGACATGACAGTGGAAGCTTTTGATCAATTTTTCGCATCAATTCATGTCAACGAAGCATAAAAACTGTCGACTGAATTATATATTTCTATATTTCTGTTTATATTAATAGATTTGCACAACTTTTTGACAAACTAACCACAAAAAATGATTAAAAGACATAATGAAAATAACAATTGACAAATGTCATATGGCCTACTATATAAATATGTCTGACAATCAGTGTTGTCCTTTTGGTAATAAGAATTTAATTGTTGTTCAGAGATACTTAACTCCGAAGATATTTTATAGCCTAAAATCTTTCGGAGTTTTTGCTGTCAGCCTATTTGATCCACCACTCTTACATATTTAAATTTTGTAATTGCTTATATCATTAAATGATAATGATGTATAAAATAAATTTAAACGCAGCTTTGTTACTGAATTCTTTAACTTTAGCAAAATATTTCCATTTCAGATATAGATCTGAACTAAGCAATAAGAACCAAATATACCTAAAATTGTTGTGGGTCAAATAAGACTTAAGAGCCCAAGAATTGTCACAGAAATTAAAAGCTACAAAAATACTTTTAGTATTAAATGCGTACCGGAACCAGAACCGGATTAAGTTGTACTTCAAGAACCGAAAACCGAAACGTTTTTACCGGTACGGTTTCAGTACACTATTTAAAAAAAAAAATGTTGTTTTCTGTAACATATGGATGAATACTTTTCCTAAAATGTAAATAATTACTTTAAATTAAAGTTAGATTTATCTGATACTATAAGACACATTTTTCCTTTTAAATATAAAAAAATTAAATTGATTTTTAAATACATAACCTTTTGCCGAAACAGTTCTTCCAACGTACCGGAACCGGAAATGATATTTAAAAACAAAAAAACACCTTAAAAAATCCAAGCGGCAAGCTTTTTTTTGCCGATCCAATATTGTACGTCGAAATCGCTAAACATATTTTTAGTTTTATTTTTATTTTGTCATTATAATTGGAATGTTTGTTATGTTTTAAAACAAATTACCGTTATTTTTTAAAACGTTTTGTCAAAAGAAATGGTATTTTTTAAACACCTCTTAAGCATAGTACGCAAACTCCAAAAAAGGCCTGGCGTAAGACCAAACTCCATATAAAAAAAACGCTGGCGTAAGGTGAAGAAGAAGAACTTGACATTTAAGCTTAGTACGCAAGCTAACTAAATTTTACGCGGCGTAAAGTGCTCAATATTTAAGCATAGTACTCAAACTCAAAAAAAGGCCTGGCGTAAACCCAACCTCCATATAAAAAAAACGCTGGCGTAAGGGGAAGAAGAAGAACTTGACATTTAGCTACGCTCGGGTGTCCGCAAACTAAATAAATTAACAGAGCTGTTACAGAAAGCTGTTACAGCTGACAGGCCCAGCGAAACATTAAACTGTTTAGAGTTTCGCTGGGTATATCTATCTCGCTCACTCACATAAATTCAAAAAAATGGCCGCAACGTTGACAAAAAACAGCGACATTGACAATAACGACGACAATCTTAATGAATTATAATCAAGAACGAAAACTAAAATTGTTTTTATAGATATAAACCAAAGACTTTGCATTTTTTCATTAATATAGAGGGAGAATCCACGTAAAAAGTTCAAAAGCGATGGGTGCACCCAATACCCGCTGTGCTTGCGTGCCATCGCATATTTCTCTTCTATTAACTTTAATTTACATTTTTCATTGCCTATTCTCTCCTCTTTTATCCAAATCAGTTCTGCATGTTCATATTTAAAATCAACCGCCGTTGACGCATAGAGTTACCACTCAACTTTTTGTTATTTTCCGTGTTGCATTGGCAACACTGGGCTTACGCTCGTCGACAGCTAAATATTGAGCACTTTACGCCGCGTAAAATTTAGTTAGCTTGAGTACTAAGCTTTAGCTGTCGACGAGAGTAAGCCCAGTGTTGCCAATGCAACACGGAAAAATAACCAAAAGTTGAGTGGTAACTCTATGCGTCAGCGGCGGCTTATTTTAAATTTGAACATGCAGAACTGATTTGGATAAAAGAGGAGAGATTAGGCAATGAAAAATGCAAATTAAAGTTAATAGAGGAAAAATATGCGATGCCACGCAACCACAGCGCGTGTTGGGTGCACCCATCGATTTTAAACTTCAAATGAGGATTCACCATTTGTGTTAATGAAAAAAATACAAAAATATCTATAAAAACCATTTTAGCTTTCGTTCTTGCTTATAATCTACCAATATTGTCATCGTTATTGACCAAATTCAAATAGTCTTCATAGTTTTCACTTGTGTGCCAGACATTTATCTCCAGTATACCCAGCGAAACTCTAAACAGTTTGATGTTTCGCTGGGCCAGTCAGCTGTTTCAAACAGTGCTGCCCCGCCCCGTTCCTTTATCTAACAGCTCTGTTATTTTCTTGAGTCTGCGGACACACGAGCGGAGCTAAATGTCAAGTTCTTCTTCTTCCCCTTACGCCAGCGTTTTTTTTATATGGAGTTTGGGCTTACGCCAGGCCTTTTTTTGAGTTTGCGTACTATGCTTTAAACTTAAATCGTGTGCACGGCGCTGCGCTGGTCTTAAATATACTTATAAAACAAAACCATAGGTGGCGTATTTATATTTTTTTTTAATTAATTAATTTTTATGATTTTATTTAATTTATATATATTTTTTTCTTTGAATTAATTATTTTTTTTTTAGTGATTAATTTTTAGTCACCCCTCTCGAATTGTCGAACACCCTAAAATGTTATTTAAATTGCCCGCCATTTTCATTTGAATGTTTTGGATATCGATAGATGGTATCGCATAGTATCGTAGTCAGCTGATCACAATTCACCGCAACGCATAACAATGTGGCAACGCTGTGAAACAATTGGATATACAACGATATCTACATACATACAATCACACACTTTCTTTCGACATGAAGTATTGTAACACAACCACACACACATTCACACATACACAATAATTACAACAAACTTTTTATACGAAATTCGACAAAACACAAAATTTGCTGGCAGAAACGGTTTAAAAAACAACGTGATATAAACGTGGAAAGAACAAAATAAAAATCTGTACCCGAGGGTATATGATAAAACACATTAATTGAAAAAAAAGCCATGCAAAAGCAAAAGCAAAAAAATAAGTATTAAATTGAATATGTATGTTTGTATGTAGTCTTGCTTGGCCCATATGTACATAAGGCAACAGCTGGTCGTAATATTGTAAACATCAAAGCTATAGATTGCCTCCCTCCCCACCCTCGTTTTCCTAATATCAACAAGTAAAATTCATAGATATTCAATATATGTTTGTGCATATTAATGTGAGTGTGTGCGTGTGCTCATATGCATTGGTATTTGCGTCAATTTGATTATCGGTTACTTTGACTTGCCCCCGCCCCCACCCCCCAAACGTGGAGCATGCGGTCGTAGTCAGCGTCAGCGTCGTCACATTGAGTAAGGGTAAGGTCTGTGACAGTCTCACGTTTGGCGATAAAAAGCCAGCGCTATGTCCACAACACCAACAACAGCAGCGACGCCGGCGTCGGCAGCGGCAACGGGAGCGGGAACAACAGTTATAGGAGGCGAGAAGAACCTATTGCTCGGTCTCAATAAGCTGCGCTCCCAGGGCAAGCTGACTGATGTGACGCTTATCGTGGAGGATCATCGCTTCAAGGTGCGTTCTTTCCACACACTAGAATTTCAAAAGCTAAAATATCAAATGTGAACAAAAAAAGTAGCCAGAAATGGCTAAAAATAATTAAAGACAGCGTTTAATAACCTTACTGTAACCATAACCGTTAGCCGGTATTGACCGATTGAGATTGGAAACAAAAAAAAAACACCGTTAATATTCACATATTTATTTATATATTCATATGGCCCATTGAAATCATTTATGTTAAGCTTAAACCTCGTTTTTCAAAAAATAAATTTGAATTTTTTTTCTAGCTTTTATATGGATATAAAGGCAAAGATCTTAATTTTTTAATTTTAAAATTTGTTACTTACAACCGAAAACAAGACAACAACTAATAAATAGTGTACTTTTAGAAAATCAAACTTTAGATTCTAATATTCAGATACAATCTAAAAAGAAAAGTACAAAAATAAAAACAAAAATAAAACTTTATCAAATCTTTTAGCTTTCGAAATTAAAAAGTGGCCACGTCTAGCTACAAAATAGCTAAATTGGGAGCACTGCTTACCTTTGACTATATTACTTTTTGATTATGTCCTTTTAAATTGCAGGCCCATCGTGTTGTACTGGCTGCAAGTAGCGACTATTTTTGCGCCATGTTCGCGGACTGTGCCATGATTGAGTCGCGCAAGGAGGAGATCACATTGTATGGCGTCACAGCGCGCGCCATGGGACGCATTATACTCTATATATACACATCGCTGCTCGACTTGAATGTGGACAATGTGGAGGAGACGCTCGCAGCGGCCACTCATGTTCAGGTCAAGGAGGTCATCGAGCGTTGTACCGTCTTTCTGGAGCAAAAGATTAGCATGGACAACTGTCTGGCCATTGCGAGCATGGCTGAGATTTATGGCCAACTGGCGTTGGCCGAGCGGTCCTATCGCTATATCTGTGCCCACTTCAAGGAGTTTGCGGCTAGTGGAGATTTCAAGGATGTGAAGCTGGAGCAGCTGCACTTTATACTGTCCAGCAATTATCCGATCGATGTCAGTGAACTGGAGCTGGTGCGTCTGCTATGTAGCTATGGACTCGATCAACAGCTAGACGACAGCTCATTGCGGGAACTGTTGCGTCTGATTAAATGGCAGTACATTGGCTACGATGAGCTCAAGTCACTGCGGCATCTCAACTACTCGCTGGTCGAGGAGTATCTGGCCAAGTTGCAGGAGAGCGGCCAGGAGTCCAACTCCGACACGCTCGAACCGTGCCTGCAGGGAAAAGGACAAGGACAGGGACAAGGACCGACAAATATGCGCGGCATGGAACTGAGTCTGCTCAAGATTGGCGGCTTCGAGTGGAAGGGTCTAACCAATGAGATTATGTGCTTCTCGCCGACTAAAATGAAATGGTATGAGTTGACTTCCATACCACACATCGATCAGTGTAAGTACTTATCTTTTCCCAAATTTGCTCCAGAGAATCCATTTTAACTAATTTCTTTAACAACATTCGATAGGCAATTTTGGCACCGCCGTTCTCAACAACGAACTCTTCATTGTGGGCGGCGCTTACGATGTCTGCCTCAAGGAGTATATCCATCCATTTGGCTTTCGATACTGCCCGCTGCGCGATTCCTGGGTGACCATTGCGCCTATCCAGTTGGATCGCTGCCGCTTCTCTCTCAATGCTGTGGGCAAACAGCATCTGTATGCCGTCGGCGGCATTGTTGAGCATGACGATAACTCCGAGGAGGCACTGCGTCGCATGTCCAACGTCGAGCGTTACGATATTGTGAGCAACACATGGACCTACATGCCCAGCCTGCAGGAGAATCGCAGTCAACATGCGGGCGTCGTTGTTGGCGACAAGCTCTACATTTCAGGTAAGGCACACATAGTAAAAAGAATCATGAGTTTGAAAAACAACACACAACTAATGAAAGGGTTCCGCATGAATGGGCAAATTCTTGACAGGTTATCCTGGAAACAAGACAAATTGTTTTCATTCAAATTAATTTCAACTCCTTTTTTTATTTTTCTAAATTAAAAATATGATTTAATAATTCAGTTCCAATTTTTAAAAAATTATACAAATTTCAAAATGTCAAAAAATGAACAAATTTGACAAGAAAATCCATCATTCCAAGAGATAAAAATATACATATTTGAAATTTAAGTTTTTTTAATTTGTTGGTATATTTGTTATTTTTGACATATTTGGAACTTTTTTAATATTTTAATTGTTTATTATAAAAATGAAAAATTAAGATGAAAGCTATTCTACGATTCTTAAATTCAAATTTAAGCAATCATTAATTGAGAACATTTTTATTGCAGGGAAGTTTTCACAGTCGTTATATTATATATCTGATTTGTATTCTTTTCAGGTGGTATCCATTTGGCCAACATATTGTCCAGCATGTGGTGCTTCGATACTAAGAGCGAACGTTGGCTGGAACTGGCGCCGATGCCAACGCCATGCTGTGACCATGTTTTGGTGGCCATCGACAATCGAATCTATGCCTGCGGCGGCTGGCATGAAACGCTTAGGGAATCCCGTGTTCTGGTGGAGCACATCTATGCGTACGACATTAAGAGCAATACGTGGAGCGTCGAAACGAAAATCCCAGCGCCAAAATTCTATTCGGGGGTCACCTCAATGCGTCGCACCATCTTTTTTGTGGGCGGTTTGGACTCGACCGAGTCAATTGATCGCGCCAGCTCGGAGACAATGGCCTATGATCTGGACACTGGCGATTGGTGGCATCGAAAGGACTCCTGGGATACGCCCAACGATGTCTGGGAGTCCACATGCGCCACCATCTATGTGCCCAGCTTTGACTCCTAGACAACAACACAACACACGAAATGGGCTTCCTCCTCATCGAAATCGAATTTAAACAACATTTTGATATCATCAAATATTAATCATAGAATGAGAGAAAAACAAACGTCCTTCCCATCCAATGCTTGTGATTAACCTAAATGTGCTGTCCGATGTTACTATTGTACAGTGAACAAATGTGCCAAGCAAGGCCAACAAGAACTTTGTTCGAATATGTAACTATTTGTAGAAAGAAAACAACCATTTAAATAAATAATTTTGTTAGCAAATGATTTAAAACGATTTTCTTTTCATGTAGGCTATAAGATATGGAAGATAGTATCTGAAAGATTAACTTTCTAACTTGCAGATTGTTTATGAATCTTTTGGTTCCGTACGAATTCACAATTCACATAATACACTGTGCAACGTATTTGTTCATACTATGGCAGCTATATATATATTGTAGTTATCCTGTCAGGATAGATATCTATAGTTATTTTAATTCCCAGAACTTGTCTGATTCTTTAGCACGGATATATCGATTTAGTTTCCCACCCTTGATATGTATATGTATATATAGTTAATGGGGTCGAACACATTTTATGAGTAAAAAAATTGCGCATTTCAATTTGATTTTTGATGGGATTTGCCATCATGGTCGGGCGGTTTTAATGCTCATACCGATACGGCGGATACTTTATATATTTTTGGTAAACGTCTTTTTGTCACATAGATACAAATTGATGTGTGTATATGTACGTATGTATGTATGTATATAATGGCCACATACATTACTCAACTAATATATATGTATGTATATTATGTATGTTTGTGTGTGTATAGTATATAATTAAATGTTAAGTGTCAAGTGTCAGAATGCTTACAAGGTAAACAGAAACAAGCAACATGGCTAAAACTAGACGACGCTAAAACAACAGATCCAATCTAATATCTAAAGGCTATATAACTATAAATAAAACTCAACTTAAGCGAATACGATTTAAGAATTACAAATTAAAATAAAGTTACACAAATACATAGATGGAAGTACACAGCAATTGGTTACAAAAATTCAGAGCCACTATTCAGATCGGATTGGATCGGATCGGATCAGATCAGATCAGATGGGAGCTACGTATTGTGATGTGGTGCAATGACAACCCATCCATCGTTCTCCACGGTGTCATTATTGGTCAGCTCTTGGCTGTTGCTGTTGTTGCTGCTGCTGTTGATGTTGCTGCTGCTGTTGACGACAGATTGCTGCAGACGTGTGTGATTGTTTGGCTGACGAGATGCCGGCAGCTTCTCCCATTGCTGCTGTAGATTGTTGTACAGACTTTGAAGGCCCTCCTGCACAAAAAGAAATAAAAATCGAATGGAAATTTAGTTTTCACAGAGTTTGTACAATAATATCAATGATTTCATGCCTTGTCTTTGATTTTGCGCAGAAGCTCCTGCTTCTGTTCGCGCTCGATTTTATCCATTTGCAGGATGAGTTTCTCCTTGAAGTCCTGCGCATAGTACAGGTTCGTGTCCACACTGAGATACTCTTTGGCCATATGGCGATGATCACGATAGATCGCCTGCGATTCGGCATTGTTCGGTATGGGCGGCTCCGGCTGCAATTCGGGATCCAAAATATCCGCTAAAGATTGCTCCGTGCAGCCACAGCCGGCATCCACATCCGCATCGACATCTAGATCCAGATCCAGATCTAAATCCACTTTGGCATCGACACAATCACTCTTATCGTTTGCATTGGCATTGGGGGCGCGGCTAAGCAGTCCATTTGTATTGTTATCGTTGTTATTACTGCTATTATTGTGGTTATTATTATTGTTGTTGTTGTTGTTTGTGAGGTCTGTGTTGGTGTTGCTGGTCATGATCACCGGCTTCGTATCCGTCACTGTCAGCCTTTCCCGGCCATCGCTTTTAGCTAAATTAAAAGAATAAAGCAAGCGATTACTTGAGTATGTTACATGTACATACATATTTAAGAAAAATCAAATGAATATCAATACATGTATATTGATCGTGTTTTTTAAAAGCATTTTTTACCCCGGAATCTATTCGCAATTATTCTTCAGGTTTACCCTGTCTATGTATTAAAAGTTGGTAAGACAATTAAAATTTTCAATTATTATCGCGTGAACTTGTGTAAGTTTCGGGCTATCAATAACTCAATTTATTTCAATACAACTTAATTTAAATCTTATCCGAAGAATATAAAAAGCATTTTAAAACTTTTTTTCAATTAAATTTCTCTTCTTTTGTATGAAAGTTTCTTTGAAATTTGATTCATTTTTGACAAAAACATTTAAAAAAAAAAAGCTTTGAGCTGATCGGATGAAGTCAAAAATATTACAATTTTCTGTTTTACTAAGTATTATTTTTCTACCTTCAATTTGATGTATCTTTTTGTACCTTTCTACATTTTTTTTGTCATTTTATAATAATGTACATTTGTAGGATGATAAAGAACTCAAAAGCCAGAGGTTGACTTCTTCCCTTTTTAATATATTCGCAGTCTACGTTTTTAGCAGATTTGAAAGATTTGCAAATTGAAATGAAAAAAAATTTAGAAAAACTTAAACTTTAAATTTTTCAGAATTCAATGTATTTTTATTTTATCTAAAAGAACTCCCCCCCCCTTTGAAGTAAAAAGTTTAAAATTACTAAAGTTTTGAAATTAAGAAAAAAGTGAATCAAATTAGTGTTCACCCAAGGAAAGCAACTTTTTAAAATTTCGTTGTTTACTGTAATAAAACAAGCTTCCTGTCTTTTAAATCACTCGAGACAGTCAGTGAGTCAGTGGGTCAATCAGCACAAATAAATGTATACACAGAGAAGATATATGTACATATATTATGGATAGAAAGAAACATATATAGACGTACTATAGATGATCCAGCAACTGTGCAGATCGCTCGTCTGCTTTGTGGTAATCAAAGCCTGCGTATCGCACATGTTTTATTGGATGAACTTTGCTTTTCACTTGCGATGATATCGTTGCCCGAGCTTTATATGCTCGGCGAGATCATTGTCGTTGGGGGATAGTGTAATTGTACAGTGTGTACACAGTATAATGCACCACAATATGAGTATTCAATAATTGTGAACTTTATATATTTAAAGAGAGCGCGAAAATCCTTCACTTTGCCAAGCGATGAGTGTGTTCGTTGTGATGACGTGTTTTCCACACAGATTCAGATTCAGATTCGTTTGTTGCGGTTTCTTCGTTTGGGGAAAATTGGAAAAACAAACTATAAACACACACAAAAGTCTATTCGCTTATATTTTCTTTAATTCTCTTTCTCTCTTTCTCTTTCTCTATCTGGCTAATTTTTTTTGGGGTTCAATGTTTATTTGGGATTTTGCTTGGGCGCTTTTTTTGCTAACTTTACAGTACAAATAATTTTTTCATATACAATTTTCATCGATTGTTTCGCTTTTTTTAATATGCAACAGTTAAAATATGAAATTGGGCGGGGCAGAGGCCGAGACGGGGGATAACAACGATGACGATGACGACAAATTTTCACGCGATGCGTTTTTTGGGAATTGCAGTAACATCGCGGCACTCAATACGGCACGGCGCTCAAATGTAGACTGAGCGATGACTGGGGATGACCGGACCGTGCTGCCGTGCTGTCGAAGAACCGTATCCGCGTCGACTGCTCGGCAAAAGCAGAAAGAGCAAGAGGAAGCAGACACAGTTCGAACCGCACGAGCACTAGAGACAGGAGACTCACCACAATGGACCACAACATCTGTATCGTGTACATTAACATACAGTTACTCAAGTAAATGTCTTGCCAGAGAAACAAATTTACATATGGGCATTTCCAGAAAAAGGTCCACCTTGCCAAAAAACGTAAAATTGATTAAAAACTCACATCTTGTGAAATTTTCTTCCAAAAATGTATTCAAGTTATTTATTTTATCAATATACGCTAGAAGAAATTCAATAAGATGAAAATATAGATTCTACATTGGAATAAATTTACTTTTTCCATATTTTTGCCGATTTTCTTAAAAATTGATTTTCAAAATGGACCGTTTGTATTTTAACGATTACACTAAGTCAGGGAGTAAGATTGTAACATAAGCCATTTTAATATATAGAAATATATTGAAAGTTTAATTTAAAACAAGTTATAAGAGCTATATATCGGAATATAGAATAAAATTTGATGAACAAACAAACGGAAAAACTAGGTGGAAATCTTGTCACGTTCGCGATGTCACGTTACAAATTACTAATACAACTTGTAAAATATATAAAACGGAAGTTACATATCAAAATTATTTCTAAAATGGAAAACTACATTATTTTATTATGGTTTAAGAGTATTTTCTTCCAAATTACTCGCCACATTTCGCAGACTTTCGCATTTGTCAAGATGAAGTCAAAAATGACTTCTATTTTTCGTCGCGTTCGCGATGCATTGTTTTCTATAAATAATTAAAAAACGACAAGTCTTCAAAGATTGTCTTTTATCATAAGAATAGAGTTGATAAAATGCATTAAACACGTGAGAAAACATTTTTGAAAATGTAAATTTATGACACTATTTTTTTCATTTAAAGTCGTACAAATGTCGCGTTCGCGATCCTGGAAATACCCATATTCAATTTTTCGAAAAAATATAATGAAAATACTTTAAAAAGTTTGAAATATTTCAAATTAATAAGTTTATAAGCTTAAAATCCAGGGACCGTAATCATTATGAGTTTTATTATAAAAATAACATAGTAATGATTATTTAAAGATTTTTAAGGATTTTTTTTCAATGATAATGATTAAATCTGAGCCAAAAAATAAAACTCACAAGTAATCATTATTTGTGATTTTTATTTTTTTTGGTCCTCTGGGTTTCTTTTAAAGGGATACGCAAAAATACTGGCTGAAAATCCTACACAAAAGCCTTGAATTTAAAATGAGTTTTATTGCGAGCGAAAAAAATAAAAATCATAAATAATGATTATTTGTGAGTTTTATTTTTTCGCTCAAATTTAATCATTATCATTATTTTTTTGTATATGTATTCTAGTCATTGATTTTTTGATGTGAACAAATTTCAATAATCATTATTTGCGGTCCATGTTAAAATCTCAAGATTAATGGAAATGCAGTTTAGAATAAAAACTTATTTTTTGTGTAAAAATATCTATGAACTGAAATCTTGCGTTTGATTTTTTGCCATTGTTTCAAATATAAAAAAAATATGAAACAAGTGCATTTCGTATTTTGACAAAATAATTACTTGACTAACTGTATACATATGAGTATGGATGTACATATGTATATGCATATATATATTTAAATAGAAGAGCCGTTCCTTCATTCGAGACTAAACACATTCATCGAGCATTTGCCGATCATTCGATGAATAATGCGCCTGGCATGCGGTTGGGAAATCTCCCCTGCGAACAATTTGCCAACGGCATGTCTGCCCTCTTGGGTGACAAACTGTTGTTACTTTTTGGCCAAGATTGCAATGTGACTGGGTCGTTGTGGCTGTCGTTGATGCAAACACAACCACAACGACAACGACAAGATCATAATATGCCAACATGCTGCATGCGACATTGTCATTCTGTCTGCCCCAAAAGAGAGCTCAACTAAATAATTTCTCGATCATATTTACTCGGCATTTCGTCCCCGTGCCCATTAAATGAATTGTTCGCTCATCAAGAGTCTCTCTCTCCCTCTCTTTATACATACATACCAATTTACATATATAAAAATGGCTGTACATATACGTATACATATCTGTGCTCATATACATGTGTACTATATGTACGAAATCAAAATAAAAGTGAGATTATTGCCGAATGACTCATTTGGTCAATTCGATTTTGAAAGGGGAACAGCGGGAGGGGCAGGGGGCAGACAGACTGTCGGCCTCGTCATGTGTGCGTTTTCTTTTTAGTGTGTGCCTCTGCCATTAGTTAATTTTCATTTGATTTCGATGTTGTTGTCGCTGTTGTTGTTGCTCTGTTTTAATGTTTATGTTGCTGGTGACGGTGCATGTCATGCCTATAAATCTGAAGAAAATTGCCAGCCAGCCAGCTAGTCAGCTAGCCAACCCGTCAGCCATCTATTGAGCTAGCCAGGCGATCTACATAATACGATAATTGTGCACAGCGTAATGTCCAACTATGAGTGAATATACACTTTATATTAATGGGCATACCAAATGTTTGAAGAGCTCTGCTTTGCTTTCGAAATGTTGAGAACTTGAAAGACTTGTATAAAAACTATTTTACCTACATACACTTGATAGAGAGATCCTGTTTTCAAATAAGTAATCATTTTGAAATTTTCACATTATGTACATTTGTATGTGTGGTACAACTACGACCTTTAAATTGCCCCTTTTTAATTTTTTTATTTTTTTTATTTTCTGAGTTGAAGGAACGTGAAAAGTTTTAAAATTGTCGTAATCAGCCTGGGATGTAGGAGAATCCATGATACAAAATTGATGCCTCTTGATCTTAAAGTAGTGATGAAAAATTAAAAAAATAAATTTGAGTGCATAACTAGGCCAAAACCAAAGCAAAGTTTGAAGTTGGTCATGGCATGATTTATTACAAGAAACTGCATCGTCTAAGAATTAAGTTTAAAGTTTTGCTTTACACTTATTATGACATAAGAAGTTGAATGCAAATTAAAAATTGAGATTTAAAATTTTGAATTTTTGAAACACAAAAAACTTTTGTATTAAAATCGTATTCTGGCGGAAAAAAAATTATTAAAACTAATTTAAATTCATTTTAGGTCGACTATTACATTTCAATATGTACAGTAGAGTGCATCGAATTGTATGGGCCCGAAAAAATGAAAAAATGGTAACCCATTTTCGTAATCTATGGTCAATTCTAAGATGTTTTCACGAAGAAACCATAGTTCTAAAATGAATTCCTGGTCCGCGCTTTTTGAGTTGAAAAGTTCATTTTTTGAACATTTATATCTTGGGTGTTTATTGTCCGATCCTGACAAACTTGGTGTCAATACTCTTGTTAGGACCAGGACTTTTAAAATTCCATAGAACCAAAGGACGAAATGTCCTTTAAGCGTTATTTTCATCCTTGGGACGACGATTTCGCGATTCGATTATGTCAAGATATATCCTAAAAAATTAGTCAGAATTTAATATAATTTTGGCCCAAAGAACATTTTTATCATCCTTGAACCTGTATTTTTTATAAGCAGAAAATGTAAAACATATTTTAATACAATTTTCATACAATTTTAATAAAATATGTTTTAAATTTTATGCAAATAAAAATTACAGGTTCAAGGATGATAAAAATGTTCTTTGGGCCAAAATTATATTAAATTCTGACTAATTTTTTAGGATATATCTTGACATAATCGAATCGCGAAATCGTCGTCCCAAGGATGAAAATAACGCTTAAAGGACATTTCGTCATTTGGTTCTATGGAATTTTAAAAGTCCTGGTCATAACAAGAGTATTGACACCAAGTTTGTCAGGATCGGACAATAAACACCCAAGATATAAATGTTCAAAAAATGAATTTTTTAACTCAAAAAGCGCGGACCAGGAATTCATTTTAGAACTATGGTTTCTTCGTGAATACATCTTAGAATTGACCATAGATTACGAAAATGGGTTACCATTTCTTGTGAAAAAAATCGATGCACTCTAATGTACAGTCATAGGCATAAGTATTTTGGCACCATTTAAAGTTAATTCTACTCATAATTTGAACTTACTTCATGCAACGTTCGGCATCAATGGAAAGGTCATTCGAATACCTTTTGAATGATATAAAATTTTCCTTAACCCATTAAGTACCCATTGAAATTTTCGAATATTTGTAAACATCTAATTTTTCAACTTTTTTCCTCGATTTTTAAAAACAATGTTTTGATGCACTTTTTGTGTGAAAATGAGAAAAATTATAAAAAATACTAGCGAAGAGATATTTGAAAAAAATTTGCAGTCACTATTTAAATTGTTTAGAGAAACTTTTTGCATCAAAACATGTTTTTAAAAAATCGAGGAAAAAAGTTGAAAAAGTAGATGTTTACAAAAATTCGAAAATTTTAATGGGTACCTAATGGGTTAAGAAAAATTTTATATTATTCAAAAGGTATTCGAATGACCTTTCCATTGATGCCGAACTTTGCATGAAGTAAGTTCAAATTATAAGTAAAATTAACTTTAAATGGTGCTCAAATACTTATGCCTATGACTGTAGCTTGTCTCAGTTGATAATCTACAGGACTATGTTATACGGGGGTGCCACAGAAATCGCTTTCGCTTGAAATTCACTTAAATTTCATACAAATTCCAGTGAAATTCAAGCGAAAGCGATTTCTGTGGCACCCTTGATAGTCTCTATATTTGATGTTGAACAAATTTAAATAATATATACTTTGTTTCTGTCTATCACACACTGTTCCCAATTCTACAAACCTAACAGACTCTTTATTCTTATTAGGTACAGGGTCAAATAACTGTTAATTGAACCAATTGTACTTAAGACTATTTCCGTTTAAATTGTGGACTTGCACATGTCTCTAAGATTCAAATTTAGGTTGGATACAAGTAGGGATCATTTCAAAATTCGCTTAAACGGCAAAAACATTTTCATTTAACAAATCAGATATTTGGTATATGCTTAAATGTTCAGTTATATACACTAAAGAGTTTTTAGCTTAAGCTTAGAGAACTTTTCCGGCATTGTAGTATTATTTTATTATCCCTCAAAATATCGATTTAAAATTTAGATTACAAATAAATTAATCTTTTTCTAAAGAAATAAAAGTATAATTGTTTGATATGCATTTCAATGGACTTTTCGGCAACGTAGTATTACTTTAACTAAATAATTGCGTTGCTTAAATTTCGTAAAATTAAATACAGTGATTGCTCAGCAAAAGGAAACTGGACCGTCTCTGAATTTCACAGCAAAAACAAAATACAAAAAGCAGTTTTAATGCAATTCACACACAAAAACACACAAATATAACTAATTGCTTGAAATATATGTATGTATATAAGGTTTCAAGTAATAAGTAATTTGAATTTCAGAAAGTGTAATTGTTGAAAGGAATTTTAATAATTTGTCTGGTAGTTCAATGAAACTTTAACTATTTCATGGATTTATTAAAGTTTTTAAACTTTTAAATCATACAAAGAGAAAATTGATAAACTGTACAGCAAAAAGAAACGCAATCATCAGTTTAAACTTTAAAGCAAAGTTTTAAAATAAAAAAAAATTATATATAAATTATTTTATACACATATGAACTAACTTAAAACTTGTTATAATAATTTAACCGAACTGACAAGAATTTGTATAAACATTATTTTTCTATGAAATCGAAAATATTTGAAGCATAATTATTTCAACAATTAGTAAACACTCGAAAAATACAAAATTCTACATTTCGATCGGCGACTGTACTGAATTTATATATTCTTCATTAATCTTCAATAAACAAAATTAAGGGAAACAACATAATCTATTGTTTAATCTTGAAACTATTGCCAGCAGTTTTGAAAGCAAAAATAAGTTTAGCAGCTCGTAAAAGTGTCCTACATTTTGACTAATGACAATTTTTAATTTGTTGCCATCATCGGCAAGAATGTAGCCAAGAGATCAACATCAGGATAGATCATCAAGCATGTCAGAGTGTCATCTATGGTCTCTGGTCATCGTGTGGTATAGTCAATTGGCAGAAGTGCCATTGTTGAATTGAATTTGCACTCTGGGTGCAAGCGATTTTACAATTGCATGAGCGCATCGCAATATTTATAACGCTGCCGATTCGCTGCCTGAGACATTAGCAATTCAAGTGCTTTTGCATTTAAAAAACAAAAAAAAAACAACAGCAACAACAACAAACGCACCGACTAATTAACCAAAAATCGAGCAATTAAATAACGACAGAACGCTCGAGATAGAGTGAGATAGCAAGCGCATTGTTTACATACGTTAAAGTGTTTGTTGTTGTTGTCATTGTTGTTGTTGTTGCTGGTGGTGGTGGTGGTGGTGGCGGTGGTGCGTCATGCTGTCGACCCCAACAGCTGCCACATTGTAGACGTAACTCAAAGGAATGCAAAAATATACAACAACAAAAAATGTAACAAAAAGCTGACAATGCGCCCAGCTATTTGCAACAACGAGCACGAGAACGAGTACAACGACAACTATTTACATGCCACAATCGTGCTCATCCAAAAGAGTGTGATAATGTGCGTGTGATTCACGCGCATAGACAACCAGACGACAACGACGAAACAGTCGTGATCAGTAACTTACCATGCGAACTGCTGCTGCTGCTCTCGCTGCGACTCAAATCGAAGCCATTCTGCAAGTGTGTGAAAGTGGGAGAGCAAGATTAATAATGAATCTATCTAAAATTATAATTATGCTAGAGGATGTAGTGTCTATGACGCACCGCTTCAACATCCAGGGTAAGCTGTTCCATCGGTCTGCTGGCCATTTGTATCATACCGTTGCGTATGGTCTCCAAACGTTTGGATGCCTCGGCCGATGATGTTAAATTGAAACTATCGTTTTGACTCTCGCTGCTATCCTCCTCGGGTATGGCATCCCAGCGATTGCTGCTGCTCATGTGGAACAGTCCATTATTGTCTAGTTGGCCCGAATTGGTGGGCGTTCTTTCAGATGAGGTATTTTCGGTGTTGCTGGAGCCAGTACCAGTCCCAGTCCCAGTCCCGGACCCGGTTCCGATTCCAGTTCCAGTGCCAATCTCAGTCGCAGTTCCACGCACATTTGTTGGTGTCAACTGTGTGGATGCAAGGCTCATGTCACTGGAACTGTGACTAAAGCTGTCATATTGCGCGGCCACCGTGCCGTCGCTCTCTTTGGTCACAATCTGCGGCAAACATAAAACATTCAATTAGTTGTTGCGGTTGGTAAGTAATCATCTGCAAATAAACAACTCACTTGTTGGTTAACAAACGAATATTCTAGCGCTTTGTCGGCGCCCACATAGTCTTTGATAATCTCATTCATCTTGCCCACAATATACTGCATGGAGGGTCGATCCTCGGGCGCCGTTTTCCAGCAGGCTGTCATCAATTGTTCAATATGCTTGGGGCAATTGTCCAGCAGTGGGGGTCGCTCACCTGCAACAATAACAACGGATTTTATTTATCATTTATTCAGGTGTGTTCCACTAATCTCAAGACTTTGATGACATTTCGCTTATTGTCATGACTTAAAAACGATGCAAAATATTCGTTATCTCTTGTTCTATTTTGTGTAGAAACTTTATTTTTATCAGGGTATATTACTGGAAGCGGTTCCGAAACCATTAACCGAAATTAACCATTTCATATATTAAAATTCCGTTTCAAGAACCGAAACGGTTTCGGTTCTTTTTTTCCAAAACTTACTACATAGTAGTTTCTGTATGTATATTTTTGTGCTTTATATTAAAAAAATACTCAAGATTTAAGTTAGGTTTATATAAATATATTTTTGTTTTTAATGATTAATTAACCCTCTACTGCATGAACATAGATCCAATAAGGAAAACACATAATTTTATGCATATATGTGTTTATTAGGCATATTATAATATATATTTGGACAAATTTTTTTTTTTTGGGTATATAGTTTAGGAAAAAATAAATGAAGAACCATAAATTTTTTCGCCGATTTTTGCAAGAATTAGTATATATAATGCCTACCTTACAGTCAAATTATATTTTTTTATGAAAGAAAACTTTATTTTCTTTTGGAAAAAATTATTCTTCAACAAAAGAAATGTTTTTTTTTGGAAAATATAAATTTAATTCGAAATTCAGCAAAATTCACGCACAAATTCACGCGATACGTTTGAACAAAACTCATAGAAACACGAAGTGAAGCAAGTCAAAAATTTTTTTCATATTTTATTCCAATAGAAAATAGTGCAAAGAGAATGACCAATAACAATCGACTTCGCTTAAGTACCGTTTTAGCTAAAAGAAATTTCATTAAAAATTTAAAGCCATATATGGCTCTGTATGCGGTAGAGGGTTAATGATTTAAGTGAGGTTTATATAAATATATTTTTTTGTTTTCAATGATTTTAAAACAGGTATTAAATCAGAAACCGAAATCGTTTACCGAAACAAATGTCAGTGTTCCTAAAATGTTAGATTTCAAATTTGCACAAAATTATTCATAATTAGAATATTATATAGAGTATGTTGAGGTTTGTACAATTAATTAATTAGATCACTCACCTTTGTATATCTTCCACTGTATGGTGTAGGCATTGTCAATGTCCTTAAAAGGCTGCTTCCGCGACAACACCTCCCAAAGCACAATGGCCCAGCTAAAGATGTCGCACTTCTCAGTGTATTTCGAACCCTCAAATACCTGTTGGAGAATTAATAAGAGATTTTAGTTGTAAGTTGTTACATTATTAATTTCATAAATTTCATAAAGCCAAAAGAATTCGTCTCTTTGTCATCTTTCATCTTTGTCTGAACTAAATTAAATGCGATTTGCAATCCAAAATCGTATCTGAATATAGCGAATTCATTTTTACAAGGCTTGGTACTGTGGCGGCAGTCCACGCTAGTGACGAAAGCATTACGAAGAGTGCGAAAGGCGGCTGGCAATATCCACAGGAAGAATGGAAAATTTGCTATGATTAATCTCGTCGAGTTATATACTGATCAAAAGATACAGTTTTAACTAACAAAAGTACATACTAAGAGTTTTGGTAACTCACCTGGTTTGTTAGATAAAAGGGTGTAAGTGGAAGGGGCAAAATTTAAATGATTGCAGCATAAGAGGACTTTGGAGCCTTTTGGTAAAATTATGAATCACATTTTTGATTATTCTTATCAAAAATACGCTTCAAATAACTTCTCGATCATCAAGATCTGACAAGTGGTTCAAAAGATAGTTCAATTTAAAATTAGTGGTCTTCCCAAAAAGATATGAAAAGCCTACAGATATGCCAAACTTTTTTTTAAGAATAATTTATATGTACAATTTAATATCGTTCGTCACAGAATTAGATATCGTCACTAGACTTTTACCTCGTAAAGAAGTTTTTTATTTAGAAGATTTACTATTTTCGGGTTCTTGATAATACATTTGTGTTATGTGATTATAAAAAATCAATACTAATTATAATGTGATGATGTAGACTCTTTGAATCTATTTGCTTATTCAGTAGGATCTAGCTATATGATGATGCTCCCTACTACGAATAGATTAGATACATTTCTACAAAAACAATATAGCCTCATTCTGAAACAAATTTTGATTTATTTGTTCAAGTTTTTGGGCCCTTTTATGAACTTGTCTATATTTAAACAGATGCCCATTTTTAAAATTCGAGTAAGCTCTTTAAAACTAAAATTCAGTTTCTTCCACATTTTGTCTCTTCAGACCAGATAAGAGAAACTCTACTCACCTCGGGCGCCATCCATGCAGCGCTGCCTCGATTATTTGTCATCATGGTGGACTTGTCAGCCACAGTGCCAAAATCACAAATCTTCAGATTGCGTCCTTTGTTGGTCAAGAGCAAATTGAGGGGTTTTAGATCGCGATGTATCAGCGGCTTGGGAGACATTCCATGCAGGTGGGCGACACCCTTGAAAAACACAATAATAATTAATTATAATCTTAAATTGTTCATTTCAGATAAGAAATTTGAAGGGCAAAATTTGTGTAGTCACCTCGGCACATTGGCGTGCCCAACTCATCGCATGGGCCAAGCTGTAGGCGGGCTTCACTTTGCCATGGAGAAAGTTGTGCAAGGATCCACCCTCGGCGTACTCCATAATTAGATATGTGGCCTGTTGATACGATGAGATGCCGTGCAATGCAATGATATTGGGGTGTTTCACACGCGACAGTTGTTTGACCTCCTTCTCAATGTCCTTCTGCTCGGCGCTGGC
Source organism: Drosophila suboccidentalis (assembly GCA_037043435.1). NCBI lineage: Eukaryota > Metazoa > Arthropoda > Insecta > Diptera > Drosophilidae > Drosophila > Drosophila suboccidentalis. The sequence goes on along the minus strand of JBAMBK010001066.1, from coordinate 1,544,244 downwards.
AAAGAACTCCTTGACGGCCACCAGCTTATTACGCCACATAGCCTTGCAGACAACACCATACGATCCGTGGCCGACTTTCTATGTGAGCAATGAGTGAAGAGAGAAAGGATCATTGTCAATGGAGCTAATATTGATTGCTTGGATTGATTTGAGACTAAACACTTACCTCGCCCAGCGTAACCTCGCTGAAGTCCACATAGGCAGCTTGCAAAGCATCTTGCGACGCGGCGGCGGCCATCGCCTGCTGCTGTTGCTCCCGTTCAGTTCAGTTGTTGTTGTTGTTGCGGTTTAATGCTGCCTGCTTCTGCTGCCGCAATCTGATGCACGTAGCGTCTTCTATTGCGTGTGTGTGTGTGTGTGTATATCCTGGTCTCACTCCACAGGCATTTGGATTGATCCGCGTGTTATTGTTGCTGCTGGCCTGGGTCTGTTTTGCAGCCTGCCTTGCTTATTATATCGACCAGCAATGAATCGCTGCAAATGCGAACGCTGCGCACATCTTCCAAACGGCTAACTGCGGCTCTTGGCGTTGACCTCAGCTCTACCATTGGCAGCCAGACCAAATATCATCCACTTTAGTATTTTATTTCGTTCTTCAATTGGTTGGGTTCCTCAATTTTCCCCACAATTATTTTCTCATTTCTTTTTTCGTTTTTTTTATCGTTTGTCGCTGTCTGGCTAGTGGTTGCAACCTGCAAGATAATCATCGCACTTATCGATATTAGCGATGAATTTTTCTCTCACTATAAAAATATTTCGCTACTGTTGTCAAAATATATTTTCAGTTAAAAACATAAATAAAAATACAAAAGTATACAGCACGCAGTTGCAAATTTATATATTTGCAAACCAATCCGACTTAAAAATTAACATAAAATTATATATGGGCATTTCTCCAGAAATGTCAACCGGGCCTAAAAACGAAAAATTGCTCAAAAACTCACATCTTGTGAAATTATGTTTCAAAAATGTATTCAAGTTATTTATTTAAGCAATATACGCTAGAAGAAATTCAATTGGATGAACATATTGATTCTACATTGGAATAAATTCACTTTTTCCATATTTATGTCCATTTTCTTAAAAATTGATTTCCAAAATGGACCGTTTGTATTCTATCGATTACACTAAGTAAGATAGTAAGATTGTAACATAAACCATTTTTATACATAGAAATATATTGAAAGTTTAATTTAATACAAGTTTTTCGAGCTGTTTCGATATATAATTTAAAAAAAGAGAGACAGAAACAACAGAAATATTTTGTGGAAAAAAATGTCACGTGCGACATGTCGCATGCGACAGTGACTCAAATTACATTTAAAAAAAAACTACTTGATATTTTTAAATCAAACAAAAAGCATTTTTTAGATAAATGAATACATTACATTTCAAAATAAATGGCATCAAAATATTCGTTCACGTTTTGCCGAAATCAGTGCTAGAACTGTTCGCCGAAAAAACGACTTCTATCTGAGTCGCGTGCGAATGCCTTGGTTTTTTTAAATTATCTTGAAAACGAACAATTTCCCAAAATCCACTTTAGCACCAATTATAGTGCTAATCAATACCTATAAGTTTCTCCTTTTGTCACAACAAAATAATGTTTTGGCTTATGTTTCATTTCACTTTGAATGCGTACGAATGTCGCATTCGACATGGGAGAATTACCCATATATGTATTGGACCTTAACCAGGTAATTTGCAAATATGTATAAAGAAGTTGTGTATAACTGTGTTTATTATTTATTATATTACCAAGACACATTTTTAAACTAAAAAAATTATTATTGAAATGCAAATCAAATTTTTATTTTGAGCTATCGATTGAATTCAATGCGCTCACCTTGATCGGTGCGCTATCGGACTATTAATAAAGTGTATCGATGTATCGGATGAAACATCGATGCAAGTTCAAATATCGTATACAAATATTTATCGTCGCAGTTTTATATCAATTTATAATATAAATATAATATAATATAATATAAATATAATATAATATAAATTTTATATCAAAATAATTCTGTAAATGACCGAATAGAAAAACAAATTTTGTCATTTCTCAAATGAAGCTAATTATTTTTAAAAATTTAATTAAAATTTGTACTTACAAATTCAAAAAACCAAGAAAATTATACATTTTTTATAAAATATAATTTTTTGGGGCACGTCAGCCTTGCGTTGTAAAGACATTAAAAAAAAATTCCAGCGAACAAAATTATAAAATCGCAAAAAATATAACAAAACTCCTGTGAATGTTTCAAAGCTCTAGCTTCAATATTAATTTAAAAAAAAAAACAATGTTTCAGAAAAGTTAGTTGTTAAATATGGTCAAAGATGATACCATTGCCAAGGTTGCCACCTTTTATTTTTTTGTGCGCCAAACCACTAAGCAAATAACCTATAGAGAACCCATCCTATACAACTGAAATGTCACAGAAAAAATGTTTGCGAAGCGTCCACAGCGAAGTGTTACCGATCTGGCAATATTGTTCGAGTAGAATTTATAAAAATGAAGGGTGTTGTTTTGAATAAAATTATGTGGATTAAGAGTTTTAAGGGTAGAGGGTATTTCATATTTCACATGTCTTAGTTTCGCAAACATCTGCCTCAAAAATAAAGTCGCTTCTCTTATGAATTCCACTAGAACAATATTGCCAGATCGGTAACACTTCGCTGTGGACGCTTCGCAAGCATTTTTTCTGTGACATTTCAGTTGTATAGGATGGGTTCTCTATAGGTTATTTGCTTAAGCATAGTACTCAAACTCAAAAAAAGGCCTGGCGTAAACCCAAACTCCATATAAAAAAAACGCTGGCGTAAGGGGAAGAAGAAGAACTTGACATTTAGCTACGCTCGGGTGTCCGCAAACTAAATAAATTAACAGAGCTGTTACAGAAAGCTGTTACAGCTGACAGGCCCAGCGAAACATTAAACTGTTTAGAGCAGTGGTCGGCACCAACACAGTCATATGTTTGCATTGCGCTAGTGTGCATTTTTGTTCGCCTAACAGCGGAATAACAGCGACGTTAACAGAAGCAAATCGTAGTAGTGTGTCGTACGTGAGTGTACATGAGTGGCAGCGCAGTCGCCACGAAAATTTCCTATGAGATCGAGATAGGGCCGTGCCGATAGCTGGTTTAGAGTTTCGCTGGATATATCTATCTCGCTCACTCACATAAATTCAAAAAAATGGCCGCAACGTTGACAAAAAACAGCGACATTGACAATAACGACGACAATATTAATGAATTATAATCAAGAACGAAAACTAAAATTGTTTTTATAGATATAAACCAAAGACTTTGCATTTTTTCATTAATATAGAGGGAGAATCCACGTAAAAAGTTCAAAAGCGATGGGTGCACCCAATACCCGCTGTGCTTGCGTGCCATCGCATATTTCTCTTCTATTAACTTTAATTTACATTTTTCATTGCCTATTCTCTCCTCTTTTATCCAAATCAGTTCTGCATGTTCATATTTAAAATCAACCGCCGTTGACGCATAGAGTTACCACTCAACTTTTTGTTATTTTCCGTGTTGCATTGGCAACACTGGGCTTACGCTCGTCGACAGCGAAATATTGAGCACTTTACGCCGCGTAAAATTTAGTTAGCTTGAGTACTAAGCTTTAGTGGCCAAACTTGGCCCAGGCTGCCACCTTTTTTTTGCCGATGCAATCAGCTGGCTTATTAGGGGTGTGTGTTGGTTGGGTGTTGCTTTGATGTTTGAGGACTGTTAATTTCCGTTGTATACAAAAACATTCGATAGTGGGCTACCAAACATCGATGGCTTCGATGTTTCTCCACCTCTAAACCGTGCTCATACATTAGTGTTGGGATTATATCGATATTCACCCTTATCGATATTAGCGATATTTTGACTTAAACTATCGATATTATCGATAATATATCGTCGTTTTTTGCCTTTGAATTTACAGATATAGGGGCCACCTAAATTCATAAAAACATTAGAAATTTTTCAGGAATTAAGCTTTAAATTCCCCGAATGCTATTAAAAATATAATTTAATTCAAGTGTTGTCATATTAAAGTTTAAATACATTTCAGCTGCCAAACATAAACAATGTATTTCAGTTCTTCATATAGCTTTAAAACAAAAACAAAGTCAATTCTTTTAACTATTAATGAGATTCGAAGCCGGCAACACCAATAAGGACATAACTAAATTTTAAAAAAAATTATATGTATTAGACCTTGGCTTTTAAACGCAAATTAAAAAAATTGTACTCACATTAAGAAGCTGGAATGACCGACGCCAAAAATATCGATAAGCTCAAAACCTTATCGATATTCCCCATTCCAACAGCCTTATCGATAATATCGATATTTCCTCGATATAATCCCAACACTATCATATGTATGTATGTTCAGCGCTCGAGCGACAGCGGATGCAATTTCGGACAAAAAGAAAAGCAAGAATTAATTTGTTATTTTTTTTACGCTCGCATTACACACTACAAATTCAAACAAATAAGTTAAGTGTGCTTTAACATACAGACACACACGTTTGTGATAACGCAAATCGAATGCATCGCAATTACAACAACAAGTGTGCTGCCTCCTGTCGCCCGCGTGAATCGGAATCGTGAATTGTTTTGTGCGTGTGTGAAATTTGCTGGTAGCAAAAAAAGGCAAGAAAAAAGTGCGTCTAAATATATGAAAAGTAAAGTTGTGATGGTTGTGGGGGGTGGTGGATTGGGGGAAACAGCAGCAGCAGTAGCCAGTAGCAACAGCATTTGCCTACAACTTTGCCAAAGTGTTGAAGGCGACGCCGCCAATTAATGTTCGTCGCCGCAGTCGCAGCCGCAGCCATTGATGCCGACGCCAGTGTCACCGCAGCAATAACAACAACAACAACATCAGCAAAAACAACAACAACAAACGCTGCAACGTGAAAGAAATGAAATGTCAAACTTTTGCAAAGTTTGCATATGAAAAGACGCACATTAAAATGTTTTGTTTTTTTTTGTTATTGTTTTTGGTATTTTTTGGTCGTTCTTTCTCTTGTGCTTTTCATTGAAAATGAACAAGTTGAAGCAAAATACATAGTTACCAAAGCATACGATGAAGAAGAAGAAACTGCTGCGGCTGCTGGAGTTGTTGTTGTTGCTGTTGCGACGCCGCGGCGTAGGAGCACAGAGTCTCCTCATCTCATTATCATGCTCATCATCATCATCATCGTAGTCTCCATTTCCTCCACATTCTCTTCTTTGTTTAGGATGTGTGCGTGTGTTTTTATGCGTGCGCGGCGCGCCACATGAGGAAGAGGAAGCGCTACCAAAATTACTGTGCGGCGCTCACTCTCTTGCTCTCTCACTCTGTATGTGTGTGTGTGTGTAAATTTTCATAGCTGCTACTGCTACTGGCTTTTGATTTTGTTTGTGGCGCGTTTTTAGCACTAATCTTAATCTAGTTATCGGCTTCTTAACGCTTTTTAAAGGGAATCCTCAACAACATCCACAAACAGTCGACGACAAAAACAACAATAACAACTGGCCCCACTCTTGCACTCTGTGTACATACATATGTATATGCTTCTCTCTATATACATATATGTGTGTGTGTGAATTTGTGTCGGTTTAACTCGATTCGAACGCACAATTAAAGCCGCCGTTGCTCTGTTTTTGGTTGGTAAGTCTGTTTTTGAAATTATTTTGAATTTTTTGTTTATTTGTGGACTATTTAAATGTATTTTTGTGCTTGTGTAATTATAAACAAACAGAAAACAAGATTATGTACTACTCTCACCACCCCTCTCCCCTCGTCACCCACTCTAAGCATCTTGAGCTATTTCTACATTCTTCTTGTTGTCATTGTTGTTGCTGCTGCAACCGCTGCCGCAGTTGTTGTTGGTGTTAGTGCCTTACCTACACATTACCCGTTGTACTTACATGAGCAGCGAAAGTTGTCTTCCTGCTTTTTACCATCTTTCGCTTCCAATCGTTCCTACTCTTTTCAAGCTTTTGCCTCACTCGCGCTCTTAACGTTTGCCTCGCAGATTAAGCTCACAATTCCTGTTAGCAAGGGCATATGCAAATTGGGTTTTGCGACCTTCTGCGCTCACTCTCTCTCTCTTTTTTTTTTTCTTCTGCACACACAGTCCCTGAGTCTTTTGTTGTCGCGCTTTTGTGGAGATCATCTCCACATGCCATCCACACTTGGCATCCCAGCAGAAGTCTCTCTTCCTCTCTTCAATTCACAAGATCCGATACCTTATCGATAATTCGATAACAAGTGGAAATAGTTCTTCCTTTTAATTATTCATTTTAGATTATCCCCTTAAGTTTTTTCATGAACTTCACTACTACATCTAAAAAACTCCGACTAAACAATAAGTCTTTATATAGAGACAAACCATTTTTTAAACAATTTAAAAAACATGAACTGAAAAACAGATGAACAATGACAGCAAATAAATAAGACTGGGTCATAAACAAATAAAGTATACTTTTTTAACAGACCAAATAAATAAACTAAATGTGTACAATTGTATTCTGACGGATCTCGATCTCTGCCAGAGTTCACGGACCGCCTTTACCAAGTCATTTAGTCATTAATAACAATGCCATGAAAATGTCCCTTCTTTTTTCATGCTTCTGCATACATTCAGTACATAATTAGGAGTTCGAAATGTAACCCGAACGAATCAAGTAGATACAATAAAGACCCTGAGATGCAACAAAATACTGCAAAGATGAAAAAATATGTAAGTTTCTTTTATTTGCAATAGATTATTTTTATCACACTCAAAGTTCTGCAGCGCCCAGTGTTCCTTTCATATGCATGAGTGCATGTATTTGTGTATGTGTGTGTGTATGTTCTTCTGTTGCTGTTCGGTGCAGTAACTGCCATCATACTCGTATTCATTACCTTAGCTAAGCGCCTTGAACCATCGCTACAAAAAAGAAACATACATATAAGAACGCTACAGTGTGCTCGACTGTAAGATACCCAGTTCCACACAGCAGAAGTGTTTTCCTGCATCAAATGTTTTCTTGAATAACTTTCTAGTTTATCATCAGATCGTGATTAAGTTTTTAGGACACATCTACACACGAGTACGAACTGTTATTTTTCGATTTGCAAGGGCAGATAAAAGAAAAAACGAAATCTGCTACTTTAGTTGAGATATCTCTAGAAAATTGTCTAATTTTGGGGGTTCAGTATTTCAAGTTGTATTCTAAATCAAATGTTCACTGTACATATGTACTTGATAGGATCGGAGTTGCTTTCCACGAGCTTAATACACCCTTGGTGCATTTTGATCACAGGGTTTAAAAGTACACACACTCACACAGACACACAAGCAAAATAAAAACATACAAATATTTTAATCAAAAAGAAGGTTACTCAAGCAACTAGCCAAGTTCGTTCATTGGTTGCTTTGTTGGCTGACTTCCATTCGATCTCTCGTCCGTTGGCCCTGTTTTTTTTTTTGTTTTTGGGCTTTTAGGCTCGTGCTTTGCTGTTGTTGTTGTTGCTGTTCAATGCTCGTTTCGGCCTGGTTGTTCCATTGGCTTCGTTCGGTCCGTTCGCTCCGTTCATCGGTTCATCGTTGATTCCATCAAAAGGCGAAGACAGTTCCCAGGCCCGTTAACCCAAAGCGTATGTATGTACGAAGTATACTATATAGCTGCCTCCAAGGTTTTATGTAATTGTTAAGTTTTTTTTTTGTATTTTGTTGCTGTTGGTTTTCATTTTCGTTTATTATACCCTGTATCCAATAAATGCCCATAGAGGGTATCATTAAATTCTAAAAAATGTTTATTGACATCAGTTTATGTCCGTTTAACAGAAAACTAAAGAATGCAAATAAACTTTATTATAATGGATCTTTAAAACTGCAGACTTTCATAAAGGGTATTTCGATATTTGATCATTTCCGTGCTTCGTATTCTTACTTGCTTTTGTTTTTCAACGTTAGTGCTTCTTGCGTGTTGTGTTGGTCGAAACCCGAAGAAAAACAATAACAACAGTAACAACAAAAAGGTGATTTCTTACAATCGTGATTTAGCCACATTCATTGTTGTTGTTGTTGCTGTTGTTTCTGACAGTTGATGCCGTTATTATTAAGTATTAGCCCGCTACATTCGGACCATTGTTGCAATAATTGTAATTCTTTGCTCATTATGCGTAATTATCTATTGACTTTTACTTTAGTACGGGCAGACCTCGATATGTATGCCAGCCGTAGAGATGAGGGCATACGTCATTTTCGATGATTAAGACAACTTTATTATGTATTTGTTATTGTTAGTTAATAATGTTGCTAAAACCTTTTTTCTCGGATGCTGTAATTAACTTTGTAATTAAATTTGCCTAATAAAAAGCAAGCAATAAAAATAAAAATAATATTCACAGAGAGATGTCACCTTTTTACCGGTTGGTGCATTCAGAACTCGTCTCCAATTCACTAAAAAAAATTACTCACTCCTATTGTTATTGTTATTGTTGTTGTTGTTTTATTTGCTGGCCATTTGTCAACTGTCCGCAAATCGCGTGAAATTTACAACGTTATACAATTTAAATACTAAAGTTAACAATTTGTTACTTGCTGCTTTTATTGTTGTTGTTGATGTTGTTTCTATTTCTGTTTGTGTTGCTCGTTGTCGTTGTTGTTGTTATTGTTGTTATTGTTATTGCATGACTGAATAATACGATAAAGGTATGATGACATAACCTCACATGCGCTTTATTCCACAAGCAAACCTACAAAAATATCAAAATAATAAATAAAATTAAAAAAAACAATCAAACAAAATAATAATAATAATACTATATGTACTTTTCATTCTTTTGGTCTCTCTGTCTCTCTCTCTCTCTATCTATGTACAATTGGGCTTAGGCTCCGATAAAAACTATTACGATATAACGCGAAAAATATGTGAAATATTTTATAATACTTTTTTCTCTAAATTTGTTGTTAGCTGGCAGTGCTGTTACTATTACTGTTGTTGTTTTTATTGTTGTGACATTTCCGGCGCTCGTCAGTTGTCTGAATGAATGTGGGTGAGTGTGTGTGTGTGTGTCTGTGTGTGCGCGGTACTCTCCCAATAGCTCCGATTGTTTTTCCAAGCACTTGTCGTGTCTTGCACTTGCCGCAGTTCCGTTAGAGCGTCTAGTTAACCAAAGTTTGTCATTTCATTAGAATTTCACCTTATCGCCAAAAGCATAACAACAACAAAAACAACAACTACACTAACAAAACATCAGCAATGAGATGAAATTCCATCAGCATAGTTAGTCATAATTTCTATACCCTTTCAAATATAAATAATTAATCACAGTCGGCTTGATTACAATAAATGTAATTAAAAACTTTTAAATAATTTATTACGGTAATATGGTAAATAATGCAAATAGAAACAATTTATAACCTATATACTTATATATTTATTGTCAGTTTGGATACAATCTCAAATTTATTGATTTCATTTTTACATTAAAAAATTCCTATAATTCCTATAAATATTTATCAAAATTTTAAAAGAAATGATTTACCCATTTGGAAAGAATTTAAAAAATTTAAATTTAAAAAACATGCATCACAACAACGATCGGTCGAATTCGGGCTTCCTCTCTGATGATTTTGTATAGATTTTGCTATCGATCATAACTTTATATAGGAATCAAATAAAAACGAGATCAATCGAAAAGTAAATTGATATCTTTAACATCATCGTATATGCAGATTCTGTACCTAAGGGTAATTCTAGGTTACACAAAATCGAAGCTCATTACAGTTTAATTAGATACGATTTCATTGAATATATGCGTGTGAAACTAAACCTGTACGCTGATACAATCATATCATACAAGAGAGAGAGAGAGAGAAAGAGTACTACAGCTTCCTGCACTACAAGTTTACCTGCACTTCATGGTCATGGGGATAGGGATAGTGATAGTGATAAGAGGGAAGCGAGACGAAGCGTCGAGTGATAAACATGGCACTGGCCAAACACAAATGGAACAAGTCAACGCAATCAGCTCGCTTATCGTCTGCCCAAACAAAGGGCATTGCAAAAAATAAAGCATATATGAACAGAATGAAACATATATAAGGGAAACACACTCTGTTGTTGTCGGCTGCAATCCGACACCTGAACATCGCTGGGCGGACACGCACAGGTATCCGGACGATGACTCGAGTCGCAGTCAAGTCGAGGCTTTGTCAACGTGATTACATTTCACGCCGGGCCGGAAGAATGGAAAAGGAAATGCAGCGGGACAACAGGCGAGGCGACCTTCTCTTACCCTTTCTCCCTTTCTCTCTCTCTCTCTCTCTCTCTGTCTCTTGTCTGTCTCTCGGTCGCCTTGTCTATCTGGGATCCCCATAGAGATTGTGGCCCGTTGTCGCTTCGGTTCAAACTCATCAACGTCGCCATTATCAACTCAAGCGCTGTGATTATCTGATGATTGTCAGTGGAAACGCCAGCCAACGTCTAGCTATCAATGGTCGGTGGGTGGTTGGGCGAGACACGTGCACAAACCGGCCACAAGTGGATGGCCAACATACATACAGTGCTGGCCAAAATAATAGAAACGATTGACATTTCGCCGTGTTCAAACCAATTCTTTCACAATACAAGAACATGTTGTTTCAGTATATCGACACTTTTCTTTTATTTCTAACGAAATATGTAGTTGCTGTATTCAGGATACTAAATTTTTTGAGAAATATTAATAATTCAGATATTATTTGGTGAAATTAAGACAAACATTAAATATCTTGAGCAGTTTAATGCTCCCTTTGTTGTATTTAAGTAATAAGTTTGAAACCAAATAAAAACGAGACGGACGGTTATTTTCGGCACGGACTGTACAGTTCAGAGAGTTCCGTTGAGATTCGTAAATATTTCCAAAGTTGTATGCTAATTGAATGCAATTATTTTTTAATTTTAGCAGGCTGTATTTTTAATACTGAAATGATTTACACAATGCTTTTCAAAGCAATCTTTTTGAAGCCTTCTTTCTCAACTGATGTTCCATGTCAGCTACAAATATGATATACTGATCTAGATTCGGCCTGACAAATTTTTAATATAATCAACAAGAATATAACTATGAAAATGAATGAATAAATGAAATATCGTTCGTTTCTATTATGTTGTTCATCACAGTACATGTAGTATATCTGTGAAGTAAAACAAAAGTGAACAGAAACAGTAAAAAACTGCAGACATACATGTTAGCTAAACAAATAGAGATACGCTAAGAGACGGATAGAGGGCGTAGGAGAAGGCAGGGAGAGGGAGAGAGAGAGGGGAGATAGCAGAGAACGCAAATGCGTTGGAGGACAACACTCGACGACGACAACAACAATAAAAGCAACCACAACAAAAGGCAGTTGCTACCGTTAACTGTTGTTACTGCCGGTGACGCTGACAACAACAGCAGCAACAGCAACAACAACAACTACCACGACATCAACAACAACAACAACAGCATTAACATTAACATGCAAGAGGAAGAAGAGGAAGCACATTAACCAGTAGGCCTGAAACTGTTGCCGTTATTGTTGTTGGTGGCCCTGCAAGGCATTAAAATATCGATCGATAATGTCGAAAGTAATGTGACAAAATAAAGCACAAGCGGGAAAAAGAAGAAATATACTATGCATAGTATAAATGTACATGGAGTATAAATGTATGATTAGAGACGGTAGAAAGTCCTTCCACTGTCCAACTGCTCATTAAAGTAGAAAGTCCGGGAAGCATTTAGTTACTCGACAGATAACCAAAAGATAAATCAAAATGAATAAAGCATTTAAATCTCAAATAAAATCAATCAATAATATCCTTTAATAATGTGGGCGACGTAGAGTTATTTCCCAATTGATATCTATCGAATTTGGAGTCTCCAGCTCTAGACGAAAAAAGAACATGCGGAAATAATTTAAGAAAAAATCCCCAAAGTGACTAGGATAATGACTTGGTCGATTTGGCTGAGAATCATGAGATCAAGAATATGTAAATGCATATATTTATACTTATAAAGTCTGCCAACGAATACAATGTACCCTCGAACGGCTATAAAGAGGAAGTCCGGTTGATTGGTGAAACTATGTAACATATATCTATTTATTAATAGGAGCAACCATTTGTACTTGTGTCGAGAGTGTCCCTTTTGGCTATAAGCAATCTGCTTAATCTCTTGCACCATCGAAGCCATATCCTCTCATCATCTACTACATCCACATCCCACTTTCATTTAGACTGAGACAGGAAATTACTTGAAACGAATCTCGATAGATAAAAGCATTCGCCAATTGCATTTGCAGTAAAGGTTGTTTTTCTATCTTGCAGCTTCAAAATGACTTGGCGCAAAGTGTTCTCTCCCCGACAATTGTACGATTTTTCGATACCATTGGATTCGATTCGATTCGATTTGATGCGATGCGATTCGAATTCGATGCTTGGAAACTCTGACTCTGACTTGGCGTTTTATGTGCGCAATTTCCGTTGTCTGACAATGCAACGACTTCTGCCAGTTAACAACAATAACAAGAAGAAGAACTTGGACGGGCGATGATGGGGAGGGGCGAGGGGGCAACAACTGGAGCTAGAGAGCCAAAGCTAAGGCTGAAGTTGCCAAGCTGCTGTTGCAGTTGCAGTTGCAGCATCTGCGTCGATTTTACGTCTTTATGAAATATGCATTGTGTTTGTTGATGCGCCTGCGTCCTCACAAAGTCTCAGCTCTCGGAGCCGGTTTGTCTCTGTCGGTGCTGCCAGCTTTTTATAAGCTAAAAAAAAGCTGTCGTGAGCGGAAAAATTGTAGAAAAAAGTAATGCGGATCATAACGATTATACGATTTAAAACTCTAAAAAAAAAAAAAAAATTTTAAATTTGTATTCATACAATTAAAAAAAGCCTTTTTTAAATCTAAGTTAAAAAAATTTTAAAATAATAATTCAATTTTCACTTTTATATCTCGGGCTAAGTTATAAAAGTTATATTATGACTATAATTTCGTAAGTTGGAGTTTTCTTTTAATTTTTTAATACATTTTTTTTTGTCGAAATTTTTTGAAGCTTGAATAAATAAAGTTATTTCAATATTTGTAATTCAGATGCGTTTATTTTTTTAATTCAGCTTCGTTAAATATTTGTATCAGGGTAAAAAACCGGATAAAATGACAAACACGATAAAGAGCAGCCAGAAGTTTCAAGTTTTTCGAGTCTTTTCCGCAATTGAGCTTTTTAAAAGCCAAGTTTGATTGAAAAATGCTGATCTGGCAACACTGCTCTCTGTCAACGTCTCCGTCGGCCTCGGTCTGTTTTGTTGTCTCTCAGTCTGGTCCTTGAACCGTTCGCTCATCTCATATTTAGCCAATGCATCGAGACTCTCAGCTGAGACTCAGTTTCAGCCCCAATGCCAAAAGCCAAAAGCAGCATAAGCGGTAGTAACTTCTTCTTCTTCATCATCATCAACTTCTTCTTCTTCTTGTTTTTTTTATTGGTCGCTTTAACATCATGATGAGCTTCAACTCTCTGCGCTGCAATTGCAAATTGCATTGAACTGAATGCAACAGCAGCAGACGACAACAAGAGAGGTAGCGGAAAAGAGAGAGAGAGAGACAGTGTGTGTGTGTGTGTGAGTGAATGAGAGTGAGAATGGGAGAGTCTGAATGATATGGAGAGTTGAGAGTTGCTCGCGCTTAGCTGCATCCAATTTATCAATGCCTCCGGGGCAGTTCAGACCAGACAGACAGCGCTGACTGTACCCAGAGTGAGTGTGTGGCAGTTGCCCAGTAGCTTTTAGCCAGTTTTCTAGTCGGGAAGCTCATCTATTAACTGTTTTTGTTTATTTTTTGGCGCCGCTTCATTATGCATGTGCATGTGTTCGCTTCGATAATCCAACCACACTCCCCTCTGTCAACTGCAACCCCTGAGGCAACCTCTCCCCCCTGCAACCTCTCCCCCCATGAAAGGCAAAGTCTCAATTGCATTTTAACACACATTATTAATGGGCTTGGGATTTGGACACCACCAGAAAATGTAACTAGACATGTGCACAGTGTTGTTGAACCACCCTTAAATAAAGCACCACCCCACCACCCCATACCCCACACGCCAAGCCAGTGAGCCACCCTATTGTGTTAGAGTTGGGCTTTTCATTCATAAATGGACTTTAAAGTGGATGCAATCCTGGCCAGCTTGAAGTTTGATATGGATAGCTAAGCTAAGCTTCTTGCCCCACTCCCCGGATGCCGTCGAGCCCCTTTTGACCCTGCCCTTGGGGGGTTGTTAGCTATTCAATTGGCATGAGTACTCGGCTGTACTCAGGGTCTTCATTATGAAATTAAATATACATATGCACACACATTAACATATTCCAAGTGTGTGTGTGTGTGTGTGTGTGTGTGTGTATGTTGCCTGTGCAGATTTCTCATTGTGCAACGCGCGGTAAACACTTGAGACACAGACCCTTCCACGGCACAACACTTGAATAAATAACAACTGCCAACTGTGTGAATGTTGATAAATTATTGAATCGCTGAAATTGAAACGTTTTTTATCGTAGAACCATTGTAAATACTCCAATCTAATAATTTGACAAGCTAGACAGATTAATGTCAACTTCAATGCCAAAAAGGTATCAATTTTATCACTGATAAACATTTATAATACGTGTGTGACTTTAATCCAGATTAAAAACCATTAATAAAGATTATTATTTATTAGCTTACTTACTCATCTCAATATACTTTACTCTCGAGTCAAATTCGAGTTTTTAATTCATTTAAATATTTTTAGATTAGCTCAAGAAATGCTAGACGAAAGTACTTTTTGCAGTTTATTGAAACTGTAAGCTTTAATTGGCTTCGAAATTCTTTTATTATTTAGGAATTAAATAATCGTTATTAAATCAGGTTAATAAAAATAAAATATCTTATTAAAAAATTCTTTATGTGTATTGAAATTAAATGGTTTTATTTGAGCTAAGTAATTAGAAAAGCTACTATAACAAATTGAGAGATTATAGTTCATTTTAATTATAGATAATAAAAAAAATTAAAAATAAAAATTAATTATGGTTGTAGAATGGAATTTTAAATTTGCCACTCAAAATCATAAATTATCACATTAGTAATTCATGAGTCTAAAACCTGAATGGATATGCTGATATTGCTATTATATCGATATTAATACAAAAACTAGTATATTATATTCAATTGAAAACCAAAAAACATTAAATAGAAATTTTTTATTTTTTTTTTTACATGTTTAAGTGTCATCTGCTCTAACTAGACGATGAGTAAATATAGCTAATTAAAATAAATACCGATAGCCATCTCTACTTAAGTACTTGTTCAGAATATGAAAATGTCTTCTATACTTAAAAATATCGACAATTTATATATGAATATCCTCGGGAGGAAGTGCATCTGTTTTTAGAGCTTTATTTGACCTTCCTTTGTTCAGCTGTTGAGCAGGTGCAACATTATTCTTAGCCTCAAGTTGTTGATTTCCCATCGAGTCCAATAAAACCTCCTTACTCAATCAGATGGATTCCTGTAATAAAGTGAACAGTATATATTTCGTACTGTGCGATACAAAAATTCAAGCTCAAGACTTTTATTGTGTGTTGTCCTTGAATTGGGTCTGCAGTTTAATTGAAAGAACTTAAGTGGTAAAACAGTAATTGCATTAATTTTGTTACTATGAAAATAACATTAAAATTGTATTGGAATGCGATTAGTTTTGACATTATTTGTAGATAACTACAATATTGAACAATTTCGATCGATTCCAGGACTTTTCTTAAAGTCGACCCAAAATCGAACAACATTTTTAAATATTTGCCTGCAATTCATGTGATCAAAGTAGTTGAATTTATGTACATTTGTGTGAGTATGTGTTTGTAAGTGTGTGATGACTATTTGTATGGCATTTGTTTCTCGCCATTTTCGCAGTTCACTTCAATTGAACTCGAAATCATGTCAATGAGCACAACAACAGCAACAACCACAGCCATAATGGCAAACAACAAAGTTGTTGTCTGTAAAGTCTGGACACGACTTCAGTTATTTTTGTTTTCTCAGCTTTTCAGTTTTCTCTATAATAAATTGGTCAAAGGCCTAAATAATTGCAAATTAAATGCTTTAACAAGAGCAAAAGAGATTTCTCTCCAGGGTTATCAATGTTTTTTGCACACTTTTGGGGCAGGTCTTTTTGGCAGCATTATTATTGTTTTTATTATTATTATTTATATTTTCCAATTTTATTTTGTTGCTTTCAGCATCAGTCTCTCAATTCCCTCGCATGCTTCAAGCTTGCGCCGGGGTCGTGCCAGGGCCTTGGTATTGCTTTCGTACTCGAAGCACGCGGCACGGTGGTGCGGTGGTGGTGTGGTGGTGTGGTGTTGGTGGTGCCACAACCGACCGACCGCCTGAACTCGCCTAAACCCCCTGCCCCTTGATTCCAATATTATGCCTCTGTTTTTTATATCAGTTCAGTCAGCGCGCGTACAATATCATTTTTGTTTACTTATAAAACACGATGTTTATTCTGCGTTGGGTGTCTTGCATTTTTTTTTCTTTTACCCTGTTACCTAAAGCATAAACAAAAGGTAGTTTTTGATATCGGTAATTAATTTTTATTGTTTCCATTAAGTTAATTTAAGTTACAATAAAATTAAATAAAATTAAAATAAGATCGCTTATATTTTTTTTCATGGAAGTAGTCTAAGACCTTATCATAATTAATAAAATCTTGTAAGCCATCATTTCAACGCGCGATAGACTAGAGGGTATCTGCTAGTCAAGCACACTCACTTGTTGTGGTTTTTTTATTGTTTGTATTGCCTTCTGGTTTGGATTAGTTTCAGTTTCACTTTTTTCACCCATATTATAAGAGCTATTTTATATTGTTTTAAATCGCTCAAGTCAGCGAAAATGGAGAAAACCTTTATTCTGTTAATCGACATAAAACTAATTGATTTGGGATAAAGACTGCTGAATTGAAGGATAATTTAAAAATATTCCCTTACATTTGTTATAAATAGGACAGCATTCAAAATTCGTTATCTTTAAAATTCGCAATACTTATTAAAGTTGATTAAATAAATTAAATAATTCGTGTCTCAGAGGAATTCTAGGGATTTAACTAAAACTATCATTAAATGTATCGAAAAAAAGAGTTTGTTTGCTTATCTGGGTATTCCGGTTACAAATTTAAGATTGCAATTCATTGGGATTCTACTATATAAATATTCTAAAATGATGACTTTGCCCATTTCCAGAGCAAGTCCCTTCCATCATGCTGTGTCACTTTATCGTTATGTTCTCTAGTTTTCATTTTTGATTATTTCGTGGGTTGTGCTTATTTGCTTATGGAATACGCTTTCATACATATCATCGGCAATTGACACAAACACACACACGCACACAAGATACACATAAAAAGCAACAATAAAAAATTAAAATAAACAAAAAACAATAGCGAATTTCTAATTGCTTCCTTGGCGCATGTCTATTGAGCATTCTTTCAGTTCGCTTTTCATACCCTGCACACAAAAAAGGATAGGGCATGCCTATAATAAAGGCACGCATGTAAAAGATTAAGATATGTCTGCTTCTAATTAGGTTTATAACAATTAATGGGTATATTTATCAACTACCCATAAAATATATTCATGAGGTAAAGCTAATTGTAGGGCATCGTCAAGTCACGTATTGTCGATTAATGATTTTTGTTTTTTTTTTGCTGATATATATTTGCGTTTTGCCTTACGTCTGTTTTGGCGGCAAAAATCGTTTGATGATGCTGATGATATAATGCACTTACATATGTATAGTTGGCCAAGTAATTGTTTGTATAAAATAAAAAATTTCAAAATTTTTGCGTTTAAAAAAGGAAGTTTTTCCTTTTAAAAAAAAGGAAAATTGGCCCGACAATTTTAAAAAATAAAAAAAAATTTGTGAGTTTTGTATTTTGCCGAACGATACATGATCGATTCATTATTCCAGTGTAGTTCCAGCTCTTGCTCATTTACACACACGCACACACACACACACGAACAGGGACACGCAACACTTGCTTCCAGCCCTGGCACTCCCGTTGCCGTATAACTAGAAAAAGGTCGCCAAATGAGGTCAAGGTATCTGTAGCTCTATTGATGTAGGTATCATCTCTCTCTTGTTTTCGCTAGCTCTCTCTCTCTCTCTCTCTCTCTCTCTCTCTCTTCGCACTCTGAGGCTCTTTTGCTGGAAAATTTGAACACTTGACTTATTGATTTGCCCGTCGATTGTCAGAAATTTGATTATTATGGCTCGGCTGGACCAAGCTTTTTGCTCCTTCTAAACTACGGATACTCTTTCTGCTCCTCCTCCTCCTCCTTTTCCTGCACTGTTGGGATGGGGGAGAGCGAGAGAGCGAGGAAGGATGGAGAGGTGAAAAGAAAACAACACGACGCGAACACGAGAACATTAAATAAACAATTCGAAAATAAACGTAACAACGAAACAAACTGAAATTGTGAGTCGACTCGAGTCGCATCGCATCGTACATTGCCACGACGGTGTATCTGTATCTAAGTGTATCTTTGCGTATCTCACTTGGCAACAAGTTGAATGGCACTGAGAAAACGAGGCCCATACCCAACCCCAACCCCATCACAATCCCATTTCTAGTCACAGTGCCCATGCCGCTCCTGGCAACGTCAACAATGAGACAGATACACAGATACAGATATATATTTATATAGTATATGTGTTTGTACATATATACTGACAAACGGACAGCGAACTGACCGATCGACCGATCGGCTGTTTGAGTTGTCGATAAATACTCAACACTTGTGTTGGGTCGGCAATTGCTTTGATGTGCGTACGAAAACGAATACGAATACGAATACGAGCGTGAGTACGAGTGCAAGTGCGGGTACTAGATATTTCGAATAATGTGTGTTTAATTTACCATGTGCCAAGGCGGCAATCGGCATATCTATCTATCTATCTATATATAATGATGAGCCAATGGATAACCTCTCTGATAACCTGACATTGTCAGGTGGCTTTCAATCCTGTTACAGACTCACTTCACTTTGTTTCCTTCAGACGTCAATTCTATAAATAAGTATAGTATGTATGTAATTAAGGTATATAAGTAGGTAATGCTCTACCCTATGATTTATAGAGGCTCTATGCTGTATAGTATCTGTGCAGTTGTGTTACTTCTTTATCTACTACCTTTATTCTACGAATTCGACTGGAAAATTATAAGGAACAGACAAACAAACGATTATTTGATTGCTGTATTTCTTTTGTTTTAAACAAATTACTGTACGTAATTGAATGCTTTCTTTCCTTTTTTTTTATTTTTATTTCTTGCATTGATTAAGTTTCTTGTTCGAATTGGCGACAAAGAGCGCTTGTTTATTCATTTTTATATGATTAATCTTATGAATGTGAGAAATTTGAAACATTGTAGATGTAAAGGCCCAACTGTAATCGTAATCGTAATCGCGTTACGATAAGTGCCATTGTAAATACTCGTATTCGAAATAGAAACGCGATATGCCATCAATTTATGGTCAGAACACAAAATATAATATAATCGCAGACAAAACATGTGATATTGCCGGGGGCAAAAATCATTAGGTTCTATACAGACCAGATTATGCACTAATCTAGACCAACTGAAGGATGAGTTTATCACGTATCTACCACGTATCAGCCAATGTTTGATTCCAACAAGCCAAACCGACTACAAGAAACCCTTTATTTATTTTCTGTAAAAAAGCTGTGATTTTGTAAAAATCAAATAATTTTGATGACATATTTCAACAAATCTAAAACTACGTAAAATTCTTTTTTTTAAAACTTTTTTTTGATGAAATTTTCAAAATAGACTCCGACAAAAAGCAAACAAAATTTCATATATAAAACAGAAGAGTTTTACTATCTACTGTCATTTCCTGGTTTTTTACTTTCAGAAAATTTTGAGTCGCAAAACTTTTCAAACACAACTAAAGGCAATAACTTTAAATTTTTCCTGTTTTTTCGTTAGTTTCTTTCTATCAGAAATCAAAAACTGACTTGATTTGCTTAAAATATATTTGCACCTCTATATTTCAGGTAAATGAAGTCAGTTTTAGAATTCATGCAGAGTTTGGTGTCTCAAGCTCTTATTATCTCTGAGATTTAGGTGCTTGTTATATTGTGAGCATTTAGCAGATTATTTGAATCACTGATTATGATAGCTGCTGCCTTTCGCACAAATTGAATAAGCCCTTTAAAGTTCTTTTAGTGAAGTGAAACCGAAAATGAAATTCGTTTGGCAACTCTTTATATTCTAAAATCTGTTATCTTTACTCTCGGTTGAGGGGCGTAATTAACCGTAAAGTTGATCACTGATTGATGTCCATAACGGTGCATCAGTCGGACGGGGGCAAGAGTTACAATGAATCATTGGATTAACCTTTAGAACTATCGCACAGCAATTGCGAAGAACCCGAAAACAAATGAGACTTGTACATTAAGAAGACCCAATCTGTTGTTGATCCGTTCAAAAATCATTATGCCAGCTTCACACGGGTTACTCCTCATCATGGTTCGTTTTTTTGTTTTTCTGTTTTTTTTTTTTATATATTTTTTTCTTTATTGGATTTGAGGTAATGTTGTTGTTTTGGTTTTGGTTTTCGTTTTTATATTCTTGATGGGTCGCCGCCCCCAACACTTTGATTGATGTAATGTGTGGGGCTCCAGTTGGGTATTGTTGAATAGTTTGATACTTTTACCGTTTGTTCGCTCATTACACGCATGCTCTGGGCTACGAACTTAGTATTCTTTTTTATATACACTACTGGCCAAAATAATAAGTACACGCCTATGAGCTTTCTTTGAAGTCCCGTAAAACTTTTTTAATAAACACTAAGGAAAAATTAATATCACTTTTATTTTTCTTATTTATACTATATTATAAAAATATTTAACAAAGGCAGTATTTAGTTCAAAAATAGATTGTGGGATCAACTTTATCAAAAAAACATAAACAAGGGTTGGTCAAAAAAATAAGTACACCAATTCTTCTAGGTCAAAAGCTCAAAAAGAAGTAACATTTTTCCAAATTTTTTCTCATCATTAGGTATCTTATGCTAGTAACCAGTATATCCACCCTTATTTTGAATGGCCTTGGCGATCCTTTTCGGCATACTGTTAATAAGACTCTACTGGAATCTTATACCACTTTTTTGAACAAATTCCCACAATTCTTCGACATTTCTGAACGTTTTCGTTCCTATTCGGTGTTTCAAGTCCCCCCAAAGATTTTCAATTGGGATGGGGTCAGGAGACTGACTTGGCCAACTCATAACGTTAATTTGTTTTTTCGTAAACCAAGCCTTGACCAGCTTTAAAGTGTGATTTGGGTCGTTATCCTATTGAAAGACCCATCTTAAGGGCATGTTTTCCTTAGCATATGGTTGCATAATATCAGTCATAATGTTTTTGTACCCGAATTGGGTCTTAGTATCTGTTATACGATGATTCGGCTCAACGCAAAGCCAATAAAAACAGCCCCAGACCTTTATACATCTGCCTCCGTGCTTAACAGTCTTATTGGTGTACCGGACGTCGAAATCTTTGCGTTTGGGACATAGTACATTTCTCCTAGACGTATTGTAAACAAGATTTATTTTTGTCTCGTCGCTCAATAATACGTTATTCCATTTTTTTTAACCGTCTAGCCCAGACCATGCCAAATGATTTTTGGCAAATTGTTTCCTCATCTTAAAATTTTTTCCTCGAAGCAAATGAACCTTTCGGGCTATACGTCCTGGTAGGCCTGCATATTGTAGCCTACGGCGAACCGTTCGGGATGATAATTCATTGCCAGTTTCGGAGGAAATGGCCTTCGAAGACATGAAAGGTTAATTATTTGCAAATTTGACGATACAATTGTCCGTTGTTCGGGAAGATTTTTTCTTCTGTCCTCTATTTTCGTCAAGCTCTTTTGATTTCAAGCCATTCTGAACGAAACAAGCTGGGCGTCCAATGCTTTTCGCAATTTCTCGGGGACTTTTCCCTTCATTCTGAAAATTCATGGCAATGTTTTTTTCTTTAGCAGTGCAATGCTTCTTGCGGCCCATCTAAAGAATTTTTTTTAACTCTTATCTATAAAAATATGCAAGAAGTCAATAAAAACCAATAAACCTTTAAGCAAATCCTGATCTTATCCTTTAGAATTGATAAATAACACCCCTGTACTTATTATTTTGGCCAGACCAAAAATGATCATTCTGCACAAATTTAAGTTTAAAATGGCATAAATGGGGTTAGCCACTTTCATTTTTGATTTAAATGGTAAACAACACTGTTGCCTTGTTAAAAAAAAAAGATTTTCAGCAATGCATTCAGAAAAGATTGATATATTTCATATCAAAGTTGGACGATACCTATGTACTTATTATTTTGGCCAGTAGTGTATATACATATTTTCTGACTTGTTTTTTTTCAGCTCTCGCCCTGTTACGATTTTTGATTCCTAGGGCAAAACAATCAATTTAATTGTTATCACGAATATATAAGAAGAACAAAAAAACAGAACAAAACAAAATGTTAAGTATAGTCAATAAAGCTGGTAAAGAGATTCGTCGTTTGTTGTCGTTATTTTTATTGTGATATCATCGATTTTGTGTTTACCAATTTTAACAAGAGGTCGACAGACTTGGAAGATATCATAACGATCGAAGTTTGCGATACGATCTTGGAGCTTTTTTTAACTGATAAGCCAGTTTGACAACTCTGCTAGATAACTAAAGCTGCAACCGATAAATAATATCGATTATTCATTTCCAAAAAGTAAGCATTTGCCAGCGATAGTAACTATCGTTTGTATAATTCAATAGATTAATACCAACTGTAAAAATAAAATTATTTCAAGTTCTTATTTATAAAAAGAATAGAAAAGTTGTATTGGTTTCGAAATTAAGATTTCCACATTTGTAGCTCGAACTGTGATTTGATTTCATATTTAAATAATCGGGCCTGTTCCGGTTTTCACTTTTTATTTTATAGCATTTTGTGAAATGCATTTATTTACTTATCATTTGGGCTAAGGAATTAAAAATGATCGTTTTTCACTTTATCGGACTTAAACTCATCAACTCAAAGTGATATCAATCCGCAGAATTTCGCCGAAAAGATTAGAGTAGGTTAAAGAATTTCACTTCCGCAAAATCTCACCGAATGTGAAAACCGGAACAGGCCTGAATATTTTTGTATTTTAATTAAATTACTGATAATAAACCATCTGAAACTTGTTTATGATCGAATTTTTTTTTTGCATACTATCGACTGTAAACTGTACTAAAGCGTTCTTAGCTATCGTTCTGTTAGCTATTGTCTGTGAGCAATAACTAGCTGATAAGTAGTATGTTTGTAAGTACCAGAAGCTCTCTTGGTCGTTGTATAGATAAGAATAGATAGATACGCTTAGATCTAAATATAAGTATGTAACTCATTCGCTTTTTCCCTTGAATGCTGCTGACACACTTGAGCTCTTTTCATTTGTTTTTTTTTTCTTGTTGTTGCTGCTGTTTAAGCGTCTACAATTAAAATTGAAGTGTTTTTAGTTGCCCCTTCCAGTGGGACAGTAGTTGCCACCTATAAACGTTCATGACAGCTTTTGCAATGACAATGGGACAATTATAGCCAAGTATCTGAACGATTTTGTAGTTGTCTGTTGGTAATTACACGTGTATTAATTCACGAGTTGTCATTGTTGTCGCTATTGTTGTTTAATTACGTCGAGTTACGATAAAAACAATAAAAATACACAAACACACTCGCACACACGCACAACTAATCCATTGAGCTAACATTAAGCCCTGCATGCTGCCTTGTATTATTAAAAGTCCCCGTCCATAAAATCGTATTCAAGGTCTGCTCCCAAAAGGGGGGCGTTGATCGACCAACAGCTCTAATGCAAATCTGTGTGTGTGTGTATGTGTGTATGTATTTCACACCTTAACAACTCTGCCTTTGACCCGTCCACAAATCCCTGCTGGCTAATGGAATTCAACACGACGGGTGGCTGCTGACCAGTGGCTGCGTACTATATAGTGGTGAGTCGGTGGGTCAGTGGCCGTTAAAATGGCAACATTGGCACAAGGTTCAGCATTCCCCATAATTTGAACTACCCTAACTTTAGGACTGGTTGCATGCACTTGACCAAGTCCCTCTCTTCAGAACTACGGCTAGTGTATGTCTTTGTCGGTGTTATGCTTCCAAAACTATTAGGATAAAGACTTAAAAAAAAATCCTTTTCTGTGGAGTGTGCTCGACTGAAAAAGACTTGGTACTCTTGGATTCCGAGTTTATTATCATTATTATATATACCGTTAGTTTGTAATTAAAAAAATGTATATTAAAAATTATTTATTTTTCATATTGTTTTAAGAACCAAAGTTGTAGATTATTGTTCAAATAAGAACAAATAACTAAATACAAGAAAAGCGTTTGATTTAAATAATGTGATTTTTTTTATTTTGTCAAAACAATTACTTAACTGACTGTACACTCAATGAGCTCGAAGATGCCTTCAGCTGTCTGTTACATACATCGCCACAAACTCATTATACCTTTGGCAAAGGTATTAAAAAGAAAAAGAAAATAAATTACGCTATGTTAATTACCAACTGAAGTTAGTAGGCAACGGGTGGGGGGAGGGGATAACAAATGCGACTAGGCGTGTTACACTTTTCAACTGCCAGCATTTTGACGGTCAATGTTCACACACACACACGCACACACAGATAAATAGTTAGTTAGTTAAAGCTATTTATTATGGTTCTTCATCATTTTTGCTGTTTTTCTTTCGGCTTTTAGTTTTTCTGTTTTGTTGTTTACTTTTTTGACGACTTGCATTGTAATTAAAGCTGTAAAATGTTGCTGGTCTTTAAGCTTTTTGGGCTTTTATAGTAAAAAGCACTTTAGTAGCTGTATAACTGTACAATGAGAGGGTCAGTTGTGAGCTAAATACATAGTATGCGGGATATGGCCATCAATTGGAAAATATAAGAAGTTGTGTGGTAATAAAAAGTTGGCTAAGTAACTTTGGCCAACATTCTAAAACACTGCGGGTTAATACCCCTTTACATAAAAATTTAAAATAAGTTACTGACACAAATAAGGAATTTCAACTAACTGCAAAACTTAAATTTAAAGAAAGAAAAACATTTTAAATATTACAATACAGTATGTATTCAAATTGCATCATATGTTCTGTTTTTCTATTATGAGAATTCGAATTCCATATCTTTCAGCCCATTGCAAACATTCCCAATACTTTCTGTTGATTTGGTTGGGTTTTTCTGGATTATATTGTATTTTGATGCCATAAATAAACATATTAATTGCATGATTTTTTTTTTAGGTTTTTAACAAAAGGGACCAAAACCAATGCGATAGGAAGAAGGTCGCCACAACGCTCGGTGCTATGCTCCCGTGGAGCGCTACAATGGGCGTCCTCACGCCCAAAGTTTGGGTCGCACAGTTTGAACTTTAAACAGAGAGAAAAATAAACTAACTTGGGAGATAAACTGTCACCTGTTGTTGTTGTTGTTGCTGAAAGCGAAACGTAGTCGCAAAACAAATGAGGGTGCAACACGTAACGAGCAAAGCAGCAGGTTGACCAACTAAACCAAACCACCAGCAGCAACTCCAACCACCAACCACTAGCCACCAAACGTCTCCAAGCATCTTCTCCAGCGGAGCTGCAAACAGGCGATCATTTCAATTGCTTTAAAGCCAACTACTCTCCAGGCTAAACAGAAAATGTTACAAAACTCGAATGCAGCAGCAGCAGCAGCGACGCCAAGCACAGCAGCTGCTGCTGCGGCCGCGGCAGCGAACAATGCGGCGATAGCTGCGTCATCCATACAACCAAAGCTGGTTGTCATACGAAAGGGGAACCAGGGCTTCGGTTTTACGCTGCGTCACTTTATTGCCTATCCACCGGAAGATGATGCCTCCAGCTGGCCTCAGGTAAGTCTTGCAAACAGGCTTAAAAACCGAGGGGGGAGGAGCAGGCGATAAAAAAAGCGAGAGAGAGAGAGAGAGCGAGAGCCAGCTACTGCGCAAGCGCGCAGGTCAGTAGCGACTTACATAGCCTGATGCCTGATGCTTGGCCTGGCTTCTTCAATTAGTCATCGATTGCCTTGCCACTTTTGCTTTTCGCGCTTCGGCGAGTCTCTGCCATGGCCTCAGTCACAGTCACAGTCACAGTTGCCATCGCAGTCGACGTCGCAGTTACGTGAGCGCAACGCACGCGCCGCTTATTCAAATGGCCA
This sequence comes from Drosophila suboccidentalis, assembly GCA_037043435.1. NCBI lineage: Eukaryota > Metazoa > Arthropoda > Insecta > Diptera > Drosophilidae > Drosophila > Drosophila suboccidentalis. Next base: position 1,517,923 of record JBAMBK010001066.1, on the reverse strand, counting down.
ATGCTGCTTTCTTTTTGCCCTTGTCCAGAGGAACTGTAGTATACCGAATGCGTCATGCAATTTGCAACACAAATTTAAAAAAATAAAATATCTTTGCATTTTTTTCCATTCCATTTATTGAAATATAACTCCGTTCAAAGGAGCAAGGTGCTCTGTTTAAAATAAAGAAACATATAATCCAAATAGCTCTGAAATAATAATCCCAACCTGCTTTCATTCGATATCCGGACGTAGTCGAAGAAAGATGTCAAGGAAATTCTAAAACTTTACATATAACTGGGTGCTTTAAATTGTTATTTTTAATAGAAGGTTTATTATTTGCTTTAGATTTTAAAGACTTTTTTACAAGATTAATTCAGCAATTGTTTATAGATTTTTCATTTAAGAAATGCTTTGATGTACGCTAAAAACTAGCTTCTGTTCTGTTTTTAAATGTGATTTTTAAACTATTTGAGTTATATGCTTTCATTTGTTCAAGAAAACAGTTGGTCGGTTCTTCTGGAACAATGGGTATGACAAGCCTATATTTTTTTTTGTCAAAACATTCCTTCAATTATTATTTTAAAAAATTATTTTTCTTTCACTTATCTTCTATATCAGTCAATTATTCCTTAAAGAAATACTACGCATGAAAGAAAAGTTATCTCTGAAAATTGGACACCATTGCAGAAGCAGGCAGTAGTCCGATTTTTAGCAAATTTGGATTTTGATATACTGTGTGGATTTGGTTAAGATATTTTTGAAAGCAATAGGGCTTTTTTGAACAATACCTTAATTAATGCGTAAGACGTTTCGTGATACATTTTTTCTATTCTTAAGATTATTTAAAATAATATATATAATATTAATAAATATAATTTTCCTTTGCCAATTTATTTATACTTGTAGATAGAATTAATTTCAATACAACCGATACTTTTAATTTTGCTCAAGTGAATCTGATGTCAGATTACGATATTTATTTATTCACTTCGCAATGATTGTTATAGGGTATTTCAAATTCGATTTGCCAAAAATGAAAAGCATTTTTTTTTTGCACTAATTTGCGTTTTGCTCACTTTATTTTTTTTTACACACGACGTTCTGCTTTGCTCTCTCTCTCTCTCTCTTTCTCTCTCTCTCCGGATCTCCCACTCTCTTGTTTCTTTCTCTTGAGGCTCGCGCTCTCTGAGCCGCTCTCCTTGTGGCCATTAATGTTATTGCCGTTGTCGTTTCACGATTTTGTATTTTTGTATTTGGTTGTTTTTTGCGCTCTGTGTAGGAAGCCACGAACATTGTCGGCGGTGGCGGCGGAGGAGGAGGCGGCGGCGGCGGTGGTGGCAGCGGCAGTGTCGTCGGCTTGGAGCCAACGTCACCAACGTCGCTGCCGCCATACCAAGTGAAAGCGATGGAGACCATTTTCATCAAAGAGGTGCAAGCGAACGGACCGGCTCACTACGCAAACCTGCAGACGGGCGACCGGGTGCTAATGGTGAACAACACGCCGATCGCTGGCATCGCCTACAGCACCATTGTGTCGATGATCAAGCAAACGCGAGATGTGCTCACGCTGCACGTTGTGCCCAAGGAGTGCGATGTGCTGCAGATGGTGAGTCTCCACTTCTATCTATATGTATATTTACATACATCTATTTTTTGTTCACTCAAATTCATAGACATCATAAGCTGATCTGACCATGTTTCGTTTGTATTTCATTTGTGTGTTAGCATTATACAAGCATCGCCCATACGCCGGAATCGAACCGTTTAACGATGTCGTCGGCACAAGCGCCGACACCTCAGTCGCAGTTGGCAAATGGTGGCGCGTCAGCAGCTGCCATTAAATCGACATTTCCACAGCAACAGTTGATCTCATATCCCGCTGTTGCTGCCGCCAACTCGTCGTCACCAGCATCCTCCTCAGTATCGCCAGCGACGCATGCCCCGCCCCTTCATGGCGGCCGTCGCTCTGGCAGCATCACCAGCAATGCCAGCGGCAGCGGCATCCTTCCCGGCAGCAACAATAGCCACAACCTGCACCACCATCAGCAGCATCCGCATTCGTCGCGTAATTCGTCACTTACCGGCGGCGGCAGCAGCAGCATTGACTTTGGCGACATGGCCAATAGACTGCGTCAACAGCATCAACAGCATCAACAGCACCAACAGCATCAGGAGCATCACCTGAATCAAGAGTTCTACCATCTAAATCAGCAACTGCTGTCTAGCAGTTTTACGCGGTAAGTCTCTCAACTAAACAACTTGCCATGACCAAAAAGGACAGCGGGTTGCCAGCGGGGGTTGCTGGGGAGAAAAATGATTGCGCGGCAAGGAAGTCGGTTAATCTTATCAGTCGACAGTCGACGGTCGACAGGTTGTGGTGATGGCGCTCTGCCCACTGGCGTTTCTCTTTTGCCAATCAGACGAAATGACAGTGTTTACTGCAATTAGACAGGCCAGCGACCGATCATTGCCACCAGTGGCACAGTGAAACAAACTAAGCATGATCAACTGAATCTTCTTCTATGCCCGATATGTTTTTGCCATGCGCACCGCGAGAAAGAATAGTCCATAACTCTTAATGAAGCTCCAGCAGAAACGATCATTATAAATGGCCATCATTATTCTGCACAACATTAGCCAATTTTTGCCCATATTCTGTAGAAGTTAATCTAATTATTACGTACAATTTGGATTCGAATATATTTTTTTATACAAAAATTTAACCGAAATGAAAGCAAATGTTTTATTTTTATAATTTCGAATGTTTGCAAATAGCACAACCAAAAATGCAAAGAGTGCTGAGGGATCAAGAGAAAACCCTAATGATTCTGGGAAAAATTAATGGTATTTCGAAAAAAAATTAGCAAACTCATTATTGATTCATTTAAAAATAATATGTTTATTGAGATGACTCGACGATAAAGCAAAATGCCGATGAGAAAACTTTGTCGGCATATATTTGATTTATTTACCATATTTGATGAATTTGATGACATTTTCACTTTGTAAATTATTATAATAAAATCTCTATTTCGCGAAAAGAAAAACTCAACTGAACTTGGAGTAATGTGTGATAAGTAAAGATAGTAAAAACAGAAATATAAATTCTAAATTCCTTAACATTTCCTATTATTTATTAGTTGCATTTTATGTAGAGCTGTCGAATTGTAAATATGTAGAAAACTCTTATTTAAATATGCATACTATATAAATGTTGATTAACATGTAAAGTTGTTGTGCCCAGATGTTTCGTAAATCGTAAAATATTATTTATTTCAGAAATTCACACACACACATGAATACACACACGCATACATTAAGTCATTCAGACAATCAAATTGACAGTTTACTGGCCAACAGCCTTTGGCGCCGTTGCCGTTGGCGGTTTCAATGAACTTGATCACACTGTGCAGCATTTGATTTATGGTGGCATCGAAAGACTGCCTGCCTACCTTCACAAATGTCTGATTGTGTGTGCGAGTTTGTGTGTATGTGTGTGTGTTGGTATATATTGTGCATTATTTCACTTTCATTCAAGAAACAAGCAAATAAACAAATTTCAATGCCAGTCGCTCAAATTGTCTAAAGCTGTAAGTTATCGACTAATCGAATAATCGACTATTGTGCTGAAATTTAATATGATATATTCATGCTTGCAGACAAAATTAAGTTCATGCTCTAAATGTAACATTAACTAAACGCAATGCCAACGACAACGACAACAATAATTAAAAACAATTGTAAATGAACTCTGTGTAGGCTCTGTAGAGCCTCCCCTCTCAATCCCCCCATGGAGGGAATGTCTCTCGTTTTTCTAGGCTCTCCATAGCTAGTGTCCAGCACGAGTTTTTCGCATTTGGCGTTCTCATTTCGCACATTCCTCGCCAGACTTTTCACTGTCATTAATTTGTACATGCAGACATATGTACTATATGTATAAATATATTCTATGTGCATATGAGTATGTATATTTTTCATTTTTTATGTATTTATGTGTACGATCCATGTATGTAGGCGCATGTTAATGATGATGAGTCCATACTTTGACCGACAACGGCCTATAAAATTATAGAACACCACAGCAGCAGCAGCAACAGCAGATAAATGTGGCTGTCGTTCTGACTACCACTGATGATTTCATCATTATCATCATCATCACCGTCACCGTCATCGTCATCATAATATTTTATTATTACCATTTATATCCATGTCTTATTGTCATTGTCGTGTTGAATGAGGAGTGTTTACATGCTCGTATTATTCATAATTATTGTATAATTAATAAACACGTATTAGATAGATTATGTGTCGAAACTTGTTTCTTCTATGTTTCAAAATGTTGTCAGATCTTGATTTTTATCAGATTGACACAAAATTTATGCTGTAATATGTATATACTTATAGTTGTCGATTAAAGTCATTTATTCTTGAAACGTTTTTTGAATTTTTGCCTGGCTTTTATTTTTGCAGATTGATTGATTGAATCGATAGTGAAATTTGTTTATTCCTTAATCTAGCCATCATTAGTCTGTCAAATATACCGAAAATTATCATTATTTCGTAGGGTATTTCCTATATTTTATTTTATATATATTATACCAGTGTCGATGGAAACTTAAACTATTTTATTGGGCTATTATTGGATTGATTGAATCGCAATAGACGATTATGTGTCTGAAACCGTCTCCTATGCTCTCCATTTTCTTTGTCCAAATCAGTTCGTCATATTTAAAATGCAAACAAACCACAGTTGGCAGGGCAGTGTTACCACTCAACTTTTTGTTATTTTGTCGTGTTGCGTTGGCAACACTGTCTCTCTGCCTGTCATCAAAAAAATATTGAACACCTTATGCCAACTTAAAGCTCTTTTTCAGTCCATTCTAAGCTTTACGAGTATATTTTCTTGTCAGCAAACTTTTCGATATCGATTGGGCATAATCTTGTTATTTTCTTGTTGAAAAAATCAGTTGAAAAACTATTTTTTAAAGCAACTTGATCACTCTTCGATCTTAACAGACTTGGCATCGAATCTTCTGTGGGAATTGCGTTTGGCATCGTATAGTTCCTATTTTCTCGGATGATCATTTGTGTGTTGACTTTACGACTGCGTCTCGATTTGGCAATGACGACGAATGCATTTATTCATATTTCTCGTGTTTTTAAAAACAAAAATAAACACATGCATAAAAATGCCGTTGGCCATTTGGGCGAACTTCCTCTTTTCTCTCACTCTCTCCCTCAATTTCACTTTATACAAAATATATAAAGCAATAGACAATTCCCTAGAGAGATAGAGAGAGAGACAACGCAGATGCTGGAAGGCGATACTTTTGCGTATTTGTACAACTGTAATTGAACATTCGAGTATATCGATACCCTGTTTTTTATATTTTTGTAGAAAGCTTGCAAATCTTGATTCATTCATAAATTGACCACATTTGAAAGCTCTTAATTCGCACGACGAGAGCAATTTCAACAGCTTGCATAAATCCAGACTATTAATCATATGAAAACATATAATATTATGTGGTGGCATCACTTTGATTGTTGGTTTTTTAGCTTTTTAATTAAAAATTGAGCTTAGCTCATTACTGTTTGACAGATTACGATAAAGATTGAATCATTATAACATAGATGGAATTTGATCAACAAAGTGTTCAAGGGTATCCAATCATCGGGGCTTTCTTTACATGTCGAAAGTGAGCTGCAAAAAATGCAAACGCAATTTGTTTTCCATATGTTAGTTGTTCAATTTTATCTCTAGGCTTCAAGCATATTTGACTTTGATATGTTGCACAATTCTGTTATCGATATAACCTGACACAGTAGCTCCATTCTCTAAAGTGCAATATCGCATTACTGTTACAGATACTTGTCTTTATTTATCTAGGTTGTTAATATTTATTGTCATGTAAATCAATTGAAAACTAAACTAACACAGTTATTCGATTAACTTTTGTGATATAGCCAACAAAATCAAACAAATATAGTTGCAATAAACCAATTGGCATTTTAGAGTTTAAAGTTTTAATGCGTACAATTCAAGGTGTTTACGTATTCTTAAATATGATTGATAATCTCTATCGAAACTTGTTTCTTCTATTTTTTAACATTTGTCAGAGTCTTGATTTTTATCAGATTCATCTGAGCTTTACATTTAGGGTGTTCACTTGACCCTTGCAGCGTTGCAGATTGCAAGTTTGCAATACACACTGCGTGAACACCGCTTAACGTTGTAACGGGTTGCACATATTCACAGTAGGCTGTTTTTTGTTTACAGTTTGTTTAATTGTGCTTGGATTGGCTGGATTTATAAAGATAAAAATACCATTTCAAAGCTTTAGAAATATGCTCTGTGATGAAAGAGCAAAGCAACTCATTCGTGAAATAAAGAAAATAGAAGGTGTCTAGAGCTTGTTTTTTAAATAAGTAGTTGCACAAAAATGTTCATGCTCTTAACATTCGTGGATGTATAGTATATTGACTAGACAAAGCTAAATCGAAGATTGGTGAGATTATGGATGACTTTGTTGACGATGTCGTTCTATCAAACAAATTCAGTTTGACTTTTGATTTCAACGGCCATTAATCAGCTGTCATTAATTTCTTTAGCACTAAAATACACCAAATATACTCAAATATACTGAGCATCGATATACGATTTAGACTTTTTTATCGAGCTTTCCACATCTTTATTTTGTGCAAACATGAAAGGCTTTTCGTATACATAGGGGAGGGTCTATCATTGTTGCAAGAAATTTTTCTGTGCAAGTTGTTGTTGTGACAAGTTGCACACTTGCAATCTGAAACGCTGCAAGGGTCAAGTGAACACCCTAATTATAATATTTATTTACAGTTGTCAAATAAAGTCATTTATTCTTACAAACATCTTTGAAGGCAGTTTTTGTCTGGTTTTTTTTACCAACCCACACACAAAAAAAAAAATGGTTAAATGAAGAAATGATCGAGTCGAGAGCTCTTGAACATCATCTGACGTTTCAGTTGAATGGTTAATTCCATGTTAACGGTTTGGCACGTGTTACGGCTGCCGTGTCGAATTTTTTATTTGTTTCTATATTTTTTATATGTACATTATTTTTATTTTATTTTTTTTAATTTCTATTTAGCAGTTATCGTTTCTAATTACGTGCTAGCTCAGTAAGAAGCCCGTTGAGACACCACCCACTTGGACACACAAACACACACACAAAAACACACTCATTCACACACAATAACAATTTGAAATTGTCTTTCATTTTGGCTATTGGAATCTACTTTCTTTATGCACATTAAATGTACACATATATTTATTTAATTTTATTTTATTTGCTTATTGTATTGTTTTATTTTGTTTTGTGACCAATTAAATATGGCAGCAGAAGTAGAAGAGAGGGAAGAAGAAACACAAACAATACTGTATCGAGAATTGTTGAAATTCAAATCACATTTCGAATAACTCAGTGCACATAAATATATACATATATTGTGGACATTATGACGCCCACATTTCGACATCATCACCGGGCGAACAAACAAACAATTGCGTATACGCAACGTTTGTCGCAGTTATTGATGTTGCTGTTGTTGTTGCTTTTGTTGTATGCAAAGTAAATCATATTTCTTATGTATGTAAATATATGTGTGCAATCAATTATAGTATGTGAAAGTGTGTGTGTGTGTGTATGTGTTTATATGGTAACAACGTCAACCCATTGACTAATCGAGCAACAACAAGAACAACTACTAAACCGCAAATGCAAATCGCAATCGTATGTGTGTATGCATGTGTACATATGTATGTAAAAGTGTGCATACACATATGTATGTATGTATATCTGCTTAAGCTGAGTGTAAATGGATAATAACAAAAGCAACTGCACACGAATATTTGTTAATGCGCCATTGTTAAATGATTACGACAAATTTAATTGAATTTTGTACAACATACACACACACACACACACACACTCATATAATTCAGAAGTAAATTGAGAAAAGAAAAAAAAAACATAATAATAAGTCAACCGCAGTGAATGGCATTTCAATTCATTCGCCCTGTGTCACAGAACTGAGCGCACTCAACTCGATAGAGACCGTGCTGTGCCGCCCCTAGCCACGCCCACCCGTTGCATACAAGAGGTTGGGAGACACTCCACTTTATAGCGACAATCGTTTCTCAGTTTCTCAGTTTCAGATTGAGATCTACTCTAAATGCAAACTGAAGATGAGATTAAGATTGAGATTGGGACTCTGGCTTCGACTCGAAGTCTCAGTCCGAGCATGAGATAATGATCATGATGGAGATGAAAACGAAGATGATGATGATGATGATGGAGATGATGATAGAGATGGAGAGGTTGAAGAGACAAGTATATAAATTATTATTGGCTACTTGAGCCAATGCAGAGTTTTGTAATTGTGTAATGCGTTGGCTTTCATGCGGATGACAAGTGTGTGATTAACTACATATATACAGATACTGAGAGATAAGAGGTACAGATAAATGAATAATATGAATAATAGATATAGATAGATAGATATATGTATGTAGATACAGTTGTACATCTAATAGATACAGAAACATGGCGTAATATTTGAGTCCTTTGCCGCTCGGTTGACCTTTTATCCCTTGTGTGCATTCGATTTTGACTCACATGATTGATGGGTGATGACGATGACAACGACAAACTTTGTTGGCGTGAACAGTGGAGCAAAAATTACTGGCAATATTAAGAAGAACAAAACCAAGGAACGGTTCAAGCCTTGATTTAATTGTATACAACATTTTTTTTTATTTCTTTTAATATAATATCTTACTCCACATTTTAAACTTTTTAAATTCGTAATATACAAAATGCAACTGCAGCTTAATATATTATAATTATTTTTGAAAATTAAGCTAAAGTAAAACTCTAAATTGTGGATTTAAGAGTCTTTTCGGTTTTGGGGATCAGTGCAAAATCGGTTGGCAACTTTGATATAAATATTTCCTACGCTAAGAAACTTCAGGAAATGTCATAAATCAATTGTTGTCATGTATTAGGTATTCACATTGACAATATAGTAATGAAATCATTCAAGTTTCTGTCGTTTTGCAACCACTGTGCACATTCAAATTCTTTGATGGACTTTGACAATTACTCCCAAAACACAGCAGGTTCGTTAGCGGGGGTTGTGGGTGGTGGGGGAAGTAAATGTTTGGTCAGCTAGATGACTGATAACGATATCGACAAGTGCTTACCATCTCTCTCTCTCTCTCTCTTTTATCTTCTCTCCCTTTTTTATGTCTTATCATTTGCTCCTGTTTATCGAATCGAATTTGTGAGTTTCGAGTTGCGTTCCATAAACTAATCCAACTACCTGCAAATGTGCTCATATATGTATGTACGTATGTATATGTGGGCATTGGTATCCTAATTCCAGCCCATCGCTGTCATCTCCCATTGCACCGCATCCATTTTCAAAACGTGTGTGTCTGTCCGTCTGCCCTGTGTCTTGTCTGTTGTGTGTTGTACAATGAAATATTTTTGCGCTATTCGCGTGGCACAATTGGTTATAAAATAAAAAATAAAATAAAATAAAAAGAAGAGCGTCGTCAGTCGGTGGCTGGGTGGGTCGATGGGTCGGTCGTCGGTGGCTTGGTGGCTTGGTGGGTTGTGCTTGTTCAACGGTTGCCCACTCAATAGCTGGGGGGCTCTTTTCAATTGGCGGCGGGGCCTCGTTTCTGTCGCGAGCTTTATATGAATTTCATACATGCATACAAAGTGGATTTGTTGTTGTTATTGTTATTGTTTTTTTTTTTTTTTTTTTTTTTGTATTTGTATTTCAGTTTAGTCGCATGGACTTTGGGTTGTACTTTAGTTTAGTTGCTGATGGCGAGTGGAGCGCGTAGATTTCGTTTCGCAGGCAGCAAGATTCGCATATGAAAATCTTGATCAATGTGAGTTTTCCAACCAAACGTTGCATATACATACATGTACATATGCATGTTTGTGTGTGTGTGTGTGTGTGTGTGCTAAACTTCAATATTTTTTTTATTGATTTTGAAATTCAGTTATTATTGATATCGTGTAAGAATTGTGATTGTCATTGATAACACTTATCGATTCATCATAATATCATAAACACATTCCTTTAAAGTGTCGTGCGGATGGCAAATGAGAGGGGACTGGATGGGATGGGGAGGGGAAGGGGGTGTTGTCTCGACCCAAAAAAAAGGTTTGCAGAGACCTTGAAACATATTAGATCACAAAGTTCAAGTGTTTTTTTTTTTTGTTAATGAAAGATGAGCTCTGAGTAAAAGCAACAAGCAAAGCAAGTACGAGTACAATCAAAAGCAAGAGTTTGTGTTAAGATTTTCCAATGCGTTACAACAATAACGATACAGACAACAATGCGCGATTGTTTCGCTTTCTTTCTTATTTATTTGTTTTTTTCTTTTGCTGCTTTTAATTCTTTTTTTAATGCGATTTACGTTTTGTGTTCGTTTCCGTTGCGTATGTTGCCCAAACAATGACACGAATGGCAGCGCTGTCGACGTCGACGTCAGCGTCGCTGCCAATGGATGTCGCCATTGGGCGCCGTCGCCTTCGAAATCGATACCAAAAGCCCAACAAATAAATGCAATGTGCGAATTCCACAAATGAAGCAGGCGAAAGAGAGTGAGAGAGAAAGAGTGTGTGTGTGAGAGAGAGAGAGAACGGGAGGTTAGGTGTGCAAAGGGAGGCGGGAGTAACTGTTTAATTTTAGGGGCATGGCATGACAGTGTTGTGGACTGTTGACAGGTTTGTGGCTTATCAAATATGTCAACATTTTTATTTATGACTTGTTAATTGCAAACAGGCAAAAGAATTGGCAAAACGCAAATCAGACAATAACCAGCAACAACAACAACACCAAGTACAACAATGAACAGACAGTGCACACACACACACACACACGCACACACACACACGCACAAAAAGCAGACAATGAAGCGCGAAATTCCACACAAACACACACATACACTTGATGTACATATATAAGTATCGTAAGTACATATATCTATGCCCCATAGATACAGTTCATTTATTTGGCTGACTTTTTATTGATAAGCAGCAAGCAGCAACAACAGCAACAATAACAAATCAGCACAATAGAGTCGTGTGTGGAATCACTTGTGTCAATGGATCTATTTTATTTGTATTTATATTTATATTTATTTATTTTTTTGTGCTCAGCTTATGCATAGATAGATAACAGTACTTAGATATATAGATACATAACGTATATATGTATCTGTATTTGTGTATATTAGAAATACTCGTATTTTGCCCAGTTTGCATATTTGCTTGCAATCAGCATTCTCTCTCTCTCCCATTGCCACTTTTCCCTCCTCACCCTCTCTGCCATCGCTTTAGCTTCGTTTGAGTTTTGTTTTCCCCGCCTGCACAATTATTTCAGGGTTGTTGCAACTTGCTGTGTTGTTCCTGGTTATTTTTGCAGTGATTGTGCTTCCAACCACTGGTTTCTTATCCATGATCAGCTCAATTTCAGCTCTGAGTAACAGTATCATTTCCTCCATGGTCACATTATTTACAGCACTACAGTTGAAGGCGTATAGACATTGTACTCGTATTTACCATTCATTAGTTTAATCAACTGATTTGCAGTCACTTTAATTCACAATGTCATGGTCACTTGATCGCTTTATTTTCCTCCATGAACGACAATTACACAGCTGAAGTTAGCTTTTTCTCGCAGTCAGTTTTTATTAGCATTAGCAACAAATTAACTAATTTACAGTCATTTTAATCTCAATATAATCCATGGTCACTTGTTTTATTTATTTAAGTTTTCTGTGTGGTCAAATTATGTAGACAATGATTATAAAGTACAATGGTCGGATAAAGTATTTTGACAAAGCTGTGTGCAATGTTAGATTGCTTGTAGGGATAAACTAAAAGAAGTAACGGGTCTCTGTAAATGGCCAAAGTAAAGTAAATAAAATTAACTATTAAACTGAGAAATATTTTGTTAATTCCTCTATGCGTTCTTTTTCTATCAACTGAAATGCAAAGACATTTCAAAAGTGAGGCGGAAAAAAGTATTTTTACAATGTATTCTTTAATAGTTTCTCGTCATTCGCAAGCAAGCAAAGGTCTGCACTGCTATCTAAAAAGTCGTGTTTTAATTAAATTTATTAATTTTAATTACTTGATTAAGATGAAATTGTTAAAAATGGGTAAAAAGTCAGAAATTAGCCATATTATCAAGATCGAGATAGTTACTAAGTTTAATGCGGATAATTCTGTGGAATACTTAAGCGAACTATGCAAAAGAACTCGGTAGACTATATACTTTCAAATAAATAAACAAAAAAGTTTAAATCTTTTGAAAGCTTACCACGCTCAGGTAGACCACACAAGTCGACCGCGGGAGAGGAACGTTTAAAAAATTTAAATTATTGAAAAATTCAAAGAAGATGTCCTTAAGACCACAACATCAACAGCAATTAAATTGAATAAGGAGTACTATATTCAAAATTGCGAAAGGATGGGTAGAAATCGGCTAAAGGAAGCCGGATATGCAACCTATATAGTCAGACCAATACCACAAATTTCGCAACAAAACAAACTAAAACGCTTGACCTTTGTCCACAAGCCAATATAATTTTGGAAACAAATACTTCGGACTGTTAAACGCACTTTCTAGTGTCATGGATCCAAAATGAAAGTATTTTGCATCAATCCAACCATAAGGTGGAAAAAAAAGTGGCTCCTGTGTATGTTCGGGAATCCCAAGGTGATGGCAGCGCTATGTTTTGGGATTGTGTTTATTATAATGACATCGGAAATTAGGTACCAATCAAGGAATCAATGAATAAGGACCAATATTTACATATTTTAAATGATCACTCGCTCACATCTGGGGATAAGTTACTTGTAAAAATGTTTGTTCTTCAACAGGATAATTCTCCATGTCACAAAGCTAAAACGATAACCAATATTTTTAAGGATGTTGGAGGGAGAACGTTGGATTCGCCGCCCCAAAGTCCAGACTTAAATATAATTGATAATGTCTGGACTTATGTAAAGCGAAACAGAAGCCCATGCTTAACAAAAACTTGAGAGAAAGCAAATTCAGAGGTCGTATCCCTTTGGAAGGACTTTTTTTAGGAATCCCCAAAAATTTGGTGAATTCAGTGCCAAACCGATTTCAGAAAGTAATTGATTCTAAAGAAGGATTAATTTTCTATTAACTGATCATTTAATTGTGTAAATTTTTCAAAATTTGTAAATTTTTTGAATTTATTAATTTTTTGTAAAAATACTTTTTTCCGCCTCACTTTTGAAATGTCTTTGCATTTCAGTTGATAGAAAAAGAACGCATAGAGGAATTAACAAAATATTTCTCAGTTTAATAGTTAATTTTATTTACTTTACTTTGGCCATTTACAGAGACCCGTTACTTCTTTTAGTTTATCCCTACAAGCAATCTAACATTGCACACAGCTTTGTCAAAATACTTTATCCGACCATTGTACATATTTCATCTATAGTCGCTTTGATTCAGTTCCTTACTCAATATTTATTCACATGTGATCGGTGGTCATTTTATGTTGAGGATATTTGTAGTTATGGTAATTTCACTTGCTCTTTAAACTACTCTCTATTCCATATTAGCTTTTTAATGCAGTTCAGTTTCCTTGTAACAAATTCTTGTTGCTGTAGTCCAATAATTTATTAAATATTTCACAAGCAAACGAAGCGAAAGTTGATTACTTTCGACAATTGCATTACTGCACTGGCCAACATGTCGAATACGCAATATGTACTATTTATGCCAAGACATTTCTGTTTTGCGTTGAAGCATGAAACTTGCAACTCAATCATAGCTTCCACCTGCCGCACACAATAAACGAGCGGTGAGGGTCGGTTTCAAGTATTTGCTGACCTTTAAAATCCTTGCCAATTATGTGAATTACCCTCTTCCCTTGGCCGCTATCAAGTAGGTTGGCTATTTTTAGCTTAGCACTTAGAGGCAAAATCTTGGCACAAAGCAAGCTAAACTAATTGATGCGAATTTCCAGAAACTCCCTGGCAAGTGTTCCAACAAATAAAAGCTTTGCTGTCTGTCGTCTGTGTGGCAGAAAGTGCTTGGATATCCTATGCGTGGCATATCCTTCCACTGCAAATTGCCTTTACCTATGTAGATGCTGTGCAACAATCTAATTTGCTACTTCGATCAACTACTGAGTGCACTTTGGTCTTTGTGGCAAACACGGCCATCGCAACTACTCTGTGCATGTGTGTGTGTGTGCGTCTGTGCGTCTGTGTGTGTGTGCGTGTGTGTGTGTGTGTGGGAGCATGTCATGGTCATTATGCCGCCTGACAGGTCAGAAATCACAAATGTCAGTAACGAATGCTGCTGCATTGTGTGAGAGTTTACCATTGCTTATTTCTTCATCTGCTTCCCCTGTCTCTCTTGACCAGTTGCTTCTGGCCATTATTTATAGACGAGGCCAAGAGCACCTGTATCCCGAGGCGACGACATAAAGATCTCATACTGATCTGATCCGTTGCATTCGAGATGCTTCAAACAAAATGAATAAGCAAATACATTCGTTTATAAACAAACAGTAATGAATAATAACACATTTACAATTCAAATAGTCTCAGCACATATGCAATGGGTCCCATCATTCGGGGGCGCAAAGGGGCGTGGCCGGCTATTTGTTGTTTGCCCAAATTGCGCAGCTTACTCGTATTTGGCAACAGTATCATCGTCGATGTCGTTGTCGTTGACGTTGACGTTAACGTTGCCTGCCAGTCATCGTGACCAGCGTAGCTAATCAGTTGACGACGTCAAATTCGATTCATTCCCGATCTCCAACGACGGCAACGGCACGCGCCAAAACTGCCTTAGTTCCAGCGACCAGCGACCTTATTCCGTATGGCAATCAGGTGCCAGCACTTTCCTATAAACTGCTTGAAATGAGTATTTTATTATTTGCCAAAACACCACCTAGAAAACCTCCCAAAAATATATTTAAACAAATAAAAAACATCATCTGATCTTTAGTTATCTTGAATTTATTCAATGCAAGACATTAATGAAATTCCCAATATCTTTGGAATACTTTTGCTTTTCCCATAATAACTATGCTGCAGGTGTGTGAAGATCACAACGCTTTGAAAACTTTTTTAAAAACAATTGCTTTTTAAAATTCCGATAGAAATGTCGCTGATCTTGAAATGTCCGACCTTTTTGGGGTAAGGAATTTCTACTTCGCCATGGTGTCATTTTCTTTTTGACAGGTACTTTGTGATGTGTACTACACAAATTGATTGTGACGTTGTCACAAGCTATGACTTGTATGAAGCCTCAGGATTTCTTACTTTTTTGGATTTTATATGAAAGAAACTGCATTTTTTTTTTTAAATTATTTATTTAATGTCGGCTAAGAGCAGAAAATTAAAAAAAAAATTAGGAGTACTTGGAATAAATTATTAATAATTTTAATTTAAAACATAATGCATTTTATAGTAATATTAAGTAATAATAAGTCTGGGGAGTAATAATAAGAATTGAAAAATATATTCATTATTTTATTAATCATAAAATTAAGTTTATTTAATAATTTATTTGAATTTTGATTTGCAGCGCTAATCAGCCGCCAAATCTAACAGTATTAGGGAGCACAACAGCGACCACGCCCACCACGCGCCAACCGAAATCGGCAGTGGCCCTGAGTCAGGCACTGTACGCAGTGAATGCCAGCGGCGCCGATAACAGCGACCTGATGATACGACTGCGCGAGTCCATAAAACAGAAGGAGGAGTTCCTAAAATCGCCGCTGCCCTCCGGTGTGTTGTCCGCCTCTGCGTCGGTCTCCTCCTCCTCCAACGGCAACGCCTCGCAATCGTCACCGCATCAACAGCAACAGCAACTGCAGCCAGTGCAGCATTTTTTTCCTTCACACACACCACCAGGAGTCACTGCACATCGTGTACGGAATCAAGTGCTGCTTAAGCATCATCCGCAACTGCACCATCACCCGCAACAACAACAGACACAACAACAACAGCAACAACAACAACAACATCAGCAGGTTGTCCTTGGCTACGACATGTATAATAGCTATACGGGCAGCAAGCTGGTGTCACGTCCTCTAGGGGCTGTGCCGTCCCAGCAGCGACAGGTGGCGGTCAGTGTGGCCAACAATAATGCCAAGTACGCCAAGGAGTTGGACTACTTTGAGACGCTGCAAGAGACGGGCGTGACCAACAAAGTGTAAGTTGATCCCTTGATCAAATTGTTGATTTTAATTATCTTTAATTCGTAATACATCGAAAAACCGACAGCTCGATCATTTTTTGACTATAATCGAGTTAAATAAATCGGTTTCCATAAATAATCGACAACTCACTGGAGTCTTTTTCATTGTTGTTCTTATGCAGAATGGAATTCAATTAATTATGATATAAGGAATTGATTAAATGCCTTGCTTAAAATCAATATTTTGAGACAAACATTATTTGAACAAATTGAATTAAATTTGAATGCATAATAAATGTAGATAGAGGTTAAACCATTGTTATTTCGCTTGGAAATCGGATAAGTTTTGACAAGGTTATGAAAATTTGAAGTTGGTCTCTCACCTTTGACCAAGTCAGTTGGCATGATTTTTAACAAAAAAAATAAATGCAAGTTCAAAGCATAATGAATACAAGCAGAGATTATGAAAGTTTAAAGTTCGTCATATTTTCGACCCAGCAACTTTAAAAGTCAAAATTTTCGCGTATATTTTTCTTTCAAAATTTATCGATATTATTTGCAGATACACATACTTATGTACATACATATATTTAAAACTCGATTAATTTTTTTAGTCGATTTTTACATTGTGATATTAAACTCGATTCACTATTTGAATTTACATCACTAATTCGTAATGTTATCTTTAGATTTGAGAGCAAGCTGGTATCGCACATGTCCAAGGGCTTCGATCCCTTCAAACCGCTGTCAATCAACACAAATGCCGCCGCCGAATCGACAAGCGGCTCCACAGGAGTTGCCAAAAAGCAAAGTGTTCTATATGAATCGCTGCAGCAACATCCGCTCCATCAGATGCAGGCCAAGTACCAGCAAAGCAACGCCTCCAACAGCAGCAGCGCCGTCGATGGACAGAGCAGCAGCCGCATGGAGCTGCACAAGGCGACACTGGCGAATGCCACCATCGAGACCACGCCAAGCAGTAAGTTGACATCCTTACCTGCACAGTCCACCACTTTGAGTCCTAATTCAATTATTTCCCTGATTGCTTTTTTTTTGCAGAGTATAGCAATATGCCGGAGCATTCGCAATCCGTCGGCAGTTCCTCGCATGCGGTGGCCACATTGGCGGACATTGCCGAGAGCAGCGGTAAGTTTTATCTATACCGATAGCAGCGATAGTTTGCGATAGTATCAGTTAGCTTTAAATGGTAGTGCAGTTTATGTACCGATTGATTGCAATGCAAAGCAAACCATTCAAATGGAAATAGTTCCATAAGTCAACAACAATCGATGAAATAATAATTTTTATTTAAATATTAACAAATATAATATTAATAATAGCGGTAGTATTGCGATAGGCTTAATATCATAGCTATCAGTATAAGGTGGGCATTAAAATAATCAGGATTAAATTCTTTACATTTTAAGCTTAAAATACTTCCTCATTGTGAGAATTTTTTTTATTTTTAGTATATAACAGGGACCGTAATCATTATGAGTTTTATTATAAAAATTACATAGTAATGATTATTTAAT
Source organism: Drosophila suboccidentalis (assembly GCA_037043435.1). Taxonomy (NCBI): domain Eukaryota; kingdom Metazoa; phylum Arthropoda; class Insecta; order Diptera; family Drosophilidae; genus Drosophila; species Drosophila suboccidentalis. The sequence goes on along the minus strand of JBAMBK010001066.1, from coordinate 1,500,146 downwards.
GATTTTTAAGGATTTTCTTCAATGATAATAATTAAATTTGAGCGAAAAAGTAAAACTCACTTTTAAAAAAGATTACGCAATCATTTTAAAGATTTGTTTTTGCGTTTTTTTTTGTCCTCTGGGTTTCTTTTAAAGGGATATGCAAAAATACTTTGTAAAAATCCTACACAAATGCCATGAATTTAAAGTGAGTTTTATTTTAAGCGAAAAAAATAAAAATCATAAATAATGATTATTTGTGAGTTTTATTTTTTCGCTCAAATTTAATCAATATCATTATTTTTTTTTGTATATGTTTCTAGTCATTGATTTTTTGATGTGGAAAAATTTCAATAATCATTATTTTCGGTCTTTCTTATATAATTATATATATCGTCACTAAATCTCAGGGCCGTTCTTCTCTATGTACTCGTTAATTTTATCCAATATATTGTATGAATATACATTAACATTTTCAATATTTATCAAACACTTTACTAGGCAACGGACCTTCATTTCAAAAATGTTTCATATATTCCGTGGTGTCACGGAATTCCTTTGCAACCAAGTTTCAGCTCAAAGCCAAGTTTCAGTGTCACACATTGAAATAGTTTTGAGTGCTGACAATAAGTTTAAGACAGTTATCGTACTTCGTCGGAAAACAAATGACTCCTTTGCTCTTTTTGAGTCAATTGACCGAAAATTTAAATCAATACTTTTTCTGTGTACAATTTTCACAAGTGTTGGTTGTAACACCCCGATTAAAGAGCTTTTCGTGCTTATCGATAGCTCTATCGATAGTTCCGAAATTCGTTATGCTCGCCGCTCATCAATTTCAGTTTAAAATGTCAAAATTTTGTGTTAAATTGTTTATAAATATTTCCGAGCACATTCTCATACTATACTTCAGGGAGTCACAAAGTCTCCGTCATTTGTCAGTTTCCAACAATTTGTATTAGAAAAGAAAACAAACATTTATCAGCTATGTATTTAATTTTATATTTTTTAAAACGATCCGGCTCGAAAAAAGTTCCGAGTGGTATTAATAGCATTTCATGATCTTGTCTCCGAGTTGAATAATCTGATTCATTACTTTTACAGCCGCTGCCATTGTGGACCCAACAGGCGGGACGGCGACGGCGACGGGAAACGTTGTGCGACGGTATAAGCCGCTGGCATCGAGCTCCTTTGACGAGGGCAAACCGATGCGTCGCATCTCGTATCTGCGTGCCACCAACAATGAGGCAGAGTATCATCCCGATCCAGCGGCGGACGGTTCTCCAGCGAGTGCTGCCGCTGCCGCCGCTGTTGTTTCTGTTGCAGCCGCAGCCGCCGCAGCAGCTGCTGCAGTTGTTGAGCCGCACAAGACGAAGGCCCTGGTTGAGGAGCATCCCGATCCCACCTATGATGTCATTGGCGGCGCTGGTGGCGGCCATGAGTTTATTGAGACCCCCAATGGTCTGGAGGATGTCCGTTTGTCCACCCACCACGGTAGTCGGCGTGCCTCCATGAACAGCGACATGCGCAGCAGGTGAGTGTCCTCTCAAGAAGTCAAACCACCATATCGAGTTGCAAATCAATTGCAATCATCACTTTCAGCATTCACATTGACGCTGAGCTGAATGGCAAATATGTGCCCAATGAGTTGGAGGCCTTTGAGACGGAGATTGAGATCAAATCCTCGTGCATCAATGGCAAGGTAAGTAACCATATGAATACCATGACCATAAATTAAAATTTTAAAATTTAAATCTTTCAGCGCATGTCCGAGTATCGTTCGTGGCGTCAGGTGAAACTGGAGATCAAAGGAGATTCGCTGCGCATTTACTCTGGACGCCATGCCAAGTCGGAGCACAACGCAAGTTTCTTTAATTATATGGCCAATGATATAATGCTCACATGCTAATCATTTATTTTTCTGCTCGGACAGGTGATAGAGCTTGATATTAGAAACTTTAAATTCTATGACGAGTCGCTGGACAAGAAAAAGTTCTTGATCCGCATGCAATCGAAGCCAAGCTCCAGCGCCGCCCATTTGGCCACATTGGGCAACGAACTCAATCTGGACGATGCCCACGACAAGCTGACCTCCTCGGGCAGCAGCAGCGCCGCCGAGCCACAAACGCCAGCGGCAGCGGCTCCATCTTGCGGCCCCTACACTGAGATTCTCTTCAAGACCAAGAGCAGCAATGAGATGAAGCGTCTCTTTGGACTCTTGCAGTGGAAGGATAGCCTCAACTACGATGACAACGTGAGTTTACTTTTATTATTATTAATATTCAAGCCAAAAAAAAAAAAATTTTAAATTCAGATATATTTTGCTGGAGTATCCTATTTTATAAAACAAAATAACTCACTCTTATTTTGTATACAAATAAACAGATTTTAAAATAATAAATAATTTAATAATTTAATCTAGTAATCATTATATAACTGTTATTTTCAAGTCTTATGTATTTAAAAATTGGAAGATGCAAATTTTTGTTAAGCTTTTATAAGAAATTTTGAAAAATACTCAAATACCAAAAAAAAAGTTTTGTTTTGATATTTATAATATGAAAATAACAATTTTCAAAATGAAACTTATTTTTACCATTCTTAGTAAAAATAGAATTTAAATTATTATTTTGCAATAATTATAATAAATACAAAGTAACAAATATACATTTATTTTGGTATTTTGAATATAAAAGAGATATTTAAAGAATGCAGTTTTTTTTTTAAGTTTCTTAATAAAAATTAAAATTTAATTATTATTTTACAAATATTTTATTAAAAAAAAAAAATTTTTATATATATATTTAGATATAGATATTACATATTTTTGAATGCATATTTAATTTATTTTCCATTTTTTTTTTGTAATGCACTGGAGCAATTAATATACTCCAAAGCTATAATTAAATACGATTATCAATTAATTATTATGTAATTTGACATATTCTGCAGGAGCAACCGGCGGGCAAGCAGCTGGCGGAGCCGCAGAAAACCGCTGCCACTTCCAGTTATCTGGATGACGTTGCTGGCGCCGCAGACAGCTCGCCACTGAGCTCGCATTCGGGCGGAGGGTTGGTGGAGGGACCAGCTGCGGCGTCAATTGCTGCCGCTGCTACGAGTGACTCGATATCGCCGGTCATGAAGCTACGCAAGCCCTCGTCTCATAAGAATGTACCAGAAAAGGATTTGGGTTCGCCCAAGTCCAAGAACTGGAAGGATTTGCTGTTTAGACGCGGCGGCGGCAGTGGCGGTGGCGTCGCGCATGCAGATTTGGCCTCTCCCTCGGGGTGTGTCAATAAAACGGGCGGCTCCATTGGGCTGCCATTGCGTGCCTGCCCCATGTCCAAGAGCAACGCCTATGTGCCGCATCTAGTGGAGGTGTGCACCAACATTGTCGAGACAAAGGGCCTAAGTGTAGTGGGCATTTATCGCATCCCGGGCAACAAGGCGGCCATCTCCGAGCTGTCCGAGCTGGTCAACACGAAGGACTTTCAGTTCGATAGCTGTGCCACCGACGATCGATGGGAGGATGTCAATGTGGTTAGCAGTCTGTTGAAGCTATTCATACGCAGTCTGCCGGATGCGCTGATGCCAGCTAGTTTCTATATCAACTTCATTGAGGCGGACAAAAAGACGGGCCTGGAGCGCATTGTGCTGTTAAAGGACATTGTCGAATCTCTGCCACGGCATCCATACGAAACAATGAAGCATCTGATAAGGCATCTTTGCCGCGTCAGCGATAACTGTGAGGTGAATCGCATGGAGCCAAAGAATCTGGCCATTATCTTTGGGCCTTCCATTATTCGTACACCGAACGATACCCTGGAAACGGCTGTCAAGGATATGAAGCATCAATGTCGCATTGTCGAGCTGCTTGTGACGCAGGTGGGTGAACATACATTTGTATTTGCTCATTGTCAGAGGTCTTATATATATATTGTATATAGATTATGTCGACCTAGTCATGTCCATCTGCTCGTCCGTATCAACTAAAGCCAATCTTGGCAGACGGAATTCTATGAATCCCGCGCATATCAAACTTACACTTTATGTAGATCCAATAATCTCATTTTGTTTTACTGAAGAGATAGAAACTTCAAAAATTTGCTAACCGATTTTTTCCACACACTGGGAGAAACTCCAACACAGCCGCCGTTTTTAAGATGGAATGCTCTTTTTAATGGTCAACATCTTTGTAATCAATTATTTAAATCAAGATTGGTTTAATATAACGATAGTTATGACTATTTTAAGTTTTTAAGAAACGCAAGCGCTGTAAAGTATGCACTAGTATTTGTACCGAAGTAGTTTATAAAATTGATAGATACCATTAATTTGCACATAATTGAATTGAGTAACAGGTATCTTATAGTCGGGAATATAAATATATCGTTTTTACTTGACTAATTGTGTATCTGTTTGCAGTACGAATACTTCTTTGAGGGCGGTATTCTGCCGGATGTGGCGGAGCTAAGCGGTGGTGCGGCGGCACCGAGTCCAGCGCAGCCACAGCAGACGCAGGAGGACCAGACGAGCATGTTGCTGCACAATCTGTCGAAGATTGAACGCATCACGGAGCGCGAGACGCGCACGTCCCGCTTCATTCCGCAGCTGCGACGCCGCACACATGGCAAGCGCAGTGCCGTCAACTCGGACACGTACTCCGGCGAGAGTGTTCTGGTAAGCGGCAGTAGCCAAGCCAATTCCCACTGCACCACCACCAATACCACAACCAATACCACCACCACAACCAATACCACCACCATTCGCACCAACAACCAACGAAGAATGCAGCGCAAGGCTGTACAAAGCATTTGTGATTTTGGCTTAATCCTGCCCGCTGTTCACTTTCAGTCGCTGGACTACGCCAAGGTCTCGGCGAGCAGCACCACCAGCACCAGCAGCAGCTCGACGCTGCACAGCAGCAAAACCAGCACCACAACCAAGCTGCTCAGCTCGGCAATTGGCTCATCCTCGTCGACATCGACATCGACTACAGCAGCGTCCACAACAAAGGCGGCCTCCGCGAGCACCAAGAAGCGCAGCACTGGCGGTTTTTTATCCAGTTCCCGCAACGCTCAGAGCCGCAAGGCCAGCCTCGATGAGAAGGATTCGGGCAGCGTGGACTCCACTGGCAGCATGGGCAAACATGAACAGCAGCAAAGGAGCAGCGTTGACATCTCCATACTCCTCACTGATGATGACTCCAGCAGTCGCTTAAGCGACACGGGTAAGTCCACCAAGAATCCCAAATAAAGTTACCGAGATTCTGAGAGAAAGCAGTCAACCAACAAACGTTACTGCTAAGTATTCAAAATACAACTTTAAGACTAACATTTAAACTTTAAAATTAAATTAAATTTCAAAAACATTTTACTAATAAAAAGTAAGATTAGAAAGCATTGGTGTTAGTTGATTAGAATTCGATTTTTAATGGTAAGATGAATACTCGACAAAGTCTGTTGTAATCAGCACAGAGAAGAGTAAGTTAAGAGTGTAACCGTTTTTAGAAATACTCACCAGGTTGTGTTTATGGTCAACTGAAACTGGGAACAAACGCGACACCTATTGCGAGGATACTTTTCTTAATATCCAAATTTTCATAAGATTTTGAAGTAGCTATTTAAAAAGTAATATAAGTTATATATAGTCTCAGAACCGAATAGTTGTGAGAAAAAAAAAAACTGTAGCTTTAAGCTTCATTATATAGCTAATTAAAAATCTTGATTTCCGATTTTGTTACAAGATTTGAATATTTTTTCTCAACTGCTTCTGGCAGTTGTTTCAATTATTTAACGTAAACTAAGAGAAGTTGACCAAAAGTGGTTTAAAAATTAAAAATATTAAGAAATATAATTTTTATATGTGAAAATAAATTATAAATCAATTTTAATTTGAAACTGAAATATATAAATATATATTTAAAGCTTAAAAATTCATATTAATATTAATTTAATTTGGAATGAATTCTAAAATAATAACGTTTTGGTTTGCTGACCAGTAAATTAAATAAAATCATTTCACGATTATCAATTGCATTTCCATTGCAGGTTCCATGTCGCTAACAACTATCACGGATACGTTGGACAGCAAGCTGCGCAATCTGCGTAGCGGCTCCGAGTCCAATGATGAGAATGGTTCGCCCGAGTTTCCCAAGAATCGTCGGCATACACTTGGCCAGCCACTGCACTTGCATTCTGAAAACATTCCGTATGCCGATGAGTCGCCGGAGCGACTGTTCCACAACTTTTGTCCATTGGACGCACCGCACTCGCTGCTGCTGAGCCGCTCCTGCACGGCCACCAACAGTCTGGGCGAGACCAAAGAGGACAAACAACAGCAGCAGCAGCAGCTGATGATGATGAAGCCAACGTTGGCTCCGTTGCCCGCTAGTTTGCTCAAGGCGGCCCACAAATTGCAGCACTCGGCCACGGCGCCCATACACCAGGGCAGCTCAACAGCCCCGGCAAGTGGCGCTGCCACGCCCACCGCTGGAACTGGCACTGGCTCCAGTAGCAACGCATCGACACCGCTGGCCGGCACCCCCAGCTCCCAGACCGTGCTGCAGCGTAACTCGTACAGCAGCAAGAATTTGCGTTTTAGCAGCTCGTTGGCCTATGAGCGTGGCATTGGCATTGGTGGTGGTGGTGGCGGTGGCGGTGCCGGTGCCGGGTCAGAGGATGATTCCGAGGGTTCTACGACCAGCGATCCCAAGGAGAAGCTGCTGATGGCCGCACCATCGCCGTCGCTTTTTCTCGAGCGCTACAATAAAAAGCGACGCGATCATCGACTCTTTCGCAGCGCCAGCTTCAACTGTCGCAACTACTCGACACGACACATGAGCAGCAGCTCGTCGGCGGCAGCTGCTGCTGCTGCACAGGCCGCGGCGGCCGCCTGTTGTTCTCCAACACAGTCATCGTCGTCATCGTCATGGGCACATGCCGCTGCCGCTCTGACCAAGGACGAAAAGACTGACATGAATCTGACCAAGAAGCGTCAGATACAAAACAAACAGAATCGATCGATTAAACGGCGACATACAGTCGGTGGACCACACGACTATGCTGCCAATGGTGCTGGTGGTGGTGCAGCTGGTGGTGGTGCTGCTGCTAGTGGAGCAGGTCACGATCTCGCTGCGATTAATTACAATCATCACAATCGGCATCATCAGCAGCAGCTGCTTAAATTGGGTGGTGCTGCTGCCGAGACAACAACCACAACGACAACGACAACCACAGTATTGCGCAGACTTGGCGCACCACCAGCCAGTGCCACCACTGCCTCGGCCAGTGCCAGTGTCAGTGGTGTCAACGATGTTGCCAATGTTACATTGCCCGTTTCTGGCCCCAGTTCGAGCAACATCAGCAGTGCCGCCACCAACATCAACATCAACAACAACAACAATTCACCGCTCAGTGATGGCAGCAATGGCAACAGTGCATGCTCTGGCGGCGGCGGTGCTGCTGCTGGTGGCGGTGCCGGTGGCGGTGGTGCCGCCGGTAACAATAGCAACAGCAGCAGCAGCTCGAATAGCAGCAGCAGCAGCTCTGGCGTTGCCGTTGGCGGTTTGGCAACGGGCGACCAAGTGCTCGAAGTGGGCATCCGCATCAAGAATATCAATCGAGGTCGCTACTAATGGTGAGTCTTTCAAATAAACATCGCTGCAAGCCAACAAACCTTTCAAAAATTCAAAAAAATGTAAAAGTTCGTTTTCATTTATATTTGAATATAACTATCTATGTAAATATTATGTTTTTGGTTTGCTGGCTTCAAAGTTACTTAAAATTTCAGCTCAAAAAATAATAACATTATTTTTACATTTGCAGAGGGAATCGCCACAAAAAGAAAAGAGTCAGCACCACTAAGAGAGAGATGACGACAGAGAAAGTTATATTTAAAAAAGAAATTTAATGAAAAATACCTTAGCATTAGCAAACAAAAAAAAAAAAACAGAATCCAACTTACATATAAGTAGGATATGTTCAAGAGAAAGTATTTATTTGAAACATCAACAAACTGCGACTCAAGCACAATATACATAACACTCACACACACACACAACGTGGGAACAATGAAAAAAAAGCAAACAATAGAGCGGGAAGTTAAAATGATGTAGAAAAAGAAGGAAAGATATATATAAATATATATTTAAAAATATAAAACCTATTTTGTAAAACGTATACACAGTACGGAGAATATGCTTAACCCATATATATTTGTAATATAATCATATTTATGCATATATAAAGGTACATACATATATATACACATGTGTAGGATATATTTGTAAAAGCATAACTTGGCGTAAAAGTTGATAAACCCATATAAAAATACATACATATACATACAATTATATTTATACATAACCAATTGATGTCGCCTGCCGCAACCAGAGCTTAGATAGAGACGAAAGAATGAGATAGAGAGAGAGATGTAGAGAGATATAGAGAAAGATGTAGAGAGAGATAGGGAGACGGAGAGAGAGAGAGAGAGAGAAAAAGGAAGAAAGAGAGAGAGATAGAGAGAGGCAGCTGTTTTACTAGATATTTCGACTGTATGTGTAGTTTGTACCTGTACCTGTTGGTGTTATAGGGTAGCTTTTAGTGCGTAAATGCCACAGTTTCGGTGCCTTAATTGCTTTGCTTTAAAATTTGTTTGGTGACATGATTTAGGGAACACTGCCAGAAGGAGGGGAGCTGTCAAATTGGTTCTTAGCTCAATATTGACAGCACGCACATGCACGACCTTAACCTTCTGTAATGCGGATTGGTGCTCGCGTGTCATTAGCTTAAGAGACTCGACCATGAATATTCTTTATGAATTTGATTGTCATACGTTAACGTTGAATCTTTTTGAGACCCAACTGCAATTCAATCCAGCTGCCTGGAGTAAACATGTGTATTGACGTTTGCGGCAGGCGACAAAATCTGGTGCAAAGAATACGCAACAATCTTCTAACATTTCGTTCAAATAATCAATCCCTCTTCGACAACAAAATGCGTTATTGAAATTAATATTAAACGGAACATGAAGAAAAATATAACAATACATATTTTTTTAATATGACATGTCAAGTGGAAAGATAGATGTTGAAAGCGATTAAGTTAGGACAAACCGCATACAAGTATCCATAATAAATTATATATATTTAAATATATACCCATACATATATATATATATATATATATAATCTTGTGTAATTGTATATTTTTTTGGTATTATTTTAAGTTGAATTCAACACAAAAAGATTGAGGGAAAACAAACAAGCACATAATGCAAATATAATTATTAAGTAAATATAGCCGATAATTGTATGTAGTTTTATATATACACGCACACATGCATGCATATAAATTATATATATATTCGTATATAAGTATATGCATGCTTATATACACACAAGCACACACTCATAAAAATATGCATATTGTATAGAACTTTTCTTTGTATATACCATTTATCTTTTCTTACTTACGTTAGATTTGTTTTATTATTATTTTCTCCCATATTCTATATATAGTATACATATTATTTTTTTTTTTCAAAACCTGTACTTTAACCTATACATATTATGTTTTGTTATCGCAGAAACAGATAAAAACTTGTTGCAAAATGTTAGAAAACCAAGCGCGTAACGTTGCTATATATTTTATTACTATTTTTTGTTAGTTTTAGGTAGTTATTTTTTAAAATTGTATTTTTTTTAATAAATGTGAATTTATAAAAGCTACAATGACGACACAATAAAAAAAAATAATAAGAATACTTGTAAAGCGAATATATGAGTTGTGTTTTTATTTGACCTTAGCAAAAGATGATAGTCCGTTTGTTCATATGTATCTGAGATAATATTTGTCTTTTATAAAATATAAGTTTTAATCGTTATTTCTTTACATTACCTTTAAACTTTTTTTAATATGTCCCAAGTCGGTTTAATTTTTTAAAGTTTCCATAGTTTTCATTTTAATAATTTGTTTTTCCATCTATAAATATTTAATCCAAAAGAGCTTAATATTAATGATAACAATGATACGATACGATATTTACAACAACAATATAACAAAATCTGTTAAATAAATGTTCTTAAAGTTTAGCTTGTGGTCCCGTGCCCGATATTTTATAGACAACATGGTGGGCCACATCGTAGTGCGGATTGCAGGACTTTCGCACGCGTTTTAGCCAGGCTCGTATCTTTGGATACTTGATACGCACATCATAGTCAGCCATGCCTATGGAGAACAAAGGTCACATTAGCTTTAGATAGCAACTTGTATTTACATACATGTGTCTGATTTACTTACGTGTCTGTTCGATTTCACAGGCTGCAAATATATCGGCCACTGTGATCGAGGATCCAGTAAGAAACTCACTCTTGGCCAGCCAAACCTCCTCAATAATATCGAGTGTGCGCTCCATATACATGCGCAACGTTTCAATCTTTGACTCCTTGGGCGTACGTCCAGTCAGCAATGGATCCAGCCAGATGGTACGGAAGTAGAGAGCACAAGTAACGCGCAGGGTGGTATGCTGCCATTCCAGGAACTCATCGACGCGGCCCTGATCCACAAAGTACTTGGGATAGAGATGCTCGGGTATCTTGCCCTTTGCACTCAAGTAACGGATTATGGCCACGCTCTCAGCCAGCTTATAACCATTATCATTGATGCAGGGGACACGCTGAAACCGATTGATGTTCTGCTTAAACTCATCGGTCAAATGTTCACCTGCGAAACGCGCACGGTGTGCAAAGTTCAAAGTCGTATTATAGATAATAATAATGGCAAAATAAATCGATTAGATTAACCTATCCTCTTACCATTGCGAAGCTCCACAAGGCAATCCTCAAACTGCATGCCGCTCAACCGAAATATGATGAGCAACGCCCGTGAGGGCTGCGACATCAGATCGTAATAGAATCGTAGCGTGGACATCTTTCTATTATCCAGATTTGTCGCCTTTCTATGGGTAACTGCAAGTAATAGTAGATTTAGTTTTGTCTCAAAAAGAAAACATCTTTACATGTAAGCAAACTGTTGATTGCAACGGTACAAAGATCACTTTGCACCAGTGCTGCCAGAATTTCAAGCTAATTTGATAAAAAAAAAAAAATAAATAAAAAAAGCTTAAAAAAAAATTATACTAAAAGACATTTTTTAAGTTTAAGCTTATAATTCAAAAATGCAGTTTTTTTAAAAAGCGTAACATATTCTTTCTCTCTTTCTATGATAGCTTACAACGATATTTCGCCGATATCAACGTCATAATCGCCAGAAATTTTAAATTTGTTTCAAATATTTCGAATCTATTGCCTGAAATATCGATACAACTTTTTAAATGCCTTTTATTTCACAGCTTTTAAATTTCAACATAGTCTAGCTATAAAAAGTCAAAAATGGCAAGACTGATTCGCACACAACTCACCTTTATTCAAACAACAACGATCGATCGCTCGATCACCCGACCTGCTCAACGCGACCTACTTCAACCAAGCACAGCTCGCGAGCGACTGTTATTGCCCGTTCACGAGAACGAAAAAGCAAAAGCATTAAAGCTTCAACACAGAGAGCGAGGCATCGAGAGAGCAAGTCGGCGGGAGTGAGCTCTTATCGGGTGAGCTTTCGTTGACGCATTCCGTTTAACCCATTTTCTGATTATTTTAAGAGCTATTTTTTTATGTAAAACAATTTATTCAAATCCAAATGGAAAATTAAGAAAATTAGAAAATCCAGAAAATTTTTACCCTGGTCATCACATATTTAAAAAATAAAAATTTATTTTAAATTTAATTTTAAAAAATATTTAAGTTTTAAAAAATGTGAATTTTAGTTTGATTTGTAACCTCTTATTCGGTTTTAGAAGGTTTTTAATGAAAAAATCACTACCTTTTGTATCTGGGCATAAAATGGGTTAAGACTCTGTAGACAGTAAACAAATGCGTTTACTTATTGAAGGCAATGCCATTAAAAAAGTATTTTTTAATTAAAATTATTTACAGCGCATATTGAACTTTTCCAAGGTTTAGCTCAAGATTTGTAAAGCTTGAAGAAAACCAACTAATCAGAACTTTATCAGTTTAATAATAAAAATATCTGCTTGAGTGGGTTAAAGTTGTTGATAGTACTTTTTTATAGTTGAAGACTAAACTGATTTGCTGCACATAAATGAGGATTACAAATATGCAAGTAAGTTGAATCAACAGAATTGCACTGTGAGAAGGTCGACGGTCTCAAGGGAAACACTTTAGATTATTTTTTTTTAACGATTAAAATATTGTAAGAAATGCTGTGATATCCGAAATTCAAATGAATCAATATAAAGTATTTATTTGGACCATTCGCTTATTGGAATATTTTAGAAGCTATTCAGTTCTAAGATTCAGAAATGAAAATTCGAATGACAGTTGAAATCGAATCCTTTTATGGTAATCTGTATAAAATTAAAACAAAACCCCGAATTTAAGAAGAGCTTGGCAACAAAATTTACTTTTCTCTCAGATGACAAAGAACCACTTTAAAACTTTTCCTTGGTATACTTTTTTTTTTTTTTTTAACAGTTTTTTAAGCTTGTTTACTTCATAACTCAAGAATACAACAACCGATATTTGTAATTTAATAAATTAATATATCTATAATTCAAGTGCATACCGTTTTAAAATTTATTTTCTTTTTGTGATACTTTTATGATTTTTTTTTTTGTCATCTGGGACACCAAATGACTAAAAACATGTGGATTTGGTTGATGTTGCAGTCAGTAGCATACATATACGTATTTAAAAAAAGCTGAAGCATTGATTTCCTGCAACTTAAATTTTGGATGTTAATATGTAATCATGTACTCACCAAGTAATCCTTTGACCGGCCGAAGTGTAGGGTCAGGATTCTCATCGTTGCTAAGTCCAAGTAAATCGGCCAAATGCGACGACATGGTGGTCGCGAGTTGAGAATGGAGGATTCAATTAAATCCATTGCAGCTCAACCGTTTTATACCAACTCAATTGGCCTACTGATGGCCCAATTCATTGATCTGGCATTATACAAAAGCAAAATGCGAACATATTGTATGACAAATAAAAAAACCAATGTTTTGACTATATACTATATAAATGGGGACCACCAGCTAAGATAGCAATGGAATCAACTTAGGCGTTGGCAACCGTCGCAGAACATAATATGTATGTATATTAACTATATACTTATATTGACTTTGTTGTTATCGTGCGACTCTTCGATATGGATGTTTGTTTATGGGCTGACTATTGTAGTAGCTGGATCAGCCGATGGATTTCCAAAACATATTCGTAACCACATTTGTATCTGAGCAGAACTCATACTCGGACAAACCGGCATTTATTAGCTGGTTAAAAAGATTAGTTTGTTTTGAAGGAAACGATTATTATTATTGAAATTGACCAAGCTTGTTGTTCTTTTCTGTGGTACGGAAGATAACAATTTTCCTTGATTGGTCTTTTAGCTGTTTTAACTTCTGACCAAACTGTGAAATTTATTCATAATATGTATTTCCTTTGCCAATCTTCTTTGACGTATGCTTTTTTTTGTCAATATTTACTTTTACTTGGATTATTAATTGACTAGTTGATATCTCAAAGATTAATTTATAATTTGATTTGGAAGTTTAAGTTTTATTAAGGTAAATATGAGAGTATTTTAAACTTATAGCAGAAAATGTGTCTGGTACACGTTTGTGTCTTGTTCAAGTGCCAAATAAATCAATTGATTTATTCTATTAATTAAAATCATTGACCCATAGTGAACTTATCTACTAACCGATACATGTATGTACATATGTATATGTAGGTAAATTTTAGAAATTTTAAATTAACTTGTGAATTCCCTAACAACAAGATTAGACCAGAAAGCTGTACGTTAATGCCAATAAAGATTTCTAAATTCCATTATCGTTCAAAGCTGCATATTTAGTACTAACCTTTTTTCTGAGTAAGAGACAGAGGGAAATAAGAGAGTGGGAGAGAGAAAGAGAGAGGTAAATAGATTTTTTGTTACCATCACATACTTATTATTTTAAGCACACCCACTTGCCTAATAACTAAAAACAAAACTCCGAAGGATTCACATTTTCATATTTTTAATATAAGCAAAAACAGTTAAGATATAAATAATTATTTTACAAACTTAGGTATGTGTATGTGCATGTTGACAAGAAGACGATTAAGAAGATGAAAACAATAAGATACAAATATAAGGAAACCGAAACGATACCGTTAAAACTATATTGATTAACAGTTTATAGACTTTGGTTAACATTTCATTATTATTGTTATTTTTTTTTTGTGGCAAATCGGTAAACGTTTCGATTTTCAATCGGTTAGTTTCGAGTGACGTTTACGGTTACGATCTCCTTCCCTGATTTCAATGCATAACAGTATACATAAGGTACTTATTATTAACTGTATTTTGCAGTCAATTTTCCTGTTTAATTAGTCAAATTTGATCTTTTGCTGATAAAAGAGTTAAAATTGGTACAGATCTTTTAGATGAATTCTACATAAGTTTGACTTTGATTATACTTTATATGTTTATGTATATTTATATGTAGGTATTATTTGTATTGGGTTGAACATTATATTCGTATATTATATCATAATTGCCTCGCGATATATTTTAATTACATTGCACTCTAATTTCCTACTTCAATTTCTGGGATTGTTTCCAGTTGTAAGTTAAAAAAAAAAAATTACACTTTTTTTTCTACTAAAAGATAAGTTTCGATCTGAGATCTGAAAATGCTGATTTCTTTCAATTTTTTACAGTTTATTAGATTCACTTTGTAGTCTTTTTTGGTTTCCGGCCTCTGTCCTTAATTGTTTTGCGGATAAGGGAATAACATTTACGAACATTTACATAAAGTATAAATATGTTATGTATAATAAAACAGTCACAGATACAGTTACAGTTACAGTTAAAGTTATAGTTACAGTAAGAGTTTTACATAAATAAATATGGTATTTGTGCCTCTTGGGAGAATCTGTGTCTTTCTGGTATTGGGATTTGGCAAACATATGTACTAAGATAAAACGTCTAAAACTACAATATATGATGTACTATATAAATAGTATGTATCTAAACATTCTACAATATATGTGATTCTTCTTAAAGCTAGATCTACTTGTTCTCAATGATCATCTGCAGCTGCAAAACAAGACTCCGAGCCAGTTGAAGCACCGCCTGGGCATTGTGTCGCTCGGCCATTTCTGGAAGGGATTAGCATGAGGATATAATCAACTTGAACGGATAATCACAATTAATCGTACCATTGAAGAACTTTATGACATCGGTAAAGTCCATGCTGTTGGACAAGATGATGTCGCGGTAGGTTTCGAGCAGCGCCAGCGCCAGGAAGAGCACGAAATGGCCGGAGGCAATGTGCTTGGCCGCCCAGATGACCTCCCAGGTGGCAAAGACATCGTCGTAGACGAGCTCGCGCTTGAAGTCCAAGAGGAACCAGCGATAGCAGAAGTAGAAGTGCGTGTAGTCCCCATTCGAGTCCATCAGATCGTACATCTCCGAGTCGAGTATTTGAATAAGCGAACTGTCGATCACAAAGAGGCATTTGAATTAAAACTAGGTTTTATGTATGTATGTGACTGGAGAATACACTATTTAAATTTGATTGGTCAAGGATCTTTAATCTGATTTCAAGCACAATTTCTGAAGACAAATGCCTAAGAAACGTGAAAATAAAGTTATATTGTATGTATAAAATAGATTTAAAATGTGGAGATTATGTAATTATGTAATGATTTAAGAGATAAAAAAAAGAATAAACATTTGAAAATCTTGAATCTTGATCTACGTTTCGAGCTTGAATTCCAAACCTTTATCAATCATTTTCAGACAAATTTTAATTTTGAAAGAATAAAAAACAGTGTTCAATTCCTCGTCATCTGTATCCAAACATGTGTTTTTGTACTTTCCGTCGTGTTAAAAAAAAAAAGACTAGTAAATCTAGAGTTTTACTTGATCCAAGATTCATTTATCGTATTTTAAGGTTCGTTGCTTATGGATTTTTGTGTTCATTTTCTATATACTACATAGGATATCAAGTTTAGATTTTGCGAAACACAAATACTTTTTTGGAGGTAATTTGAGCTTAACTTGTTTGATGCTTTTTTCTCTCAGTGTAACCTACTCACCGCATGTTGGCAAAGTGCATGTCCATGGCACCGCCACTGGGAAAGTTCTCGATCATGCGCTCCATGAGCTTGCAGAAGCAGCTGTAGCTGAGCGACTCGTCGTCGAAGATGACCAGGAGCGGAGCCACGAGGTCGCACATGCCCTGCATGTAGCCAACGTCGAGGTGCTCCCACACATACGTGGATATCACATTGCGCAGCTTGTCCAGATTCTCGTTGGCAAAGTACCAATAGTTGCGATCGCAGCGCTGCACATCCTTCTCGATCCGATGCAGATTCAAGCCGAACTGTTCCAGCAGCTCGCTCTGCAGAGTGATGACAGAGGACAGAGGACAGAAGACAGATGTTAGTTGGTTGATATGTACGATAGCTGGAGGACTGTTATGACTTACACTGTATACACCACCATTGGAACTGGCTGGAGAGGCGCAGGCGGACTTTGGCTGCTGCAGTGCATCCAGATTGGGTGCTGTGGCGGCGCTCTCCAACTGCTCTGTTAGCGGCGGCATCTGGCTGCTGGACTCTTTCTTGGGACTGCGCTCCCAGTTGGCAATGTCCACGGAGGCATTCGTGATGATGACTGCCGCCTGTTGCGGCTTGGCTGTATCATCGTCGTGGGGCAGCTGAGCCTGCAGATCATCGGCGCTCAGAAACTCTGGACTGAGTACGCCACGAGAATCGCCTGGCTGTGGAGCACCGCCGACGGTTTCGTAGGAGGATGCCGATGAGGTGGAGCAGCTTGGCTGTGGTTCCTTGTCCTTGGTGGAGACGGTTTCCTCAGCAGACGCATCCGGAAAATGTTTTCGCTTTTGCCGCTGCTGCTCCTCGTCGTCGTCTTCCTCCTCCCCCTCCTCCTCCTCGTCCAGGTCATCCAGTCCTTCGTCGACGTGACCGGAGTCTGTGCTCGTTTTCATTGCCCGAGGAATTGGTTTGACACTCAGATGCGTGGCACTAACCACGGACGCCTCCTGATGCTGCAACTGAAGCTGCTGCTGCTGTCGCTGCTCATCGTCAAACTCGAGATCTCCTGGATCGGATATATCCGAAATATCCTCGAACACCTCATTCTCCAGCTCTCCGCCAGCTTCGAGATCCGCAGCTCTCACCGTACGCTCGTTGCCACTGTTGCTACCCGAGCTCAGTTTGGCCACAGCCCGTGCCGTCTTCTCCTTCTCCCGCTGCTGGACAATCGCGTCCACTGCGAGCCACTCGCTCATCGTGGTCTCATAGTAATGCTTGCAGGTCTCGTCCTGCTTCTGCCGCTCCTCCTGCGTGGTGCCAAAGGCATAGTGTCCCAGCAGGTATGGCCAGACCTCCTTGCGCAGCTCCGGCTGCACTCCACCAAAGTAGATCAGGCGGTAGAACTCCGTGGAGTTCTGCAGCATGCCTTCCGCATTTAGAAGCTCCCAGCGCTCCTTGGTCAAACCCTCCTCATCTGCTTTCACTATGAAGATAAGCAACAATTAAGAATGTGCTCAACTGTAAGATCCTAAGTATCCGCATGCTCACAGTCATAATTAAAAATAAAATAGTAAAATAAAATTTAAATTGATAGAAATAAAAATATAATAATGATTCCGAAAGGAATCGTAGCAATTCTAACATTTAAAATACAAATTTTTTGACGAAAATCAGTAAAGAAATTTTATTTAAAAAAAATATAATCGTTACGTTCTGTCTGAAATATCTGAATTATTTCATGTTTCAAGCTTAGTACTGACGTGAGATAAAAGGCCTAGCGTAAGTCAAACTCCATATAAAAAAAACGCTGGCGTAAAGTGAATAAGAAGAAGACGACATTTATCTCCGCTTGTCGGTCCGGACGTCAACTAAACTGAAACTAAAAACGGAGTTGCCAGATAAGAAACGGGCGTTATCCAGCACTGTTTGCAAAAGCTGACTGGCCTGGCGAAACATCAAACTGTTTAGAGTTTTGCTAGGTCTGGCACAGAAGTGAAAACGATGAAGACTAATTGAATTTGGTCAATAACGACGATAATATTGGTAGATTATAATCTAGAACGAAAGCTTAAATGGTTTAATTTTGTATTTTTTCATTAATACAAAAGGAGAATCCACGCAAAAAGTTGAAAAGCGATGGGTGCACCCAAATACGCGCTGTGCTTGTGCGTTATCGCATATTTCTCCTCTATTAACTTAAATTCCAATTTTTCATTGCCTTTTCCCTCCTCCTTTTGTCGAAATAAGTTATGCATGTTCAAATTTGAAATAAACCGCTGTTGACGCATAGAGTTACCATTCAATTTTATGTTATTTTTTCGTGTTACGTTGACAACACTGTCTTTACGCTCGTCGACAGCGAAAGATTGAGCACTTTACGCCGCTAAACATTTATCTCACGTCAAGACCTAGCTTCAATATATAAATTTAAATTTTGTTTACTATTTTTTAAAAATTATCTCGAATTTTTCGATACTAAAATTAAAGCGTTGATTTAAAAATTGTTTTGTAATATTATTTGTAATACAATATATACTGCCGCTCAACTGAATAGGTTCACGAAGTTATTCAAAAAAACATACTTTAAACAAAAAAGATTTGATGCAGATTTCTAAAAATATTCGTATCATTTAATTTCCGTTTGAATGATAAAAAAATTTTGTTAGCCCATTAAGTACCCATGGATTATTTCGAATTTTTGTAAAAGTGTTTTTTTTCATTCGTACACCCTTTTTTTTACTGTAACAGTTATGTAAGTCAAGTCTTCACAGTAAAAAAAAAAACCATTTGGAAAGGTCGTTTTAATTCCGTTTGAATGATGCAAAACTTTCCTTAACCCAGTAAGTACATATTGAAAGTTTTGAAATTTGAAAAGTATATTTTTTTTTTTAACTTTTTTCCTCGATTTTTTGGAAAACATTTTTTAATGCAGAAAAATTCTTCAAACAATTCTAGAAGTGACTGCAAAAAAAATATTTTTGCTAGTATTTTTTATGATTTTTTGAAAATATTTTTTTAATTAACATTAGTTAAATTTTATTCAAATTAATCATTTTAAATTAGCAGAATTTTAATTTAATATATGTGCATGATTATTATCAAAAATTAAATTGCTCTTGGTCGACGTTGAATAAATGAAATAAAATATGTTGGGAACTTACTCTCTGGTGTTATGCGTCCATGAACGAGTCCGGATAAGTGTGTCCGCACCGTGGATAGATGGCGACAATAGGCCAGCCAGCCGTAGAAGGCTCTGGATATGATCTGGCGACGCATTGTGGAGCAGACCATCTCGATGCTGGTGCTCTGATTGTGCTGCTGCAGCAACGGCGACTCCATCGGGTATTGATCGATTGACAGACTTTTGTTCGAGCAATCGCTGCTGCCGGTCGTGGAGCAGCTGCTCAGTTGAGCCCGTCTCGGCGTGCTGCGGACAAAGTCCAGAATGGAGTGCGTGGCAGCTGTCAGGGAATGGGTGAATAGGGGAAAGCCAGTCAAGCAAGTCCAGTTGGATCAGTCGTACACCACATCTTACCAAACTCCTCGTGTCGGCTTTTGCTGACAATGCGAAAGACATAATCGATGGGTGTCTCGTCCACAGATTCCATGACCGAGGGCAGAATGCGACGACGCATGCTCTTGGGCCAGAGAAACATTTTGCCAATGCCGCGCTGTGACCAGAGCGGCGGATCCAGCTGTCCATGTGGCAGGAGACCCGTCTCCAGGCAGCTGAGAAACTGCTGCATGTGCCCACCCTCCGGAAAGTGAATGGGCGGACGCTGGACGCCATCCTGGCCCACGAGGATAACTGTGCCGCCGCTATCCTCGCCGCGGCTCTGATGGCAATGCACATAGACAATCTCATCGACATTGATGTTGAGGGCATAGGCCCAATAGGCCTCCTTGTCGATGTCCTCATCCTCGTCCTCGTTGTAGCCATTCATCAGCTGATTGGGCGTCCACTTGATGGTCAGCGTTTGTATATGCTGATGCAGGCTCAGATAACCAGGCATCAGCTCCACGACATCCTTGGGCAGCACCTGGACATTGTTCTTGCCATAGAGGAGCGTGGCCTTGGCATTCTGATGCAGTGACTCCACATAATCCTTGGCCACACTGGCCGCGCCCATCGATTTGAACGAACTGCTGCTGGCATCATCCGAGCTGGTGTTTAAGCTCCGCTTGAAATTTATGATCGCCGGACGCGAACAAGTCGATGACGATCGACGACAGCTGATCCGATGACGTTGCACCTGAGAGAAACATTTGGCAGACATTTAGTTGGGACTTCTCTGAGAGAGTGTGAGAGAGAGAGAGAGAGAGAGAGAGTGGACTGCATTAGCTTACCAGCTCATCGGCATGCGGATCGGTCCAGAAATGATCGGCGGTCTTGGCACGCGTGAACTCCAGAGCACATGGACCCACCAGCAGGGAGCTGAGTATGGAGCCATAGTCCGAATCGGCCACCAGGGAGTCGCGATCGTAGTAGCTCTGGGCATTACTCACCAGATACTCAATGATCTTGGTCAGACGCTTCTCGTACAGAGCCAAACGTATCCAGAGATATCTGCAATAGGTCACAAAGAAAGTCTGACTTGGGAATATTTAACAAAAACACAAAAATTCGATACTCCTAATTTTTGTTTTGGTAACCCACATTCATTTGTCGAGTCATTTCTGATACTATACTACATATATCTAAATTTTGTTCGGGTTGTTTATTAACATAACAGACAAACATTTTGTTGAGATATGTAACATACTATCTCAAGAAACAACATGACAAGGATTTATGTATGATCCTAAATTGTATAGTATATGATTAAGAAGTTATAGCTCGATTTAAATCTTGTTTTCCCGTTTAATTTAACTATAAAATGTAATTCTTTTTAAGATGTATATTATTTTATGCCTTTGCCTCCGCTAATGATCTAAACAAATAGTTCTGAAATGCGAAATTGGTTTTATTTAATTCATAAGTTTTTTGTTAGAATGTAAAAGCGAATTCTGAATTATGAACTAATTATCATTTCAACGTTAAATCGAAATGAGGTAAGGCCTCTGACTTAACTAGTCCAAATTCTGGTAATAATACTAGTATTTAATTCTAATACTTAATGATCTGATTGAGTTTTTCAGGCTCTTTTCCAATCTGAGCAACAAATTAATTATTTGTTTGAGTACTCCAAATTTTTTTAGCATGTATCCTTTTAATATGTAATTTATTATTTATTCTTTCAGCTTAAAGTGAATTCCATTTATAATATATTTTAATTGTTTTAGGAAACAAAATGTTAGGTAAATATTATATAAAATTTAAAAATTACTTTCCGTCAACTGAACTTAGCTAAAGTTGAAAAAGTAAATATATAAATTAAAAATCGATATATGTATAACTAGATTCTTTGAAAAATAATAATAATAGATCTTCTAAAATTGTCAAAGCCATTCAGTGTCGTCATTTTATATGGCTAAAATTTTTCATCTTATATTTAATTAGGCTTAATATTTTTAAAGCACTACATTTTTCATTTGAGTTGTTGTAAAAAAGTTTTGTCATCCAAAAAGAAAAAAACAATAAATAAGAATAAATAAAGTTACTCACTTCATGGTGGCCAGCGACATGCTGGAATTGCTGGCGCTGACCGAAACGGATCCGGAGACGGATGCGGATGCGGATCCGGATCCGGATCCGGTGACCGTCGATGTTGTGGCCGTTGTGGTGGACATGGAGTTGCTGCTGGCCTTCTTGAGCATCGGTGGTCGATTGAAGCTGTCGCTACTGGAAGAGGAACGCTTGTTGGGATCATTTGACTCAATGTCCTGCACCATTTTGCTAATGTGCTCCGCCTCGGCACAGGTCTTGGCGATCTTGTGGAGCAGCGCTGTGGTCGACGATGTCTTAAAGAGGCCGAGAGCCCGTCGACGCAGTCCCTGACTGAGACAGGCCTCGACGGCGGCACAGAGCGAGGTCACCGAGCTGCTCTCCTCGTGCACGTACTTCTTGGTGACCGCCTCCTCCATTAGCTGTTTCACCTCCTTCTTAACGCTCGCAATGAGCCGCTCCTTGTAGTCGACGCCATCTGTAAATGCCACCAAGCACATCACATCAGGCAAAACAGTCAACATTCATGTTTCGGCTCCCCACTGTGCACAGTGCACGCGAATCTCATAAAAGCAAACCCCGCGGGGCCCTAAAACGAAAACGAAATCACAGCAATGCTGTCCATTCCCTCCCTCGTTCTCAGTTCTCCATCCCCTTGGCATGTTCCGCTTGTCGCCCATTGTCACCGTTTCGCTCTGAAACTCAATATGTTCAACATGTGTTGACAGTCCGTTCCCTCCCCATTGTCCCATCATTCGTTTGGACGTGAAATTAAAACATACGCCCCGTGCGCCCAGTCATTGACCAGAACACAGAACACAGAGCACAGGACACAGGACACATGCCACACCTACCGTTCGTTGGCGCCCAACGACAGCTAATGGCATTTCCACTCAAAATTCGTGATGGCTTCCGGCTACGTATAATTTCATTTTCATTAATTGTTTTCCATTGCCATCACAGTAAATGGAAATGCGAGTTAGTGTGACCCAAGCGATAAACACACATATATAGTACATACATACATATATGCATGTACAGTCAAACTTCACTACAGTGAACTTCAAGTCTTTCTTTGAAAAAATATTAAATTTTCTCTTTATCAATGCATTTATCCTACATATTCTGTGCAATGAAGCTATAATTCACTTGAAAATATTACCTTAGTAAGCTATTGTATTTAAATATAAAACCATTCAAACAATTAATAACACTGTATATAATACCATTTTAAATAAAAAAATTGTTCAAGGTTAATGAAACAAATTTAAACTAATTATTTTTAGTAAAATTATTTATAGTCCAGTAAAATATATTATATTAATGATGAATATTTAAATATGCCATTCGTTTGTATACATTTTGGTTGGTAATTAAATGAGACCTTAACTATACATTAAGAAAATTATACTAAACTTATTAAAAGGATTTGATAAAGAAAAATACTGGTAGAATGTTATGTTAACCAAAGGCAATAGTAATTTATTTATTCACAAAATGCTGTAGCAGTGATATTTTCGTACCGTGAAAATGCACTAGAGGGATGTTCAACTGTGCAATACAAATACGCGATGAAAGATAGCTGGACAGGTTGTCAGCCAGCAAAGTCTGGGCAAGAGTAAGGTCTGAGCTGGGTCCCAGCATCGGTAGTCTTTTCTTAATCTTACATACTTAGTTCCCTTTGGCATTTTAAGTGAAAAGCTTCTCGGCCTCACGAAACCTAAATGAAATGTCACGCAGTTCTTTTCTGAAGCAGACTTAAATGGGGCGAGAGGCAAATGGGAGAGGGGCCAGGGGCGAGGGATGAGCAGCAAAAGTGACAGTCACTTTGTAAGTCTTTAACTTACTTACCACAACTAATGGTAAACGGTCAACATTTTGCATACAATTTCCACACATTTATGCAACACACACACACACACACACACACACAACACAAACAGACAGGCACACGCACACACAGACACAGTATTAAAGTTGCCTCCTCTGTGGCAGCCATGTGGAGACTGGAGACTGTAGACTGTGCAGCTGTTTGACGCCCTGTTGGGTACTGGGGCCATTATGCGTCGGTCTGGCGACAATGCGCTGTCTGGCACACAGTGCAGCGCCCAGGGGCGGGTCGAGGGGCGTGGCATGTCATAAGGGGGCATAGAGGGCACCACATGCTAAAATGAAATGCGTAAACGAATGCCACGAATGCAACATGCTGCTGCCCGGGTGGCGTCACTGGCCATAACAAAAAAGAAGCGAACAAAAAATTATATACATAAAATAAAATAGGGAGAAGAAGTGGGAGTCCTAGTAGGTGGAGCACAGGATGTTAATGGTGCTGTTTAATTGCAGCGCCTTTGTAGGAGCATTCGCATTTGCCACAGCTTTGTAAGGCGCGTAATTAGTATTAAAATGTAGTGAGAAGCAACAGGAACAGCAACTAAAGCTGGAGGATACCAGAGGACCAAGTTTTAATTACTTCATTTCAACTGAGTGACTGAGAGGGAGGAAGATAGACAGAGAGGGAAGCAACTGAGAGTGCCAAATGGAAACAAAAGTGCAGAGATCAGACTTTGTTACAAGTACATTTTCCATTTCTCGTATTTATTTTAATATATTGTATATTTTTTGTTTTTATTTCTGTTGACTGTTTGCTGTTGACTGGTGACTGTTGACTGTTTCGTTATTTGCCGTGTGGTGCTTTCATTTGTTTATCTGCCTCCTGTTTACGCATCAAACAAATGTAAATAACACATAGATAATTGTCGGTTAAAGCCATGAATGTCGTCGTGTCATGTGCACAACTTTTTCTAATGACATTTGCCAAATGCTCAAACAAAGCAATTCAGCAAACCAATGCACACTGGTCCAAACAACAACTTTTTTTTTGGCAGATATTTACATTTCTTTTCTTCTGCTTTATGGAAATTTATTATTATCTCCTAATCTCTGGAGCAGTTAGAAATCGTTACGATTTATAACTAAATTCAACGTTGTGGATTAATGTTTATTTGCTGCAATCTTCGTCTGTCTTTATCCTCATGATGTAAAAGCTAATAATATAATCCCATTTAAAAAAAAGAGAAATTGAATATACAGATATCTAGTACTATTTCATTTCAGATGATTAGTCTATATATATTTATCTGGATTTTTGAAATGATCTTTTTAGCAAAAATAACATAATAGTAGTGGTTTTTCTATGGAAGAAAATTATAGTATATTGACGCGAATTGTTGTAAGCTATTAATAATTTCTGAAATGCTCGTCATCTTCTACCAGGGATTAAAACCGAAACGAATATCGGTTTCAGTTACGGTTTCGGTTATGTTCGCATTTCGGTTTTCGGTTATCGGTTACGGTAAATCTTGGAATAAAGGTTTCGTAACGGTGAACCGGTTTTCGTATGTTTCGGTTTCAAAATACCGGTTTCGGTTTCGGTTCCCAACAAAAAAAAAATATTTTTTTTCAATAATTCTTAAAGCGCGTTACTTTCTCACTGTTTCATGCACATAATCTTGTTATCCATTTTTTAGTATAAAAAATACTTAATGGGGTCTGCCATGTCTCCTTCTGCAAAACCATTGTAACCTTGTTGCACATTTTCAATCGGCACGGGGTATAATGCAATAATTTTATTTCCTTGTCAAAACAATTACTCGCCGTATTGTATGTTTATATTTTGGGTATATACATACATACATACATACATATGCATGCAAAGAGTAACGAAATTTCAATTGTCTCCTCCTTTTTTCGTGGTGACGATCGGCGCTTACTTCTGTGCGTCTTGTCGAGTGCAAGTGCGAGTGAGACAGCAAGCAGTCGAAATCTTACAGGCACACATTCTTATGCCGGCACAAATATGCGACTGCAGAAATACCCATTATATTTGTTTCTATTTACATACATATGTACGTATGTAAGTAAAATATCTGCATTTACATAAAATTATTTATGTTAATAATACATAATAGCTTGTTATTTATGTACATATGTTAATGCTTATGTAATGAGCTAATAATTTGTTATAATATATCCGCAAATATACATATTTGGGCATAGGGTATTTCGTAGTCGCCTCGACTCGAATGTTCTTTCATTATTTCGCATTCATTTCTGTTTTCGTCGAACTGGCAAACGAAAGAGCGCGCATCTACATACATGTGTATGTATGTACTAGAGATGGGCATGGGCCTCCTTTTTGAGGCACGGCACGGCCCAAGCACGGCTGGTAAAAACTGAGGCCCAACACGGAATTTTTTTAAATAGGCACGACACGGGCACGGCACGGCCCATGCCCATCTCTAGTATTTACCATGCATTTTTCAAAGACTTCACACCGATTATACTACATACATACATATGTATGTAGATGCGAGCTCTTTCTAGGCGAGCAGGCGAGACAAATTATGACGAAGATCATTCGAGTCGAGAGGCGACTACAAAATACCCTATGCCCAAATATGTATATTTGCGGATATATTATAACAAATTATTAGCTCATTACATAAGCATTAACATATGTACATAAATAACAAGCTATTATGTATTATTAACATAAATAATTTTATGTAAATGCAGATATTTTACTTACATACGTACATATGTATGTAAATAGAAACAAATATAATGGGTATTTCTGCAGTCGCATATTTGTGCCGGCATAAGAATGTGTGCCTGTAAGATTTCGACTGCTTGCTGTCTCACTCGCACTTGCACTCGACAAGACGCACAGAAGTAAGCGCCGATCGTCACCACGAAAAAAGGAGGAGACAATTGAAATTTCGTTACTCTTTGCATGCATATGTATGTATGTATGTATGTACGTACATGTGATGAACTGAGCACGATTGTATTGTTATTGTAGCAAATTTTGCTCATTTGGCGTTGAGAACATTTGACGCGAGAACATATGTATGTATGTACGTCTATGTTTATATGCATGTGTGTACATGCAGAAGACAATAAAATGCAGATAATTTTTGCAACTTGCTTTTATTCGTTTTTTTTTTTGCGTGTATGGAAAACCGAAATTAACCTTTATAAATGAAACGGTTACGATACGGTTATTTCGGTATACAGAGTTTCGGTTTAAAGGTTTCGGTCAGATGAAAATTTTTTTTTTCGGTTACGGTTTCAGTTACGGTTTCAAATTTCAATCGGTTTTTACCGGTTAAAGGTTACGGTTTCGGTTAGGGTTTTAATCCCTGTCTTCTACATACGAGTATAATTCATTATGTCTACCAACTTTCATGTATGTTTTTATGTATATGTATCGAATTTGGACCAGTGTGCAACCCATTGGCATTCAAGCCACAATATTGATCAACTACAATTTCGATATGGGATATCGAATCTCTAGAGTCTAGGGTCAAGCAGCAACGGGGCGTATGTGCATTGCCACAGAAATTCAGTCTAACTAGCCTACGAGTAAAGTCAAGTCAGGTTTTCCAGCCGCAATCGGTGTTTTTAAATTTTCCAATTTATCGTTTACAAAATTGCGCACTTCAAATTGACCTCAATGGCCATTTAATTTGCAGTCACCATTAATTCATTAGGCCACAACACAAATGGCAAATTGATGGCTCAAATGGCTCAACTTGATTTTAGCTACCCGTGGCGAGGAATTTAATTACGGTTACCAGCATCCGTGTCAATTTTAAAATAAACCCGCATATTTCTATTTTAATGCGCGTTATTCCGCCTCAATTTCCATCACTCACGTTGTTGTTGCTGTTCTTTATTTTTGAATTTTGTTTTTTATTTATTTCGGGCTGTCGTCGCAAAATGATTTGACCCTTGAATGTCATGACCAGTGCTGCCAACTCTTTCGGGCAATAAAATGCTAAAGTCACCTTCCAAACCTGCTAAAAACGGTTAGATCGAATTCAAAAATAGCCAGGGAGAAAGCCATTTTAGTTTTGATGAATATTTTTGAATATATTGTTATTTGAAAATTGATAGACAATTATCGAGCTCAATGAAATCGATATTCTCCTCAGCAGTGTACGAGTCGTTTGTACCAATCATTTTTAAGTACTTTTGAGGCACTTCGTAGTTGTGGCAACATTTTTTTGACCGTCGCAATCCATAACTGTGACTATAAATTAAAGTTTTTAATATTGTGTTAAAATTATTAATTAACGTATGTGTAAAATCGAATTAAGTGTGTCAATGTTCATTGAGTTCCTCAGGTTCGATTTTACAATGTTCATCTGACTAAACACTCGTTCGACTTCCGCGTTTGACCACGGCAGCGATATTAAGTTAAAAACAAAAGAAGCTAACGCTTTAAATCGGTGATTACCGGCCGAATCCACATAACTGCTTGCTTCTGCCCAAAATTTCAGGGTGCAATCCGTAATTTCCCATTTTAAAAGATGTATATTGTTGTACTGTAGAAGGAGCTGTTCAATCTGAGGGTCAGGCAGTTTGAGCATTCAAAATAAGAGGCCAGTTTGATTTTCAAAAATGCCAAATTTCCCGCCAGCTTACAAATTTTCCTGCATTTGACAGTTGAAAAATGCCAGATCTGGCCGGTAAAAGGCTAAGTTGGCAGCACTGGTCATGACCCTGCTTGACTGGCCAAGCTGAGATGAACAGAAACACGGTACACTGTGTGCAGATTTGATGACACAAACTTTCGCTTAAATCAGAGTAGATGTGCTTATGTATTCATAGAAGGATTGTCTAGCAGTTTTAAAGACGAGTAGAGAAAATTGTTGTCGTGCCATAAAAATCGATAGAGATTTGTGAAACACACCTGATACTGAACTCAAACACACTTAACAAATATTGCAATATTTGATATTTTTCCGTTTTGCATAAATGTGCAATATTTTAAAAAGAACAAGTTAAAAGGTGAATTATGTTATTAAATATAAAAACGGGAAGAGTATTTTCTGATTTTTCCATACAATAAGATTTGAAGATTAGGAAATGAGATTTTAAGGTTTGAGTTTGTATCTACAAATTCTATCAGCTAGCATTAAGATTAAGATTATATCAAATTTAAACTTTTTTGCTTAAACTGCATTTTTGATAGTATAAAATAATATAATATAATACTCTTACAAATTGACTTTCATGCTCATTTCATGATTTAATCTAGGCATAAACGAGTTTTTCTTGGAGTTCTTCAAATGTTCTTATAGAATTGGCATTGGATTCAAGAGCAGATTTAACTTTTTGTCTCTGTCAATTTGAATAGTTTGAGACACAACATCGCTGCTGATGAGATTATTATACCCTAACATATGGTATATCAATGTTATTCCAAAAGATGTAGCACACTTAAGGAGGTGCAGTTGGCCCCATAAAGTATAAGTATACATATATTTTTCATCAGGATGAACATGTAATTCTTTTTCGTTTTATGACGTATTTAAACTGAATAAAATAAATCGTTTTGTTTTGCGAAAATATGTACATATTTTCTTTATGTTATTAGGTAACATAACTTTAGAAAAAAAAGCTAAAGAGTCAAATTAAACTGATCTTCATATTTTGAAATGGGTTTGATGAAACTCGTTTAATAAAAGAATGAGTCAAAATTGATTTATTCGATGTCAATACTCCGATTTTTCTCAGTGCATCATCATATCAAAGTCTATGTATATATGTTGATTCGAATAACATATACTATCTAACTAACTCGGTTTATGAGTATTTGTGTTTATTATATTTATATGTATGTATGTATGTGTGCATGCATGTGCCCATAAGTTTTATCGAGCTGACAACATTTTTATAGAATTAAGATAAAACACTTAATTAGGCAGACCCCGAGCATGGGCCACGGGTATGGGATTTAAGTACGGGCCTGGGGTATCGAACATCTGTTGCTTTCCTTCTCCAGCTCTATCTCTGTCCCTGTCTCTGTCTCTGTCCCTGTCTCTGTCCTTCTGTCCCTTTGCTTGTTATTGTTGTTGGTAATGTTATTGTTTGTGTTACAGCGATGCGCTGCCAAATGAGTTTCAGCTCCCCAAATGTTATCAGCAACAACGAAACCCGCATAGAAATTGCTAACTAAGTGTGTGTGTGCGTGTGTGTGAGTGTCAGAGTTGCGCATTTTGCACATTAATTAGAGTCAAATGTATTGTACATATTTTATTAAAGTACTCGCATACATGTGTGTATGTATGTGCATATGTGTGGATATTAATGTATGTGTTAACATGGGCTCATATAATCGAAAATGTTCTACACGCAAACTGCATTAGCATTGAGCAAAATGCCAGCCCCTAGATGAAAGCGCTGAAAAAGAAGAAGCTCAAGCTCAAGCTGAAGATGATGCTGACTGACTAAAAAGTGTTGCCTACATTTTGGGGCTGGCATTTTTGGTATTTTCTTTTGATAGTTTCTGCCGTCACAGCTGTATGTTATGCTTTGAGCAAAAGGTCAGCGCACATTCTTCGCATTCTCAACAATCTGGTCCAATGGTCCAAATAAATCGCAAACATCCCACGCATATTTTCAACTGCATTTTCATATTAATTCCCATGTTCGTTTACATTGCATTTCGCATTGCGCATTTTGATTACTTGCTGGGCTTAATAAGAAATTCAATTTGCTTCGCTTTCAGTCTTACATTTTTCTCTCTCTCTCTCTTTCTCTCTCTCTCTCTATGTCTGTGTGTTTGTGTGGGCGAGCTGCATTTATAAATTCAATTGCAGCGAGAACTTTGTTAAATCTGTCATGAGATTTGTTGTGCAACATTCTGTGCAGCTGCATGGGATTAAGCTCGAATAAACTCTAAACTGGTAAGTCTCGGAAATGGAAGCGCGTGCAAGTCTTGATCCTACCTTTTAATTTAATGGACACGACAGCGGAATTTATTGTTTGCTCGTTGCTAATTGAAGTTCATAGGTCACACAGTTTACGAGTAGTTTCAGTTCAACGGAAATTTGTTGTGCAATTAGAAGAGCGTGCAACAGCAAACATTCTGATAACAATTTCGATTGCATTGCGCGTTTGCGTTTGCGAATTGCATTCTTAATTGCATTCCAATTTTATCTAAAAATAAGTCATGATTCCAGCTGGATTGAAAGACATTTCCGGCTACGGGAATAAAACACCGATAAAACAGACAGGTTTCTAATATCAAAAAGTATTCCCCTTTAACATTTTATTTTTCAGATAAGACAACTTTTGGTTAAAAATAAAAAAAAAAAACTTCAAAAATAAATAATTTTACAGTCAAAATGTTTTCCCTATTTAGAATTTTGTAGTTTTTGACAACAAATTTGAGTCAATAACCTTTTTTTTTGCACTGTATCATATTGATAACATTTGCGCCTTAAACCAAACTCATTGAACAGAAAAAATGTTATTTCGCTTTGATTTTGATATTGGCCAATGCTTCCCACTCGCCGCTCAGTTGGAACTCGACAGAAAATGTCTAAAATGCCTGAAATGGCATAAAGGAAAAAGGTTCTGACTGTCTTTCCCTAAGAGACTGTTTGCTTTTCTCATACCCTGCAACCATAAAATGCTTGCCGAGGCTAATGGAAAGTTGTGTGTCAATTCGAGAGCTCTCGTGGAGACATTCGTACATACATACATACATACATATAATTTTTTATTAGCCTTAACAGTCGCGTCCATAAATATTCGTTAGACAAACTCTCTGATATACAGAGTCTCATCATCTTCAATAACTTGGAGCTCTTGCAGGGTATCTCTGAGTCGCGTAGTTTGTTGCGTTGCTGTCGGATAAACGTTAAATTAATGATGCCCAGACGGTAAGTTTTTCTTGCTGTTGTTGTTGATAATTTTAAATGGCTTGAAGCTTAAGTATGTCTTTATTTGAAATGTCATCAGGACTGGAGATGACGTGCGAGGACATGTCAGTTTGACACGCATATTTCGAAGCACTTTATGGATGGTTAGACGCACACACGCTGTCAAAAACGTGCCAAAGTCTGAAAATCCTTTGCACTCGCCCAAAGTATGCAATGCGTATGTTTACGACGCACGCATTAGCCTTGATCTCGCTCTCGCTTTATCTTCCTCTCTGTCTGTCCTTATACAATGCTGCGTGAATACACAGCAAGGGGCTAAACTCAAGTGTATTAGTCTTAGCCATATGTGCTGGCTCCACAGACAGTAAAACGCCATACTAAACTTGAGTTCAAATGACCTCGAATTAAGAGTTTGCGATTGTTAAATCACAGCTTGATATATGTAAAAAAAAATGCATTAATCAAGTAGACATAATCCTAAAATTAGATAAAAGATTCTCGATTCAAGTAAAACTCTAGACCAGCTATCGGCACGGCCCTATCTCGTACGCATAGGAAATTTTCGTGGCGACTGCGCTGCCGCTCATGTACACTCACGTACGACACACTGCTACGATTTGCTTCTGTTAACGTCGCTGTTATTCCGCTGTTAGGCGAACAAAAATGCACACTAACGCAATGCAAACATATGACTGTGTTGGTGCCGACCACTGCTCTAGACTGACACTACATGAAATATGAGTCTAAATATTATTTGAGTCGCTTTCACGCTGGCTTAAAAAATGTTGTTAAGTTGTTGTTTTAAGGTTTAATCATACTCATTTTACATTGAGCTTTTTCATATGCAAATGGTCATGCAAAATCGAAACCGCTGACCCAGTCGATATGCCCACAGTCTCAGCAATCTCACGCACTTTGACTCTTCGATCAGTCAATACGATTTGACGGACTTGTCTGATGATCTCTGGGATAATCACCTCTTTTGGTCTTCCCGAACGCTTCGAGTCTTCGGTGCTCGTACGACCGCGTTTAAAGTTGGAATACCAATCGCAAATGGTTGATTTACCTGGAGCAGAGACCCCGTAATGCTTATCAAGCCATGTCTTTGCTTCTACGGTATTTTTTCCCATCAAAAAACAGTGTTTAATCAAAACACGAAATTCAGCTTTTTCCATTTTTCAAAAAACTCAAAAAGTTGCACAACAATAATATTTCTAACTCGATAGCGAAGCTTCCGATTGCGCTCAAATTTTCACTGGAGCCTAGAAATGAACTGTCAGTCCGGGGACTTTTTGAACGATCTAGTATTTGAAGAACATTTTCTACTTTACAGTATGCATAGATTTTATTTGAAGATGTTAGTTTACTCACTGACAGAGTGTGAAAAGCTTGGATTAAAATTGAATTGTATTTACAAGTGGCTTAGTTTAAGCATGTTTTATTCTTACTTTTCATTTTTAAATACTGATATATTTGAAATCGGATTAAGATCGCCGACATTAGTAATTTCACTCTGAGTGAGAATTTAAGTTTGAGACGTGCGGTTTTAAGAATCGAAACTCTTGAAATTTTCGCTCTGTGTGTGTATTCATGCGACACACCACTGTGCAATGCCGTGGGGCAACCATTAAGTGCTTGCGTATGTTATTTTGTCATTGTGCTATTGACAGGGACAAAGAGATGTCAATTTTTCGGAGAGGGAAAAACATTTATGTGTGCAAATACCTCAAGACGTTCGCGTAATTGAAATGGAGTACCCCCTGCCAGGCTCGACTGCAACATTGTAGCGGCATTGTTTTGTGCGGCAGCCGCAGCCGGCTTCTTGGCAACTCGTGGGCGTTGCCAGTGGCGAGCTGTGAGTTACGAACTGGAAGATGCGAGTTGCCAGTTTAGTGGCACCATAAACAAACGCCCACACATGCAATATTTTCATCGTATTTTCGCTCACAATTGGCTTTTCATTCATAAAAGTTTTACGTGCTTAGGATTTACACCCGCCACCTTTTTTCTTATAGTTTGTAGCCTACGTAATCCAGTTAGCTGTTATCTGGTCTAGCCACAAATACTTCAATCAATTCTAAGGACCGGTGCAACTGTAACATCAGCTGAGTTCATGTTTAAGGCCAGAATAAGCCTTTCATTGTGCGTTACAAAAATCTAAATGTATTTTTGCGCACACAGCCCATAGCACAGTGGTGGCCAATTAATTGTTACTGCTAGCCTTGCGTTGCAAGCTGTGGCTGCTGGCTAGTGCAACCATGACTTATATTAAAGACGCGATTGTGCTGAGCTTAGCTCAAATGCACACAAGCACAACAATCAAGTTTTAAGCTGCTTTCGCTGCAGCTGTTCCCCTTAATTTTACTGCTGCTGTTATAGATAAAGCTGTTGTTGGTGGGTGTTGGTTAAGCTGAAAGCAAATCAAAAATAACGTTGCATACTTTCAGGCATTGGCATTGAATTTCCGAAGAGAATTTAATTGGCTTCTGTTGCTGCTAGCAACTTGCATGGATTGAAACAATTGCCAATTACTTAGGAATTGAAGCAGAATTGCACAGCTTGTGATGAGATTTCCTGTTTTAAATGCCGATGACCAGAAAAAGTCAGGTTTCATGCAACTACTGTAGTTTAATGCAATTAGCTTTTATGATAAACGTCTGTACCATAATTACTAAATATAGTACATGCGAGGGCTGCAATCCGCTTATTCTACTCTGGCGGACACGAGCTTATTCCAATCATTTTTTTCGCTGGAAAATTATATCAAGTCATTTTCTACGAATCTCTAACAAGCAAACACAACGCAAAAGTCATTGTTGGTGCTCCTGAAATTTCAGAGATGTAATTTTTGGAACGTATTTTCGTTGTCAAATCTTTATTTATTGGCTTGATTTATACAATGAATAAGTTCATTTTAAAAGTATTTTACGCATCTTATTCAAATTAATTTGGAATTTTGTTTAATTTAATTCATTTCGAACTTGATTTCTTGATTATTTGTGATTTGGATAATCGGAAGGTGATTTTTTCCAAGTTTGTTTTAAATTTAATAAAATGAATATATATTATTTTTTGTTTTTTGTTTTATTAAATATGCCAGTAATTAAAATGTAAGTGAGATAAATTGATAGTGCTGATTTTGTCAGTCGATTGTCATGAATCCGAAAACTAAATCTTACACATTTTAGGAACACTTGAATTTCGTCTGATTGCTCTCAAATGCAAGCTCCGTAGAGTTTTGCGAAAATACTTGATTGATAGGCAATGGAGCCCTGCATGAGTTGACACTAAATCGTGTTAACAGTCAGAAATCACACTGCACTATGGGGTATTTGACCGAAAATGTGTCATTTATTAATAACTCGTAAACTAAGCAAGATATTTTGATGCGGTTTTTTTTCTAGTGTTATACAAACCCTTGGAATTTTTTTTGGAAAAGTGGGAGTGACAACATCTCCGTCCCAATTCTTTTTATGCTAATTTTTTATTTATCGGTAGCAAGTTAGTTCATGATTTCTATAGCAACTAACAAGTTTTAACCCTATATATTATTATTAATATAAAAAAACGTATTTGTTGGACAAAGAAAGCTGTAAGACCTCTTAAATAGCTGTGAGCATAAAATTAAAAAAAAAAAAATTGGAGGCGGAAGTGTTGACACGCCCACTTTTCCAAAATATTTCAAGGGGTATGTATAACACAAAAAAAAAAAACCGTAGCAAAATATCTTGCTTAGCTTAGGAGTTATTAATTAATGCCTCAAGAAGAGATCGAATTCTTCATACAAAAAGCAAGCAAATCAGCACTGAAAAATTATGAAATTGTGCTAAAAAATTGAATTGCGAAAAAAGTGGTCAAATGTGGACTTTGAGATAAACTATTCTGAATAGAGAAATAATGACTCTACAACATGGAGGAGGACTCAAAACTAACAATTGCTAACAATTTTGTTAATTTCTTTGCAAAGTTCAACTTTACTATCCGAAATTCGACATTAACAGTACTTGCTAAATATACACGGCACGTACAAAAACAAAAATATACAAGCATTTACACATGACACAAACCTAAACAGTTGACATCCATTTCAAATTTGAATTTATAAAATTATTCTTTATCTTGTGTTTCAATTTGAAAGTGCACTTAAATTTTGCCGTTAATGAAAGCACGCTGTCATCGAGTGAAACAGCTGATTTTAACAGCTGGTATCTTAACATTGGACTGTTATGTTAACATTTTTGGTATGTAACATAACAGTTTGAAGTGTTTACTATATATTAGCAATAAAAAATCATACATTTGCATACTTTTGAAAAATGAATAAATGAGACTTTTTCGGTAAAATACCCCATAGTGCACTGTGCACACATTCAAAACGACACAAGTATGCTTTTCAAGTCATAATTTCAATTCCTTATGATACATTCATTTTTCGGACTCATTGACCCGAAGCTAAGCTGTCGTGTGATTCGAATCATTTCGTATGATACTGTTTCACAATGTTATGAATGTGTGAATCAAGCACACACAGTAGAAAAAAAATTACATCTGATTTGTTTTAATATAAATAGAAGAATGGAAAATAATTCGAGCATTGGTTCTAAAGATGATAATGTAAGTGAACAAATTTATCTGGTTTTATTAGATTTTTATATGGTAAACAAAATAATGTTTTTAAATATGAACATGAAAAAATAGTCAAAATAAATTAATTATGCACACAAGTTTAATTTTCAATAAATTTAATACTTGCTCAATCACTCCAAAAACATTCAGTTTATATTAGTGTGCACAGTGTTCACAGTGTCAGCTTGAACATGTCGACTATGATTCTACTTATGAATCTATGAATCGGAATCCCACTACCTTTTTATATGACTCGACTGGATATTTGAATCATGATTTTGAATGAGTTGTAAGTCAAAGTGATGGTATAGACAGTGTGAGTATTGATAGTGTTGTGTGATTCACATGATTCGTTTGAGAGAAATGTGATAATTTTGTATTTAGTGTGCACTCATGCAGTGCTCTAATAGGCAAGTCCTTAAATTAAACTCTACTTAAAAATACATACAAATAATATAAAATAACAAGCTTGAAATGCAAATAGAAAATTGGCGAACCAGAAGCTGCTTTCACGGATAATAAGAGTCTCCAAAACAGGATTCAAACCCAAGAGTTAAAACACGTTCAAGTTATTAAATGGCAAATGAACCCCTATCTGCATTCTTACCAGTTTTTAAGCTTCAAAGAATACTTGGAAACATAGTAAGATGTAAATATGAATATGGATAGTATGTATGAATACGAGTTACTCGATGAAATACCTGCTGTTGTTTGCACCATTTTGTCGGCCTCAAAGCTGTAAAGCTTTTAACGTTTACACAAGCGCGCGTAAAATATATATATAAGTATGTGTATATGTTTATATGTGTGTGTACGTGCGTGTATACAAAGTGTGTACTTTATAATCTGTCTGATTTGGTTGCTTTTGTTGTTGTTGTTGTTGTTGCGGTTCGCTTGCGTTTATTTCCGCATACTACGCTGCGTATGAGTAATTTTTGTAGCGTTCTTTGTCGTGTTTACAAAAAAAGAACACCAACAACACAAAAAAAAAATAAATAAAATACAAATAATGCGAATCCTTGCTATCACTTTCACTTAGCCAAGTTGGCCTGGTCTTACAGGCGTACTAGCTTATTTACTAGTTGCTGGCTGACTGCGTTTTATAAATAATTTGTCATGATGCCGCTGGGGAGCAACGTTCGCTGTCGTTGTTGTAATTGCTGTTGCTCTCTGTTTTGTTGTTGCCGTTGTTATTGCTGTTGCTGTTGTCGCTGTCGTTGTTGCCATTGCCAGTGACAGTGGCCCAGTGCAAAGAGCAGCAAGACTTTTGGGCACAGACGAGGACGCAGAACAGGCGAAAGTGACGGCAATTGTATGATGAAAATGCCTAAAGTGTTTCAGTGTTAGTGTGTGAGTCTGTGTGAGTTCTGTACATCGGTCAGTCTGTCTGTGTGTATGTGTAACAGTTGTATTTTTTTTTTAAAATATATTCTTCTTATTATTATTATTTCCTTGTGTTTTTTTTTTTTTTTTATAAGGTTGCTAAGCGAAACGCGTAACGTCCGCACGCGAGCAGCTCAAAAGTAAAACTGAAAGCAAGTAACGAAGTTCAGAAACGACAAAGCTGTTGCTGCTGCTGCTGCTGGCTGGTGTGGCAGTTGCCTGCTGCCAGTTGCCTGCTGCTTGCACCTCCATATCGCCATAACATGCCGCACCAGCCCCGTCTGTGGCCCTTCTGCCAATCTGCCTTGTGTCACTTTCAACATTCAACGCTTTTCCGAAGCTTTTCGCTATCGCTGCCCTTTGGCCATTGCCGTCTCGCTCACACGCTTGGCTCTCACGTATTTTTTGTTTTGTAACTGTAGATGTGTGTATGTGTATATATACGGTTATTTTTGTGAGCATGTGTGTGTGTGTATGTGTGTGTGTGTGTATGTGTTGCTGACGTCGAACGCCACAAGCAACAGGACAAAGCTACCCGGCTCCGGCTCCGGCTCCGGCCCCCGGACGCTCTGCCTGCCCCAAATTCGGCAGCTGCCGCTGCTGTTGCTTCGAATTTGTGAGTTTGCGCGCCACAGCCCGTTATTGCACCACCCTCCCCCAAACAGGGACCACACTTCACCCCACCCCTTAGATTTATATGTACGGTACGTCTGACTCGCCCCGGTTTCCTAACCTGCACACTTGGAATTTGTGTGTACCAAAAATATTGTATTTGGGGCTTCAATGTCTGCCAAAGACAATCCAAAATTGTCAGCATCATCGACATCATCATCGTTTGCATCATCGACATCTAAGCTGTCACTTCAAGAAGCAAGCTGGCAAGCGTTTTGATTCTTGGAAAAATCTATGTTTTCAAGTCCAACGGCAAATTCCTAGAAGTACATTGGACGGGTGCGCTCAACTTAAATATACCCTTTTACTTAGGTTGATGCAAGAACAATATTTATTAGACAATTTTTGTATCTTGAATTTAATGGAACTTTATTCTTTAATATTCATTCTCTCTGCTCTGCATTCAACTTTTGAAAAATTTCAACACAAATTAAAAATGAATAGTTATCGAAGCGCCAAGAAATCGACTGAAATTGTCAAGATCTAAGAATTAGTATCAAAAAATGTTTGCTCTCGAAACTCTTAATTGGTTTATATAAATTGGCCATTCAAATATAAGTGAAAAATATATATTTTAATTTATAATTCACTCAAACTGAATTGAAATTAGTAAATTATTTTATTATATATCAGTTACAGCTTCGGATAAATTAGAATTTTGTTTTTTCAGTTATCGGATACGCAAAATCTTAGGATATCGGTTTCGTAACGGTTACCGGTTATTTATTTGTATGATGTTAATATATATGTTAATATTATATATAAACTAAAATTTTTAAAGACTTTCATATTCAATGGGATTTTTATTAAAATTATATAATAATCGAAAAATATTTTTAAAAACGACGATGAGACATTAACGACAAAATTAAACTTAATGATAGATTCAACCGAAATTAACCGTTATGCATGAATTGGTTACTAAACGATTATTTCGGCATAAATAATTTCGACTTTTCCGTTTAGGAATAGTAAAAATGTTTTGTT
Organism: Drosophila suboccidentalis; assembly: GCA_037043435.1. NCBI lineage: Eukaryota > Metazoa > Arthropoda > Insecta > Diptera > Drosophilidae > Drosophila > Drosophila suboccidentalis. Next base: position 1,461,028 of record JBAMBK010001066.1, on the reverse strand, counting down.
ACAGTTTCAGTTATGGTTACTAATTTCATTCGATTAATACCGATTAACGGTTACGGTTTCGGTCACGGTCTTAATTCCTGCTCTAAATTAATTAATGATAAACAGGAAAGTGTATTTCATTCATCTGTTTTTTCAGAATTCTATCCTGAAAGAGAAAGCCAGGGAGACAGAATATTAAGCGAATTTCTAGGAAATTCAGCAAATAAAAGTAAAAAAAAAAATTTTTGAACCCCAACGAATTTGCTAGCACTTAGGGACTTTACTTACCCACTTACTTACTTACTTACTAAAAGATCGAAAGCTGAACTATTTAAGCTGTATATGACTTGGCTCAGGTAAATAGTTTATTATTGTTTTTTTATAGTATGCAACTCACTCCGTTTTCAAATTAACTCATTGATTTTGGTTTTGTGGTGTTTGTAAACAATTTTGCATATTTCACATTTATTTGAATCTTTTTTTCTTTTAAATATATATACTTATGTATGTATGTGTATTTATGTATATATAAATGTGTGTATATATGGATGCATTTATGTATACATTTTATGTATTCACATGCATTTCACGTCAGCTATAATGTCTAATGCAACAACATACAAGATGTATGTTTGTATTGAGTACGCATGCACACACGCATACACACACTGTGTGTGTCACACAGACAAACAAAATTGAATGTTTATGTATTTACGAGTAAATGCTCAGCTTTAAGTTCCGTATTCCGTTTTCGCCTCGAAACCTCAAAAAAACACATAGCATACCTTTTGGCGTAGTTTAACATTTTTGAGGCGAATGACGGAGCACGCCATTATATTTTTGCCTTCAGAAGCATTTGCTTTAAGTGTATATATGTAGTTCTTGTATGTGTACATTAACAATCTACTATACATAACATGTACATACGTATGCATATAGTAGCTGGCATTATTGTTCCTGTTTCGACTTTCACTTTACGATAAATTCCACAGAATTACGAAAAGCATACTTTTCAAAGTTATTTAAAATTAAGAAACTTTTGTTTTTGTACTTTAACTTAATTGTCATTTGATTTTGAAAATACATATGTATACTCTAAGTAAGTCTGCGAAATGCAAGCGAATGTGTGAAATTCGGAACAGTATTCCAAGATCAATCTCGTTGCAATGTGTTTATCAACAAAATACACATTTAAATATGTATTTATGTACGATTTTTGTGTATATATAATCCATGAATGTATATCGTTTCATCGCCTTACACACAATTTCTTTAGCTCTTACAAAAATATCAATATTCAAAGAAGCAACAAGAAATCACATTAATTTTATGTTTTTTTTTTTTTTTCCTTGGGGTGTTTCTATACACAAAAAGCGTGCTACTCGCATTTATTTATTTATTTATTTTTGTTTATGTGTATATTTATTTGTATGTATATGTATACGTATGCTTTACATATGTATGTGTGTAAACAACAAACCTTTAGCCCAGTGGAGGGATTTTTTGGTGCGCCTGCACTTACCAAAAAAAACCAATAATCTCAACAAAATCAACAAATCAGTGTGCTCTAGTCGAGTCTGCTCGACCAGCAGATACCCGGTACCAAATATCAGAGCTACATACATATACTATTTGTTATTAATTGCTATAGTCAGACAAACAACAGAATCAAGTATTCCCTGTCTTTTCCATGCATTATTCATTTAAACATTTGTTGGGTAAAGGGTATCAAAATGCCTGAGAGTATTTCCATCGAAATCGGCGGAAAGAATTTTGAGTTTTTTGATTTTTTTTTTTTTTTTCTTTTTTCTTTGGTTATAACAATACAAATACAAATACACATGCAAATACATATATGTATGGTATGGTATATAGTATATGTCTATATGTATATATAATATATTGTATATTATGACAGGCATTTGATCGATCGATCAATCGACCGAACGATCCATCATCATTCGATTCTGTAACTAGCAAACAACATTATATCATTTTCATAACATTTCATATAGAACTTATGCTTATGTATATATAAATATATATTTACTAATAATCTGGTTCGATCTACACAGTGCTGGAACTATCTGATCTGGTCATTATCTCAGGATCTTTTGATCAAAGTTAATTTGCGGCCCGCAAAATCCGTTGTCAAGTACAAAAGTTCAGCACCAAACAAATTAATTGCTTTGCCACAAAAAAAAAAAAAAAACAATTGCAATATTTAGTACTCGTTGTCGTTATGTCGTATGTGTAGGTGAAGCTGTGTCAGTATTACTCTGTCTGTGTGTGTGTGTGTGTGTGTGTGTAGTTATGTATGTGTTTGTGTCTGGCATAACATAAAATTAACAATTATGGAAACAGTTGCTGTTTCATCTAAAATTTCCCCCATTAAAACCCACACAGCACAGCATTGCAGTTAGTGCATATATGTATATATATGTATGTATATGTGTGTATATATATGTATATGTAAATGTATATATGTATGTATATAATACAATATTCTCATCTCTGAATATACAAAAAGTATAAATATCATGCATCTGCATTGGTAACTTCCTCTAAATAGGTATATAGTATATATGTATATATATATATGTCTTTTTTATGTATGTATAAATACTATAATTAGTTTTTCTTGTCTATGTATTTCAGTGTTTTATAGTGTGTTTAATGGATTTTTTTTTGCTTTTCAGGTCACTACATTTTTTTACGGTTTAGTTTCATTTTAAACTTAATCGGATAATTTTTTCTCATTTTGGAAAAATTTTCCTCTGATTTTAATTTTCTTATTGTTAACAAGTTAGCTTGCCAAGTTAATGCGCTTCTAAAACGTTTCCCAGCCGCTTATTCCAAAATTGCAAAATAGCCCTTTGAGTGGGCAATACTTTAAGACGATAACTCGATAACTCGATAAATCGATAACCGATAAGCGATAACTAACTAACAACGGCTCTGTCTAACGGTGCTTTCTATATAGTTTATTGACTGCTTCTTCAAGAAATAAACACACACACACATGAGTGTGTGTATGTATGTATTTTTGTATGTATGTGTTGTGTCTAACATATCTCCAATACTGATTAGGAAGTACGGATGCTACTTATTGCTTGTGAACTGACTCCGTTTAGTTAGTCCAGCCTACTAAGTGCTAATTAATAACTGCTCTACACACTACTCTCTCACACACACAGATTCAACAACTACACACACATACGCACACAAATTATACACACAGATGTAGATGCAACCAAAATGAGCTTCAGTTTCATTTCCGTTTCCACTTCTAGTGCCATTTCCAGTTTCACTTGCATTCCGTTCAGATTTTTACTGAAACTTATTTGTTCTCAATTATTGTCTGCAATTGCAGGACGAGACTGCGAGACAGCTGCAGGATCGACTGGGCATTGTGCCGCTCGGCCATTTCTGGAAGGGATTAGCATGAGGATATAATCAACTTAAAGGGATAGTCACAATTAATCGTACCATTGAAGAACTTTATGACATCGGTAAAGTCCATGCTGTTGGACAAGATGATGTCGCGGTAGGTTTCGAGCAGCGCCAGCGCCAGGAAGAGCACGAAATGGCCGGAGGCAATGTGCTTGGCCGCCCAGATGACCTCCCAGGTGGCAAAGACATCGTCGTAGACGAGCTCGCGCTTGAAGTCCAAGAGGAACCAGCGATAGCAGAAGTAGAAGTGCGTGTAGTCCCCATTCGAGTCCATCAGATCGTACATCTCCGAGTCGAGTATTTGAATAAGCGAACTGTCGATCACAAAGAGGCATTTGAATTAAAACTAGGTTGCAAAATATTAACCAAAACAAAAACTAAGATTTAAAAATCTTGAATCTTGATTTTACGCAGTTTTTCTATAAATTTTCGCTGTGAAAACCGTTTTGAATCTAATTTTTCAAACTCTAAAAATCATATTTAGACTAATTACTGCTTGAAAAAAATTTGGGTTCGATTCTCCGTCATCTGTATAAAAAAATGTGATTTAAGTTTCTTGGAATGAAACGTAAATATAATTTCCCTAGAGTTTTACTTGACCCAAGATTCTTTTATCATATTTTCAGATTCTTGGTTTATTAAGTTTTGTTAGGTCGAGTTATATACCGATCGATTCAACAAATAATTTAAAATTTGACATTAATTTCTATACATTTAACGTCAAATTCTCTTTTCAATAATTATCAAAGACCTTATTTAGACATTGAAAAAACGTAAGTGTTTCAAGTATGGATTTTAAGAAACACAAATTCTCTTGTGGAGGTAATTTGATGCATTTTCTCTCAGTGTAACATACTCACCGCATGTTGGCAAAGTGCATGTCCATGGCACCGCCGCTGGGAAAGTTCTCGATCATGCGCTCCATGAGCTTGCAGAAGCAGCTGTAGCTGAGCGACTCGTCGTCGAAGATGACCAGGAGCGGAGCCACGAGGTCGCACATGCCCTGCATGTAGCCAACGTCGAGGTGCTCCCACACATACGTGGATATCACATTGCGCAGCTTGTCCAGATTCTCGTTGGCAAAGTACCAATAGTTGCGATCGCAGCGCTGCACATCCTTCTCGATCCGATGCAGATTCAAGCCGAACTGTTCGAGCAGCTCGACGCTGTAGACGCCGCCATTGGAGCTGGCTGGTGAGACGCAGGCGGATTTTGGCTCCTGCAGGGCATCCAGGGAGGCCACCACAGTGATGTCCTCGTTGAGGGGCGACATGAGACTGGTCTTGCGTGAGGTAAATTCCTCGGTGGGCTCGTCGTCGTTGCATTGTATATCGAGATCGTCCAGTGAAGCTGCCTCCGTGATGATGACCGCCGTGGCAGGATGTTCCTCATCATGACGCACATCGTCAGCGCTGTGAAATTTGCTCAGCTGACCAAAAAGCTCCGCTTCGCCCTCTACCTCTCCATCTTCCTCGCCCCCTTCGTGTTCGTCCTCTGCTTCTGCGTCATCGGGAACCTTGGCCTCTGCAAGATCGGCAAACTCGTTGCCCACAGTCTCGTAGCTGCTGGTGGAAGGAGAGCTCTTGATGCTTAGCATTAATATATTGCCACTACCGTCGAGGGTTAAGCCCAGATCGCCTTCGGTTTCCGAGTCGGCAAAGCAATTCTCCTGCAAACGCAGCGGCTCCATGTCGTCGATGTTCTGGAACTCCAGGACAACCTGCTCGCTAAGCTGAGGCGTCACTTGCACCAACGGTGTCTCCTCTGCCTGCTCTTCCTCTTCGTTTGCCTGCTCTGCCTCGTTGTGCAGTTCCTGCTCCTCTGCGACGGGCGCGGCCAGAGGCTGCTCATCGAACTCATCACCCGGATCGGATATGTCAGAGAAATCATTGTCGTCGAACACATCGTTCTCTCCCTCGACCAAGTCATCATTCGGCTCAACATGATACGACTGCCTGTTGCCATTGGAAAACAGCTCCTGAGATCTGCTCGGATTCGTCTTGGCAGTGAGTCTTGCCTGCTCCGCGCCCAGTTTGGCCACAGCCAGTGCCGTCTTCTCCTTCTCCCGCTGCCGAACAATCGCCTCCACTGCGAGCCACTCGCTCATCGTGGTCTCGTAGTAATGCTTGCAGGTCTCGTCCTGCTTTTGACGCTCCTCCGGCGTCGAGCCGAACGCATAGTGTCCCAGCAGATATGGCCAGACTTCCTTGCGCAGCTCGTGCTCCACGCCACCAAAGTAGACCAGCCGATAGAGTTCCAGTTCGCCGGAAACAACGCCATCCACATGCATGGCCTCCCATTTCTGCCTGGATAAGCCCTCCTCATCGGCAGCCACTGTGAGAAGGAGAGAGAGAGAGAAAGATATTTGAATACTCAGTTACTCCTATTAATTAAGCCTGATACTTACAATCTGGTGTAATTCGACCATTGACTAGGCCGGAGAGATGAGTTCGCACCGTGGAGAGATGGCGACAGTAGGCCAGCCAACCGTAGAAAGCCCTCGAGATGATCTGGCGACGCATCGTGGAGCAGACCAGCTCAATGCTGGCCGTCTGACTGGCCTGTATCAAAGGCGGATCCGGATTGCTGCTCTGATCGATGGACAGACTCTTGCTGGAGCAATCACTGCTGCCGGTGGTCGAGCAGCTGCCCAGATGCTTGCGACGCGGACTCGAACGTCCCAGCTCCAAGATAGGATGTGTGGCCACTAAAACATAATAATCAAGTACATTTTACAACAAACCGCATTTTATAAACAAATAAAATAAAAAAAAAACGCAAGTAAACGAAAAAATAATGCTACTGCCAATAAAATTGTCTCAGCTATGTTTTTTGCAATTTTCAGCCCCATAGGTCATACCGTTTTGACTCCACAAGGATCAGTCAGTGAGTCAGTCAGTCAGGACAAACACTCTTATATACTTATGTAAATATTGAAGAGAAAGATAAGCACAACAAGTAGGAACTTTACAGTCAAAGTGCTCGATTGTTAGATGCCATTACTCGAAACTTTGCAGCTGTTTGATTCACTCATCATATTTAAAAAAAAAACAAGTGGGAAAGGCTATAGTCGAGCTCCCGACTATAGCATATCCGTTACTTATTTAACTAAATTGAAAATATTTTTATTGAATGCTTTTAGGCACTTACATTGCATACAAATTTTAATCATACATTACAATTGTTCTATTTGTCCCATCTTATTGCAATTTAGTAGGATGATAGTTATTAACAGTAGCTAACGAAAACTACAAAAAAAACGTAATATCTTAAAAACTGTGCGAATGGTGGTTTTTCGCAATTTGCGAAGGCGGAAAGGGACGTGGCAAAATTTTGAAACAAACTTGATCTGCGTGGGGTTTATAGAAATCTGTGTGCCAAATTTGGTTGCTCTAGCTCTTATAGTCTCTGAGATCTACGCGCTTACACAGCCGGACAGACGGACATGGCTATATCGACTCGGCTGTTGATGCTGATTAAGAATATATACACTTTATAGGGTCGGAGATGCTTCCTTCTCCCTGTTACATGCATTGCAACGAATACAATATCCCCTTTTACTTATTTTTATAAGTAACAGGTATACAAAATGTCTAAACAAAAAAAGTACAACAAAGAACATTATGAGATATATTAAAAATATTAAAATATTATTATTATAATTGAAATGCTAATCTACTCTAAATTTACAGCAAAAGTTCGCCAAATATCAGACTTTTGGTGACATTTCTCATGGCTGTAGTCTAAAATTAAAGCTTTAAATATTGGTGCTGTAATTGGCATTTGTAATGGCATTCAAAATTTAAAATAAATTTATTTAAAACTTTAAATTTTTAATTTTTACGCCTAATTAACTTATGATATTAAAATTAAAGCAAAACAGTACTTAAAATTTTATTTTAATGAGTTTAAGTTTTTTTTTTTCAAATAAATTATACCATTGTCCAATGTTTAACGTCATTTTAAACGCGGCTTAATCTCATTTTGTTTTTTTTAGAAAATTTTGGAATATATCATTTAGAAGATTAACTCTAGATTTTTATAGCAACTGGTAGCAAGTTTCAGGTCTCTAGCTCATATAGTCTCTGAGATAGACGCGGATGTACTTACAGAACTCCTCGTGCTGGCTCTTGCTGACCACACGAAAGACATAGTCGATGGGCGCCTCATCGCTGGATGACTCCATGACCGAGGGCAAGATGTGCCGGCGCACACTCTTGGGCCAGGGGAAGAGTTTGCCAATGCCTCGCTGTGACCAGAGCGGCGGATCCAACTGCCCATGTGGCAAGAGACCCGTTTCCAGGCAGCTGAGAAATGCTTGCAGATGTCCACCCTCCGGAAAGTGAATGGGCGGACGCTGGACACCATCCTGACCGACAAGAATAATAATGCCACCCGTGTCACCGCCACGATTCTGATGGCAATGCACATAGACAATCTCATCGACATTGATGTTGAGTGCATAGCCCCAATAGAAGTTTTTGTCGGTGCCATCCGTATCGTTGTAGCCGTTCATCAATTGATTTGGCGTCCATTTGATGGTCAGGGATTGAACACTCTGATGCAGACTGAGGTAACCAGGCATTGGTTCAGCCACATCCTTGGGCAGTACCAGAACATTGTTCTTGCCATAGAGGAGAGTGGTGCGCGAATTCTGATGCAGTGACTCCACATAATCCTTGGCCACGCTCGCCGGCGAGCAGGCCTTGAAGCTGCCGCTGCTCGTGTCCTCCGAGCTCGTGTGCAGGCTGCGCTTGAAGTTAATAATGGGCCGATGACAGGTGGGCGGTGTCCGATTGCCAGAGCTGATGCGATGACGCTGTACCTGCAAACCACAAAGGATTAGATCGAAACTGAGCAGAGTAGGAGACTGGAGTGGGAAGTCAGCTGGAAATACTGGTTAATTTCTTAAAGCATCATAACTTAACTAAAAAAATATATATTTAATATATAACATAATATTTAATTATACATATATTTTGCTGGACAAAGTCCAAATAATTTTTTAAAACATTTTAAAATACTTCTGTCTTGATTTAATTTCAACTACTTTTTGAATCAATTGTAATTTTCAGGGACTGTAGTCATTCTAAGTTTTATTGAAAAAAATTAGGAACAAAATAATAAATCGAAATTACAAATTGAGAATAGTATAATCAATAATTTGTGGGCAAATCTATAAAACTTGAAAATTTTTAAATAATGGTGAAAATGCATAAATAAGCCATAATGATGAATATTGATATATTTCTCGCTGTCTCAAAAATATTATAAGTGAATGATTTTTGATTAAAAAAAAAAAACAAATAACCATCATAAAAATTTTGTTTGTTCTTTTCCACTAGAGCTTAAAAATGTCCAAAAACAAGTCCGTACATACAGTTTGTCAAGAAACACTTTACACACCCTAAAAACTGTAATATTTTGACATTTAATGAGAAAATAATACAATACAAAACATTAAAATACTCATTTTTAGAATATGTATGTATCAAGTATTTCCAGAATCGCGAACGCGACATTTGTACGACTTTAAATGAAAAAAATAATGGCAAAAATGGACATTTTCAAAAATGTTTTCTCACGTGTTTAATGCATTTTATCAACTCTATTCTTATGATAAAAGACAATCTTTGAAGACTTGTCGTTTTTTAATTATTTATAGAAAACAATGCATCGCGAACGCGACGAAAAATGGAAGTCATTTTTGACTTCATCTTGACAAATGCGAAAGTCTGCGAAATGTGGCGAGTAATTTGGAAGAAAATACTCTTAAACCATAATAAAATAATGTAGTTTTCCATTTTAGAAATAATTTTGATATGTAACTACCGTTTTATATATTTTACAAGTTTTATTAGTAATTTGTAACGTGACATCGCGAACGTGACAAGATTTCCACCCAGTTTTTCCAAGAGTTTGTTCATCAAATTTTATTCTATATTCCGATATATATGTCTTAGAACTTGTTTTAAATTAAACTTTCAATATATTTCTATATATTAAAATGGTTCATGTTACAATCTTACTGTCCTACTAAGTGTAATCGTTAAAATACAAACGGTCCATTTTGAAAATCAATTTTTAAGAAAATAGGCAAAAATATGGAAAAAGTGAATTTATTCCAATGTAGAATCTATATTTTCATCCTATTGAATTTCTTCTAGCGTATATTGATAAAATAAATAACTTGAATACATTTTTGGAAGAAAATTTCACAAGATGTGAGTTTTTAATCAGTTTTACGTTTTTTGGCAAGGTGGACCTTTTTCTGGAAATGAACATATGTATATATTTTTTTTCGCATAGCCAGTAAATATCAATTTAAGATTTTTCATCTCCAGTAATTTTAAAATTTTGATTTTTCACCTCTACTAAATTTTAAGTTAAAAACTTATTGTCAATTAACTTATTATCTGTTTGAAAGAAATCAAATCAATATCAATATTACAATGGATTAAGAAAAATTAGTAAAGAGAAAATTTAAACAGATTTAAAGGCAATTTAGGATCATTTATTGCTGGAAGATTTAACTGTATAATAAAATATTATGAAAACGATTTTAAATCAGTATTCCCAGATCAGAGTAGGAGGGATTGGGAGTAGGACTTACCAGCTCATCGGCACAGGGATCTGACCAATAGTGGTCGGCAGTCTTGGCGCGCGTGAACTCCAGAGCACATGGACCCACAAGCAGGGAGCTGAGTATGGAACCATAATCGGGATCGGCGACCAGCGCCTCGCGATCGTAATAGTTCTGGGCATTGCACACCAGATGCTCAATGATCTTGGCCAGACGTTTCTCATAAAGAGCCAGACGTATCCACAGATACTTGCCCAGCGGTGCAGCGACTCCATTTGCTCCCGACGAGGAGGACACAACTGAATTAATGGCGGTCACGGAGTTGCTGCTGCAGCTGCCCTTGCTCAAGAGCTTTGGTTTGATGATGCTGTCGCTGCTGGAGGAGGAACGCTTACCGCTAACCGCATGACTCTCCTGCGCCAACTCCAGCTCCAAGAGACGTCGACTCACATAGTCCGCCTCGGGACAAATCTTGGCTATCTTCTGTATCAGCGCTGTGGTCGACGATGTCTTGAACAGACCCAGAGCCCGTCGGCGCAGTCCATGACTGAGACAGGCCTCGACGGCGCCACAGAGCGAGGTCACCGAGCTGCTCTCCTCGTGCACGTACTTCTTGGTGACCGCCTCCTCCATTAGCTGTTTCACCTCCTTCTTAACGCTCGCAATGAGCCGCTCCTTCAGCTCGGTATCTGCATGTGAACAAAGAAGCCATATGAAATGAATGTGCAACTATGTATACCAAAGACGATGCCATTAAATTCCTAATGTTATGCTACACTCAGCAAAATGCAGGACGATGTGATCTACAAAAAAAGCTCTTAATTGAATCCTTATTTATTCTAAAAATTTTTAAGAATCGTTCTTGAAGGCATAAATGACCGTTTATCATTTAAAATAAGAGCTAAATTCCTAAATATAAAATTTAGACGAGTTCGTTCTTAAATATAAATAGTAGGTGTTGTAAGTTATTGCATAATGTTCATAATACTTATTACAAATACAAATACAAATACCGTACAAAATTAAATCAACTAAGCTCAGATCTTATTTTGATGTAAAGAATTTCTAATCCGCTCTTAAATTTAGAATTTTGTGCTTGGATCAAGAACTATCAGGATAATTGAACATTTCACATTCTTGATTCAAGTCCGAGCGTACTTGATTTTACTCTCAGTGTATACAAGCTCCCATCCTCTATCTTATATGATAATGACTGACATGACAGGCAGCAAAGTCCTTATCCATATCCAGCTTCTGCTACGCCTCAGACCCGCCCCTGGTCAGGCTTGATTGATGACACAGCGCCTTCCTTTCAACTGGGATTGCGTTTGCTCTAGAGTCCACACCGACCTCAATCATTTTGTGCCCACTTTCAATTGCGCTATCTCTCTCTCTTTCTTTCTCTTAGCCCAAATCGTCCTTATCAACGAGCACTTATGTATGCTATACATATATTCATAGGCAACACATACATGAGGGTATGAAATAAATATACATATGTACATATATTAGGGTGTCCCTTATTTGGTCAAAGTCAATATTTTTAAACGCATACGGGCTAGTTTTGTTCATTAGGTCCTAAAGGACTCAGAAATAAATTTTCACCTCAATCGGAGTATGATAACCCGTGCCGACTTGGATCGGAAAATTTCAAAATTATATAGGAAAAAAAAAAAGTTTTTTTTATTATTTTTAATTTTTTTATTTTGTTCATTTGGCCCTAAAGAACTCAAAACCAAGTTTTCACCTTAATCGGAGTACGATAACCCATTCAAATTTGCATCGAAACATGCAAAAACAGTGTTTTAACACTGATTATACATTTTTCGATGATTTTTCATGTTTCGATGCAAATTTGAATGGGTTATCGTTCTCCGATTAAGGTGAAAACTTGGTTTTGAGTTCTTTAGGACCAAATGAACAAAATAAAAAAATAAAAAATTAAAAAAATTAAAAATTTTTTTTTTTTCCTATATAATTTTTAAATTTTCCGATCCAAGTCGGCACGGGTTATCATACTCCGATTGAGGTGAAAATTTATTTCTGAGTCCTTTAGGACCTAATGAACAAAACTAGCCCGTATGCGTTTAAAAATATTGACTTTGACCAAATAAGGGACACCCTAACATATATGTATATGTACATATATTCACAAATATGCTAATATCATAAAAAAAAGGCTCAGCGAAAGGCGCGCGCGCTTCTAATTAGAATGAAAATAGGGTGGAAAGGATTTTAGATAACGACTACGTGACAACGCAACCTAATCGAGTATTCGATTTATTCGCAAATCTCAACAATTCTTTTACCCCAAAGCTGCAACAAACATAAGGAATGTCACTTAAACATAACAACAACGAAGCCATCGCTAACATTTTATTCTTTCCAACTCTGGATTTTAATTGATTTATAAAATGGAAATATTAAAAGTATGCTCGTTGAGATAATGGAATATTTTAACAAATATCTCTTTACTAACTATATTATTAACCTATTTATAAATGATAAATGCTTGTGATCTTATCAAATGTCAACATTTCTTTTTGCTTTACCAAAAGATGATAGTTTTATTAAACATAACATCAATATTTTCCAACACTGGATAAATCTTGATTTATAAGCATTAGCAAATATGTATTTTAATATTAAGAAAAGTATCTGAAATCTAACTTTACCCATTACCCAAAATTTATTAATATATTTATGTAAATATAAATATACGGGGATGCCACAGAAATCGATTTCGCTTGAATTTCACCTAAATTTCATACAAATTCCAGTGAAATTCAAGCGAAAGCGATTTCTGTGGCACCCTTGATAATTAAAATTAATCTAAAATAAACTATGCAAGGGTAATCAAAGGTCTTCAAAAATGCGATTATTACACAGAATATTTCAAAGTTTTGAAAGTCATCGTGCTTTTAGAGTTATGACATTATTCAAGGAAATGAACGATATGTTTCCTGAAGTCAAATAAATTGAGTAAAGTAAAAAAGTAACCACAAATTGTCTTTTATGTGGAGAACTATAAATTTAGCAATTAGGGTCTTTCCTTCTGCCGTCAATTACTGCAAAAATCAATAATACAAAATTTTAATAAATTTATCTTTCATTCAAAGAAGCAAGCTCGACCAAAATGAAACGTCTGCTCTTTCCACAAATAATAAGTTGGGTAAACATTTTATTTTTAAGGACTTACCACGAAGCACCACATTGTCTGTTATTTTATACTTTGTTTCCAGCTTTTTAAAAACAAATTTTAGATGTATAATTTGGACGAAAACTTATAAAATTGAGCTTTAAATTAATCTATCAGCTTATGTTTATAAAGTTCTGAAAATGTTTCAAATTTAAAAAAAAAATAAACATATGGGCGTGTCGCACGTAACCTTCGTATGTTTTTGTAGATGGAAATATAAAATATTATTGGCTTTTGAAAGATGAACCGTCAACTTTAGTATAGTGCTTAGAGGGATTTAAGTGTTCTTTCGAATGACATAAAATATAATTTTGTTACAGTTAGTTTTTGAGAAATAATTGTTAATAATTTGTTGTAGCGCATGCTTCTCAAAATGGAAGCTACTTTTAAATTTTCCATTTCAATTGTAATTTTTAGCGAATCATGCATAATAAAGCACACAAAATCCAATATCTTAAAGAAAGATGTGAATAATAGAATGCAGAAATAACTTATTTGAAGTCAAAAAAGTTTAGGGTAAATACATAAAAAGTGAATTTATTCCAATGTAAAATCGATATGAATACATAACTTGAATACATTTCTGGAAGAAAATTTCACAAGATATGAATTTCTGATCAATTCAACGTGGGATTAGCCAATATGCAAATAAATAAAATGGTTCAGGTTTATTTAGAGAAAACGATTCAACGAACATTTGTTACATTCTAAAGCTTTATTTTTTAACGTTTTTCCATTTTTTAAATCTTAAATCCATTCAATAGTCAATTAAGTAAATGCTAGGCTTAATAAGACAAGTTAAGGAAAGCATTCAAGAAATGCCAATATTTAAATGTTCTTTGTTTCATCAAAAGGGATTAATCACTTTAATGTTGCCCGTTTAAACCCATTTGAGGAATGCTAAAACAGTTCAATTAACAAGAATGCAAGACGCAACCGCTCGATGGGGTAACCAACCCCTGGTGGGGAGGGGGAGAGTGGGTCGTTTCTTGTAACCTTGACTCACCGATGGCGATGGCGTTGCGAAAAATAAAAAATGGGAAAATAAAAGAAGAAGAAGAAAGAAAAGCAATAGAAAAAGCTTTCCTGAATCGTAAACTAGACAATGTGTGTACCTAGCGTAAGGTGTGTGAGTTGAAAGAGGGTAGCTTGGGTTGCGGGTGGTGCGATGGTGCGATGTTGCGGTAAGACGGAATGTGAGGTTGCGTGGTGTTAGTTACACCTGCGACGCACACTCTTGACCCTGAACAACATAAAACAGCTGATGACAGGCAGACGCAGTGAGCGTTGCCTGTGCGAACGAGACGGCGACTCTTCACACTAGCGGCAGCCCGAGGCGTAAGAGCAAGACAAAGCGAGTCATGCAAAGGACGAGAGAGCGAGCGAGCGAGCGAGAGAAGTGAAATTGAAAAGTATGGCAACTATGAACAGTGTTGCTTTCTTCGCTCGTGTTGCTTTAATTTGCTGTCAGGTTCCATTCTCCCGTCCCCGATACCGTTTCCGTAGCCCCCCACCCCTCATTCCGCCTCACCTACCGCTTCTCATTCCGCTTGACAGCACCATATTGTAGATGGAAGCTGGACCCAAACATATGTTTGCCACCTACCCAATACACACAGCAGCTTGTGTTTGGCTTGCACCTTGGCCATGGCCAGCGAGACTGCGACTCCGATTACTTAAATTGCTATTCAATTTAAAACCCATGAAAAAAATAAATAAATAAGAGTGCAGCTGAGCGACATTGATTGCAAAAAATAATAATAATAAAAGAAAAATGAAAATAAAAACATTTTAAGGCCTGCCAGCGCCGCGTACATAAAATGCAATTACCGGTCCGGAGACTTGTCATTAAAAACCGATATAAGCTCAATTAGCCTAACAAAGGCACGCGGCCGGGACAACACAGGACAGCGGACCGACGGATAGACGGGCAGCCAGTGCATCGAAGCTCAACAGGCAAGAGGCAACGAGCCACGAGCCATGAGCTACATGCGTGGGAACGTGGAAATGATGAATGCAAATTTCCCTGACTGGCCCTGAACTTTTGCATTTTCCTGGTGCGCAACAAGCTGTACGTCAGGTCGTATGTGTAATTTAATTGGCTGCAACTCTTAGTGGCCCGGTAAAAGTAAGCTACTTTTGCTCAAAGGACATACACAAGTAATCAATGTCAATTAGTGGCATATGTATGCGGACGCATGGCAGATTGGCAAATTTCAAGGGCACCACAAGTTAGCAAACAACCATAACAAACAAGTTAAGGGTTTCAATTATATTGGTATTATACCTATTGCATTTTTAACGATGTCTTTAACGAATTTGAAAATACTTTTAAGAACTTTGGAATTTAAGCTAAAAATATATTATCTGGTCTGCCAAGTTTTGTCTCGATTTTTAGAAAAAAATTATACTCTGTAAATGTATCTTTATACTTTTAATAACTAAACTTATATATACATATGTATTTTTTATCAAAAATATATTGTACATATAATATAACAAAACACACATACACAAACATACAGAACTCTCAATGGTCAATTTGATGATTAATTAACAATTTAAATCATATTTATTATATATGAAACTCGAATCGAACATTTTTAATTTGATAAGGATACTGCATATGAACTTTTTCTGAACTACTTATAGTCGGCACAATACCATCAGAGCTTCATCTGAGTTTGAACTATTTTTTTGGACTGACTTAACTAAAGCTTTGCCGCAATTAACATTTCTAATAATATATTTTAATTTTATATTTCACTAATAATAATGAAGTCAATTTTATTTAATAAAACTGTAAGCTCGTAAAATTGGGCATTTAATTAGGAAAACTGTGGGCAACTAATATGTATTTGTAAAATTCGGTCAATTAAATTAATTTTTCAAAGATATTTGCTAAATTATCATAACAGTAATAAAGTTCGCATATCATCACAATAAATTTTTCATTTGATCTGAAAAGTATGCTACAAAAAAGTTACCGGTAATGATTTGCCATCAACATTGAACTGAAGATACACACGGGTATACACATTTCCAATATTATCGAAGCTCACAACATACCATACCCCAACACACACACACATACATACATACATACATACATACATACATAAATTACAAAAGTTGCGTTAGGAAAGTTTCGATATACCCGCATTTGTCTTTCAGAACGCAAAATCATTTCATTTTCTCACCTTCTGCTGTGACGCTTTCTAATCATCAACAACACACATAAACGCACACACACAAAGTTGTGTATACAGAGATATATAATATAGCACATACATATGTATGTATGTACATATGTACGTACGTATGTATATGTATCTCTCTTGTTGTCATTGTTGCTGTTCGACAAAACGAAATGCAAAAACAAAAAAAAAATCTGGTAAAAAAAAATACACTTCTACGAACTCGACTGTAAGAGACCCTGTAAGAACGCAGTGTCAGTATGCTCTTCTTCTTCTTTCATGGACTAAAATTGATTCATGAAAAATTGTGTAAAGTCTTCATATTTATATCTTGTTTACTCTTCAAGTTTACTCTCTTTATTAGCATTGATTTATGATTAACTTCCGATATTATTTACCTATCATGCTGAAATTTTCTGAACTTATGCGGACTACAATTTACATTATATATGATACAATTCAAGGCTATAACTTTTAAGATGCACGTGTGATTCTATTTCTTCGATTTTGCAGTGGTGGCTTAGGATTTAAAATTAATCTGTGAAATATAGAAGTCTACATACAAAGTTGTTTGTCTCTAGCTCTTATAGACTCTTACGCAAATTTATAGACACGTTGTACTGTGTAAGTACAGGGCCTAAAAACGTGAAAAAGTTTTTCTCACTCACCGCTGGTGGCATCGCCTGCGGCGTTGGAAGCGCCACCGCTGCTGAAACTGTGCAGCATATTCATTTTTGTTGGTCGTGGTCGTGGGTACGTGCCAGGCTCCCGATTGCTCCTTACGTCTTGTGCTTCTTCGTCTTTCTTGTCCTCTTCTTCTTCGTTTTGCGCTTTGCTTTTTTGGGTATAGTGTAATTCTCTGGGCAAATATTTTCAGTTTCGGTTTTGTTTATGCGTCGCCGTTGTTAGTGTTCTCTCTCCATCTCTCAATCTCTCTCTTTCTCTCTCTCTCTTTGCTGGTATCGCTCTTTCACATACTATGCTTGCTCTTTTGCCTTCTCTCTCTCACTCTCTTTCCCTTTCGTTTGCTATTTTACGTTGTCCACAGCTGCTGTTGGCTTTTTCTTTATTATTGTTGTACTTTGTTAGATTTAGTAACTTTTTTTAAATTGTTTTTTTTTTTTTTTTTTAATTTCGTATGCAGAATTAAATTGTATAAAAATTTATATTCGTTGTATTCGTTGACGACAATTAGTTTTTCTGTCGTTTATTGTATGTATGTATGTGTACTACACACACACACACACACTGGCACACGCACACACACACGTGTGTCACTGTTGCTGCTGCTGTTGTTGTTATTGCTGTAATTGTTGTTGATTTAAAAGTATTGTTTTAAAAAAAATAATTACGTATTCTTGGCAAATGTATGTTTGTGTATGCGCTTAAATAACAACAATACATCCACATATGCATATGTATGTAACAAGGTTTCAATCTGATGTTTCACATTTTCGCTGCTTGTTGTTGTTATTGTTGTTGTTGCTCAATTGATTGTTGCCAAATGGAGGGACGAATGATATTTGGACGTCTCTCCCTTTATGCTCTGTTCTTTGTTTTGCATACTTTCATGGGCTCTCTCACACCATTTTGCTTCCACACTGTGTGTGCGTGTGTGTGTGTGTTCGTGTCCGCTTGCTTAGCCGTCCTTGTCGTCGTCGTTGTTCATCTGTTCGCCAGCAGCGTCGTTTGTTAACTAACGGCTCTTTACTCACAGGCACTGCTTTAAGGCGCCGCAACTTTCGCTGCCGGAGACATCACAATATGTTCACCTCACAGGCAGGCTCGCTTATCGATAATTATCGATAGGTTTATTTAAATTGGCGGGCAACCGTTTACTATTGTGCCTAAAAAAGAAAAAAACAATAAATACAAGAATATTTTTTTCATTGCATATCTGCAACATATCGGTTATAATCATTGTTACTGTGGACGGCAGTCCACGCTAGTAACGAAAGCATTACGAAGAGTGAGAAAGGCGGCTGGCAATATATACAGGAAGAATGGAAAATTTGCTATGACTGTCCGATCAGGTCGAGTTATAAACAGATCGGAAGGTAGAGTTTCAACTAACAAAAGTGTATACTAAAACTTTTTAAAACTCACATGATTAGTAAGATAAACAGGTGTAAGTGGGAGGGGCAAAATTTTAATGATTGCAGCGAATAGGGCTGTTAATTTGTTACTATTTTAATCAAAAATAACCGTCGATTGACACGTCGATCATCAAAATCCACTGGTTCAAAGGATAATATAATTATTCAAATAAAAATAACGAAAAATTAAGTCTCGTTCCGAAAATGAGATGAAAAGTCAAATTGCCTGTTTGTATCAAAGCGTTGAGAAAGCTTAAATGTGTAAGTGTGGACTTATTTCCGATCATAAATCTAGAAACTTTTGTTCAGCGACTTTAAAAACCCGCCAGTTTAGCGGGAAATCGCTAAAACTCGATATAGCTAACACCCCACAGTTTTCAAACGACAAAAGCTGCATGTATTTTGAATGGCTCTTTGGCATACCCTTAGCCTTTTTTTCTAAACTACATAGGTAAAACTTTACATGTGAACGGTTTTTTTTTCACATTTTGGCGATTTTAGAGAAAACGAGCTTAACGTTTTTTTATTAATTATGTTGCGGTCAGTGTTGCCAAATTAGATTATTTCAGGCTAGATCTAGCATATTTGCGAAGGAAAAGGTTATAAAATTTGCAAATAGCTTATAGCCATAAATGTAGCATATTTTAAAGTTCATATAGCATATTCTAGCAATAAATGTATTCGTGACATCAACGAAATATTTTGTAAAGTGTAGTACTCTCTTACAAACTTTAGTGTGACAGCATAATACCAAAAATAACTAAGAATTTGAGAGATTGTTGGTCTTATGCTGCTGTGGCCACACTGTTGCGTCAGCTGTGCACAACAAACAAATACATAACATTGATAAAGGCCTGTCTCCAGCACCGCGAAATTTTTATGCTAGGAATTTGCTATTTATTTCGTGTGTGTGGAACATAAATGAAACAGTGTGCCCATGTACATAAAACGAGTGACGATGTAGCAAAAACGTGCATGGTCACTCTGTCGAGTCAGCTGTGATTTGTAAACAGCGCCAAATTTGAAAGTTCAACTTATTAAAAATAATGGAAAAAATTAACTCAGACGATGAAGTAATTGTGTTGGTGGCCGCATATATTGTTGCAAAAACAGTTTCATCTCACTTTTTGGTTTTGCGCACAGTTTTTTTCTCCATTTTTTCAATCGACACTCGCGAAATAATTGTCGACGATATATTCCTGAGCTGTGCATCAGCTGTTCTCTCAGTCCACACAAGCTGTCGATAGGCCTATTATCGATATTTATTTGTGGATTTCGTTCAAGTTGCTGGATACTCAAGCAACGAAATCGAAAACGAAAAGTTTCTGCCTCAGTTTTTTATATGAAGTTTGGCCGAAATTTTTATTTTCCGCGGTGGTGGATACCCGGCTTAAGGCCTGTCTCCAGCACCGCGAAATTTTTATGCTAGGAATTTGCTATTTATTTCGTGTGTGTGGAACATAAATGAGACAGTGTGCCCATGTACATGAAACGAGTGACGATGTAGCCAAAACGTACATGGTCACTCTGTCGAATCAGCTGTGATTTGTAAACAGCGCCAAGTTTGAAAGTTCAACTTATTAAAAATAATGGAAAAAATTAACTCAGACGATGAAGTAATTGTGTTGGTGGCCGCATATATTGTTGCAAAAACAGTTTCATCTCACTTTTTGGTTTTGCGCACAGTTTTTTTCTCCATTTTTTCAATCGACACTCGCGAAATAATTGTCGACGATATATTCCTGAGCTGTGCATCAGCTGTTCTCTCAGTCCACACAAGCTGTCGATAGGCCTATTATCGATATTTATTTGTGGATTTCGTTCAAGTTGCTGGATACTCAAGCAACGAAATCGAATACGAAAAGTTTCTGCCTCAGTTTTTTTTATATGAAGTTTGGCCGAAATTTTTATTTTCCGCGGTGGTGGATACCCGGCTTTAACAATAAAAAAGAGAAAATTGATCAAATGGATAGGATAAGAGCAGTAGCAGCGATTAATACCCTAATTATTAAATTAAATATTATTATTTACAAAAATCCCATCAATTTTGTCGGTCAAATTCCACAATATTGGCCTCTGTTGCACCTCTTAAATAAGTCTAGTTCACTCTTTGTGTTCAAAGATCTCAATTCGGATTTTATTTTGCTGCTTGTTGATCGCCATTTCTGTTCAAAAAGATTTCGACTAGTCGAAACTAGTATTTTGTCGGTCAAATTCCACAATATTGGCCTCTGTTGCACCTCTTAAATAAGTCTAGTTCGCTCTTTGTGTTCAAAGATCTCAATTCGGATTTTATTTTGCTGCTTGTTGATCGCCATTTCTGTTCAAAAAGATTTCGACTAGTCGAAACAACGATTCAATAGATGTTTTGAAAGGTAAAAAAAAAGAGATGCCATCTGTTTACCAGTGCTGTAAAACCGCCGAGAATTATCTGAGCTGCCCATATTTAGGTACAGAGTACATAGGTTTAGAAATGGCCTGACAAAATAATTTCGAACATGTTTGCAAACCCTTTTTTTTTATATGGAGTTTTGGCCTTGCAAACATATTTTCGGCTAGAGCGTACTGTGCTTTAAGTTTAAAATGTTTCACGGCATCGACTTGTTGGCTGATGCAAGTGCGCCGATAAATTTAATTTGGAATCGTGAAATCAAAAGATAGTGAAGCTTGTAAAAATGAAAAAATAATATACCAATAATTATTCCGCGATGTTTGGCTGGAAAACAGCACTAGCGAATCTACAATAGTAGCAAACGTTTTTGATATTAGGCAGCATGCGGAATCCCAAAAACATTTAAAATCAATGGGCTTAATAGTTCAATCACAAAAATATGTTAGTCTTATTCAAATAAACAATAAATATTTGAGTGAGGAAGAAAACAATGAAGTCGATGATATGTTAACTAATTTAATTTCAGCAAAAACCTAATGATTTTGTATGCTTTCTTTCATTTTCTTGTCATTTTTATTTTTAGCTTATTTTAGCTTATTATTATTATTGTAATGGGGAAATCTGCACTGCGACCCTATGGATCTATTGTGCCCCTTCTGAGCCTATCCATCAACCCTAGTTCTCGCACGAAGTCGAGAATTTTTTCCGGGTTGAGGTCTGCTATGTCCTCCTTCGGTAAGACATGTTTCCCTAGAAAACTACATCTACGTCTAGATAGACCAGTGCATTCTGCTAGTATGATCATCGAGGATTCCTCCTCGCAATTGCAGAACCGGCAGGTTTCACTGCTTACAATTCCTAACTTTGAAAGGTGACTTCTCAGTTTGCTTATTTTTACTCCGAATCTAGCTTAAACGGGCGCTGAACACCTGGCAAGACTGGTTGCAGTATGTAAACTTTAACGTTTTTTAATTATGGCACATAACTTTAAGCCAACGGGCTTGGAAGATATTAGCTGTTAATCCGCATTGCACACTGCCACTTATTTTTATTTTAATAATTTTTATGTCAAATTTAATATTGTTCATCACAAAATTGGATCAGAGCTTTGAGACATGGACTTTAATCTCATGTTAAAATCTTCGGTGTTTATTATTCATATTACAAAATGTATTCTTTTTCCCTTTTTTTCGCTGGTTACAAAATTAATCGACCCCTTGGAGTTTCTAAGTACAGGTTCTTAAATTACATATGTATGTATATTTGCACCAAAAAAATGCTAATAGAAATTCGGTAACAATTTTATTCTATTAATCAATTGAATCAAATCAAGGAACTTCACCAAAAATTTTAGAGCTTTACAAGTCAAAACGATTTTATAATACGGACGTATATTATTAAAAAAAAAAAGCGATTGACAAATTAAATAGTAAGATTGGAAGCAACCTGTTTATCTACAAAAATACTAGTAATGAATAAAATGAAACTTTCATGACACAGCTAAATAATTACGTAATGGGTAACTGTATAACTCATTGTATATAATGACAGGTTTGTTGACTTTTTGTAGAATGACATTAATACAGAAAATAATGACAATAATAATCAAGAAGTATTTCTTAAAACAATTAATATGGGGATCGAGTTGCGAAATATTTATTTACATGATGCTGGCAAGTTCTCAAAAGGCACACAGTTTTGAATTCTACTAAACTAAACAAATCTGAATGATTTGTATGTATATAGTATATACATATATACAGACTTTTGCTGGGAATGTCATGTGATATATGTAAATAGATAATTTCTATTTTAGAAAAATATTATTATTTCTATGACTAACTAATTACGATGGCATCGCCACATGACAAATGTGGTTGCTGCTGCTGTTTGTCCGTCGTTTCTTCTTGAAGACGGGAGACATAAATCCCGAATCGCATCTTACCGCTTTGCATGCGGGCAATGGTTGTAAGAGTCTCTGGAGAACGTTGTCCGGTGCGCTGATTGATGCAGATCATGTCACAGCGCTGGCAGGGACCATCCACCTGAAACTGGACATCTCCAATGCGCAGGCGAGTGTAGGACAGCTCCTCGAAGGGCACGTCTGTTTCCATAATGATGTTGGCACGAAAACGATCGACGGTCTCGTCCAGCGGCTCCTCGAAATTCAGCGAACGCACTGAGGTGCGATTGACAAGTAGAAACTGCGCTTGATTGACCAGACTGAGCTGCTGCTGCTGAGCACCTGGTGCATTGCGCTGTGCGGATTGACGCAGCAGACGCAATCCCTCAATTCCGAGTTGCTGGCTCAGCCAAATGGCGACATCATCGCCACAGTCATAGCCTTCAATCGGCTGGCGACACACTTTACTGCGACAACGTTCCGAGTTTTCAGCCTGAGCACTAAGCGAAAGTGGCACACAGACAAAGGATGAAGTGTGCTTGCCATTGAAATGCAGCTGCAGTTGATCATCAACGATGATTGGCTGCAGTAGGCAGAGATCCGTACAGCGTTTCTGCGTGAGAGCCATGCCATTCATATCAACAATCATCCACTCGCGATCGTATTGCAGTCCCTGATCCGTCAACGGCCAACTTGTTCCGGCGTGCTTTGTAATCTTGAAGGCGGCACAAGACTTGACCGGATAGATGGCCAACTGAAGCAATCGTGGACGCAATCGCTGAGCTCGTTGCTGCAGCGCCTCGGGCAGCTGCTCTGCCTGATCCTCAATGAAGCTTAGGCGCTGCTGTGGCTTGACATTCAGATAGCTGGCATGAAGCATTTGGAGCAATCGTTCAATATCTTCTATGCGCGTCATGTATCCAAAGGAAACACGCACTGCACCCGTCGGTTGGCCATCCAACAAATCATAGTAATCGCCACAAATGCGTCCAGCGCGCTTGTATATGGCATCCATGGTGTCATCACACAGTTTCAAGTGGCGCTGACAAGCGCCAATATTGCAGAAGCAACCAGTGCGCAACAGAATCCGATGCAGTGCAGCGACACAGGCGACCTCACCAAATCCCACATAGCCGCCGGAATCGGTCAGCAGATTAAAGGCCACAACGCCGCCCTGTTTGGAACGATCTTCGTAGCCGGCATTGTTGTACAGCGTGACGAGCGGTGCTCCATTGGAATGCTTGAGTTGCAGCAACTGCTGCTCACAGTAGCGTGCCAGGCCATGGACATGACGTGAGATGCGCTCCATGCTGCGACCAGGCACAAGTCGTGCCATCGTCCGAAATCCTTCCAGCAGCTCGACAATGGATAGAAATGGTAGTGTGCCATCCTCGAAGCGTTGATGGAATACATCGCGCAGCTGATGATCCATGGCGTGTGGATAAACGTAGTTGATGGTACCGCCGCCATAGAAACGCTTTCTTAACACTTCCGCTCCCCGCCGGCTCACCAGCAGTGCACCCACTCCGGTGGGATAGCCAAAGATCTTGTAGAAACTGATGCACACATAGTCAGGGCGATAGATTTTCAAGTCCAATGGACTGCTGGCTGCAAATGAAGCCGCATCCAAGCACACATAATAATTGTTGTTGTTGTAGGCAAGATTCTCTCCCTGCTTCGATGCCTTACTCCATACGCATTTGCCGGGTTGCTGCAAGCCACGTTCATGCATCTTCTCAATGACAGTCAGCGGCAACTTGTAGCCACTGAAGTTACACTGGGCGGAGAATGTTATCAGGGAGTTACCCTGAGATGAAGTTGAAACTGCAGTTCCATTTGCAGTTTTAGAGGAATGGGAGTTCATGTCGACATCGTTAAGCTGAATCTCCTCCTGGGTTAGCATGTAAATGCCATTGGCCTTCACCAGCTCTCGCATGCCCAGCACCGAGGTGTGATTCTCCTGGCTGTAATGAAAGTTGCCCTCATCCGAGAACTCAAAGTGCTCGGCAACGAGACGCAGTGCAGCCGATGCATTGGCCGTAAACACAACATGATAATCATCGGCATTCGTATTGAAGAACTCCAAGATTCTGTAAATATATGTAGACATTAGAATTTTAGTTCAATTTGTTGAAGCATTTTAGCATATTAAATCCGAATTATTAACTTTAAATTATATTCCTAATTGCACATTTAATTTGATTGAAAATTTAATCGTAACGCTGATAATTAAGGCAGCAAAAAATATTACAAGTGAAGAATTTAAGCATTTTAATAAAGGAAATATATACTCCAAAAAAATTGTTCAAAAATATTTTTGCTAGTTTTTTTTATGATTTTTTGAAAGTTGCTAAAAAGCCACTTTTTGTATGAAAAAGAGGAAAAAGGGGTTAAAATAGTCATTTTTAGGATTTTCAAAAAATTATAAAAAATACTAGCAAAAATATTTTTGAAAAATTTTTTTTGCAGTTACTCTTAGAATTGTTTAACGGCTATTGTCAGGTTTTGGACACCACTGCTTTAAATGGAAGAGATTTAAAAAAATTTAAACTAATATTTATAAGTTAAAACTTAAGCTTACATGAATAAGTTTCATTTCATATCTCTGAAGCAAACAATAAAAACCAAACATACTTAAATATGTTTAATGGGTAAAAAATAAGCTGTGAGGTAAATACTTCCAAATTATAGGTGTACGAATGAATGTTGTGCTGAGTGTATGTACCCATTAACTAGAAACATTTAACACTTTGTTCCTGTTCCCACAATTAACTCACTTGTAGCGCACCTGATCCACGTAGTCGCCGGTGGCGCGACATGTGTGTGGATTGCATATGACGTCGCGTTGCAGCTGCCGTGCAGCGGCTGCTACTTGACTTTCGGCGTAGAGTGTTGTCCCCGCATGATCGAGGTAGGTGCTATCTGGATCAGTGTATGTATCAAAAGTATTCAGATTCTTATCAGTTGTTACAAATTACCACTCACTATTTCGCCACTACAAAAACACGGCGTCTTCTCTTACCCGCAAGTCTAGAAAATTCTTTATCGATAAGCGCTTGCTCTGCAGCACTGAACTCCGCCGTATACTCGCTCATTATTGCGCACTTGCTAACAACTTCAGCCTTATTTATACTCGCAACTTGAAAAGCTACCGGCAATTAAAATTCTTTTAATTCGAGTTACCTTGTCTCGATTAATCGATAGAACGATATAATTTATATCGCTTGATATCGTATCGATATAAATGTATGATTTCTTTGATACACAACATCGCATATTTCTATATCGATTGCTGTGATAATAATACATATACTCACTGATATATAAAATGGTAGTTCTTTTGTATAAAATTAAAAAATAGTTAAATTAACAATGAGAACGGTACTTGTAATTACAAAAAATTATTAAAACATCAAATTTCATGAAATATAACTATAATGATTTTTAATTTCGATATCTCGCTACAAAAAAAATAAGAAATCGTCATACCCGCAATGTTTGGGTCTTGCAACTATCGATTACAAGCAGCTGTTTGCGATTGATTGTTATCGGACATTTCGTTTCACATTTATCTGGCATTGTTTTATTTTCTGCAAACGTTTAAAAGTTGTTATTATAATGCCTAAGGAGAAATCACGACGCCGTAGCCGCAGTCGCAGTCGGAGTCGCAGTCGGGACAAAAAGAGTTCAAGGACCGATAGCTCCGATCGCAAGCACAAACACGACAAGCGTCGAGACACAACGGATCAGGAGCGACAGCGGGAACGGGATCGGGAAAGAGAGTGGGAGAGGGAACGAGGTCGCGATAGACATCATCACAAGCGGAGGGACGAACGCAGCAAAAGCCGCGATCGGCAGCGGGAGAAGGATAAGCCACGACGCAAGGAGCAACGTGGTCGCTCTTCATCATCCTCTAGCTCATCTTCGTCATCATCGTCGTCGTCGTCGTCACCAGCGCAAGGGCGCAGCACAAAGGGGACACAGGGAAGTAAGCGCAGTCCCGAAATGAGCTCGATTAAACTGTTGCAAGCGCTGGAGGAGCGGCGTCTGAAGGAACAGCAGGAGCGTCAGCGTATAAAGGATCAGCTGAAGGCGAAGGAGACGCCCGAGGAGAAGCGTGCCCGACGGCTGCGTGAGAAGCAAGCCAAGGAGCAAAGGAGACGCCAACGCATGGGCTGGGACAACGAGTATCAAACGTATTCCAACGAGGACAACCCCTTTGGTGACTCGAATCTGACCTCCACCTTTCACT
The DNA here is from genome assembly GCA_037043435.1 of Drosophila suboccidentalis. Lineage (NCBI taxonomy): Eukaryota > Metazoa > Arthropoda > Insecta > Diptera > Drosophilidae > Drosophila > Drosophila suboccidentalis. The sequence continues at coordinate 1,433,974 of JBAMBK010001066.1, read as the reverse complement.
GGGGCAAGAAACTCCAGGTGGAGGGACTTGCCAATCTGTCCAGCAAGACGGTCGAGGTGCTGTCCCTGCAAAAGCAGCTTGAGAATCGTCGCGAGCTGGAGAAGGTAAAGAAACGGCGGCAGGAGCGTGAACTGGAGCGTCAGGCACGCGAGGATGACGCGATGCAGCAGCAGCGCGCCAAGGAAGCTGTCCAGTTTCGCGAGTGGCAACGCCAGGAGGATCAGTTTCACTTGGAGCAAGCTCGTCTGCGCAGTGAGATTCGCATACGAGATGGACGCGCCAAGCCGATTGATCTACTTGCCCAGTACGTGTCCGCTGGCAGCTCGGAGACGGCGCTGGAGGATGCGTTGGAGATGCAAATGCATGAGCCATACATGCTGCTCCATGGCCTGCATATGGACGAGCTGGAGGATCTGCTGGTGGACATTAAAGTGTACGAAGAGCTGGAGCAGGGCAAGCATATGGATTTCTGGAATGACATGATCACCATTGTCCAAGATGAGCTGCAGAAACAGCTGAAGCTTCAACAGAGCGAGGCGAACGCGTTGAACCAACGTCGAGATGGCATTCACCAGAGTGTTGTCAAGGACGTGGCTGACATCTTTCGCGGCAAGAATGCCAAGCAGCTGGAGGAGATGCGCGCCCGCATCGAGGCCAAGATCAGCGGTCGTGCCGACGGCGTCGACATTAGCTACTGGGAGAGTCTGCTTTCCCAGCTCAAAGCTCACATGGCAAGAGCTCGCCTCCGCGATCGCCACCAGGCGCTGCTCCGCGAGAAGCTCTTGCTGCTGAAGCGTGAGAACGATAACGAGAACGACAACGATAATGAGAATGAAGCAGCCAGCTCCGCATCCCCAATTGCTGTCAAGCAGGAGGATGAGCAACAGCTGGATGGGGAGCAACAGGCGGAAGGGCCAACGACAGAGGATCCGGACGAGGACAATCCACTAAGGGAACTACAGAATGCCGTACGCATGTATCAACAGGGCAACTACAGTCCAACTTATATAAGGGAAGAGGATTTCAACGGACGCCGCCTGACCGTTGCCGACGAGGACAACGTGGATGGTGGCCTCTATGGCGACAGCGATGACGAGCGTCGCGTGCGGCGCCAACGATTGCAGCTGATGCATCCGGAGCGCGTGGAGGCGGCACAGCTGACGCCGCAGGAGCAGCGGATGCGGGGCGAGGCGCGCAAGGGCATGCAGGGCGATGAGGCCGAGTTTAGCGTGGAGACCACCCTGGATGCAGTACCTCAGCTGGCCACGGACAAGTATCGGCCACGCAAGCCACGCTACTTCAATCGTGTGCACACGGGATTCGAGTGGAACAAGTACAATCAGACGCACTACGACATGGACAATCCGCCGCCAAAGATTGTCCAGGGCTACAAGTTCAACATATTCTATCCGGATCTCATGGACAAATCCCAGACGCCGCAATACTTTCTCACGCCCTGTGCGGACAACGGCGACTTTGCCGTGCTCCGATTCCACACGGGACCGCCCTACGAGGACATTGCCTTCAAGATCGTCAACCGCGAGTGGGAGTTCAGTTACAAGCGCGGATTCCGCTGTCAATTCCACAACAACATTTTCCAGCTCTGGTTCCACTTCAAGCGCTATCGCTACAGGCGTTAATATCTCAGACTCACTGTACTTCTGTCACATTTGTTGTTTAACATAAATAAATACAACTATAGTTAAGTAACTATTTTGACAAAATAAAAGATTTATTTTATTCATTATTCATTATTATTCTTAAAATAATTAAATAATGATATCCCTTGGATTTGATTGTTTTGAAAATATACATACAGTTGGTCAAATAACTATTTTGACAAAATAAAAGATTTATTTTATTCATTATTATTCTTAAAATAATTAAATAATGATATCCCTTGGATTTGATTGTTTTGAAAATATACATACAGTTAGTCAAATAACTATTTTGACTTCTTTCCTACTTTATATTAGCTGCTTTTAGTTCTTATTTTCAAAATACATATAAAACACGTATTTTTTTTGTCAAAAAAGTTACTCGACATACTGTATATGCAATTTGTCTGCCTTCTCTTTTCCTCACATCACGCTGCAATCCTTGATGGGCGCTTCTTTGACGGGCTCAAGGGGTTCACCCCGCTCCGCCCGCCGCACTTGGGTGAGCACGCTTTCGTGCTGCGGGAACGCCAGGCAGGCGAGCTTTGAATGCACCAACTGCTCGTCAATCTTTACCTCGAACGATCCTCGGCGTCCCTGGTGACAAGATACCTGCACATCCGGCGCCGCGTCTTGCAGAAATTGACGCAGCAGGTGACACTGCAGGGCGAAATTGCAGACACCGCTGTGGGGAAGTTGAGATCCCAGATTGTCGTGTCAGTTGTGGTGAATAAATAGCTTCAACTTACCAGAATTCTACGTCCACATTGACCATTGCATAAACAATAACAAAATCGATTAACAAGGGTATTCCCTTAACTAAATCTTGGTAAGAAAAGAAATAAAAAAAAATTCAAGAACGGTAGTTGTTTGAATTTGCGATACTGTCAACTATTGATTTGCAATTATACTACAAAAACTAAGAATCGTAACAATATTTTTAAAGACGTAAATTTTACAATTTAATTTTCAGTCGCAGCCAACTTAGCGTTATGAAATAAGTTGAGACATGTTGCCAGATAGCTAAATTCAGTAAACATATAACGGATTTAAATCCAACCGACCACAAAACAGACTTCCAATTAGATTTCAGTGCTGGCATTTAATACCATATCTCAATTTCGATTACACTTATCGATAATTAAACAGACTTCAAATTGGAAAATGTTTAAGCAAAACAAATCATTTAGAATGTGAATAGTTTTCATTCAGTAAATGTCAGCCTTTGTTGGCACGTGAACGCAGAAGCGTCTTGCAGGCGGCATTGTGGGTCTTCAGCGGCAGCTCATCTGCAAGGAAAACAGCGTTAAATTTAATTGAATTGAAATCATGAAGGGAAATACTTACAGATCTTGTGCTCGCCTTGAACTGGCAGCAGCAGTGGTAACTGCTCTGGCTTGGTGCACACGAACACGTACGGACTATCGGATTCACCCTGCGGATAAAGATCGCGGTATTCCTCCTGGGGCAGACAGTTGTCCACGTGCACGCAGCCCAACAGACTGCTAGTCGGATAATGTGTCGGGAATTCAATATCGTCATCTGCAAGAAGCGAACAGTAATCAGTAATTAGTAAGGCAAAGGAAATGGTGCAAATGGTGAAGTGGGACCCACCGCCGTAGAGCGTTCGATAGAACTGCTCCATGTGGGCAATGTCATCGGCATGCGGCTCCTTTGAAGTCGCGGCAATCCACAGACGTCCACGATGATCACTGTACCACACACGGCCTTCATGCCTATAAAGTATTAATAATAACATTATCATTATAATTAACATTAAAGTTAGCATTATCATTAACATTAAATTTATCATTAATTTTAACATTAAAATTAATATTATCATTAACATTAAATTTATCATTATCATTAATATTATCATTATCATTAATATTATCATTATCATCATTAAATTTATCATTATAATTATCATTGTCATTATTACAATTATTACGTGTTTTAATTTTAAAATTTAATTCAACTCATTAGATCTCATTATTTATTGGTTATTGGTATAACTTTGCCTAAGAACCATAAGGAATAATATACCTATCTGAACTTTTTACTTGCTTCAAACTGTACTCATTTTTTTTTTATCAAATAATCATCCACGTCAATCTGTGATATTTCGAACGTAAGATTTTTTATATATTTCATTTAAAAACAAGCGGGAAAGGCTATTGTCGAGCTCCAGACTTTAGGATAAATTAAAAATACTTTTTATTGCATGCTTTTAGGCACTTACATACATTTCATAAAAACTTTAATCGGCCATTACCACCTTTCTATTTGTCCAATCTTGTTACAATTTAGTAGGATGATAGGTAATAATAGTAGTCAACGTTAATAAGCAAAAAATGCCTAATATCTTGAAAACTGTGCGTGTGGTGGCCTTTCGCGATTTACGGAGGCACCTTCACACAGACGGATTCGGCTGTTGATGCTGATCAAGAATATATATACTTTATAGGGATATGCTCGGATATGCTTCCTTCTCCCTGTTACATACATTGCAACAAATACAATCTTTTATTATTATTATTTATTAATCTTTATATATACAACTTCTTGTACTAAGTAACTGATCATTTTGGAGCCCAAAACGCTAAGAGCAAGAAGGAATATAGCTGAGTCTAATCTTTTCGTTTGAAAAGCTTGGTTGATTTTTGAGTTATCTCATACTAAAAGAAGTGTTGCTCATTCAAGATTTTGAAAAACTGCCTGATAAAATAAGTTCCTGCGTAAATTGGTAAAATACGTAACAAATGTTTCTGAGAGAAAGTGTCACAAAATGTGAATTTCTATTTAATTTTGAATATTTGTGGAAATGTGAAGATATTGAATAGTTAATAATGTCCCAAAATAACCACTCACTTTTTAATGCCGGCCACAAGCAAGGATGCCCACGGCTGATGCATGGAGAGGCACTGGCGCATGTCCTGCATTTCGAGCAGCTCCTTGTCCTGCACCCGATTGTAGACGCGCTCGAGGCCGTCGTGCGCGGGCTGTGCCGGCCATTGCTTCTGATCCTTGTCCGGCTTGAAGACGGGCGGCTTGGCGACATCCAGATTGGGCGCCAGCCCCATTGCAGAGTGTCCAATAAGGGCGGTGGGTAAAGTAGCGCCTCCCGCAGATGCTGCCTTGCTGATGGCAGCCAGTTGGCGAATCACTTGCTGCTCGTACTCCTTGCTAATCACCGACTCATCGGGCAGCTCGCGGCCGGCAAAGTCCACCTTGATCTTGCGCTTGAGGCGACTGCCGTGCTTTAGATCGTTCATCTCGCTCTTGAGCTGCTCGTACTTTTCGCGCTCGGCGTCTGTTAGCCAAACGGAGTTCTCTTGGAAGTAATCCAGCTCATCGTCAATGACCGTCGTGCGCTTCTCGCTGTTCTTGTCGTACTCAAGCAGACGATCCCGCTGAGCCAGCGCCTCCTTCAATGCGGCGGATTCCTTTTGTTTTTGGTTAACTTTGCCCGTTGCCGGCTGCTGCTGCTGTTGTGGTTGCTTCTTGCCCTTCGTTTGGGCCTTGTTTGTGTTGGATGCGGCCTTGGCCATCTGCAGCTCCTCCTCGGGTGTATACACTGGCTCCTGGCAGTAGAGACACGGACCGCTTCCCTCCTGCTCGCAGACAATTCGGCCGCAGCCGAGGCAATTGTTGATCAACTTGTGCTCGGCCGCCTGACAGTCGCAGCTGCGTCGTCCCTTCAGCAGCACGGTGTCGCCCAAGAGTTTGCCATCTTTGGCATACATGCTCACATATTTCGTCGGCTTTTTGGCCGCACCTCCGCTGGATTTCTGGGCGGGCTGCGGAGGCGTCTTGGACTTGACGTTGTTGCTTCGCTTCTGTTTGCCGCTGAGCAGCATGCGGCGACAGTTTAACAGAAACATGCGATGCTCCTCCACATCCTTATTCAACAGATTCCCGAAATAATTGTCGAACTCGTTGTCATCGCTTATCGCCAAAATGGTGCTAACAAAAAATGTAAATTGATGAATGTTAAAAATGCAAAATAATTGCAAATAACGCTGAGGCACACCCACGACATCATTTGATCGGTGACCACACAGTCCAGGCACTTGGATAATGTATCGCCCAGCCACTTTTCCATTTTCTCAGTTTGTATTTAACAAATTTATGAAATAACGTCAGCTCCAAAATGTTTGAGAAAAACAGCTGGTAAAAGTAATTTATCGATTTAGCGATATCATGAGTTATCGCAAATGAGCTGTTTTTACAAAAAAGTGATGCCGTACTTTGTAATTTTGATAAATTTGGTTACATCAAACTTGACAAGATTTAAAAATATAACGATCTAATTCTTAATCTAATTTATATTTAGCTGCTTTGTGAATGCAATAGCTTAAAGCTTACTTATTGTATTCACTTATTAAAGTTCCCATTGTCCATTTATAATCACTGCGGACGGCAGTCAGCGCTAGTGACGAAAGCAGCACGATATGGAAACTCTGTAATATAACAATTTGTATAAATGTCATGTGCAATATTAAAATGGGTAGCATCAAATAGTAAAATATGGACTTTTAAAATATATATTCGATTAACAGGGTTAATCGAAAGGCTGTGACATCACAAAATGAAGAGACTGCAAGTTGCATGCCATAAAAAATCAGTGCTGGAAAGCACCTAAGCATTCCATCGCACAGCACAGACTCTGGCAACGCTATGACAACAAAAATATGCGAAATGCAAGTATAAAACAAAATACAATAAATATTCGTGCACAATGAAAGCAATGGAAACATTTTAAACGCTCTACCGCTCCCGTTCGTGATGTTGCTGCTCCGACTGTGATCTTACGTATAATAAATTAAAAACCGTGCGAGTGTGCGTTCCAATTGTAATTGAAGACCGAGACGCGCTGTGTTTATTTAATTGGTGTGTGTTCAATTTGTTGTAAATAACATAACATTATGAGCGGCAGGCTCCATCCTAACCAAATTTGTAGCATTTTTATTTTATTATTTTCGATTTTTGTACTGCTGTCCAAATAGAAAGTGCTACCTGCCGACAGACAGACAACAATAGCTACAACAACAATAAGACCAGCGCAGCGACGAAAGTCATTGGCAAAAAAATCAAAGCAGACGTCAGCGTTGACTGCGACAGAGGCGGGGACGCCTCAACCTAAGTCTGCGTCCAGTCATGACAGTTTCAACAGCGGCAGCAGAGCAGCGGCAGAGCAACAGCAGCCACCCTCATTCGCAATCACAAACGCACAGCTGTATCGTTGTGTCTCCTACACACACGCCCCGTTGCTTAGGGAAACTCTCCATCGCCATGTCCAGGCTTAGTTTATACGACAGCTTATGTCGGTTTATTTAAAATCAAATTGATTTACACCGCATTTCGAAAAAGAAATATGTATATACTAAGATTTTGATTAACCAAAATTCTAACTTAACCGAAAATGTATCTGATACCGATATTCCTTTCGGTTTGATATCTTGGTTGTAAATCGTAGCTTTGAATTTTCCTACAAAATCAGCTGATTCAAATCTTCTGTCATATAATATATTGCATAGAAATGGGTTGTCAAATATCGATTAGAAATCAGGATACACGGGATAAACATTGACAGCTATACACACTTGAAATTAAAAGTGTTCGAAGTCAAACCGAATTTATTGAATTCAAGTTTAGCTGCCTTATAAACTTGGTGAGTAGTGCCACTTTGGCGCTAGCTTGATGTATAAACTGGAGCCGCTATTGTTTTTGGTTGCTGATTGCAAATTGCGTGTGTCGCTCTATATGTTTGTCGGTCCGTCTTTCTTCTCTCTGTCTGCCAACCTGTCTCTTTTGCTTTGACTCTTCACTACTCACACAATTTCTCGCTCTCGCTCTCTCTTTTTCACTCTGATGTTGCTTCTCCGCACACTCAGACGCCACGCTGCTGCTGCTGTCGTTGACGTTGACGCTGTCGTCCGGCTGAAGTTGCCGTTGCCATCGCAGTTTATAAACGACGGCAGTGCGTTTAAATTTGAAACGCTGCTCGATTTGCTCGTTATTAACATTGATTTGTTTTTCGCTTTGTTTTTTTTCTTTTTTGTTTCTGTTTTTAGTAGTTTCTCGTCTTCGCTTACGTGTTATAGTAAATTGCCAAAAATAGCCAAGTAATAAAAATAAGAATATCGAACAACAACAAACGATGAAACGTTCGCAGCTACTGCACTAAAAAAAGCTCCTCAATTGCATGCGTCTGCGTCAGTGTCGGTGTCAGTGCCTGTGCCTGTGAATGTGTGAGTGCATGCCTATGTTTTTGTTTGCGTGTGTTTTAAAGCCGGCATAACGTCAGCTGAGAGAGACGCAGCAACAGCGACGAGCAGTCGAATCGCCCCCTCCCCCCAGTTACAGTTACGCACTAGCAACAACAATAATAACAACAACAACAACATAAATACCTAAACTACATAAAATACACAACAACAAACAAAAGCGAATATGTATCGAATTGGTCCAATTGGTCGCAAATCAAACTTCCATTCGCGCGAGAAATGTCTGATTGGACTCGTGTTAGTGACACTGTGCTTCCTATGCTTTGGCGGCATTTTCCTGCTGCCAGACAATTTCGGCAGTGAGCGTGTCTTACGCGTCTACAAGCACTTCCAAAAAGCCGGTCCCGAAATCTTCATTCCCGCTCCCCCATTGGCCGCTCATGCTCCCCGTGACGAAGATCCCCATTTTATGGGCGATCGACAGCGTCTGCAGCAAAAGATCATCGCCGAGCTGGGCGATATACTTGATGAGCCAGCAGCCGGTGCGAATGTAGCTGCTGTCGCCGATGCCCAGGATGCCCAGGGGCCGGCTCCGGCAGCGCAACAGGAGCAGCCCGTCCAACAGGAGACAGCGGGGGATGCGGCGGTGGCGGCAGCGGGGGCTCATCGGGTCTCTGTAGCGGGGCTGGCTGATGATACAACTCACAATCAAAATAACAATCCGTCCAATTCTGGACAACAGCTGAAACTGCCCATGGGCATGGCCAAGGAGTCGGCGGATCATGCTGACTCCAGCATGGAAGAGAAGCGCCAGAAAGTCAAAGAGGTGAGTTTATTTCCATAATTATCCACATAATCTTAGGTTCACATAAGTATTTCATTTTGCTTTTCTGGTTTTTTATTATTTGTTTTTAGACAGTTGCTTACGGTACTTAAAACAAGTTTACTATCTACTACAAATCAAAAAAACAATGTCAATCCTTTTTTTTTTCTTCTCAAGTCAATTTCTTGACATACTGTTTAGTCTAATTTTCTCTCTCACTCCTACCCGTTCAGACTGGGCTTAGACACTGAGCAACGCTGATAAGCTCTAAACTTTAATCTGCCAAATCACGCAGTCTTCTCTTTCGCTCTAATACGATCGTCGTCGCCCCCACAAATACATATATACTTGTGTGCTCGTGTCGCTCTATCAGCAACTTACGCTTCTTCCTCTTCTTCATCTGTGTGCACTTCCGTGCCAGCAGTCAAGTATTTGGCGACAGCGACGTCGACGACGACAGTGACGTTGATGTTGACGGATGCTCTGACGCTGACATCTCGTTGGCTCGTTGCGAATTTAGCTTGCTCTTCTCTCTTGCTCTTCTACTGCGTGGGCAGCAAGTGTTGTCACTTTTGGCTACGTCGACGACATTAGCTGCTAAACTGTCGGTAGACTTCGTAGTTAGCCGAACACTGATTATGGCACACAACAATAAGAAACCCATAGAGATTCAGAACGAAATTGCAAATGCAAATTAGCAAATGCAATTAAAAGGAACGACAAATTTGTAGTAATGATCGCGGATACATTCATAACCTAATTAGTCGTAACATTACCCTTTTTAGATTTTTTCGTATCTGCTCTAAAATATCAAGAACAAGTAAACAATCATGTCACAATAATTTATGCGTGGCTGATAAAAGTAATTGATTTGTTGTGTTTACTCTACATACATGTGCTGTTATTTTTGGACACATGTATTTTTTATGCACCTTAAAAGTATTTTATGATCTCGAAAACTTTGCAACATGTGTCCAAATGTTTTTATAGGACGGTAAAGCATTTACCTTGAATGATACTTATTTGGAAAATTGTATAATATTTTAAATTTCTAAGCTGGTTACAATTGTTCTAATATTTGCCCAAGCTTTGACAAAAAAAATCCATTTTATATTGAAAATAAACTTGGTTCTGAATTTTTCGAGTATACTTGTTTTACTTGCAATAAGTCAAAGAAAAGAATAATTTAGATTTTTTGGGTTTTACTACATACTAGTATTTTAAAAAATACAAAAAATTAAATATGGGCATTTCCACAGATATGTCAACCGCGGCCAAAAATGTTAGATTGATCAATAATTCACATCTTTTGAAATTTTCTTCCAGAAATGTATTCAAGTAATTTAGTTAAGCAATATACGCTAGAAGAAATTCACTAGGATGAGCATACCGATTTTACATTGGACTAGATTCACTTTTTCTATATTTTGCCCATGTTCTTAAAAATTTACTTAGAATTTGTATTCTAACGATTTCACTACGTAAGATAGTAGATTGTAACATGAGTTTAATTTATAACAAGTTTTTCGAGCTGTCTTCGTTATATAATTTCAAAAAGATAGTCAGAAACAACATTAATATGTTATGGAAGAAAATGTCGCGTGCGACACTGATTAAAATTAAATAAAAAATTAACTACTTAATATTAATAAGAAGCAGTGTTTGAACTGGTGGCTCAGACAGAAGACTTCTGTCTGAGTCGCGTACGAATGCTATGGTTTTTTGTAATTATCTTGAAAACGAACCATTGCCCAAAATCAACCTTAGCACCAATCATAGTGCTAATCAAATGCTATAAGTTTCACCTTTTGTCAAAATAAAATAATGTTTTGGCATAAGTTTTTTCCACATTGGAGAAATGCCCGTATGTGATTGTTTTGTGAAAATAGCTTCTTCACTAACTGTATGTATAATATCGTTACCTTCTGAGTAAATATATATTTCATACATGTGTTGTTTTTATTGATAATAAGTTATACTTGGGATTAGTACTTACAACAATGTTTTTGAATCATATTAGGTGTCATGTTTCGTTGGAAATAATTTGATAGATCTAATTTCTATAGCAAACCTTCTATTTAAGCATTTCTAACGATATTGAAATTATCAACTTATGTTGTCTTATATTAAAGGAAAACATAACTTTGTCAGTTTAGTTTGAATAGTTAACTTTTTATTCATGCTTCCAAGTGTGTTGATTCATTTAGTTATTTCCCGTACCAGCAGTAGGAAGGGGCAACTTCTTGCGGCATGATCAGTTTCCTCTTTCCGCTTGTACTCGTTTTTCTTTTTCCAGTTGGTATTTTTTCCCCTAACTGTTTGTTATTTGCCAAGTCGCCAAAGTACAATAATTTTGATGTGCTTTCACTTTGTTAGTCATATTTGTTGGTTTTTTCCGTTTGCCCCTTTGCTTCATACTTTTTTTTTCATATATTTTTTTTTATTTATTTCTGTTATGTATTCTACTGACCCAGAATTCTACTAGGCGCTAAACGATATTAAGTAAGAAAGAGAAGTGGGAAAAAGTCTTAAAATTTAGGTATAAAAAGAAACAAAACACAGCAATCAAAGCAACAACAATAATAATAGCAGCAACCGCAAAGATCGCGAACATAGCAACAAAACAAATGACTTGACGTTGACGGCTACGCTGACGCTGACGCTGACGTTGACGTTGACGTTAACGTTGCCGCTGGCGTCGAAGTTCTTTGTTTTGGTTTAGCATTTGCCTTTGTCGCTCCGCTCGACACTTTTGTAGAAACTGAATGTTGTCGTGATGCTCCAAAGATATTAATTAAATGCGCTACTGTTTGTCTTTCCCAATAGATCTCGATGGGAAACATTGGACACAGAAAACATACGTAATTGAAACACCTGCTGATTTTCTATACATTAAGATATTTCAACTGTCGATTGAGCTTCAGTTTCGCTTTCTCATAAACGTGGTGCGAACAAAGCCATTAAATGGCCTTGCTCTAGGCAATTCTTTGTGTGTCGCGTGTGGAGTCTATCTGTCGCATTGTGGGTGAAATCACAAATCGAAAAATCGAACAAAAAAATTAACACGATATTTAACCAAGTCGTTTATCTTTTTAATTGCATCCTAAAGAGACTTGTTTAATTACCCGATGAAACAGACATCTAACATTTTTTGCGAATGCCGCAATTTGTCCCACTGTGAGAAAAACTAGCTTCATTTGCATTAGTCAACTCATTTACCACTTTCAGATTGAAGTTGTTTTGGTTGCGGTCTGGACACGTCACAATTTTCAAGATACAAATGCGAGTGGCAATAACAGACTCAAAATTGGCTTAATTTATCGCGAACAACTCTCCGCTCTAACTCTTTAATTTAAATGCCAAATGTGAGCGAGTTGACGATAAACCAGTTTTACAGTTTTACATTTAAATAATAACAATCTGAAAGTTTTCTGTAAGCAATTGAATAACAATTTCATTTTAATCATCTCATTAATAGCGTTTCTATGAATAAGTAGAATCTCAGATACCGAGTACTCTTATGTAACTTAGTTTTCCTCCACTTTAAACGATTGCTGCTCGACAAAATTTGGTGTACTCAAAGTGATGTTATTGGCAACTGCAAATCAGTTTTAAAATTGGATGCAGTAGTTTTTTTTTTGAGCTGGAGCGAATAATTTCCTTTAATTTGGTCATATTGTACTTTGCTGAGACTGAACGAGTTAATATCGATGCGATTTTCCGGTTGGAACTCTCAGTATCCTTGTAAGCAAGGACCTTAGCAACTTCTTCGAATGATAGTGCCGTACCCTTTCCTATATTTAATTCGGAATTGATATCTACGTTTTTCAGTTATTTTCTACTTATCAAAAGGCTCAACACTTCAAATTAATACTGACGAAATTTATTCGACATCAGGACATTTCTTGGGAACAGCTACAAAGGCACTGCCTTTAATTGAACTTCGCACTAAAAGTTGCACCTAACCGAAAGATCAGCGAAAGCAAACTGAAATCTAACGGTAAATGATTTTTTCGAAACTTAAAATAGACTATTAATAAGAATAACAATATTTGATGACGAATTTAAAATACCGTTAGCGCCAATCATAATTTTTCATGCAAAAAATAAGGTGCCTTTAATTAAATTTCGGGGAGTGTATTAACTTACAATATTACAAAAGTGGGTGCTGTGGGTCTCACAAAACCCTTAACTTGTATAATAAAAACGAATATGTACACACATAGGTGCGACCGGCAAACATCAATATGACGACTTTTTAGAGCACCGCTAACCCAATATCCACGCAATTATGTCCATCAAGTTAGCTAAACATTTTCGAAAAAAACAACTTTTAAGGGATGGATAATTTGCCGTTAATTATCCGTAAATTATTCGTGAAAAAATTATTTTTGCCGCTCTTTTATTTTTCTTTTTATTCTTTTATTTTCAACAAAACCTGATTCCAGTTTGTTCAAAACCCACCATATTCTCCAAAATTTTCGTTCTTTTGCTGTATCCAGAAGAAGTTCCCGAATCAAATGACATCATAACAAATTTTCTATTTTTTAAAATTATAAAAACTCTTATTTTGCTGAGATACCACATTTTTCAGCCACTTTCGAATTCCTTAACTAAAAAGTTTGAATATTTTATAATTTAATTTAATAATTTAAATAATCTTGCGCTGCTACGCTAACAAAGAAGTACATAAAGTACGTTTTTCCTAAAGCTAATTTACCAACCTATGTAATTGTTGATGCAATATTCTATCATGTTCTATCACCATATGTTAATGTACATCAATATTACATATCCAAACGAGCCGGTAACAAAAGCATAAAATAGAAACGAAAAAAAAATTCAAACTTTCTTGAGGATTTTCCCGAAAAATTCGACTTACAGAAGCACGGGCCAATATTTTTGTTCGAGCTATGGAGAAATTCGACTTACGGAAGTTCGAGTTACGGAAGCAGAATTGTATGAAATTTGCTCAGTAAACGCTATTGCCACTCGATTTTGTTCGAGCTAGAGAAAATTCGAGTTAGGGAAGTTCGACTGTATTTATGTGTTAGTATAAAAAATTAAAAAATTTGAACATTTGTGAAAATTAATTAATTCCACAAAAACGGGTTATGTTAAATACCAGAAATGTTAACAAAACAGTCCAATGTTAAAATAACAGCGATCGATTTGACTTGAAACATGAGAATATTAGTTTTATTTTTTAAATAAATGAGCGACAAAATTAGTTTTTGCACGAATAAATTACGGATAATTAACGGCAAATTCCACTATAAAAAGTTTTCAAAAATTCTCAAAATTGTGGGAGTGTCTTGCTAACTTGATATCAAGTTAGCAGAACATTGGTTTTTTTTTAAAAATAAAAGAGCGGCAAAATTAATTTTTTCACGAATAATTTACGGATAATTAACGGCAAATTATCCATCCCCTAAAAGTTGTTTTTTTCGAAAATGTTTAGCTAACTTGATGCACATCACGCAATTAGATCGCAATCACAATGTTTATTGTATTCTTTATTACAACTATTCAGAGAATGGAGTATAATAGAGTATCGCGCGAGCCTTAAAGATATACGAATTCAAATAATTCGATATTTAGAAACGTAGAGATTAATCGGTATGGATAACAATTCAACTATATCGATACAAATCGAATCTATGAATTGATTATCAAGTTGCTTTCTTAAAAAACTTTCGTTTAAATAGTTACATACGCACTTAAAATAAATATTTGGTAGATTACACTAGTTTACAGCCAAAATGCAAAGTGAACCAAAGTATTTTTTTCTTATGGAGATTGGCCTTCTAAAAACGAAAATGGCACTTAAAATTTTTTTCATGGAAGCGTTTTCGAAATATTCGAAATTTTTCGAATTTTCGAGGTTACTCCAACACTTTTGAGTATATTTTCATTTCTACTTATCCGATTTGGCCGAACAAGGACTTATATTAAAGATGAGTTAATTTTCTTCAACTGTTGTCCATAAAGTATTAAGATCGGTTCAGCGGTTCAGGTGCTAGCGATTTAAATAAGTTCGAAAACGGGCGTTTTTTGCGATTTTTTGAGTTCGAAGGCTGACATATCGTTCTGGAAAAAATATAAATCATAAGGATAAAATGTTTTTTTTTGGTTTATCGTAAAGCTGATACTGTTCCAAAGAAAAAAAGGTATTGTTCATTAAAATCCATCGCCAGATGGCGAAGTAATGCACCTTCAACTGGTGACAAAAGTATTGAAAAATGCTCATCTTTGCCCTTGCACATTACAAGTGCGTTTGGTCGCCTCATGCGGATACCGCTACAAATATACGTATGATTATTTACCACTTTGCTCTTTTACTGAAATATGCATTACTCCGACATTTATCCATGGATTTGCATAAGCAATACCTTATATTCTTTATAACAGTTTTAGCTTTACGATAAATCATTAAAAAAAATTGTATCCTTGTGATTTCTATTTTTTCCAGGACGATATGTTAGCTTTCGATGTCAAAAAATCACAAAAATCGCCAATTTTCGAACTTATTAAAATCGCTAGCACCTAAACTGCTGAA
This sequence comes from Drosophila suboccidentalis, assembly GCA_037043435.1. Lineage (NCBI taxonomy): Eukaryota > Metazoa > Arthropoda > Insecta > Diptera > Drosophilidae > Drosophila > Drosophila suboccidentalis. The sequence goes on along the minus strand of JBAMBK010001066.1, from coordinate 1,418,704 downwards.
CCGATTTTAATACTGTATGGAAGAAAGTTGAAGAGAACTAACTAGCCTTTAATGTAGGTGCTTGCTTGGCCAAATCGGATAAGTAGAATAGAAAATATACCCAAAAGTGTTGGAGTATCATCGAAAATTCGAAAATTTTCGAATATTTCGAAAACGATTCCATGAAAAAAATGTTAGGTGCCATTTTCGTTTTTAGAAGGCCAATCTCCATAAGAAAAAAATACTTTGGTTCACTTTGCAAAAAAAAGTTTTAATTTTGTAAACTAGTGTTATCTTTAAAATTAGGAAATACGAAGATTGCATATCTATTAAATCTATTTATCTGATATTCCAAATCATTATCTATCATGCAATTTTCTCGATAATAATAATTTAATAACAAGCAAGATACAAATACATATGTTTTTCCTCAACTGCAATATTTAAGATACAAGCATTTGCATTTATAAAAGTAATGATATCCATTGTTAAACATGCAACGTTGACAAAAGTAACACATGCAACAAATTATATGGTGGAATAGCAAACTGAAAATTGAATAATGAAAATTACTGAACTACTTACTATAAATATGCCACAAGTCAGATAAATCAGATACGTGTAGTAGAAAAGTACAAAAATAACAAAGTGCAGTTTGTGTTGTTTAAATCTTTTTTTTTGTTTGTTTTGTTTTAGCTGCTTCAGGTGCAAAATAGAGTTGAATTTCTCATAGTTGTATTTTCTTCATATGCATTGCAAATATTATGAAATGTGCTTTAATTTGCAGTATAAGTAAGACGAATTTGTTTGTGTCACATATTGGCATCTGCAAATTGTTCGACCTCGAACTAGTTAAGTACCTAAATTAAACCAAAAATATATCTCAAACGATTTGAAAATATATTTTGTTTTTATTTACTTTATGGGTCAACGTATTGTGCTAATTTGCCATCTCATCGAACTTTTTTTGCAAGGAATTTGGGATGCGTCATCTAATTTTTCAGTATATTTGATAGAATACATACAACAATTCATAGAAAACTATTTAACTAATTAAAAATACCAATTGTGTTCAATTGTAAGTTAGAATGCTACATCCAAGTTTATCGACTAGTCGATACCCTGTTATGGGATCCACTTCAGTTACAATTGTCGTTGAGCTTAACTCTTCCAACAAGACATAAATACTTCAAAGGGCAGAGGAACTGTATAGACCCAGCAATATTAGCTTTAAATCTAATGGGTATTATAAAAGGAATTTCCACATTTCGCTCGCAGAATTGAAAGGTGAAATGGATTTTCTTTAATATATACAATAATAATACAATACAATCTCGATTTTTCGACATTTTATCACTCCACTGTCTGGTCTTTAATTGTTCGGCCTATCACGATTGTACTGAATAACAGATTTATATATTTATTTTATTAAATTTCCGCTGTCCACTGTTTTAATTTTTTTTTTGATATATGTACAAATTATATAAAATGTTAAAGGGTATTATATATGTATGTAAGTACAGACGTGTGCGAAATAATAAGAACAGCATATGTGACAAATTATTTTGGTAAAAAAGAGTGTTAAAAAAACATAATTATAATAAACCCTTATATAATTTGAATAGTTTACACTTTAAGCTACGTATATCCAAATGAATTCAAATCCTGCTGTGTCTATATCTTTTATAATGGCAATTTTCTTGGGTTAAGTCGAAATTCAGGTGTGCGAAAGAATAAGAACAAAGTGAGAAAATAACGGATTGTCGTTTCCTACATAAGTTTCAACAATTTATAAGTATACACTTAGTTGCCTACATTTAGTATAAGTGTGCTCCACCCATTTTCCGGATCATTTAGACACATCATGACTTTATAGAAGCAATGAGAACGCGGCATCTGGAGATAGGAGTATTCTTCCAAGTAATTTCTTCTTCTTGTCACAACTGTCCAACATTTTTTGTCCATAGCATCTCTCACTTCTATCGTTACATTATTTATTGATGATCCGCTGGGTTATGGCTCGCCGAAAGAGTCAATCCCTCCTTAACATCAATACTGTGGTATCGCTTGAACTCATTATTTTGCCTTGAAATGAGTTTTGGGACATTTCCATGAGGGTATCTCCATTGTAGAACCTCTTAAATTCAGCAAAACACTTTCTAATGTATTTTCAACATGGTAGTTGGCATTCACGGTACCCAGAACTCCAGCCAGAGGATTAGACACATAGGACAAATAAATTCTCTACATCTAGAAAATTATGAATTGATCCTGACACCGTTTGTTATGATCAGTTGAGCCAAATGTGGTAAAGTTCGCTTAAGATAATAAAAAACATAAGGTTAAAAGCTCTCAATAGCCAAAATTATGATGAAATGACCATTAAACACGCTGGTCTGAGACCGATGCTATAGAAAATTGTTGTCTTTTTTTGCGGATATGCTTTAAATAGAATTGTGGGTATCATGGATCTCAACTTCTATTCTAGAATAATACTGGCAAGTGTTATGCTTAAAAAAAGATGATCCACGTTAGATTTATCCTCACTTAAATTATTCAAATCTCATCACAAGTCAAGCGAAGTAGTACTTAGGGTCCCACAATATTGATGTTAAGGAGGGATTGACTCTTTCGGCGAGCCATAACCCAGCGGATCATCAATAAATAATGTAACGATAGAAGTGAGAGATGCTATGGACAAAAAATGTTGGACAGTTGTGACAAGAAGAAGAAATTACTTGGAAGAATACTCCTATCTCCAGATGCCGCGTTCTCATTGCTTCTATAAAGTCATGATGTGTCTAAATGATCCGGAAAATGGGTGGAGCACACTTATACTAAATGTAGGCAACTAAGTGTATACTTATAAATTGTTGAAACTTATGTAGGAAACGACAATCCGTTATTTTCTCACTTTGTTCTTATTCTTTCGCACACCTGAATTTCGACTTAACCCAAGAAAATTGCCATTATAAAAGATATAGACACAGCAGGATTTGAATTCATTTGGATATACGTAGCTTAAAGTGTAAACTATTCAAATTATATAAGGGTTTATTATAATTATGTTTTTTTAACACTCTTTTTTACCAAAATAATTTGTCACATATGCTGTTCTTATTATTTCGCACACGTCTGTATATTGTTGTCACAAACAGTTCAAAGTTTGCAATCTTTTTAGACCCCATGAAGTATGAGCATTCTTAATGATAATCGCGAACTTGTATAATTAAGTCTCAAATTTTTCATTATTGCTTTGGTTACAAAATCGCAAGAATTTTCCAGTCTTTTAAAGTTTTTTTTTTTTAGATAAGATTTGTATTGATTAACAATGTAATTTTGCAAACTAAAACAACAATTGTATAAACACCAGTGCCTAAAAACAAAAATATTCATGTTATATACTCTATTTTTTTTTAAGTAATGCAACTTAAAAAAAAATTACGAAATACAGTAATATTTGAGGTTTTACAATGAAGTGTTTTATTTTTCATAAGACTTGTATTGCTGAACAAAGTAATTGTGCAGACTGAGACAATAATTGTATATTCAGGAAATAGCTGTGGGGCAATGTCTCTTTCGCACATTCATTGATTAAAAGCTGTGCAAACAATCAATTATTATGAATTTAAAGTCTAACCAATGCAAAAATTGCTTTCGTCGCCAGTTCGAAATCAAAATACCCTTGCAAAATTGCTGAGAAAATGGTTTGGAATGTATTTGATATAAATCAAGTTATTTAATTGAATTTATTTATTTGTTGTAATTATTTATCAGGCCTGTTCCGGTTTTCACTTGTTTTTTGCGAATTTCAATCCGCAAGATTTGACCGAATTTCCCTTAAAATTCCTTTACATTTCCTACGAATTACCCTCCGAATTTCCCTTCCACATTGTGTTGAGTAATTTTTTGCAGAACAGTGCTGGAAAATGTTCTAAGCGAATCAAACATTTGCGTCAAATTTTCGACTGTTAAAATAATTATTAATTATGTAATTTATTCATCAAATATTTATTTAATCATAAGTCGAAACATTTTTCAAAGGTAAAACCTACTTTTGTTATAACTTTTGTATTTTTGAAAGCGCGGGTTGATTTCAGTGCTGGAAATGTCTTTTTGCAGAGTTGTCAATTGTTGCACAGTGTTTGTTTACATAAATAAGCAGTTCTTTTTTGCATTAAATTACAAACAGTTTTGTCCAAACTTGCATTTAAAAAACAAGAAATTTAATTCTTTATTTTACGCAATACATAAAAACACTTAAATTGTGGTTTAAAATATGTACCAAAGTATTTACTACTTTCTTCACATACAAGGGCAGCCCTAATAAAATTGCCATTCATTTTCACAAATATTTGCGGAAACCAGAACAGGTCGAGCAAATCCGACAAAAATGTTAGGTTAGAGTCTTGTCGATTTTGGGGTATGATAAAATAAAAATTATTTAAAAATCAAATAAAATATTTTTTTTTTATCTGATGATGTAGTAATATTCCCAAAACATTGAAGTATTTTTAAAATATTTTATTTTCACTTTAATTTTATGCTAAGCATGCCAAAATCATCGATTTAACCCTTCCGAATTCAAACTCACTTGCTCAATGTCACGTGAATTCAATTCGCAAAATCTTGCCGAAAGTGAAAACCGGAACAAGTGAGGGAAATTCACTTTCGCAAAATCTTGCCGAAAGTGAAAACCGGAACAGGCCTGTATGTCTCTTCATGTATCTTTTAATTTTAGCTTTAGTTTATCAATTCGTATTTTACTTAATAGATATCATAAACATGTACATATATGATACCTTACATATGATAACCTACATACCGAGTTTGGTACCTCTTATAGTATCTGAGATCTACAGTCATGGACAAAAAGCTTGGCAATTTGCTGACCTATGGAGTATTTTATATGTGTAGTATTGATCAAACTTATATTTTTCCTTGATAGAGTAAATTCGGGCTGTAGAAGTTCGAGTTATAGAAGCTCGACTGTAATTGATAAATATTTTCTTATCTAAACCAATTATTGTTATTAAGATTGTGTTAAATTATGATTGTTAATATTTTTGTAATTCCAAGAAGTCGTAACTTCATACGGGCTACATGAATTTGGTATTTTTTGGCCCTTTTTTGGTCAAAATGCAAGTCTTCAAATACTGACAAATAGCAGCGAAAAAGGCAAATCCGATAAGAAATGAATCGAATTATTGAAGAATCAATTAATAAATAGAATTGAACAATAGAAAGAGACTCAGACTATCCCATAAAAAAACCTCTTTACGCGGTAAAAGTCTAGTGACGAAAACATTTTCATGCCCCAAAATTTCTGATATCCAATTTTGTGACGAATAATATTAAGTATTACATATGAATAAAATAAAAAAAAAATTTGCACTCGGCACATTGCGCTTAAATGTCTCAATTCTTCATACCAAATAACTGTTTTGCGCAGTGCCGAATGCAAATTTTTTTTTTATTTTATTCATATGTAATACTTAATATTATTCGTCACAAAATTGGATATCAGAAATTTTGGGGCATGAAAATGTTTTCGTCACTAGACTTTTACCGCGTAAAGAGGTTTTTTTATGGGATATCAGAAATTTTTGAATAAGAAATTTTGAAAATTTCAATATTTTTTGACAATATAACTTGTCAAATTATATGGCATGCCAAGCGCAAAAGCTATCAGCATTCTCAAACTCTGGTTGCAATGAAACTTTGTTGCTGAATTCACCACTTGCAAGCAGTATACTTCCGCAGCAAGCAAGCAGTGTACATACTGCATATGTACATGCAGTAGTGTAAAGGAAAATGGTATATTCAGTTAATAGGTTATATCTTGCCCAAACGAATTTTGACAGATATGTGTTGTATGTCAAAAAACGCGGAAAGGAATTGTCTTTAACATATACCATACTAAAAAGTGATTTAAAACACAGATTTTTCTTAAATCGCCAAAATATGAGAAAAAATACCTTTTTTTACCTGTAAATTTTTACCTGTGTTTCTCAGCAAAAAAGTTTACAGCTATGCTTAAAAGCCCTTCGCAATACCTTTTCAACGATATATAGATCACATCTGTAGCTTCTTTCGTTTGGATGCTATGGGGGTTTTAATTTTAGCGGTTTTTAGCGATTTCCCGCTAAACTAGCGATTTTTCGAAAAAGTCGTTGAACAAACGTTTCTAGATTTTTTAACGGGAACAAGTCCTCATTCAAACTTTTAAGCTAAAGCAACGATTTGATCCAAACAAACAGACAAACAGACAAACAGACAAACAAACAGACTGACTTTTCATCTCGTTTTGAGAAGGGCACCAAAAATTTCAAAATTAATTATCTTCTGAACCAGTGATCGGATTTTGATGATCAAGGTGTCATTCGACGCGTATTTTTAATTAGAATAGTAAAAAATTCAAAAAAAATTCAAAAAGGCTCCAACGGCCCCATTTGCTCCAATAATTTAAATTTTTCTCCTCCCACTTACACCTGTTTATCTCACGATCCAGGTGAGTTTCCAAAAGTCTTAGTATGCACATTTGTAAGTTAAGTTAATACCTTTCGATCGGTATATAACTCGACCTTATCGGACAGTCATAGCAAATTTTCCATTCTTCCTGTGTATATATGCTAGTCGCCTTCGCACCCTTCGTGCTGCTTTCGTCACTAGCGCGGACTGCCGTCCGCAGTGATATCAGTCGTAAAAGAGTATTCTGTGATTCCGTTGAAGCATTTAAACCAGGTTTGATTCTCCAACGAGTGTAAGTTCAATGTTTTCTTCTTAATTGGCCGAATTTAGCACAATTTGAAGTAACCCACTGTCCAAAGTGGTAGGAATGGAAATGTCTTGGTATGAGGTTCGATGTCCAGCTCAGATGTTTTTCACAGCAGGAACACTGTACACGCATGGCGTGTAGTTAAACAATTGGTACAAATTGACCTAAAGCCACTCAAGGATTAGTGCATTCAATTTTACATGAAAATACAGACAGACGAACATATCGATTTAAATTTTAATACTAATCAAAAATTTGTGGTCTTCATAAGAAAACAAATTTAATAAGTCCAAAATATTTCTCTCTCTGTCTCTCATTTTTCAATAGACTCAGGAGTATCTAACGAGCCATTTAAATATGCATTAAAAACCAAATTGTATTCGAATTATATCATGTAGCCATTTCGATTAGTAGATAGACCTGCGAGAAGTATCATCAGCCATCCATGACTGACCATTATAGTTTTGATAAACATTTACAGGCCAAGTTAAGCATAACATTTGCGTGTCTGCTCATAAAAATCTGTGCTGCTTATGAGTATAACTAAAACGATGAGTATTACTAAAAAATCTGGGTGCTGACATTTTCCGTCTCTAATTGTAATTTCTAACCAGTGATTTAATTTTGTCCAGATTTTTCATATATTATATATAAGAAGCAGGGGTGACAAAAGTTTTTCACTCACATTTTGAGGCTGTTCATATGTTAATTTAGTCATTGCGTACATTTACACTAACACAACACATTTGGGATCTGTGAAATTTGCTGTCTCTTTTTTGGCTGTTGGTGACATTTAATTGGCCAAGTGCGCGGGCTTGGCTTTCACAAATAGCACACAACAATTTCGTGCATTGTTCGTGCTATGCATACAGATAAATGAAAACATAAAAAATGTTACCTAGAACAAAAACAACAGCAACAAGAGTGCCGTACAGTGTAGCGATGTGTGTCAATAACCAACGGCAACAGAAGCAACATCATCGACAACAACTTGCTACAAACAATTGCATTGTATGTACAATGTACATACATATTAGGAGAGTCTGTTTAGGAAGTTTAGGTATTCTTTGTTGGGTTAGTTAGCTCAATAGCCTAAATAGACATCTAAAATACAGTTCGAGAGAGTCCAATTTTAGATTGCATAACACTTTGAATGCTTTGAACTCAGCATTAGAATATTATAAAAAAAAAAAATTTAAGTATTTACTTGTAGAATTCTACCTATAATCTTTTAAATTAATAATTTTCACAGTATCTTTTGCATTCCTACTAATCTAATCTGGCTTTTCATACTCGTATTCCAAAATTACTAGTTTTTGAGTTTTACACTGGCAAAAATATCAGTTTCCGAAAACAAGAATGTTCGTCCTAAATATGTTTTGTAAGAACTTCAAGAACAAAATATTTTCAAGAAGCTTTTTCCGTGTAGTCTTTGGGATCTAAGATTAAAGATATGGATTAGGGGTGTCATTAAGTTTGTCTTTTTATCTACATTATAAATTTCAACAAGTGAGTAACTTGCCTTGCTTTAATAATTGGCGCTCAATGAGGATTTGTCTATTGGAAGGTCAAAGCATACTAATTTATATTGCAAATAACCCCATGTGGACTCTGAACCATGAATATTATCCTACGCCATTTGTCACTTGCCACTTTGACCTTTTTCCGGCCTCAGCAAGTTTTCCCACACATGCAATCGCACAAGTCGCTGGCGCAGACCCTTTTACCTACACAGATCCTGACCCCAAAGACGATTTCTGAACAACTCATTCTCATTCTCCATCCAACACTTTTGCGCAATGAGCAACGAGCTGAGAGAGCGACCTCAACCGTTCAAGGGAACCATGTGAAGGCAACTGAAGAAGCTGCCGCATTGATGAGCATGTTTGCTTTGTTCCATTGCCAAGTTGTTCCATTGAAACATACGCAGAATGAAAGCTACAGTCGAAAGCTCGTTGCGGCAGCTTTAGCAAGCACAAATTTTTGGCGCCAAAAACCCGCGCGCTGCCAACTGAAGTTGATGGTTTGGGGGAAAGCTCAACTCAATTAGAAAGAGTTCATTAGCTATGTGATGAAATATAAACATATTTTTAAATTTCCTGATTTATACTACAGTCGAATTTAAATGTAATGAACTAATTTACACAATTTCTATTTACTATCTAGACTATTTACACTTTTGTCGGTTTTTTTCGTTGTTATTAAAACTTTGTTCAAAATTTAGAGAATGTTAATTGCTAATACTACATTGGGCAAGTGCCTAGATTTAGGTGCTTACTATTGGGCGCTGTTTACGATGTCAAATGTTCGCTATATCTATTTCTTATGGTTATCTAAGTTTAATGTGGAAAGTACAGAGAAAGAATTAGAATAAATACGTCATATTAAAGTTGTTTCAAGTTGTTATATTTTATCTTTCTTTTATTTTTCGAGCAATTTTAATTTTTTAATACAACTAATTTATTTACATCAATTTTAGAATATTTATAATTTTTTAAGTAAAAGCGTTTAAAATGCAAATAAGAGTGCCAGGTAAAAAGTTAGCTTAACAGCTTTTCAAGCACTCTTTATTAGAATAAATATTATTTTTTGAATATTTCAACTTGTTTAAGTAAAAAACAATTCAAATCAAAATACTTGTTAAAAAGTCCACTTCAAAACTTTTCTACTTAAGCCCTTATTTGTATGAGGGCCACATGGTCTGTTTGACAGATAGCTGTGAACGATTCTTTAGTTTTTGCCAAATGATTCATTATAATATCGGAGGATTTTTATGTTTTCTCAAAATTTAAAAAAATTAAAGCACATTGGTTTTTTTTTATCAAAGTTATTTTCAATAGAATGCTCCTGCCTTGGAGAATATTTTGTTGAAAAGTTCGAAAGATGTTTAAAATAAAAAGTTTTAATCGTTAAAAAATTCAGAATGTATAAATGCAAAAGTTCTCAACAAATATAATAGTTATAAGAAAATAAAGTTTAATTTTGTAAAATTTGCGTAATTATCAAGTTATTGATATTTATTGGCCCAAAGTTGATCACACACAACTGTCGGTAGCGACCAAACCGATGGGCGTAACGACTTAAAATTTTGGGCTATGTACTTATTTGAATTTATACAAGACGATTAAAATTAAGAAAAAAAATATTTACACAACGAAAAAATAGTTGGAGTCGAAAGGGTTAAAAGAGTATTATAGGTTCGTTGTGAGTTTGCTGCTTGCTTCCCATTCGGCAGAAGAACTCGTTGCGACTCGCCTCTCGACTTGATTCGTTGACACGAATGCCACTTCGCGTTGCGTTCGTTCACAGCTCGGGTGACGCTGCTAGGCGTCCAATGTTTGGCCCAACGGCGCCGTTTGTCCGCCTGGCCGGACTGTCGTTTGTCCGTCCGTCTGGCTGCTTTGCTGGCTTCTTGTGTTGATGTTTTGCTCTGGCGCGTTTAATGTCTCGTCTGCGCTGGTAGCGTTAACTCCACGCAACATTCGCACGCGCATTTCGGTGTCAATCGGGGCATTTTTTGCGTCACTTCGTCATCGTTGTCGTTGTCGTTCTCGTTGTTGTCATTATTGTCGGTGGCTGTGCCGTGTTCAAGGCTACTTGCAACAGCAGCAGCAGCTTCCTGCACCAGCAGCATTTAAAAAAAAAAACCAAGAATCAGGAAATTCTTGGCGGACTTTCCGCTGCTATCGCGTTTTACGTTGACCCCTTTCCTGAACTCGCAATCGACAACGCCTCGTCGCACAACCGGCCAAAAGCGCGTTAATAAACAATAAACAATGCACTGAGGTGCATTGAGCCCAGCCCCGATGGCTGCCACGGCTGGCAACACGGGCTCCATTGTTTGCTGGTATTATTAATTGTGGCTAACACCTCAATCTGCAGACTGCAGGCTGTAAAATGCAGCCTGTTAACGGAAACGGAAGTGCAATGTGTTGATGACGCCATTTTGGACAGTCTTCTGTTTGTTTGTTTGCCTTTTTTTTCATGTGCTGTTTATTTTCAGTGTTTATTTTTTAATAAGACAAATGACAAAAGCAACCAGTGAAATAAAAAGTTTTAAGTATTGTCTAAACAGTCAAGTCTGAATTTTGGGCACAACTTGAAATAGTGAACAAGTAAATTTAGACAAATGTAAAACAAAATTTTGTAAGCAACTGTAAAAAAAAAAATGTCATCCTTGATATACATGCCAAGGAAAAACTAGCTCGCTTTATCAAGATTCGGTTAAACTAAGAGTTACATGTAGATTTATGTAATTAATCATTAGACCCTTGTAGAGAGTATCATACAATAGTTTTGTCAACAAATGCAACGCCTTAAAAAAGGCATGGCGTACGACATTAAATATTTATATTCTTGATCTGGATGCCGGGCTAAGCCGATATAGCCATGTTTATCGGATCGGAATTTCTTTCTAATATATAGCTGTCAAAGGAACGATAGTTTCTTATATGTCTCAACCAATCTCGAAGCTTTTACATGTGATATTATATAATTTGGTTAAACCTAAGTACATACTATATCATGTAAATGTAAGGAACGATCAGTTGAATTTGAAACTTTTGTATTAAGTTCGGTTTCGTTCTTAAGCGTAATTAAAATTAATTTATTAATGATTAATTTGAAAGAAATTTGTAAGTCAACAGGTGTATATTTCATTATATATAATACAGTGTAAAAACGCAGAAACGTGTAGTCTAAAAAAGTGTAATAATGTTATTTAAATTAATTTAAAATTCAAAATATCGTATGCTAAGTCGTTTTAAAGTTTGTTCAAGTAAGGGGGAAAATTATGTTGGAAAAGTTTCAGTTTTAACTCATTCATTGCTAGCATTTTAATAATAATTCTTTTTAAATTCTAAAACCATACAACAAGCGAAATATCTTAAGTTCACTTAAGCATTCAAATTCAAATTCCCTGAGGCATTGCAAACAGAAAAAAAAGCAAAATAATAAAACATAAAGATAATTTTAAATATATAGAAATAAATAAAAATAATAACGAGAAGAAGAAGCCATACAACATTTTTTTAACTTACGCATACTAACGAGTATAAATGTATGTACAGCTGTGAACACAAAAATAGCAGTGCAGATGACCTGCACCTTTAAGACCGATTAATCCTATTATAGATACCATTATGGGACAAAAACTTTTTATAATTGTTAAATGTATTTATTTTCTCATAACTAACCATATTTTTTTTTTAATTTAGTCGATATTTTTTTAGTTTTGATGATTAATAAGAAAAAATCGCTAAATTTTGCTGTTCATTAAAATAGCAGTTTTAACAAAAAAAATTGAAAAATCGAACTTAACTCAATAATTATCTTAATAATACTTGATAACATTTTGGTTATGCCCTAACACTTGGTTCTATATGCATTTTTGGCTATTACAGCCTCGCACCTACGTAGCATGGAGTCACCCAAGTCCTGCCAACGCTTAAACGGAATTTTCGCCCTTTTCTCTTCAACAACCTGCCAAACCTGCCACTTAGAAGACCCGAATTGTTTTGAGACATTGCGTCTGATGTCCCCCTATAATATTCAAATGGGGTTTGGGTCCAGGGACTGAGCTGGACATGGCATTCGGTCGATCCTTTCCTGGCAACGCCGGTTTTTGGCCGGATTGCTGGTGGATTTGGATCGCTATCCTGCTGGAATGTCTAGTTTAAGGACATATTCCAACTGGCATATGACAGCATAACGTTCCTTAACATATTACCGTACTCATTTTGGTCCATAATCCCCTAGATCAAATGTTGTGAGCCCATACTGCTATACGAAAACAAAACCCATGCCATGTGTGAACTGGCCAATATCAAAATGGCGTAATATCCTTTAGACAGATGAGTCCAAATGATCCAATTTGTTGGAATAGACTCTAGGCAGTGTGTCAGTTGACCCCCAATGCGGAGAATCTACCAAATCATACGGTCAAGAGTGTTTGGCACGGTGGCCAGTTCACACATGGCATGGGTTTTGTTTTCGTATAGCAGTATGGGCTCACAACATTTGATCTAGGGGATTATGGACCAAAATGAGTACGGTAATATGTTAAGGAACGTTATGCTGTCATATGCCAGTTGGAATATGTCCTTAAACTAGACATTCCAGCAGGATAGCGATCCAAATCCACCAGCAATCCGGCCAAAAACCGGCGTTGCCAGGAAAGGATCGACCGAATGCCATGTCCAGCTCAGTCCCTGGACCCAAACCCCATTTGAATATTATAGGGGGACATCAGACGCAATGTCTCAAAACAATTCGGGTCTTCTAAGTGGCAGGTTTGGCAGGTTGTTGAAGAGAAAAGGGCGAAAATTCCGTTTAAGCGTTGGCAGGACTTGGGTGACTCCATGCTACGTAGGTGCGAGGCTGTAATAGCCAAAAATGCATATAGAACCAAGTGTTAGGGCATAACCAAAATGTTATCAAGTATTATTAAGATAATTATTGAGTTAAGTTCGATTTTTCAATTTTTTTTGTTAAAACTGCTATTTTAATGAACAGCAAAATTTAGCGATTTTTTCTTATTAATCATCAAAACTAAAAAAATATCGACTAAATTAAAAAAAAAATATGGTTAGTTATGAGAAAATAAATACATTTAACAATTATAAAAAGTTTTTGTCCCATAATGGTATCTATAATAGGATTAATCGGTCTTAAAGGTGCAGGTCATCTGCACTGCTATTTTTGTGTTCACAGCTGTATGTATGTATATTAGAGTGGGTCAATTTTTTCGATTTCAAGCGGTTGTCAAAATCGTAATCTACGACGAATTCTAAGAAGATTTGCCCAAGAAACCATGGGTCTAAAGTCAAAATCGAGCTTCCGATTTTTAACGAGAAATTATGATAATTTTTGACTTTTCATACGATTTCCCATATTTCACGCTAAAAGTCGGAAGCTCGATTTTGACTTTAGACCCATGGTTTCTTGGGAAAATCTTCTTAGAATTCGTCGTAGATTACGATTTTGACAACCGCTTGAAATCGAAAAAAATTTATTTTTGCTCCATACAAATTGACCCACTCTAATGTATATTCATTAGAGTGGGTCAATTTGTATGGAGCAATAAAAACGCACCTTGCGGGTATCAAAATCGTAATCTACGGTGAATTCTAAGAAGATTTGCCCAGGATACCGTAGGTCTAAAACAGTGGTCGGCACCAACACAGTCATATGTTTGCATTGCGCTAGTGTGCATTTTTGTTCGCCTAACAGCGGAATAACAGCGACGTTAACAGAAGCAAATCGTAGTAGTGTGTCGTACGTGAGTGTACATGAGCGGCAGCGCAGTCGCCACGAAAATTTCCTATGAGATCGAGATAGGGCCGTGCCGATAGCTGGTCTAAAATCATTTTCGAGCTTCCGATTTTTATCGAGAAACTTTAAGTATTGTTTTTTCATTTTAAACACGCTTAGATACCTAAGTGAGTGCATACAAAATAGTTTGTTTCACTTAACATTTCTTCAAGAAAATTAGAAATTTTTAAAATTGAAAGTATAAAATAAAAAAAAAACATTTTATTTTTACAATTTTTTTTACATTAAAAAAAAAAGTTTTAAATAATTAAAATTAAAAAAATTGTCGTTAATTTGCATTTGACCGTTAATTTACGCCCTTTTTAGTGCCCCGCCCACTTTCATTTTATTTTCAAAAAATGCTTTGAAGTATTGAGAATATATAGTTCAAGTATCAACCCGATATCTCATCTAGTTTAAAAGTTACAGATGTTTGCCACCAACATTGGCGAAACGAACCGCGCACAGGCTCAAAATTCGTACAAAATGCATACAAATTTAGTACCATTTTATATGTATTTTGTACGTATTTTGTACCAGCGTATTTTGTATCTAAGCGTGTTTAAAATGAAAAAACATTACTTAAAGTTTCTCGATAAAAATCGGAAGCTCGAAAATGATTTTAGACCCATGGTTTCTTCGGCAAATCTTCTTAGAGCTCGCCGTAGATTACGATATTGACAACCGCTTGGTAGTGAACAAAATTGACCCACCCTAATGTGTATACATGCCACCCTCCCCTCCCCCTCGGGACTTGGCTCGAGCTATCAACTAAATTCAAATTCGCGCACAGCAGGCAAAAAAAAATTCTCCCTGCGAATTTTGTTTAAAAAAAAAATAAAATAAGAAAAAAGAAAAAATGAAAGCATATAAAAAATGTTGAAAATTGCACATAAAAATCTGTGGCATAGACAATTCTTATAGATATGTGTATGCCACTGTGTGATGTGTTTGTGTGCGTGTGTGTGTGTGTGTGTGGTTTACAAGGGGTAACATTTGACTAAACACAAACACATTTACAGCACATACACACACACTGAGATCGTGTAAAGACTATAAAAATGTAACGCATAATGCGTCATTTTTCACTTGAGCAACATAATGACTAGCAGACTAGAGAGATTGTTGCATCCAACTGTGGCTCAAGTCAAATCTAAAGCCAAAACTGAAACTAGTTTCTAAAAGCAAAGCTAAAGTTGAAAAGCAACTGAAACAAACAGCCTTACGGCCTCATCATATACGCATCCTTAGCCGCATCCTGTTGAGCCTAGACAAAAGCGTATAATGTCTGCCAATCCGGTGCCCTCGTGACGCCCTACGACCACGACCACGCCCACATCGCCACAGTGTGTGTGTGTGTTTGTGTGTAATTTTATATGACTACCTCGCGCTTAGAGGCGCGTGTGTGTTTACAGGCAACTCGAGTGCACTTAAGCGCTGGAAGTAAGCCAGGCTAAGCTGATGGCGGGACGATGATGTAGTTGTCGTTGTTTTTGTTGTTCACCTTGTTGTTGTTGCTGTTGCTGTTGCTGTAGCTGTAGCTATTGCTGGTGGCCAGGCCAGACCAGGACACACATCCCACTTGATGGTAGCATGCAAAAAATGCAGGCTTCGTCTATTCAGTGTCTCTACGTGCTCTATCGGTAACAACATCAAAACCAAAACCAGCACCAACATGAGCAACAGCAGCAATTACGAGGGCTGTTACGTCGCTTTCTGATAACTATCGATAACATAGATATGCTTGATTACATTTAGCAAGTAAACGACCAAAATGTACAACATCAATATTTAAGGAGGTTGTAAATTTCATTTCATTTCATCCAGTATGAAGTTTACACACATCTTAGTATCTTTTTTCTCAATAGTGTTGATTGCTGTTCCGAATTCCGAAAATCGACAATAATTGTCGTTTTCAAAACGTGTGCATTTAAAGCATTAAAATAAATACCTAAAATTATAATAATGTTGAACATTTTTAGAATCGATTACCATCACTACTTCAAGTTTAAACAGTTGCAGTGTATTTTAAAAGCATTTTTTTAAAAGCATCTTTGAAATATTTTATAAAAAACAATACCGAGCTATTCTAAATTCAACTTTAATTTTTGTTATCGATACCAACCCTCGCAATTTAAAGCTGCTAGAGTTGCTTTAATTGAATAACAACATTTTAACATCGAAGTTTTAGTCTAAGTTACCTTCTATCTGCTATATTCAACCTGAAATACATGAAATGAATTTTCGAATCGTTTTCGAAACCGAGTTCGAAAAGTAAAATCAAGCCCATTTCGATCGGAATTGCGAACAGCAAATAGTAAAACGTTCGTTTTCGTTTCGTTTTTACTTTTTGAAAACGTTCGAAATTCGGAACAGGCCTGAATACCTCCTTAATCAGGTGTGCTACAGAAATCAGAAGCGAAAGCGAAATCATAGATTATCAATTTCGCTTGAATATTATACTTTTTGGTATCGGTATAGATTAAAGGCAATTTTTCACAAACATAGTAGGCTAATTAAATAAAAAAAAAAGTATTTTTTCATTCAGCAGGTATTGCTTACAGGTCCATCAGAAAAATATAAATATTTCCAAAATTCTACAGTATTTCAACGATTGCTCAATTCCAAATACAATTCTAGCACAGTTTAAATTGTCATCTATAGATGATTAAATTAAAAGGAAACCCATTTTCTTATGATACAGATCTTTTATTTATTCGCTCCTTTTACTCACTTTTCACTTGATGCTCTCTAAGGTTTAATGACAGCAATTCTACTTAATCTTGTTTATATTGTCGATGCATTGACATGCTCTGCTATTTCTTATGAATAATAATAAGTATTTATCTCAACTGGCTTTGATATGCATTCAAACACTTATTAATATTATGTTTATTTTCGCTTGAAATTAATCCTAAAACTTGACTATAAAATCCTAATTGTATTCTTAAAAAATACATTATAAAATAATTCGATCTTTAAATTTTAATTTTTCCCCGTGTTCTTGGGTTTCCTTACGATCAAGTTCAGGCTCAATTTTCACAAAGCCAAGAAGTTGGTTAGCTGTGTTATTTTATTCGGTGTATCTATTTTTTTTTCGTGTTCAAACAAAAGTTTGTGGATAGGTGAAAAGTTTCAGTTTGCTTAAAATTATAAATTTATGTTATAAATTGGTTTCGCAACAACTTTGAGGACAACCCATTTATAGGTATGTGCATGTTATTAAAACTGTTCTTGTCTGCCAGACATTGACCTGTTCCTAAACCTAAAAAAAATCCTGAAAAATGAAATGGAGATGAAACCAGGCCCATTATGGGGGAACAGGAACAGGAACAGGATGAATCGCTCTTGGCTACTTGTTCAGCACACGGGACTCCGTTTGACACGTCTGATTTGATGTCAAGAAAAATTTACATTTATCGTTGTTTGTTGTTGTTGCTCTTGTTACTGCTTCTGTTGTTACTGTTGTTGTCATTGTTGCTGCCGTTTTGCGGTTTTGGTTTGGCTTGCTTCGGTTTTTGTGTGGTTTACCTTACAAGCCTTTTGCATTTTATTGACTTTGGGTTTTGTGGCGTCACAAAGCGACATTGGCAATGCCTATGTCGTTGTTTTTGCCTTAGCTTCTGTTTCTGTTGCCTCTGTGACTGCGACTTTGGCCACGTTATTAATAATTCATTGCGCTTTCCACGCCTTCTTTACGCCTGGTCATAATTCTTGTGGCTCCGCCTCAAAGTATGCAATGAAAATGAACAGCAGCAATGGAAACACCAGCAAAAAGAAAGATGAAACATAAAAACAAAAAAAAGTGAACGGAGAAAAAAAGAAACCAAACTCGACAATTTATCAGTACACGATGCCAGGCTCAAACTGCCTCTGACTATATGTATTTTTAAATACCCTAGACCTATAAATTAGACAAACGGGTATGCGAATGCTCGCATCATTTTGATAAAAGACAAAAAGCTTGTATAAATTCAATATGTTTGTTCTTACTGATTCGACAATAAACTTTAGCTTAAACTATACAGGGTATCTGCTTGTTTAGCTCTCTCAGCGAACACATCCTTGTTTATTATTATTTTACCTGTACTGCGGTTTTTGTTTTTTCTTTTGTAGCAGCCTGAAAAACTTTTTCCGTAACTTCTCTCTGTGTGTTTGTTTGTTTGTGTGTACTTCCGCTTTGGCAATTTTGTTGCTCTTGCTGTTTGCCATGCATTCTGTTTTTGTTTTCTTTATTTTTGTTAGTCTTTCTTTTACTGCATCTGCACCTGCAACAGACAACAAATTGCTGACTTTTTGGCCAGCTCGCTCGCTGAATTTCTTCTTTTTTTTTTTTTTGGTTTTTTTTCGTTTTTCGTCCCCCTTGTTTGGCCAATATATTTATATATACCGACATATGAATCTTGATGCATTTTAATTGTCAATCTGAATTTTATTCCATTTGTGGCTTTGGCTTACCTTCGTCATCAGCCGTCGGAATTGATGACTATTTGACAGATACAGAGAATCCATTGTTCCTTGTGTCAATTTAATAAATGTCTATTAATCTTTATCAAGCAAAATATAAAATAGAGCATGAAATATATAAAAGAATACAATATAAATATTTAAAATCTAATCATTAAGATTGGTATTATAGGAAAGAATGTGTCAGTTACAGGATGTTGGGGAGGAGGAGCGATCTTGTTCTGGTTTTATCTGCATCTGTGCTAAAGCTTCTATTTTTATGAAAGGTCAATTGCATGAAATTTTCCTTAACAAATTTACTGTTTAACTTTCTAACTCAAAGCATACAATCAATTTTAAATTCTGCTGAATTATTCGATAAAATTGCCAAGCTAGTTATTGTCACTTTCACAGCAGATTCCTAAAAAGTAATTTTCGTTGTCTTTCTGATGATTGCTCCAACAATTCTCAAACTACATTTCTGTCACTGTCACAATTAGAACAGCCTTAACCTGTCAAATATTTCGTGGAATTAATTGACAGTTGTAGCTTTTAATTTAGAAGTTAGGTAATGAGCTCTGACACCTGATATAATTCATAATTTATTTACACTTATTCAATAGTTTTATCTATTAAAATGCCATTGTCGTTCATTAAGTTATCGCCAGTTTTCCATATGCTTATCACATGACGAAAAGTGGCTTTAAATCAAAAGCTATCCATATCTTTACAACATCAATTTCAAAGTGTAGTAAAGTACTCAAGGTAAAACTTTCTTTCGTTTTTCCCAGTTACAAATGCACATCTATAACATAATCCTTCCTTCAAGTTGCAAGTTAGCCCTATTATCTAACAAAATGTGAGACATGATGTTATTTAAACATACAAGCTACTGAGAAATCACGTATTTGTGTTATCATGCTAATGTTTTACATGATTTTGCTCGGAGAAATGCTTTACAAGATGCTCTCCCTGTACAATTTTGTATTACAGATGCCAATTTCTTCCTCTTCCTCTTCGCTGTTTTTGGCAGCACACGCAGAAAAGTTCAGACACACTCACAAGAGCACAGTGTGACAAAATAGACGACGCACATTGGCTCCTTTTCTTTGCAAAAATCGGTACATTTTAAACTAGATGAGATACCCTCATCAAATGTGAAATATATTACTCAATACTCAACAAGAATTTTCTGAAAACTAAATAAGAAGAAATGAATAAAATAAACGTGAAATAAACTTTACAAAGTCAAGATACACACAACTGAATACATACTATAATTGGTGGCCAAAAATACCTTAATGGTATGTTATTAGATTTATGAAACTCAGGATATGAAAACACTATTGATTAACACACTAAACTAACTTCAGAAAGCAAACTAACTACAGAAACCAAACTAACTAATACCCGACAAAATGCACCAAACGGTGCTTTTTATTTTTTGTTAAATGTCATCTTGATTGTTCACAGAATTATTGGAAAAAGTCAAATTTGCATGCAAAAAAGTTTTTGAACTCAGAATAAATGGAAAAAATCAAAATTTGGATGCAAACAAATTCTACAATTAAAAAAAAATTTTAAACTTTACTTAAACTTTTGGTTTAATACAAAAAAATTAATTTTAATTTATTTTTTTCTAAATGAATTTATTTATAAAAACTGGCTGTATAACATAACACTTATTTGCATACCAACAGCTCGATTTAAAGTTTTTGCTTTTTATTTATTTTTTGATATTTTTAATTTGATGCTTGACAAGCTTCAAAGTTGTGTAATAAATATAAACCTTTTGCATAAATAACTTTTATCAATTTATATTTGTTACATACGAACGCCAATATTTCTTATAGCGCATTTAATTTTCGACAGCTGTTTTGGGAAAACGAGCCACTGTGCGACGCTGAAAAGTATGCAAAGCTATTTGTAAGATGGAAATGTATGCTTGCTCTTGTTGTTGCTAGTTTTGCACGCACCTGTTTCCAGGAAGCGAAACTGAAATGCAAATGTGACACTTGAAAAATGGTTTGGGAAGGGGGAAGAGAGGCAGGGAGGCTGGTGAATAACTGAGTGGCTGAGTAAGATGCCAGTGGAGAGTCATGTGTCAGACATGTCTGGCAGTTTGCCATCCGGCAACGGAGTACTTAAATCGAAGACTTTATCTGCCGACGGCATTTGCTGCCTTCCAAAATTTTATTATTTTCGTTTTTGATGATGGGTTTTTTTTTAAATTTTTTGTTTTTTTTTGTCTTTTGCGAGCTGTCAACAGTTGCACACGCAGTCAGGCGATGCATTTATTGGCCTTGACAGTGACTAATTAAAGGTTATTTTACCAACCAATTTTGTATCTCTTTTATTCGTATCGATTTTGCGTTGACAAATTTGACCTTTGGCCAATGCAATCGGCGATTGGATTAAAACCAAAATAACGTGTTTGTTTTATTCTCAAGAACTGAACTCAAATGCACAATACAGTGCAGTTGAGAAGCACAGCTGGAGACAGGATGAAGGACAAAATACGAGTAGATTGGACAATGGCCATGCACAAAACTAGCTTGCGTGTTGTCTTTGTCTGTATTCTGTATTCTTGTTGTTGTATAATTGTTCTAATTGTTCTTGTTGTTGTTGTTACTACATATTGCATGTGTCACTGCTACTTACTGTGCTGCTGCTGCTTCTGCTTCTGCTTCTGCTGCTGTGGTGCAGTTTTAATAATTCAAAGTGCTGCAATAGACTGCTGCGTGTTAGCTAACAGCTGCATGTCATTTTCTTTTAGTCCATGTCCTTTTGTTTAGCATTTAGATCCAACCGCATACAATGCGCACTTACATATTACGTATACGCAACATAATGCAACGCACCTAGTAAAAGAACCAAAAAGTTTTTTTATGGCACAAGCAAACAGCTGTCCATTTACAACCAAGACACGATGACTTTCCAATTTCTATTGGGTATTTGAAAATTCGCACTATAATAGCCTTCTTCGTTTTTTTTTTTTTAAACATGTGGGCAAGTCCCAGGACAAAAACTTAAAATTGATAAAAAATACACATCTTGTGATATTTTTTTTTCCAGAAATGTATTCAAGTTATTTATTAAGGTAACACACGCTAGAAAGCATACACTAGGATGAGCATACCAGTTCACAAACATTTTTATTTTATTTATACATACATATTTATTTTGATATTTAATTTCTTATTTTATTTTTATACTTGCTATCCTATTTTTCTTTAATATTCGCCCCGTTTCATGTGTTTGAAGAGACTGAAATTTTGTTTTGTTTTTCACTGAGCGAATGACAGATAATTTTGCCAACTATGGTAGTCTTAAAAACGACTGATCTATCTCGAAAGAGGTTAAATCGGTAATACTGTATTGCATATAGAAATGTAGGTATTTCAAAGCCAAGCAATCTAGTTTTATATCTTACTATTTTATTTGCCACATGACATAATTCCATAGTCCATTTTATTGGGGCAGATTTATATTTTATTTTTAGCCGTAAAATACCATACCAACGATAAAATTTGCGGAGAGAGAGGTTACGCCCAAGTAAATTGGTCCTGCATTATCAAGGGCCAACAAGAGCAGCTAGCTCATCTTTCCTAAAATATTTTGTCTTTCTCTTACGCTTTTATGCCAAGCTCGTGTCGTCGCTTTCTACTATTTTCTCTCTCTTTACGCTTTTCACTGCAGTCTCTGCTGCTGCTGCTGCCTGAACGCATTATTTTGCCATTTGCATTGGCCGTGGCAATTGAAATTCCCTTTTTGGCCACGTTTGTATGCTGTAGCTGCTGCATCGACTCGTTTTTGGGCATAGCTTTTGGGTATTCCACTCTCGAGCTGTTTAGCAGATGTTTCGTTTTTGTGCCTGCGTTTTGTTTTTGCCATGTTTCTTGATTTACATCCGAGGCCGCCTCGGCACGAAATGTCCTTGACTGGCCTGGCAGCCCCTTCTCTATTTAGCTGAATCAAAGAGCGTGCACAAGTTCGACTTCATTTTAATTTTCAGATTCAATTTCACTAAAGCCACCTAAATCAACAAAGCTGCAACAGCAGCAACAGCAGCAGTCTTATCCTTGGCACATACCTCTAATTAGTAGAGCTGCTTTTGCCCTCCAGTTGCGCTCTCTCACCCCTCCCCGTGGGCCTTGCTGTTGGTAATAATCTTAGGCTGGCACAGTTTCTTTCAAGAACCTGGCGCATGTCACAGACGGATAATTATAATGAGTCCTAAGATGCTGTCAATATGGGCCAAGAAGGTTGCTCTACGAGTACTCGACACTGCTCTGAATAAACAGCATAACAAACTCATACTCCTCTGCATATTACAGCTTGATAATAGAAGACTACTTCGTATTAGATCAAAGGCTTAACACGGATGCCCCATGGAATTGCTGAGTTGAGTTGATGCCTAACCAATTATAGACTTAGTTTTGTACATATTTAAAGCGAAACCACAAATTGTCAAGTATTTAAATATTTAACACTTGGAATTGAGTGCAAAATCAAGAAGAATTCTATATTAAGAGATACTCTACAGAATCAGAAAATATGAGAAAACTTTCAAATTGATTGCAAAATACTAAAAAATTTGAGGTTAAGGTTTGCTAGATTATTTAGTAGTAAGAATATATTGAAAATTTAAGATGACATAAAAATGTGTCAAATTCAATTACATTCATATAAATATAAATATATCGTTTTCCTGGATTCTTAGCCGAATTCGGAATGTCTATAAGATCTTGCCTGAACTTTAACTTAATTAATTTATTAAACTACATTGACATATAGAATTCTTATTTAAATTCGAAAGTTATAAGTGAAAGTCTAATTAAAAAGGTTTTTCGCAATTTCTTTCCAATAAGGTAATCATCCATTTAACCTTTTAATGGATTCCTATCATAGTTTCTTAGTAGCACTTTCTGTTCTCTTTTTTCCCTTGTTGTTTTCTCTTACTGCTGCCTTTTAATTAATGATATTTACCAGTGGACAAGATTAATAAATATTTATTGACAGAATTTGTTTGATTTTCTTCTCTTGTTGTATATTAATGTTGTTAATTTTGTTGGCACATATGTTTGTTGTGTGTGCCACTGCCGCCAGTGAATAGACATCCAGCTAGCTAATTATTAAATAATTAATAATAATCTGGCGAGCATGTGATATGTCAGTCCTGTTGACAGACGAATAAAAAAAATACACATAACATATAGTTGACTTGCCTTTCGTGTGCGGAAATTCGTTTTTCTGTTTTGATTATCTTTCCCGATACCATGCTAAAAGTCAAAATAAACATTTGCATGCCGCAAATTTGATACTCTTGTAGAAGACAGTTGATTTAAAGAAAAGTAAATAATTAAATTTCTCTAAGTCGAACTTAATTGAGTGGCAATAGCGTATACTAAACTTAAAAAAAGTATTCCATAAGTCGAAGTCTCCATAATTCGAACTTTTTCCTTGGATAATGGTGATTCGAGTTAGGGATGGATGGAAAATAGAGGAAACGAAAAGATATGTGAAAGATACATTAATATAATATTATATTATTAAATCTTACTCATGTACGTATTATCTCTTTGCTAATATAAGTGGGAAAACAATTACAAATTTAATTAATTGAATTTTTTTGGCTCAAATTAATTAAAGGGCTTTTGTTGTTCAGATTAGGTGTTAAAGAGGACCCTATATGGTCTTGAGAAATTTCTAAATTTGCCTTGGCTAATATTATTGAATTAAGACAACAGTTTGAAGGATATGATGAGATATTATTAATCATAATAACTATCCAAATAAAAAAATTCCACAAATCGTTCAAAAATTTAATAGTTATTCACTCGCCGAGTACTAAATACTTAAGTTTGCTCTCTAAATAACGTTTTAATGCCCGTTTGTCAAGTCCTCTTAAGTATTTATTGTGTGAATGTTCTCTCTGTTGAAACCATCACAATTGATCATATGCAAGTGCGTCAATTATAAGGACGGACGACAGCAGGGATGTAATTCAGGGGACTGGGAACGGCCATTTATGTGATAGACTGATAGACGGATAGACGGACAGACAATGACAGGGTGGGGCTTGGCAATTACTGTGGTCCGGGGCGAGTGTGATTCTGTGGGGAATGTACTGAGAAAGTGCTGTCCATTCATTTATTACGTATACGCAGTGTTGCAATTTAATAGCTAGCGCACCAAACTGTGCTATGCAAAATTGCAATTTACTTGCGTAAATTTAATAAAGTTGCCATCGGATAATGTTCCAACAATTCTCAAATACAACCCCCTCCACCAGCTCCTTCCGCACTTTCTTTCTATCTCTGCTCTCTCTCTCTCTCTCTCTCTCTCTCGATAGTAAAATTCAGAACAGAATCTTATTCTTCGTGTTGAGTCTACGGTTGTTGCTGCCACCGCTTGTTGCATGAGCATCAACTTTGTCTGGTGTGGATAGTTGGATAGATGGATTTTTGGGTGGTTGGTCGGTTGGTACACCACCATGTGGTGTGTCTTGTAATGCAATCTTCTTGGTCGGCCGCCTTGGGGCTGCACTGGCAAAAAGCTGTTGAAAATAATTACTCGAAAGTCAGCGCAATTTTCAATGCCTGATGTGCAGTGCTCGGTCCTCAAGCTTATGGCATATTGTTAATGGCTTTTCCACGAAATATGAGCACTGAATGATGCCATGATGACTGCTGCAGTAAAAGCAGTCTGTTCTTTGATGCATTTTTAACGTTTATTTGCAACAGGTACATATGTACATACATATACGAGTATGCAATAAACATTAAATACAACGATAATCGCAAAATGTTCCTAAAATCCAAGAGTACTAATGGAGGCACCTCTTACAAATCTGTTGGATTTAAATCACAGAGTGAATTGAGCTCGGGGTTTTCAACTTAAATACATTCTCTATTAAATCTGGCAAATAAACAGATAAATTAAATAACATTTTTTCAATTCAATTAAGTATTTTTCTTTATTGCGTAATATTCGCAAACATTTTGCGCTGAGCAACTTCTCATACAAATTCGCGTATTGGATTTTTACAAATTGCTCTCAAACCCAATTACAATGATATTAAAACAACTGAAAATGTAATTATTGTTTCCGATCGAATTACATAACAAAAATATTTATTGTGTCATTTGTTTTAATTATGGAAATGAATTTTAAAAATGTGTACATAAACCAAAAAAAAAAAGCAATGTTCTTTTGAGCTGTCAAAACCACACGTAAACATTAATTTGAAATCAAATTAAAATGATTCTCTCGTAGGGACGAGTTCTCACACTATTTATCATTCGTGCATTGTTTGCATTTTCACTGAAATTTTTTATCCACAATTCAGGTGAAATTGATTCGAATTGATGTTAAACTTCCCAGAGAACGAAAAATTGTGACATTTTCAATAATTGCATCTCGAAATTATGAAAATCAAGCAATGCTATAAAGAAAGCTGTCATTATATTAATTTCACACGCAATCGCTGGTTTTATCGATACTATTGCGTTACTATCGTGAACTATGTAGACACGAATATTAGGGTCATTTGATTTAGCTATGTTTTAGTTATACATTTTTACGATGATTAACTTTTATCCAATTGTTACAAAGAAAATATACTTAGCTGTGATTCTTCAGGAGAATTCGTCCTCTTGTTGTACTTTCTCGATAGTATATTATTGATAGTTACTATCGTAGCACTTGAAGAAATATTATTTAATCGTTGACTTGAAATAAAGCTATAATAACATTATTAAATATGTTATATTTCACAAACCGAACTAAATTTTATTCAACGAATAGAAGAAGATCGAATCGTTAGCAATTTTAATTCAAATTCTGTGTTTAAATAAAAAGAAAAATGTTAAATTAATTAGCTACTCTTCTTATCAATTGGCTGCTGTGGTATTCACGTAACCAACTTTTATGCAGCTAAGCGAATCGGCGGTCTCTTCATCTTCTTCTTTTTCTGTTATTTATATTTATTTATTTACTTTTTTCTTGTTTAACTATTCTGACAGCCGTGGCTGCTCAGCCTTTATTTCACTTTCATGGGATCTGCACACGCGTTGGGGCTTTAGTTTCAGATTCGGTTTCGGTTTCGGTTTTGGTCTTCGGGATTCAAAGCCGGATTCGTCTGGCTTTAGGCACAACTGTGGCTATGGGATACTTGCGGATTTAATTGAGCGGCATGCGAGAGCTTTGACACGCATGCACACGCACGAATGTATCATTCACACACTAAAACACACAAACACACAAACACACACACACACACACACACACACACACACACACACCCGTCAACATCTACAGAAAACCAAGAAATTCGCTTAATTGAATATTAACGTCTTTTGCCTAAGCGAAATATTTTGGGGCGAATGACATTGACGACTTATAACGACTTTGCCCTGCCCCTACCTCCCTTCCTCCCGTCAAACCCCTTTCCTTCCATTGAAATTCCATCGCATCGTCACCGTCACCGTCACAATTCAATTCACCAATCTTTCTCAGGTTCTATTCGTTCAAGTATGAGTTTTTTTTTTCTTGGACTCTATTTATTTCAATTAATGAAGCTGCGGTTTTATCGTTTAATTAATTCGAAAAGAGCCCCTTACTAGCGACGAACACCCTGTATTTGTACATAAATTCTAATGTGGGGATCGAAACTATAAAAATACAGAAATTTAAACAAATGTTGATCTTTTGAGCCCAAAACCAAACATAAAGGCACAGTTCTTAAAACGAAATACATTAATTCATAATATTTTTAAAATATTTTTTTCTTTATATTTCTTTGTTTTAGCTTGATTTTGAAATAGTAGACAAAAATAAAAGAAACAATTTAAATCGTTAAATTTAAAGTTAGGAATCATACAAAATATGTTTAATATATTCTCAAAAAATCAAAAAAACATTTTAGAACAAGTTCTGATCTAATTCTCGAACATGATTGGACCTTGTTTAAATGATCGAAAAACAGCACATTATAAAGTGACCATTGTAGGACGTAGAACTAATAAGATTCATGTTATTAATATATGTATATAAATTTGCTTGTGCTTTGTCGAAACAAGCACATAGAGCACTTACTACAGGATATTTCACAGTCGATAACGCTGGACTGAAGTGATCTATGGTATTTTTTTTTTTTTGTGTATGCGTTCGAACTTCGACGTCGCAACGTTTGAGTCTACCGGGTGGAAAAGAGGGTGAAAGTGGGCAAGGTAATATTTGGGGAGTTGGCGCGTTTTGGTAATTAACGGATTACATTTTCAGTTTAACATGTGAAAGGCATTTCAATTAGTGGTAATTAGTGACAAATTGGTTTGCATGTAAGAGGTAATTGTCGCAGCGACAAAGATTTTTATGAGCTTGGGCATTGAAAACTTCAAGCTACTATGATGCTGATGGTATGTGTCAGTTCAGATGGGCGCGATTGGGTCAACACTAGATCTTTTAAAAACAGAAAATACATAATTTTACACAAATTTCGATTCTAGACCTATGTATAATATTTATGGCCGTTAAATGCTATACAACTTAGAAAATTCTTTGCTTAGAGCCAAGCAAACAAAATAACTTAAAAATAGTACAATATCAATCAAATTTTTTGTTCGTCGAAATAATTACCACGCCTTTTTTGATGCGCTATACATTTCGTGACAAAATTATAATACCCACTGCAAGGGTATCACAATTGAGCTGGATAAGCAATGAATGAGGTCGCCTCTGTTGTAGAATATTCAAATGGCTGAACAGGATTGTAATGTATTTTGAGTTAAGGCCACTCCCCGAAAAATATTTTCTGCTCCGTTTTTTTGTGTTTATTATCTCCTTTGTTTATTGAACCAGCAAATGAGTTTCAAAGGAGCAACAATAATTAAAAACAACTTGATGCGTTACAGTGCAAAACATAAACAAACTAATTGCAAACACAATAACAACAACGACAGTATCAAAAGTTTAAATATAAACTAAAAAACAACAACAACAACAAGTTAACAACATGCAAATTCGTTTGGCGCAGCGCGCAGCTGCGACGGCTTCGCCGCCACCATCAGCAGCAGCAGCGACAGCAGCGGCGCCGCCGCCAAGGTGAACAAGCAGTTGAAGCAGCATCAGAGAGGGAGCAAACGTAAACGTTGGAGCACATATAACACCCAAACACAGTGAGAGAGAGCGGAGAGAGAGAGAGAGAGAGAGGAGAGAGCGTTTAACGGTGCTAATGCAGTGCGCCGAGTGCAGTAGCGTCGCTGCAAGCTGCATTCGAGTTTCAGCAGCGCAACGCATCAGACATTGACGACGGCGGGCGGCAGAGCGACAGCGAATCAAAGCTTAAACCGAACTCAAGCCGAGTTAAGCTCGTGCCGAACCGAACCGAGCGTGCTCGTGATCGTGATCGTAATCGCAGCAGGCGTGACATGCGATGGTACAGGCCAAAGTTTATGTGCAGTGTATTAAAGTGTAGAAGAGCACAGTGTTAAAACTTCACTAAACGACCAATAAACGATAACCGATAGCCGATAGCCGATAATCGATACAAGTTACAGCTCTATCAAGTGCAAGTACTAGCAAAATGTGCAGCAGAAAATGCTTCCGCATGCCCACGTTAGTCATTTGCGGCGTTGTGCTGACCATCGTGCTGGTCTGCATCACGGGCATCACGCTAACCAACAGCATCAACATATCGAACATTGTGAAGCTGCGCGAGAAGGTCGCCAGTGATTCGGCGGCCGCAAATGGGGGTCATCAGGCAGCGCAAACCCGGGCCGCGCTCGTCGAGCAGCAGTATTCGACGTTGCAGCAGCATCACATGTCCAAGAGCGATTTCAATTACATATCGGCGGCAACGCATCCAAAGAATTTGCAACGATTACTGCAAACGCCACCGGCTGCGGCAGCGTCAGCGCCCAAGATAGTCATTGAGATTGGGCTTAGAAATAGTGGCAACAATGAGAGTAATGTTAATGGTGCCGCCAGTTTAATGCCCATGCCGCATATGTTGCAGGCAGCAGATGCTCTGATGGAAGGCAATGTTGATTCCATATCGCTGCCAGCAGCAGCAGCAGCTGTTGTAGTTGCAGCAGCGGCAGCAGTAGCAGCAACTACAAGCAGTACATCAACAGAAGCACCACCAACAACAACAACAGTAACAACAACAACAACTACAGTGGAATCAACAACAACAACAACAGCATCCACATTTTCTGCTCCACCCCTCTTTGGAATTGCAGATCACAATCCGGCGGGCATTCAATTTGAGAGACGTGCACATGTCAAAAAGGTAATGTCCATTTTTGAATAATGCTGCAGTCGACAACTCTCCGTCAGATTCTACATATTCTCACTGCACTCGCATGTCGGCAATTTTCAATTTCTATTTGTTTTTTTCAATTTCCATTTCAATTTCAATTTGCACAATTGCAAATTAACCAACGCATTTCGAAAAATCAATTTTCAATTTTTGCGATGCGGCTTTTGTTTGACTCATGATTGTTGTTGCTTATTTTGTTGATTTTCTTGTTATTACTGCTGCTGCTCACTAATCATCATCGCATTGTCATATCAACAGCGACAAACGGTAATTGACGAGAGCAACAAAAAAAAAGAAAAACAACATTCATGAAAATTTGAAATATATTCAATTTACATGCATGCATATTTGTTGTTGCTTTAGAAATATAATACATTTACATACATTTGAATGCAAATTCTAACTGGGGATGCAAACAAGTTGTATACAATTTTATTTTTTATCATTCGAAATTTCACAATCACCAATAATCAACATTTTTATGCTGCTTTATTTTAAATCTCTACTGAATTCTTTGAGCTCAGTTTTAGAGATACTGAAATAGCTTTTCTTTTAAATTGTTCTTCATTTTCAATAGGTAGTAAAATGCATTAAGCTTATTAAGTATTCAGTAAAGAGTTTAACAAAAAACACGTTGCTCGGAATAGCAGAACTAATATTTACAAGTTAAAATGGAAATATTGATAATTCGATATCAGAATCTTTGTTCTCGGCTTGGGGTTTCTTAAGAATTTAATCTAACGCTTTAAGTAAAATTCTAATCATGTACTTCCTTAACTTAAATTTCCAAGAAAAAATGTATGTATTTTCTTATATTTACCTTTTGTCTTTATAATATGATCAATTTAAATTGGTTTGTAATAAAGAAATTTTACAATATTTACTTGTATCTTAAACTCATTAAACTGCAATACATCGAATCGAGAACGTTTAGGAAGAATCTGATCAGCTGACCAATGATTCAGTTCATTCAAATCGCTTCACTCAATTTGCTTATAAAAATGCACTTCATGTTGCCAATTTACTGAAACAGACAACAACAAGAAAATCAAAAAAAATTAGTTCTATTTAAATGAACAACTCTCTTTCTCTCTCTATATTTTTTTCTCTTTGCATCTCTGTGCCAAATTACAATAATTAAAATTGTTTCAATGACACTAATGTAGATAGTTGAAAAAAAAAATTTAAATATAAAAAAATAAAATATGGAAACGACAGTAATGCTGATTACGCCTCCCTGACAATTGCATTTCAATGGGGGACGACTCTAAAATCTCTCGCAAATCGCGCGTTTTTTCCACAGCCCTAATTGTCTAATGCGGTTGATGAGAGTTGAGAGTTGAGAGGGAGTCGCATCAAGTCGAGTTTCTCTCGCGTTTCGCTTTTTTGTTTCTCTCTTTCTCTGTTTGGGGTCATGCCAAAGTTCAGACTGAAGCTTTTGCTGTTACTCCGAATGCAATTGCAAAACCAAAGTGAATAGAAAAAATGTTTAGCCAGCTGAGGTGCTGAATGATATAGAGAAGGAGATGGAAGAGAAGATACGAGAAGAGAGAATCGAGTAGCGAGTAGCGAGCAGTGAAGCTGTGAATACAGTGAATACAGTGAATACTGTTGAATGTTTAATGTTGAAAGCTCAACGCTTCGTTCGCTCCGTGCTGTTTGACTTTGGCTGGCTTCGACCCTCTCGCCACGTCCCCTCAGACCTCCCGATCCCAGAAAAACGGCCGTCAGTTAGTCAGTCAGTCAAAAGCCAACGCTAAGCCAATTAACTTTGCAAACTTATTCCGTGTGAAATTAATTACTTGATTTTTAATGTATCGCTATGCGGCAGCTTGATGTTGCTGTTGTTGTTGTTGTTATTCACTTTATTTATTATTATTGTTTTCGTTTCTCTTGTTATTGTAGTAGTTATTGTTGTTGCGCGAAAGATAACAAACAAATTTAGCTGATGAATTTTTGATGCGTTGTTTATTCATTTAGAACGCTAATTTTAGCGCTTCCGTTTTTTATTGCATTTTGCAAATAATACCGTATCGTATAATGTCCACACAATTATTTAGATCTGTCCCAATTATCATGCAAACACAATTGATGCACACTTGACGCCATAGCTTTGATCTAAGCAATGATACTTATTAAATGCATTTTGAAAATTCATATGAGTTTATATGAACTTGTGCGCCGATACATTTCATCATGACTTTTAATATACATATATCGATCTTTTAATTCGCATTCGTAAACGATTCACTGGCAACAATTTTTAAAAACGTTTCCACTGGCAGCAGTCGCTAATGCACTTTTTAAATAATCCAGATTCAAGTTGTTTTCCAAATAAACAACATAAATTCTTAAAACTTGTTAGCTAAAAATAGAAAGTGGTGTACTTGCTTATGTCTCAACCCATAAACGTTTTACGGGCTGAAAGTGTAAGGAGCTGTGTATGCATATTATAAGACTCTGACTTTTTAGATTTAATTGTGCTTTGTGCATAACCACTCAGAACGACTTTGGACTTGTCTCTTGGCAGCCTTTCGATTCTCTGTCGAGCCCTTTATAGGACATTGTTGGGCCGAGTTTCTTGTTATGTTTTATTTAATATGCCCATTTATCATACACAGGTCCCCCATTAAAGTATTTTCTATGTATTTTTGTTCTACCAGCCCAGCAATTTAGATTGAGGCGCGGCTTGCCCTTCTGCATGCCGCGAGGACTTGTAAAAGTTTCTTAGTAATAAATTGCTTAACTTTTAGGTAAACAAAATCACAGATTGTCCATCCTGTCCCTTCTCCAGAAGGGGATTGGTTGGGTTCAGCACTGGTCAGGACACGCCTTAACGCTATCAACTCGCCGACGGCAACTCATCACGTGCTGTAGGGGGAAATTAACTAAACGATGATCCTCTTATTTAAATTAAAATTAAAATTATTACAAGCATTTTGCTGGTCATCTTCCCCTTATTATTTTTGTTCTTATTCGCATTTGTAATAAAGAGCTCCGTAATAAACGTCTTGATGATGAAACATCGTCTGATTCTTTCGAGAAGTTCCTGGAATAAATTGCTCTAACTGCCTCTGGTATTTTTAGTATTAAATTTATAAAGTCTTTTTTTTACATATCATTTAAGCTTACGCTTGTACATAATTTTTGAGTTGGCTCTGCCTCTTAAAGCTTTAAGAGTGCCATTGACGAGCTAGCTCCAGTAATGAATAATTGAAATATCCTATTTGACATACATATAACTCAAAGAACAAGTGTTAGAAATTTAATTATTATTATTTATCTTGTGGGAGAAAACTGTTTACTTTAAATGTGTGCTATTCTCAGTAGAAGAGAAATTTATTATTTTATTTTGTTTTTTGTACCCGTTTCTTGTAGAAAACAATGTTTTTCATTTCATTTCGACCTGCCAATTTTGTGAAAGCGTGTTGCACTTTTACTTTAAGAACTAGAGAAATCCAAATTGGGACACAGACTGCTACTACTTAAACTTATCAAGATCGAACAAATATAACTGAAGTTATGACTGCTTTAAGTTTTAAAAAAACGCAAATGAGTAACGGATATCTTAAAGTTTAACATGTTTGGAATATATTTTGTGTATCTCAAACAAGATTCTTTTGCTTTCTATTGTAATTGCTTGTTCCTTTGAAGAACTACTTTTGGTACAAAAAACATCTGCTGCTGCTGCAGCTTATGTTAGTTTCCGTCAAGCATTTTATATGTATACTCATTTTTTTTTTGGAACTGGTTCTAGTTTTGTGATTGGAAGTCATTTTGCTGTTTCCTGACAAACCTTGCCCCGCCTCTGTTGCTTTCAACCGTTTTTTTTTTTGTTTCTGTTTCTGTATCTGTTTACATCAGTCGCCAAACTCATCCGAATCCGTCAGTTAGGTCGGGGCATAATTTGTATAAACAATTGTGATGCAAAGCAGCCTCTTTAAATGAAAAACACGCGCTTCTCCCTGTCTCTCTCCCTCATCCCAACGAAAGGAACCAACTCAACCAAACTAAATTCTTATTTTCTCTTTTGCTTTTTTTCTTCTTGCAGGTGAGTTGCAACTGGGTCTTTACAATAACGTGGCATGTAGCAGGAGTAAAGGCTACCCGGAAAAGTTTTGACTTTAGTCTGATAATGTGCAGTATCATGGCAGGTAGGTGGAGAACTCTGTCGGGGGGACATTTGCTGACAGTTGGAACAATAAGCTTCTATTTGAAGCTCTGAGGATATTGCAAAGGCATTGACGGTCTAATGTCAAGGATACATCATCGTCAACAGAGACACACAAAAAAAAAAAAGTAAAAGTTTCCTTTCTGTGACTGACTAATGCGAAATGGGACCGCCTCAATGCTTTCAATTATGGCATTCCTCGCAATCCTCGCAGCCAGCTTCTATCTGTGGCAAACGGCAAGTGCAACCAAAAATAGGCAAATGGATTTTACAAGGCAATAGCAAGTCCTTGACAGGGTCAGGCATTGGCATAAAGAGAAAACTTTTGTATATTTATGACAAGAACTATAGACGAGATTCACACGATACACATAGAACAGAGAACATGAGAAGAAGTGAGTAGAGTAACCAAATTCGTTGCACATCAGTATTATTTTTTTTTTCCGTTATTGTAGTTTTGTCTTCAGTTGTGGGTCGACATTTTACCGAAAGACCGAAAGTAATCATTGTTCAATACCGGAAACTATTCAATTTCCGCATGACATGAAACGTGTACAAACCCCGGCCATAGAACAGACAACAGACGGCAGCACGAAAAAGGACATGGCACAGGGACACGGACACGGACATACAGACAGAGGCAGAGATACAGAAAGAGACAGAGATAGAGACATGGCGCATTGGATGTTGATGACAGCACAGAAAAAAAAAAAAAATGAAATAGACAGCGACAATCTCCTGCTCCTGTTGCTGCTTCTCCTACTCTTTCTCCTTGTCCTTCTCCTGCTACTCATCCTACTCGTCTTGGAGTGCGTCTCACCTGACTGTGGCTTCTTATTGTTCCTTTCTTGCGCACGCACTCTTATCACTGATTGCGTTAGGATAAAGAAGGAAATTGCAAAAGCTGCTGAATTATTTTAAGTGTTGCACGCAAATGCAAAAAACTAGTGAATCTGAAAAGCTTCAAAATCCAATGCAAATTCCAAAAACCATTGCATAATTGAGTTATTCTTTGAATGCAAATGAATGACATGAGGGGCGCCATTGTTAATGAAACTATACAATGAATGTAAATGCATTTTTTTGTATTTCCCTTTTCTTGCTAGATTCCTTCAGAAAGTTTGAGTATTCAAATCTCAGAAGAGCATTGCTTATCCGTGGTAATATCACATCTCTTTCTTCCTTTTAAAGAATTGCAATGGCAATTTTTTGCTGTAAGATCATCTTTGCATCCTTCTACAAATAAATTGAGAATGCAATTATTCAAGTAGTATTATTCATTCCCTAAAGAACATTTTGTAAAGCATTAAACAATTTTTTTTTAGAAAGATTGAGAATGCACTTTCCTAGTAGTATTGCATATCTCGGACAATGATGTGTCCTCTTTATTATTCAGATTTAAAATGGAGTTCTTTATCTTCTATATCTCTGGTTCAGCATTTTAAAAGAGTTTTCAAACTTTGTTAAGATTTAAATTATCGTCTTTCTTCTGAAGACTTGCGATTTTCGTTTAGAAATATTTTTAATACGATTCTTTCTTATACGCGACAGGTTGATTTAGATTGACTCGGAATGCACTTCTTTTGCTGTACCATCATGTCACTGTCTTTCTCCCTTTTCCGCGATGTAATTGCGACTTTCTCTTTTCGTTTTAGAAATATAAAACTTAATTTAAACATCTTAGAAAAGCGATTTAGTTGAGAAATTATG
Source organism: Drosophila suboccidentalis (assembly GCA_037043435.1). Lineage (NCBI taxonomy): Eukaryota > Metazoa > Arthropoda > Insecta > Diptera > Drosophilidae > Drosophila > Drosophila suboccidentalis. Next base: position 1,382,986 of record JBAMBK010001066.1, on the reverse strand, counting down.
GGAAAACTTTTTAATTTTTCTCTCTATTTAAAGTCATTCTGTTCGGTCTTTAAAATATTTCGTACAATTAGGTGTCAACTTTATTTTGTATCAGTGTAAAACTTTACACTTTTCACTCGACACTTGCCATCTGACAGACACCGATGCAACTCTGACTTTGATACTGCAGGTTTATCAACTTGCCACACACGCACAAACACACACACACACATAAATAAATACATATATATACATATATATAAGTTGTTTGTTATTTCAATCCAGTGGGAATTGATGCTGCTTTCTACTCCTTTGGAGAGGTCTTTTGTCTGAGCTCTTTTCGCCCTGCTGCTGCTGTTTTTGAGAATGTGTTTTGTTAAACCCTGTACATAAAAAGTACAAAGGGTCCATTAGGTTTGTCAAAAGAAAACTGTAAGAGAACTGTTTGCCAAAAAAAAAAAAAACGAGTAAGAAAGGGCGACAGCAAAGGAATGTCGCAAAAAATAACTTGAAAGGATAATTTTTGAGTTTTGTAAATAAAATTCCATTGTGGCTGATTACTGACTAAATTCGTGGTAAATAATGGAAAGAAAATATTTTACAGAAACTGTAAAACTAATGGTTTAAATTCAAAACTGTGTATGAATAAATAACAGATAGATTAACTATCTTTCAGAAAATGTAAAGCTTTAAATCGGCTGTGTCATTTTGGAGTGATGATGAAGAATACAAGCTCTCTTCCCAAGTAAGCTAAATAAAAAGATATACATTTAAAAAAACATGTTTAAAAGGTTTGTTAGGGTAATTTTAAAATCTGATAAACAATTAATTACAATCAAATTCTGCATAATTTTCGATATTACTTGTATTATTTTTTTTGTTTGATTTTAATTTATTGACAGAGAAGTTACAGGGTCTGTTGCAGCTAAGGTTATTCGACTGTTGCATTTTTTGCCCAAGTTCTCTCCTTGCAAAAGGCAAAGCTAAAGTTAACGATAAAAGCAAAGCACTTTACAGTTCCACAATTCCTTAAGCTGGCGATGATGTTGGACGTCCTGCTGTTGATTTCAGGACTAGGTCGAAGCATTGGGACTCGATATCCAGCCAAGGCATGCACTTATACACTTGTGTGTTGTGTTTTCTCAACTGACTGAAGCACCTGCAGCTATTGTTGTGTTGCACTGACACACCTACACCCACACACACAATGTGGAAAACGCCATGCGGTTTCAGGTATTTCTTACCTGTTACGCTTCGTTAACTATATGATGGCATAAAAAGCTTTTGGCTATCAATCAACTGCTCCCGCTTTCGCTCAATTATTTAGTGTAGTTTGCCATTTACAGTTGAGCATAAGCAGCTGAAATTTACGACTCTATTGAGAAAAATGTCAGAACGTCAAAATGTCGAGACTGTCAGAAATATGTCTAGATGGATTTCAGATGGAGTCTCAAGAAACTCGTTAAATGTGAGAAGGAACAACTTGCTGTTCAATTAGCTGGCTAATAGATTGCCAAGTCAATTTTTCATACCAGATGCACCCTCCCACTCATAGATCATTCGCCAATACGATTTCATCTAGTAACGGGCTATACGAAAATTGTACATTCCAAAAGGAAAAACTCAAAAAAAAAAAAAAAAAAAAAAGAAGGAAAGTGTAGAGTGGAAAGGGAAACAACATTTGGCAGTCGTTTGTTTTACGACTGTTTCTAATTGCTTGCCTGCTGCTGCTATCCCTCTCTCTCTCTCTCTCTCTCTCTCTCTCTCTCTCTCTCTCTCTATTTCTGTTTGTAGAATCCTTCAAGTATTTGCACTTAAATTATTGGTCAGTGTATCGAACAGTTTGAGTTTGAGCTCGTGACCAGCGAAAGGAAATTGCCAGCGATAAAATTAAATGTTTTATGGTCTCGAGACGAGTTGGAGTTTTCCGAGTGAGAACTGAATGAATCGAGATAGTATTAAATCGAACGCCACTCTGGGGCTCTTTGACCATGTGAGAAATGCCTATGAACTGGTCATAAAATTGTCCCAAAAGTCAGGGCAATTTTCTTAAAGAAAAGCAGACAGCACTTAAAGCCTAAACGTAAATGCCAAAAAGACAACTCAAGTCCCAAATAGTCAACGCCAATCAATTGGGTTTGCTCTGAATTTAAACTGAAACTTTCGAGTTGCTTTTTGAACATGACTTTCAATCTGTCACAAAAAAATCTCAACAAAATTACAAACATTGATGATATTTTTTTTTTAATACTTATAATATATTGTGGATATAATTTTCTATATCATATTATTTCCAATGTCAATAGATATACTTACTTACCGATATCCATCATTAGTTTCAAGAGTTTGCCTCTTCCCGTTACATCTCAATGTACAACTGCAAAATGGTTTCGTCACCCGCAGCTTTGACTAAACTTTACTTCAAAGTCAAAGCAATATAAAAACAAAACAAATCCCCAAAAATAAAAAGAATTGCAAAAAAAATGAAAATAAAAAAATGTGGAGCACCAGCTGAGCTTCAAGTCAAGCGATTGCCTAGCACAAATTTCCAATTAAATCCCACACTGAGATCTTAACGGGAACACAGCTGCTCTCCAATTTTTAGGCTCCAGCAACCGCTTCAACTTCGTCTAGATATTTTTTTATATTGCTTAGAATCAGGCAGAATCTTGCGATTGCGCCACGCCCACTGAAAAAGTTGCCCACTTATTTTTTTCGTCGAAGTCATTGTCATCGGCATCTCTCTGGCTGGTCGTAAAAAGCGTGTCGCCTTCATAAATATGTGATGAGAATTTTAAGAACATGACAGCGATATAGATGGAAAAATAAAGAGGCGAGTAAGGGAAGCGAAGTGAAATTAACGGGTGGGCAACCGCAGAATCAACAGCACAATTCGAGTCCATTTTGTCTGATTTAACATCTCACTTGGTGTGTGCCTATGTGTGTGTGTGAGTGTGTGTGTGTGTGTGAGTGTGTGTGTGTGTGTGAGGGTGTGTCGGGTCAAGTGGAGTCGTGAGAGCTGAAAAGTCGTGTCAACTGTTCACTAACTGCTTTTGGATACCCTGTAAATCGTGAAGTGATAGATATTAAGTATACGAGGGGTCTAACAAAAGTTCGGTAAGTTAGCGACTTTTAAATCGTTTTTCAAAATTCCAAAAGTGTCAAAACTTTCGCAATACTTTTACGAGATTATATTGTAAATTACAAACAAATCGGACGAAATGGACACTACAAAACGCAAATTAGCTAAAGGTGCCTCAGATGAAATTCCACTACCAACGCAAACAGAAATTCATTATAGCCTTTTATTCGGTTTTCGATGCAAACTTAACCCGGAAAAAATATTTGGTGAATGTCAAAATGCCTATGAAACGATTGCACCATCTCTGAAGACTATTTCAAAATGTTTCCAAAGATTCCAGACAGGACATTTTTCTGTAGAGGACGAATTCCGAGAAGGTCGACCAAAATTTTCGAGGGACGAAAGAAATGTAGCCCTAGCGAGAGCAAAACTTGCCGAAAACCCTCGATCTAACCGGGAAATGATTGCTAGTGAACTGGACTTGAATGCCATGGCCGTATCTCAAATATTGCATCAAGATCTGATGTTTACGAAGAAGTCTGCGCGATGGGTTCCACGCATTTTAAATGAGGCCCAAAAAGAAGGTTGAATGCATTTTGCCCAATATCTTTTGAACAAATTTGAAAATGGAAAGTCTAGCAACTTTAATAAAGTCGTTACTGGTGCCAAAACTTTATTTAATAAATACGACCCGGAAACCAAACAGTAGTCCATGGTATGGAGCGTCAGAAAAGCCAACTCACCCATTAAAAAGCTTTAAAAGCAAGATTTTTAAGAATGTTTTGAGAAGTAAATTTATAGGCTTAAGAAATGCATTGAAATCAATGGCAAATATGTGGAGAAGATGAAAAAAGACGAAGATTAAGAATAAATAAAAAAAATAATATTTCGAATTTTTTTTCGGGTCGACTTACCGAACTTTTGTTAGTCCCCACGTACGTATTCAATCAAAAGTCGTATATAGAGATCAAGGTTTATTATAACACTTTTTATTTTTCTTGATCTTGCGAAAAAAAAGTCTACACAAAAGTCATAAATTAAAGGCAATGAATAAACAATGATTCTTTGTGAGTTTTCAGCTTTTCACTCAAATATAATGGTATTAGTCCGATGCTTTTAAAATTTACAGAAAAGGCATTTTTTTTGTTGTTCAGTCAACATTCTGTCAATAATTGTGTCTTTTGTATGAAAGTTTGACTTTATGGTTCCTAAATTCTAAATAAGCTTTACTGTATTCAAATAATCTTCAATCTTGTCTTGTTCTTTACAGGGTATACACTGCAAATTCATCGACTGCTTTGTTGAATATAAATTTCTTCTCTCTCTGGCCTGTAATTGTTTGGCTTGTCTGTTGCCATATTAATGTACAGGGTATTTGGTAGGCAAGCTGGTAGTGATTTAAGAACTCTAGTTGACACTGTGATGAAAACTGTGATTCATTAAGATTGCTTTAGAATGTTGTTTACTTGAACCACTTGAACAGCTGCTGCTGTTGCGCGGGAAGAATCTCTTCATTCTCTCTCTCTCTTAAAAACTTTGAGATAATCGTCAACAACAACAACAACAATAATAATAAGAACAACAATTGAGAAACTGAAGTTTTGAAGTTTTTACTGAAATGCGTTCAAGTTGTTGTTATCGTTGTAGTTGTCTTTGTTGTTGTTGCTTGGCAACAACGAAAACTTCTGGTTGTGAAGTGTTTATGTCTGGTTTTGTGGTTGCCCGTTGCAGCAACAACAGCAGTAGCAACATCAGCAACAACAACAACCACTGACACCACCCGCATGTCAATGAATTTACCAACAAATCTACTATGCTGACCCTCATTTATGGGATCCACACTTTCTCCCCATCTTCAGACTTTTATCGCATATACATATATTTGTTTTGCGTTGGGCGTTTGTTTAATTTTTAGTTTATGTTGCATAATTTTCGGCTGCGAAGGTCAGAAACGGAATGATAAGTAGACGGGGAAGGGGATGTGGATTGTGGGCGGGGTCAAAGAAGTTACTATGCGTAAAAGGTTGGTGCTTTCGAAAATTTTTGTGCTGACAGCATCGTTGAAAGCGTAACGCTTTCAGCGGATAAAGACAATGATGATGCGTGTTATCTGGGAATCTTCACCCAGGGTCCGGCAAATCAATGAGCGGAAGGAAACGCAGTACCAGCTGTACAACATGGCCAAGAGAAGAAGAAGAAGACAGACAGGAAAAGTGAAAGTAGGAGAAGAATAACATGAGCTAAGGAAAGGCGGCTTTGGCCTTTGGGGCTCGATGCTCAATCACTTGATTGACAGGACAACAGACAGCACAGAAACTAGCTGACAAACATTTGGGCTTGACGATGTTATTAACAACACACACACACAAACACACTCGCACACACAGACACTTATACTCTTTGTTAAGACTGGGGGTTTTTTTTTTTTTTATTACGCAACGAGTTCGAGTTTGTTAGGCAGGCGATGTCTATCAGATACCCATATATTTTTATAAGTGTATAGAATAGATGGACTCATTTCAGTATTCACTTCGTATTCAGTACTCAGCACTCACATAATTGATGACATAATCGCCAGCGATATGCGATTCATGCGCTAACCATAAGCTACTAGTGTTGGCAATTTTCGTTCAATTTTGTTGGTTCATATTTGATTCATTTTTGTTCAGTTGCTTATAAACGATATGAATAGGATACTTTATTCAGTTGTTCATTGATGTGATTGGTCAATTGATTTACTTAATTATTAACAACCATAAAGTCTACACGGAGACTTACAACTAAATAACGTCAGTAAAAAACATAGAATATAGATAAAAATAAATTGAATAAATTTAAATAATGAGAAATAAAATGGAATAGAGCATCGATTGAGCAATGGTTCTCAAATGAGCCTTCAACATCATTTCAGACTAGAGGCTTGCACGAATACATTCGTTCAGGACTACTTCCAAAATACTCTAAATACAGATACAGAAACCAAATGCAAACACAAAATTGCATACGAATTCCAGTGACATTCAAGCGAAAGCGATTTCTGTGGAACCCCAGTATATCATATAAACTTGATCAACTTTTTCTCTGTGAGAACTGACAGAGAAATTTAAGAATTAAGTAGTTTGATCGATTTGGCTTTTTATCTTACGTCCACAGATCTGAAATTCATTCTCAATTTATTTCCTGAGCCTTTCAAACTTAGTTACTTTAACTATAAATCATTTTTCTGAAATCTATTGTTTTATTATATATTCTAGTGTTAAGTAAGTGCATCTAATATTCCGCCTCAACCATATCAAGTTAACAGTTTCCATTATTAGCAATTAAATATGACAAGCCTTTCTGTCATATTTGCCACTATTGTAATGCATGTGAATATTTTCATAAATCAGAAAGAAGATATTTGTCCAGAGGCTCACAAGATTGGCAAAATTGTAGTTTACATATCGCTACTGGTTCAGTTATACGAAACAAATTTTATACCCAGACATAGGAACCATATACCTGAATTCTGTAAGTACATCATGGAGTTGTTCCTGATGTTAATTATGGTCGAAGCTCTCATTGTTTATATTTGGGGAAATGCGGAAACCCTGATTGGAAAGATTCTCAGTGCTTCGATAAGGCTTTTTCCATGCGCATTGGTCTATATATATTATTAATGTTCCTGACTGGAACTACATTCATATAAGTTGATGAAAGCTAACTGGAAATCAAGTAAGACACGAAAAGTTACCGCAGGAGTTCGGTGAAAGCATTTTGTTGTGTTCAATTATTTTTTTATCTTGTTTTGTGTACACTTACATATTGCATTTAAAAAAATAAAAAAAAGTAATATAATAATAGGCAGTAAATTTGTTATTAATTATGAAACTGATGTAAATCTTAAAATTAAAAATTATACTTATTGTAATTGTAAAAGATATAAAAAACAAATTAAATTGATACTCTGATCAAAATGAAAAACATAGTGCATGAAGGTTCATTCGTTCATTTTAATGTCCGGTTCATTTCAACTTGTTCTGAATAAAAAAAACACATTTCTATGAGCTACACTCGTTTGATGTCTGTTGGACTCGAAAATCGCAGTTCGTGTAACTGCAATTACCTGTTCGCTGTAGTTTTGGTAACAGCCATTTGGGCCAATTTGCGATAGTCATACCGACATTCTGTTTGGATTCAACGGTTTGCATGTAATGCTAATTGTAATTGCTGACGGGCAACAACGGCAATGAAATGAATTCAATTACATATCCTGTTGCTCCTGTTGCCTCTCCCTCTCTCTGTCTCTGTCCTCCTGCAGACATTATCCTCGAGCTCTTGTATCTCTCTTGTTGCCATGAAACGTATGGAGGAAGCACCACATGGTCATGGGCGAATATGCGCATTGAATACACAGTATTTGTGTGTGGTGAATTGTGGTTCAGTGGTGCATCTCTCGCATCTCTCTGTGTTTTAATGAGCGCAATAACATGCGATATTTATTCATTAATGTTGGTGTTGCATTTGCTGTTGTCCAGTTCAGTTTGGTGCTACACCTCCTCGTCGCAATTAGAAATTTGATATGCAAATGTGAACCAACACACAGGGGAAGCTGCTGCAGCCATAAATCATATTCATAGCTTGCCAGTCGAGCGAACATTCAATTTTGTTTGGACCTGCATATGGCATTCTCTTCCTGTGCCTTCATCTCTACTCCTCTCCCTTTTCCTCTCTCTGTCTCTCTCTCTCTCTGTTGCTCATTTATGCAGTCCATTTAACGCACCAGTGGAACATCAGGTCTTTAAATATATACAAAACTACAAGATACACAGAAAAAAAAAATGCCATTCTAAAATCAAGTATAAAATACTTAATTTAAGCTCTCATTTTTTAAGTATGTATTCAGGATTAAGCTGAATAATCAAGCCTGTATCGGGATTAAAATGGGAAAATACACATTTGCTGAGCGCGAGAGGAAAATTCTCTTCGGCCTCTCTCATTTCAACCGGTCCGGTGGCTCAATGGTTAGAGTCGCCGACTCCAGTTTGAAAAAAATCTGGGTTCGATTTGAAAATTTTAAAAAAAAAGAAAATTTTTAAAAAATATCTAGTAAAAAAAAAATTGTAAAAAATAAAAAAAAAATGTTTAAAAAAAACGTTAAAAAAAAAATCTTTAAAAAAAAGTTAAAAAAAAGTTAAAAAAAAAAAATTTAATTGTAACGAAAAACATTATAATTAATACAAATTTGTTAGCCTGAATTTAAGAATTTCAGGATTGAGTTCGGGATTGATAACATCAAGTATTTCATTCTTGGTTTTAAGAAAATCCGAGATTACCCCACTTCTGACATCGTTTCGAATTGAATTCGGGCTAAATATCCCGGATTTTTTTTTTTCTGTGTATGAATGAAACTAGGTTAAACGCATTGCCGACGACAGACTCCTGCGAAAGTCTAAAAACACTTTTTAGCTAGAAGCAACATATACTCGCTTTAAAGGGTAGCTAGCTCAGAAGTCATGCAAAAAAATACTTGATCAACAATATAAGAATTAGTGATGTAGCAAATGTGAATTACAGTTTGCTTTTTGGTTGTATTTATTAAAGTATCTATCACTTATCTGCGTGGGGTTAGTATAAGTTTGTGGGCCAAATTTGGTTGCTCTAGCTCTTATAGTCTCTGAGATCTAAGCGCTCACACAGACAGATCAAGAATATATATACTTTATAGGGTCGGAGATGCTTCCTTCTCCCTGTTACAAAGATTGCAACGATTACAATATACCCTTTTACTTATTTTTGAAGATGACTTTTTTAAATGACAACAAATGTAAGACAAATACTTTTGAATTTAAAAAATCTGTAATTTTTTCTTTATCCGAGTACAGGATATTTCGTAGTCGTACATCTGGAGCTGTAGCATAAATGTCAATGTCTGCCAATTTGTACCGAGAATATATGAACGCGACCTTTGTGGTGGAAGCCAACACCAAACTGCATAGTTAATATTTCTATACTATTTTTAGTCATTGATAGCACTTGCATAACCCATCACCCAGGACCAGAACAGAAATTGAAGTGCATAAAATGTCATAATAAATCAGTTTTTATGTTCAATGTCCACCAGATAGAATAGAAATTTGCCATAAATAAGAGACAGGGCAATGGGGACATACGTAACATTCTTGATACTATCCCAGCGAAAAAGCAATCTAATAAGTTATTGAATAACTGGATTCGGATTTTTAGTGTTGCTTAAAAGCGTTGTCCACAATGAGTTTTTTATTATTATTCAATTATTTAGTACATGTCGCCGCAGGGCATTAATTGTATTTTCATTTAAATTTAATTATTTCTTTTTGTTTTAAATAAATACAACCTACAATCGGCAGTCATAAAAAACGTCAGAGGCGTTGAAACTATATAAAAAAACAATGGAAACAGCGAAAACAAAATATTATAAATCGAATTTTACGATTAAACTAGAAAACTGGAAGCGCAGTCAATCGAAAGCTTCGATAGCATTGTGCAAAATGTATCAGAATAGAGAGAGAGAAAGAGAGAGAGAGAAAGAGTGAGAAAGAGATGAAGAAGGATACACCTAGCATTCAAATGCAATTTGTTTATTCAATTTATGGCGTTTTACATTAACATCTAATGAGATCAAAGCACCAACAATTAGTTGACAGCAGTTTGCAGCTTCTTAAGAGCTGTTCGCCTGCGGCAGCCATTTCACATTTCACATTTCCACCCCATATCATGGGAAGCTATAGGTGGGGGAGGAGGGAGGTAGGCTGCAGGGCGACAACAGGTTGTTGAGAGTGTGCGCCTGGCATGTCCTGTGACTCATCCAGCCAGGCATTTTGCCTGCCAGAAGGACTTCGCGTCTGTGAAATGAGCGCATTTAATGCGCGTTAACTTCATAAGTTTATTCAATTTGCCAGCGCACTCAAGCACACACACACACACACACACACATACACACACACATACATACACAAATTAACTTAGACTTTGAGTTTGATGCCAGCATAAAAGACATTACGCATACGACCAGTAGATAGCACGTGTTAGCAAAATGCCAGAGTGCAAATTACGTATACGCAATGTATGCAGTAAATATTCTTTGAGAGACACGACCACGATGGGTAGCTGAAACCGAAACTGAATGAAAGTCGCTTGGGCATGAAATCTGTTTTCTTTTGGCAATTTATTTTAAATCGCATATTAGCACGCTTTAATGGGCTGCCCCTCGTCCATGCTGTACCTTCCCCTCCCTCAACGTTTTCTGTCCCATGGTTCGGATAGAGTGTGTATGCATACATACATAGAATAAAACATATTTTTATTTATGACAGCGCATAAAAAATAATACGCAAAAGTTTATGGCTCGCCGGGCACAAAATGAAAAATTGGTTTTACACGCGGCAAACTCTATGACAATAATGATGATAAAGCTGATAATAAACGTGATGATGATGATGATGCTGCTGCTGATGATAATGATGATGCTTCTGCTGATGATGATGATGATAATGATAATGATGGTGCTTATAACAATAACGCAGACCACTTTGTGTCCCCATAACATGCGGGAACTGTTTTTAGCCGGAAGCTGGGCACGACAATTCGCAGCCGGCCATCCAAACTACCAACGAACCAAACAAACAATGAAACAACCAACCAGGCAGCCACCCATAAATTATGGCCTAGCATTAATGTCGCACACACACACACACATTTAAACGGCGATTCCATCGATAGACGATAACACACTCGAAACATATGCGTTTCAAATTAGTGACACTCCAAATGAATTCTTTCCAAATTTTTACGCATTTCTTGTTGTTGTTGTTTGGATCATCGATAAATAATAATTATTCACTTCATATACACTACATTCTCAAGTGTATCGAAAATATTATTTACTCGCTATCACTAATATTTCAATAATTCAATAAAATGTTTTTGATCCTCCCCTGAGTTTATCAAATTAATTTCAATGTACTTTTAATTCAGAAATATTTGTCGCCCTCTCCAGTTGTAATCATCTATCAACTGTCAAATAATTTTGTGGTAGTCTTTGAATTTGTATAATAAAAATTGAAAGTAAAAGTTAAATGCACATACCAAAAATATCAAAGATACACAAATAATAAAAGAATTAATTTTTTTAATTCAATTTAAAGATCGATAGAGATTGAAATTTCCAACTGCAAAGGGGTTTATTCAGTTATTTAAGTTTTATTTAGCTTTATAATTGAAAGGCTGTGCTAATTTATTATTATTTGATATAATATGACCTTGAGAATCGCATGCGATCGCTAATTATTTGTGATATATGTGCATATGTATATTCTAATGTATATTTGTGCACATTTTTCGTTTGGGATTTTAATTAGCGAATGCGAGAAATCAGAACATTGTATAATAGTTTCCACACCGGATTGCATCAATAAACGAGGCAATTAGCATCGCCCACTGAAGCGAAGCGTTCGTCACTTATCTGTGAGCAGATTGAGCGGTATGTGGATACAGAGACCTTGGCCAGAGATGCTACGCGATGTTCTCAGATGTTTTCATGTGTCGGTACTAATTGCATGGCCATTGCTGTGGCAACTCTTAGTGCGCCAATAGCTGGAAATGCAGCTGGTCTGGTTTGGTTTGGTTGGTAATTAGATTTGGGTTGCCCTGGTTGAGTCTAACGAACCTTGTGGAAAACTTTATATCCAATACACTCGCACTCTCCTCTCCTCTCCTCCACTCCCCCTTTTGCCAGCTAGCAGCATGGGCAACAATTCTCTGCAGTCATAACCGTAATCGCAATCATGAGCACAATTTCATTTCGAGAGTTTTGCGCGCACTGCCAAACTTTCCAGTTCGAGGACTGTGCGTTTAATGAGCCTAATAAAGTGGATGCTGCCACGCCCCCATACCTCTGCCATCACCCTCTACTAACCAATCGAGTCAGAGCCAGAGTTTTAAAACAAATAGTATAACAATTGCTGCTAATTTTTAATGAGCCCATTGCATAATAATTGATTTTTATTGGATGTTTTAGTCCATTTTATCGATGATCCCACATGTCACTGTCTGAGTCCTTCACACATTAAGCGCACTTGTTTTCAGCACACAATATTATGTGGGCAACAGCAAAAAAGTTTTCACAACCGTACAACAAAAATTTCGACGAGTTTTTCAACAGTTTTTGAACTGAATTTTCATGAATTCATATTTTATTTTGTGTTATTTTATTTAATTTTTGTTTTTGACTAACTCTCTATTGTCTCGTTCCTCGTTTTTAGCCATTCTGGCCAGGAATTGCACTTGCCATATTTCTCATGCCAACACATACCATCATTGTGGCCATTGGGCGTGGCTGGGGATGGCGAAAAAAACGACGCGTCGTTGGGAGTGGGCATAATGTTTAGTGCTTTTTGTTGTAAAGAGTTTTTAGCTCGAGCCATAAATTTAATGTGTGTGTGTAATGTGCTGCAGTGTTGGAAAGTGTTCAGTGGCATCGTCTAAAGGGATTTCAATTGCACATAAACCAGTTGTGAAGTTTTTAGACTCTGAGATTTAACTGACATTTACAATTTCCTTTACAATAAACTGTTAAAACACTTGGCAGCCTTTTCTTAAACTATTTAGATAAACTTGGTCATTTGATTTCAATTGACTTGGAACGAGTTAAACTATGAATCTAAGGATCTTTTAAAATGTAATACGAGTAAAGTATACATTAATACTAAAAAACTAATTTCAACTTTTTCCATTCACTACCAAAATGTTCGCAGTCTTCTAGGGAAACTTAATAGGTTGTACATTAATAGTGTTTCTTTTGATGCCAATGTGATCGCTTTTACTGAAACATGGCTTAACGCTTCTGTTTCCGATTCTGAGATTTTTGCTAACAACTATGCTCTGTATCGCTCCGATCGATCTACACGGTCAGGTGGTGGAGTTCTTATTGCGGTAAAATCTACTTTTGCTTCAGATATTTTCCTGTTTAACGACATCTATCCCTGCATTGAATTTGTTGCCGTCCGTATAAGTGTTAACGACTTTTTCGTTTATGTTACTTGTTCATACATTCCACCTCGCTCCGACATCAATTTATATCTGCAGCACGTGTCCTATATCCAAACAGTACACTCAGCCCTAGGCAAAAAAGACCATATGGTTGTCCTAGGTGACTTTAATCTTCCAAACCTTACGTGGACATCTGTAGATGATTCGAACATTCTTCTTCCATCTTGTTCCCACGAATTTGTTCATTCCCTTATAGATCTTTCCCTGTGTCAAGTTAATCATGTCCTTAACTGTAAAAATAAACTTTTGGATCTTGTGTTTGTCTCTGACCTCTCTTATCCAAGTGTATCTAGAATATCCCCACTGTCATCCCCTGAAGATCCCTATCATCCTACTCTGGACTTAAGTTTAGAGATCTTAGCTCCTATCTCCCCAACGCTACTAAAACTTCTCTAGATCTGTTCGGTGTTTTCGCAAAGCAAACTTTGCTGGAATGAACAACTTTTTATCGGAAGTTGATTGGTCCTTTATAGACTATTCCAACTCGCCATCAAACATCTTGGAAACTTTTTACCAGGTATTGAATACTGCCATAGGAAGCTTTGTACCAGTCTTTTCTCCTTCTGACATTGGTAACAAGCCCCCATGGTTTACACGTAGGCTATCCTACCTAAAAAATACAAAAAATCGTTTGTGGAAAAAATTTAAACTGTCTGGTCTTCGTGTAGATTTCTCTAGATATGTAGTCGCTCGTTCCAATTTCTCGCTTCTCAATTCTTCATGTTATAAAAGTTATTTGTCTCGGTGTGTTAATCAGTTCCGTGAAAATCCCAAGCAATTCTTCTCATTTGTCAACTCTAAACGTAAATTTTCTCAGTATCCATCTTGTCTTCATCTTGATAACTGTTCGTCCTCTGTCGACTCTGTTATTTCCAATTTGTTTGCTGACTTCTTTCAGTCCACGTACTCTTCCCATACATATAACTCTATCTTTCTTACCCGTACCCACTTCCATTCTCTAATTGTATCTTTACTCCTATCGATCTACAGTCTTGTTTTTCCAGTGGACCTGACCACGTTCCCAGCTGCATGTTAAAAAATTGTGCTAATGTCTTGTCCAAGCCTCTCTCTAAACTTTTTCAGATGTCCCTTAATCAGTCATATTTTCCTGACACTTGGAAAGAGTCTTTCCTTATACCCCTTCACAAAAAGGGAGGTCGTTCGGATATTCGCAACTATCGCGGTATCGCTAAATTAAGTGCAATTCCCAAACTGTTTGAGCTTATTATTACTAACCAAATACAACACCAATGTTCTTCACTGTTGTCTCCTTTTCAGCATGGGTTTATGAAACGACGATCAACGCTGACAAACCTTCTTGAATTTACCTCAAGTATACGGAGTGGTTTTCAAAATAAATTACAATCTGATGTTATTTTCACGGACTTTAGCAAAGCGTTTGACTCAGTAAGTCACATTCTTCTTCTCGACAAACTATCAATCTTAGGCTTTCCCAAAATTCTTGTAGACTGGATTTGTGCATATTTATCAAACCGCACGCAGAAAGTTCTCTTTAAGGACTCTCTATCCAAAGTAGTGCGTGTAACTTCAGGGGTTCCCCAAGGCAGTCACCTCGGCCCTCTTCTTTTTAATTTATTTATTAATGATCTTCCTCAGGTAATCATTCATTCTAACATCCTGATGTATGCTGATGATGTTAAACTTTTTATGTCTCTTGCTAACCCTGCCTCACATTCTCTTCTTCAATCTGACTTAAATCACCTTCATTCCTGGTGTTTGATAAATCATTTGCACTTGAACCACTCCAAGTGCAACTTCATGTCGTTTTACCGCAATAACCCGTCCTGTCATAATTACTCTCTAGGAACACATAAGCTAGAGCGCATACAGGCTGTAACTGATCTTGGCGTTCTATTTAGTCATAATCTAAATTTTAATAATCACATTGGCATCATTGTTGGAAAGGCTAAAGGAGTGTTTGCATTTATAAAGCGATGGTCGAAGGAGTTCAATGACCCTTACATAACTAAACATTTATACACCTCACTGGTTAGACCTATTCTTGAGTACGGTTCGTGCGTATGGTCACCTCAGTATGCTAGATATCAGGACCTTATAGAGTCAGTGCAGAAACAATTCCTTTTGTTTGCTTTACGTGGACTAAACTGGGACCCACATCGTCACTTGCCTTCCTATGTTTATAGATTAAAATTATTGGATCTTCCCTCACTTAAGGATCGGAGGACTTGCCTAGGCGTGCTGTTTATGCACAAATTAATTAATGGGCATGTTGACTCTGATTTTCTCCTAAGTAACGTGAGCTTTGCTGTACCTCAACGAAACACGCGACATTTTCGACCTTTATTTTTAAATATAATCAGGACAAATTTTGAGTTGCATGACCCTTTTCGTATTTTATGTCTCAATTATAATGATTTGTACCATCAAATATCTTCTGAATGTTCCTTAACTGTAACTGTATCATTTATTTTACCTCATTTGTAGCTTGTTAATGTTAATTATTTAAGTTACTTTATAATGTATTATATATTGTTATTAACTTGTATTACATCATGTAAATCCTTGCTTCCATCTACTTGATGTGAGTTGGAGCACATCTATAAAATATTCTCCTAAATCGGATGGTAGTTAGGATTTAAGAATTGGCAGTTTGTATTTTTTGCTAATTAATTTCAATAAATAAATAAATAAATAAATGCTATGCTAAATTTTCAATGCATTCCAGTAAATACAAAATTCCTATAAAACTTTATTGAATATAAAACGATTTCAAGAAATTTATAATCTCCAATAAGTATGCTATATTTAATTCTGTAGATGTAGTTTAAACTCTTATTTTCTGCCACAAATTTGAAAGGTTCTTAATCGTGACATTAACTTTGATTTAACTGTTGAGTACCCTGTCGAACACTTAAGGGGAACTGTCTAAATATAATCCCTTCCTTGGAGTCCCATTTAGCAGTCAGCAGATATCAATGAAGGTCATCTTCATATATATAAAACTCTTTGTCCTGACTCACTGACTGACTGAGAATCAACGTGTAGCCCAAACGGTAAAATATAGAAAGCTGAAATTTTCACACAACATAGATGAGATAATTTCATCGTGCAATGAGACGGCGTTTTGCGAAATTCGACCTGTAAGTGGGTCAAAATCGGGGTCAAAGGTCACGGAATTGCTTAGTATGAACAACTTTTTTGTTTCTTAATAAATCTCAACCAAACTCACAGATTATATGTTTGGGGCTGTCTCTAACATTCTGATCAAATTTGGTCAAAGTCGGATGACTATATCATATAGCTGTCATAGGGGCAATCGGATGCAAAATAACCTTTAGTATAAAAAACTTTTTTGTTTCGTAAAGCCCCATTCAGACGAGCACTTTTTCACCGAGACTTTTTGTCATATTTTGTCAAAAAGCTGTCCGTGTCGCGTAACCATACAAAATTTCAAAGTGTGACAAGTGACAAAAAGTGTCGGTGAAAAAGTGCTCGTCTGAGTGGGGCTTAAGATATCTCAACCAAACTCACAGACTGTATGTTTGGGAATGTCTCTTACTACCTGACAAAATTAGGTCAAATTCGGGTTACTATATCATACAGCTGCCATAGGAACAATCGGATGTAAATCAACCTTTAGAATCAAAAACTCTGTTGTTGTATAAGATATTCTTACAAAACTCACAGATTAATTCTTGTTAAATTTTGGCATTTTCCTAAAATTTAGGTTTTTCCCGCCAAGTCTGGATTTTTCCCGCTAAAACACTAAATCTGACTTTAAGCCAAAGTTCAATTGCAAGGAAGATGCATTAAAACCGCGGACAGCGGAAGTTAAATATTTTCGTTTTTTCTTACAAAATATGTTATATTATATAAATTTTTTAAACCGGACAATTAAAGACCTTCTTTTCAAATTTTGCGAGCGAAGCGAGCTGGGGGCGAACCCCCTAATATTAAATTAATTTGTTAAGCCGGACAACAAACGAGGTTTTTTTTAAATTTTGCGAGCGAAGCGAGCTCGAGTTTGGCGAGCGAAGCGAGCAGTATATATTTGTTAAGCCGGACAACAAAAGACCTTCTTTTCAATTTTGCGAGTGAAGCGAGCAGGGGGCGGAGTAATATATAAAATTTAAATATTCATCACTGCGGACGGCAGTCCGCGCTAGTGACGAAAGCAGCACGAAGGGTGCGAAGGCGACTAGCATATATACACAGGAAGAATGGAAAATTTGCTATGACTGTCCGATCAGGTCGAGTTATATACCGATCAAAAGGTATTAACTTAACTTACAAATGTGCATACTAAGACTTTTGAAAACTCACCTGATTCGTGAGATAAACAGGTGTAAGTGGGAGGGGAAAAAAATTATTGGAGCTAATGGGGCCGTTGGAGCCTTTATGAATTGTTTTTAAATTTTTTACTATTCTAATAAAAAATACGCGTCGAATGACACCTCGATCATCGAAATCCGATTACTGGTTCAAAAAATAATTAATTTTGAAATTTTTAGGGGCTTTCCGAAAATGAGATGAAAAGTCAGTTTGTCTGTTTGTCTGTTTGTATGAAAGCGTTGAAATATCTTAAATCGGTGAATGAGGACTTGTTCCCAATCAAAAAATTAGAAACGTTTGTTCTACGACTTTTTCGAAAAATCGCTAGTTTATCGGGAAATCGCTAAAAGCCGCTAGAATTAAAGCCATAGCATCCAAACGAAAGAAGCTACAGATGTGATCTATATATCGTTGAAAAGGTATTGCAAAGGGCTTTTAAGCATAGCTGTAAACTTTTTTGCTGAGAAACACAGGTAAAAATCTACAGGTAAAAAAAGGTATTTTTTCTCATATTTTGGCGATTTCAGAAAAATCTGTGTTTCAAATCACTTTTTAATATGGTATATGTTAACCCATTAATGGCTGCCCATAGATCGGCTGGTACGATTTTGACGAAATTTTGAAAGGTGTGCCTAGAAGACCATAGAAGTTGAAAGAAAAAAAAAAAAATTTTATCTTCAAATTTCATTTTTTCGATTTCCATACATTTTTCAGCTTTTTTCGCCAACATTTTCTATGAAGAAAAAAACCTAAGATATTCACCTGTAAAAAACTACAGGTATAACAAGAATAACAAAAATTTACTTTCAAGTAAATTTTGCCCCGATATCTCTCACATGCCCCGAGATAGAATTTTTAAAGTGTCAATACTTTTTTGGGTATTTAAATACCCATTAGCCTTAAATGGGTTAAAGACAATTCCTTTCCGCGTATTTTGACATACAACACATATCTGTCAAAATTCGTTTGGGCAAGATATAACCTATTAACTGAATATACCATTTTCCTTTACACTACTGCATGTACATATGCAGTATGTACACTGCTTGCTTGCTGCGGAAGTATACTGCTTGCAAGTGGTGAATTCAGCAACAAAGTTTCATTGCAACCAGAGTTTGAGAATGCTGATAGCTTTTGCGCTTGGCATGCCATAAAAATTTGACAAGTTATATTATCAAAAAATATTGAAATTTTCAAAATTTCTTATTCAAAAATTTCTGATATCCCATAAAAAAACCTCTTTACGCGGTAAAAGTCTAGTGACGAAAACATTTTCATGCCCCAAAATTTCTGATATCCAATTTTGTGACGAATAATATTAAGTTTTACATATGAATAAAATAAAAAAAAAATTTTGCATTCGGCACTGCGCAAAACAGTGAGTTTTATTTGGTATGAAAAATTGAGACATTTTAGCGCAATGTGCCGAGTGCCAAATTTTTTTTTTATTTTATTCATATGTAAAACTTAATATTATTCGTCACAAAATTGGATATCAGAAATTTTGGGGCATGAAAATGTTTTCGTCACTAGACTTTTACCGCGTAAAGAGGTTTTTTTATGGTAAATACTTTCAACTAGAGATGGGCATGGGCCGTGCCGTGTCCGTGCCGTGCCGTGCCTATTTAAAAAAAATCCGTGTTGGGCCGTGTTGGGCCCCTTATAAAAAATTGCCGTGTTTTACCGTGCCAAAGTCGGTAGGCACGGTAGGCACGGAAAGCACGGTACAGATTTTGAATTTAAATATGGTAGTATCGATAAGTTGGCGTTATTTTATAGCTTGTTTGTCAGCTTGAGCTGTAGGATTCATCGATGTATCACACAATTTGCGAACACTTACAACATCGATAGCACGATTGATGCCATTATAATTAAAAAGTGACGCCACGAAGTGACAAAAATGGAGATGGGCATGGGCCGTGCCGTGCCGTGCCTATTTAAAAAAATCCCGTGTTGGGCCGTGTTGGGCCTCAGTTTTTACCGGCCGTGCTTGGGCCGTGCCGTGCCTCAAAAAGGAGGCCCATGCCCATCTCTACTTTCAACACATGTTGTTGTTGATGTTGTTGTTGTTGTTTTTGTTGTTGTTGTTGATGTTGTTTTTGTTGATGTTGTTGTTGGTGCTGCGAAGGCGAATAAATGTGACCGTAATGAAGAAATTTATTTGCGGGCCAGAAATCCCTTAAAGATGCCACAACGTGCCGACTTTTCCCGTTTTCCCTATTGTGCCCATTTGCAATATTGCGTATACGCCACGTTTAAGTCTGCCGCGAAGCACTAGTTTATTATTTCATTTTCTTATTGACAGACCTAGGCGACATGGGCGTGTCTACTCGTATCCAGGCATGGGCGTGGCACAGCAGCAGCTCCCCAGTGAGTTCCCCTCAGTGTACTATAATTGAACTGCAACGTTGTTGTCCATTGTTGTTTCCAACGGGTTACCCTAAGGGTATTCCCGCCCAGTTTCCCGCCATTTAATTGCTACATCATTTGCGGACCATTTGCTAACCAATTTTATTACAACTAACTACTTAGTATATTGTTTATTTTAGTGCCCAGTTGCAGTAAAGCGTTCACTAAAACTCGCAGGAAAGCCTGTTTAGTTTTCTTCCGTTGCGCTACGAATTCTTTACTAAGGTCCATGAAAATTGAATCAATACGTATTTTTAGCAGGGATTTCAAAAAACCCTTGGGTTTTAAATGCACAGCTCAAGGTTGTATGATTTATTTTTATTTATGTCTTTTCGGTTTTTAAACTCATTATCCATCTCTACTTAAAACGAGCAAATTGTGATTTATTTAACTTGAAATATATAGGTCAATGGGCTAGCAATTTATGGCAAATTTAACCCTATGAATGAATTATTGTGTGTCCTTAAAACGGCGAGCTCAAACAAGAACTTCAAGAAAATAGGCTCCTTTATAAATTAAAATGATTTTCGATTTTAAAAATTTTGTTAAAATTGTTTTGCTAGGTTTCTCTTTGTTTTTTAAGCAGGTGTTAATTGATAATTACTTAAGCTCGTATCGCATTCTTTTATTTTATATATTATACATATTTTACTTAATTTCTTTCATTTTTGACGTTATTTGAAAATCTTTACAAATGATTGAGCTGTGCTCTCTGACAACTTTAGTGGCATTTTGAATGGCGTTTCAAGTGGTGCACTGTGCAATGGATTGTCGCCGTATTGTGCACCTATTGTGCAACGTTTCAACGTCTCGAGCAACAAATTGCCATTTCCTTTTCATAATCGCCACTGTCGTCGTCGTCAGCTAATTAACTGTTTTTTTTTTTTATTCACGCGCCATTGTTTATGGTGACGGCTTCTGAGTAACAAAGGATTCCAAAGGATGTTGATTGTTGTGTTGTTGCTGATGTTGCTGGTGTTGTTGTTGTTGATGTTGCGTGTACCCTGCCCCCCATTTTCATTGTTTTTCTTTGTCGGCCGCGTTACGCCCTCAAATATCTAATGCTGCCAGCCTCTGTTCAGTTTTCATATTTTGTTCTTTTCCGCTCAAAGCACAAAACACTTGTTGTTGTGGATGCTACTATTGTTATTGTTGTTGCTGTTGCTGATGTTGTTGCTGCCGTTGTCATCGTTACCTTTTTTATTAAAAAGCTGAGACAACAACAATTCAAAAAAAAAAAAAAAAACAAAACAACAACTGCAGCAGTTGTTGCTGTAGTTGGTGTTGGGTGTGTAGTAGTATGAGTTTGTCTGGCACCACCAACACCACCACCACCACAATCCCCTCCAACACC
This sequence comes from Drosophila suboccidentalis, assembly GCA_037043435.1. Lineage (NCBI taxonomy): Eukaryota > Metazoa > Arthropoda > Insecta > Diptera > Drosophilidae > Drosophila > Drosophila suboccidentalis. The sequence goes on along the minus strand of JBAMBK010001066.1, from coordinate 1,361,780 downwards.
ACCACTCGCATTGCCACATCTTCCCAAGTATGTAAAAGTCTAACAAGAAGAGGCAACAACAATAACGATTCGCATATTATCTGGCCAACAGCAGCGCTTCATTACTTTTTAAATACTCTTGCAAAAGGAGCTTTCACTTTTAAAGCCCTTTTACCAAAAAAATTCGTACAAGTTTAACTATCGATGTGACTAGCACATTAAATAATAAGTTTAAACTTGTAGTGCTAGGAATAAAGAAAGAAATAAATAAAAAGATTTAAAGCTAAAAAAAAAAAAAAAAAAAATATATATATACCCTGATGAAATTTGGTGAAACGCTTACTGAAATTAAAATATTTTTTTTACATACTCAAAGTAAACTCAGATTTGGTGTATTTACCGTCTAATTATTTCCGTCTAAAATCATTTTATTATATTATATACAGTCCCCGGCATAAGTATTTTGGCACCATTTAAAGTTAATTCTACTCATAGTTTGAACTTCATTCGTGCAAAGTTTGGCATCAATGGAAAGGTCATTCGAATACCTTTTGATTAACATACAATTATTCTTAACCCATTATGTACCCATTTAAATTTTCAAACTTTTGTAAACGTCTAATTTTTAAACTTTTTTCCTCGATTTTTTAAAAACAATGTTTTAATGCAGAAAGTTTCTCTAAACAATTTAAATAGTATCTGCAAAATTTTTTTCAAATATCTCTTCGCTAGTATTTTTAATAATTTTTTGAAAATGGCGAAAAAGGCACTTTTTCCTCATTTTCACACAAAAAGTGTGAAATCTGTGTGATTGTTGACAATCTTAACATTTTGATTTAAAACTCGATTTATATAATAGTTTGGATTTATAAAGCTGCTATAGGAACAATCTTAAAATTGATTCAGAAGCTGGGCAAGAGTATCAAACCTTTAGCATGCCGAGCATAACCTTATATATATTTTTTTAACTTTCTTTTCCTTGTAGTTGTTGCCATTGTTATGGTTGTTTATTGTCTTACTTTGTGCCAAGTTTGCCTTTGTCATGTTGTTGTTGTTGCTGTTGTTGTTGTTGTTGCTGTTGCTGTTGCTGATGGTGTTGCTTCGCTGTGTTGTCGTGTTACCATGTCCATGTCCTCTGCTGTCAGGCTTAAAGGCAACGAAACGCAAAGCAAGTGACAAGTGCAAGAATCTTTCGTACTTACTTACTTACTTACTTAACGACCCAGGCTTATTTTCGGCAGCAACGCGTACAATAATAACTGTTGGCATCTTTTGTGCCATGTCCTCCTCACCTTACCTCAGTCCTTGTCTTGTCTTCCTAAGGCACAAAACGAAAAAATTAATATGAAAATGAAAATTATGCCAAAAGGTTTGTTTACGCAAGGCTTCAGCTAGAGATATGATGAAGATAGGAAATGGCAGCCAGGGAAAAGGGTGAAACAGGAAATTGAGGTGGAGCTGAAAAGGGGGAAGTGATATTAGTAAAGTTACATTGCCTGCAGGCGGCAAAAATGTCGGAAAATTATTTAAAGTGTCAAATAACAGCAAAACACGAGTTGGCCAAAAACATAATACAACGCAATAAGAAGTAACGATAGGTAAAAAAGAAAAAAATAATAAACAGCACAGCAAATAAAACATAGCTTCATATGGAAGGGTTTACCGTTAATGATTAATGTGTTTAAAATAAAATATTTTTTAGTAATTAGAATTACAATTCACATTATATTATTTATTTCTCAATAATTCAATTCAATAATTCAAATTGATAAATAAATATAATGTTGTACTAGGTTGCATTGCAAATTGATATGTACTTTACAATTACTCAAGTAATTGTAATTAATGGCAATGCAAAGCATTTAATTACCCAAAGCATTAAGCGGACATTATTCGTTGCCTAAAGCTTTTAATGGTCTGAAGTTGTTGCAGTTGTGCCTGAAGCTTTTTGCAGGGCATAACCCTTAAACGCTTGAGGGCGGACAGGGAGGGCAGGGCAGGTCAGGGCATGGCAGGCACTTCATTCATTTGACGTGGCCACATGGCGTTCACTGCTGTTTGGCGCACACGGCGTATGCTTAACATTCGCGACATTCGCCGTTGCCTTTTAAGTCGCCCTTTGCTGCCATAAATTAAACATAATTAAAATGTAAATGGAGCAGCAAACACACACACACACACACATGTGTACACAAGTACACATATTGCATTGTGAAGCTGCTCCTTGTATTTGCACTTGCGTGCTAATTATTTTGTTGTTGCTATTACCATTTGTATGAGTATTTATGAGACGGTTATTAATTGAACCTCATTTGTTGCTCATTTCATTTGCCTACCACTCAACTCTCTCCCACTCCACTCTCACCCGCTCTCCCTCCGTGGATCATATTGTTGATCCTGTTGTATTTCAATTTATTCAAGGCTGTGCTCACTGCAACTTTTACCTACTACTTTCCCTTTCCAACTCATTGAGTGCCCATTCCAGAGAGCTTTCACAGCAGCCGAACGCGCGTCTCTTCTTGCCTTGGCTTCGTCTTGTCTCGCTCCGTCTCGCCTTGTCTCGTCTCGTCCCGTCTCGTCTCGTCCCGTCTCGTCTCATCTCATCGTTTCGTTTACCTATTTGTTGCTGCTCTGTTTTGATGTTCCGCTTGTTGCCATTTTGTTTCGTGCGCGCGCTTTTTGACTCGCACGCTCAATTCATTTCATTTGAGTGCGTTCCATTTCCATTCTGTTGCTTGTGCTTGGGGTGCCGTTGTCGTCTCATTGGCAATGCCATTGCCATGTCGTTTCAGTTGGACAGTTGGCTCCACTTACCGCACTCGCCTGTTGTATGCTCAGCTGCGGCCACGCGTTGCTCGCAACAACAACAACAACAATTGGAATAGCAAAAACAAGAAGCACTCGAAAAGTGAAACAATAATAAAATAAAAAAAAATAAAGAAAATGCGAAAGTAAACACGCGTCTCGTGGTATTTTTGTTAAATATTTGATATTGTCTAACATCAACAACAACAACAGCAGCAAGAAAGACGTATATAATTTTAATTAAACCAAGTTTAAAGTGTTTGCGTGTTCGTGTGTGCTCGTGCCAATATATGTATGTATGTATACATATATGTGAAGGTGTTTGCTTGTGTGTGTGTGCGCAACAGTTCAACGAGGCGGCACAAAATTCTACACACAAATTTTTACTATGCACAACTCAAACTAATCAACAGCAGCAACAACAACAACAACAACAGCAGCAACAACAACAAAGTCATAACTTGCATGTGCCCCTAAGGTGCCTGGCTGAGAAGGGATGATAGGTGGGGAGGGGGATGGGGATGGGGATGTTGCATGGTAGTTAAATGTACATGGGGCCGCTTGACACGTTTCTTGTGCATTCCCAAAGCATTTTCTGTTGACGCACAGCCTCCTGGGCAAGTTCTTTCTATAGTGTGTGTGTGTGTGTGTATGTATATATGCTTTGCAAGTTGTGTGTTTATATTTTATTTTCGTTTCGTTTTTTTTTTTGTATTTTTTTTTGGTTTTGTTTTTTAATTGCCGCATAGTCATGTCCTTGAGCCTCTCTCTCATCGCTGGTTTGTCGCCAACATATCTCATATATACACAATGTTTATATTTAAACGCATCTCTTGAGAGTTGGAGAGCCATAAAAAAAAAAAAAAAACTAAGAAAATGCGCTCATGAGCATCAGCCACATATGTATGAGCATTGCATGTATGTGTATTTACTTTGATATTCAGAAGATGCTTGCGCAAACTGACAAAATCGACTAGACCCAATCTTATTCCTCGCCGGCCCCAAAGTCTACAAGTTGCGTGCCACTTTTTCCGAACTGAACTGAATTGATGTGAATTGAATTAAGGCAAACGATTGCCGATTGTTTGTCCTATAATGGAAATGCAGTATTTACATTGCCAGACAGATCTTGAATTTTAATTGAACGTTATTTATTTGATATCACACAACTTGTCATCCCCCATAACTAGGCAATGCCAGAAAGATGAAGAACATTGCGTATACGCAATATTTTACAAAAATATTCGTTTGGCTTGCCAATTACAATCCCTTAAGATGGTAGAGACATGACACATCGCTGTGTCTCTTCTAAGCTATTGATTATTCGATTTGGAGTGCAGTCGTGCGAATTGCATTCAAACAAACACAAACACAAACTTCATATTGCGTTTTTGTGTGTGAGCTTGTTTGCTGACCAGGATTTCCTTTTGCGTGCCAACTGCAATCGGAAGCAGACACAAAAGTTCATCAAAGCGACTTGTAAATAACATTAAAAATATGAGAGAGTCCACAGAATATTCCCAGCTGTCAGAATTCACGAGTAGTTTAACCACCCTTTTTTTTCTATATTTTTCTCTTTGGTTTTCCATTCCCGCTATAATATATCTTTGACTTTGACAATTGCTTTAGGTTTTGCCTTGGGAATGCGAATGGTGGTAATCTGTCAATTATTATGACGGTCAAACATGAATGGCGTTATCGTTCGACAGTGGCAACATGTCTGTGGCCCCCACTTTGAAGGGATGGAAGAAGGGGAGGGGACAGACAGTGCAATTTAGCAATCAGCAGTTGCCATTTGAGGGTGTAAATGTTGAAATAGTAATGAAAAGACGTTTGCATCAATGCACTTTAATTTGCATACTAAAATGGCTGTTAATGTTTCTATATCAAAGCTTAAGGTACTGATATCGATAGTATTTATAGGTTATCGAAAGACATTACTATTAATATTTGCTTGTCAGGATTGCTTTAAATAGATAAGATTTTATAGATTGAGACCATATGATGATCAAACGATGATAAAATATTTAGTCGATAAACGTGCTTATCGATTAAAATGAATGAACTCTCATATCCGATCTTATTATAAAAACTTACATAAATCGAGAATATCTCTTAAAACTAAATTTTATGATTCGAATAACATGAATGCAAATTCACATTCGATAGAAATATATAGACAATACACATATGACATGAATTTCCGATTAAAATTATTAAATAGTCACGAGCGATAATAGTCGTATTAAATCAATAATAATCAATTAAAGTTGATCGATTACAATGTACAAATATGCATATTCAATAATATTATAAATAATTCTGGAAGTCAATTTGACACATCTTTAATCAGTTTTAAAATATTCTTACTTGCTTGTTGTAGCTTTAAAATTGTTACTTAAATTAACAAAATAATCCCAGTTTATGCAAAATATTTCACAAAATTGCAAAATATTATTTCGCAAGAGCTTTGGTTTTTAGGTGCTGAGCTTGTTGATAATTGTTGTTGAAAGGAAATAACCCCAAACACTCACTGTTTTCAAATGCATTTTTTTTTTCTTACCCCAATCGAACTGAACTGTTGCCATACAAAACACTGACTAACTGTGCATTTGTGTGTATTAGTGTGCGTGTGGTGTGCTTGTGCGTCTTTGTCTCGTGCCACAACGTTTTGTCCAATTAAGGAATCATCAAAATAAATCAATAGAAGTGCCCAGACGCGACCATGTGATGGCCAAACGATTCAACCGCTGAGAGCTGTGAAAATTGAATATTGAGAATCGCAAATTGAAAATTGCAAATTGCAAAAATAGTTGAAAGAGGCTTTTGTCCGCGATATGTGCCCCAAAACATCGAAGACAACGCCACTGCTGCTAATCGGCGGCATTGTGTTCGTTATCATTCTGGTTGCGATCACGGGCGTAACGCTGATCAATAACATCAATTTGTCCAACATCATCCGGCTAAATGAGAAGGTGGCCAGCGATAGCGTGAGTGCCAATGATAATCAGATTAAGGAGCTCAACTACGTCAACAATCATCCAAAGAACCTGAATGTTAAGCAACACAATAATGACACCGATGAGCCTGGCGATGCACGCAGCGAGGACCAGATACGACAGGAGATGTCCTCCCTGATGGAGACGGTGGCGGAGGCGGTGGCGGAATCGGAGCCCAAATTGTCGGCGGTCATCTGGCAAAATGCTCAAAAGTCTCAATTTCTTGACAAAGCAAACGTGACGATGACGCCTCCATCTTTGTCGTCGTCTTCGTCTTCACCTCCATCTCCATCTTCGTCATCGTCTCCATCGCAGGCATTGCCCTTGGGCGGTGCAACAGATACGCCCAGTGGCGGGGATGATTTGATTGATTACGAGAAGCGCGCCCAAATTGTCAAGGTGAGTTTCGATGGGGCAGGGGTAGTTTGCGGACGAAGGGAGGGAGGTAGGGATGGGGGCGTCTGCTTTCCAATTGCGTATCAATTTCAAATGTCTGACCTTTGGGGGCCTGTCATGACCCAAAAGGCAAGGTGGCAGCTGTTTCACTACCATACGGTTTGACATGCCGTTGTAAGTAAACAATAAAAACAAAAATACACTCTTTGTGAAACTCCACCAAAAAAAGTAATTAATTCTGTAAATAATACCATTACAAAGCCAAAATATGACTTACTTTAAGGCACCCTTACTGTGAAATCGTTTTCTGCTTTTGTCACCATAAATAAAAATTAAACAAGCAGGTATTTGAAAAAAAAAGACAATCGGGGGTGACACACAAATTCCAGTGAAATTCAAGCGAAAGCGATTTCTGTGGCATCCTTGAATGTTAAGAATTTAATAGCCAACATTACCTTAAAATGATTTATACAAAATAAAATGCATATTAAAAAAAAAGAAATTGTAAAGTCTTATACACATAAAACAACAATTTTTCGCATTAGAAGAATACTTTAAAATGTCGACAGTGAATATAACGGGTCACAACTAAAATTCTGGACTAATTTCAAATGTCCAGCAAAAATATATTTTCGGTTAATACTTATTGAGTTTATTTTTTTATAATGGTAGTAATAATATAAGTTTATTTTATTTAATGTACATACTTCATCAAAAGGTGCTTGGTCGGCCTCACTGCGCAGTCTTATGCAGACGCTCGACGTGTCAATTGCTTAAATTTTGGCCTTTCAGCCATTCTTATACACTAATCTTTTAAGTTCACCAAAAAAATCTTCATTTGGTGTGGAATTTCTGCCTTTGGAAACAAATTTAATGTTTTTGCTTACCAGGAATGAATGATTTTTTTTGTAATTTTTGCACATCCACCTGCATTGCGATCTTACTAGCTGGATTTGCGTCTCAGTGCAACCTGGTGACCGCTGCTTCTTTCTGGCTTTGATATTTAATGATTTTAATATTTTGTAGATATGTTGCCGTGAGCATCCGAATTTTCGGGCCACTTCAGCTTGGCCTATCTTATCTTTATTGTTAAAAACAGTCTTTAGCTTTTAAATGTTATTTGTAGTCATAATTGTTGATTTTCTTCCCGAACCAGACTGCCTTTCAATTTTCAAGCTGCTGAGAATTAAATATAAAGTGCTTTTTGGTGCAAAATGGGCAGAGGTGTAAGTTTTTCCATGCTGTTTGCGATCTTGGTAAAAGCGTACAATACGTTTTCGCAGCTGTTGCTGTTTGAAAGGCAATTTGAAGTCTAATATAGTGCATATAATTTTTTGGAATTACTTGGTAAAAAGATCATGCAATAGCTGATTTTATTACCGAACACCATCGTCATAGTAGTGCAGACTTATATCATTCCTTCTTTCATAAGTATTTACCATATACAATGATGTATTTTAAATTATCCGCAACGTTTATTTAATTATTTATTTTATTTTATTTAATTTATTAAGTACAAGCAACTCGTTCACCAAAATTTTTAAAATATGTTACTATCGATGGTACCAAAAGCCATACAATAAACCATTTAATGGCGCACAAAAGTTTAATGGTACTTTTACAATTTGTATAGATACTCGCTTTTAACTTAACTTAGCTTTTAACTTTAACGCATTTCGAATTGTCGCTATCAAGTGCTGCAGTCTCGTCTGCCCTGAAAATATATCATTATATGAATGGCAATGCTTAGATCTTATAAGATGATAAGATATGCTCTTTATATTGACATTCGATTCACTTGAAAGAGAACCTTGTTGTGGTTTCATGTTATTGTTATTACTCTATTTACGAACACACAAACACAAATGTTTCGTCACAAAAAGTGATAATGCTCGAGGGGCGTGAATGGGCAACGAGTTCCTGTTACGCCCACATCAACGCCTTAAACACGCACGTGACAACAGCAGCAGAAACATTGACAAGTGCCTCAGTTTTCTGTTTTCCGTTCTCAGTTCGCAGTATTGTGGTCTAAATCTTGACGTTTATTACGCTCACTTGGCTCACCTGGATTGCCGGTAACCGGTAAACGGCAAACTGTAAAGGTTTGTTCTCTGCTACCAGCCAGCTGTTGTCTCTCTCTCTCTCTCTCTCTTTCTTTCTCCCTCCCTCTCTCTCTCTTTCCCGACCTAACTTTCTCTCCCTCTGTTTTGGAATGGGCCGTTATTGCTTTACGCTTTTACGACTCGAGTGCCGTGTCGAGGCGCTAAACAAATTCTAACTGCAATTGCAACTACAACTACAACTGCCACTTGCCACTTGGCACTGCAACAACTATAACAATAAATAACCACATGGCCAGGATACGCGATGCGATTAATTTTCTGTCTTGCTGTTGGGCTTTTATGGCCTCAACAAACAATTTTAAACATTTCTCCTCTCTCCCTTTAAACGAAGTGGGGAACTCGTAATTGCACTGCAATTGATTATCAGACGTGTATTTTTAATGCATTCCAAACAATTTCAATTCATTTTCATTTTCGTGCTTGAAATTCCAATGCAAAATCTGCTGCCAAATAATTGGACAATTTAATTATATATATTTATTTTTTTATTCTTTCTGGCAATCTATAATTAATGAAGTGAATGAATAACTAAGTATTAAATTTAAGAGTTGTATATTATAGTCTGTGAATTTGAATTTGCATTATCTGTATACTAGATTTGTGTAGGACAAAGAGAATTTTGCTAAGTAATCGATGAAGCTTTAGGCGAATAAGTAGATAACTCAGTAAGCACACTGGTCCATAGACTAAGAAATCATCTTAAGAGAACTTGGGTTTGTCAGGATTTTCAAAAGACTTAAATACAAATTATAATTATAATAAAGACTAATCAAAATCTATAGACGAAGATCGTAAAAAAAAACGCTAATAATTAATTGGAAACGAAGCTGATAAGAGACAGAACTTTGCAAAAATTTCCCTGACCTAGTTAAAATATTTCACTATCAGTTAATTGGAATTTCAAAAATCAAAAATACAAAATTTATACAAAATGTGGTTGCTCCTGGGTATTTTAATTAGGGATGGCACGATTAATCATAGGTATGATACAAAACAAATTGATTATTTTGCTTCCATTGGCGATTTAATTGTAAAGTAAAATGGGTTGCGATTAATTGAAACACTAATCGATTATTCGATCAAATAATCGCGTCGTTGCCAAACATTTATCGGGGAAACACACAACATGGAAATTGTATTCCAAAATTAATACATCATCTACTGGCAAAGTAAAAATAGCGACGGGCGAAGTAGAGTTCGATTTATGGGCCTATCACAAGTCGCTGGCACACAAACGCCGTAAAAAACGCCACCAATTTTCTGAAATGCGTACAGTGTACCCAAAACCATACACAATCGCTGGAGATATTGCTTCCTAATAGGCACTTCAGTGCCAGCAGAGCGCCTATTCTCGAAAGCGGATGCTACTGCTACTGAAACTAGGAACAGGTTAACCACCGCACATCTTTCAAAATTATTCTTTCTGAATTCCACATTTAATAAATAAATATGGGTATTTATATTTTTTGCGCATTTTATTATTGTTCTATATTTTTTTTGCTATGCAATATACTACAAAAAAAAAATTAATCATTTGATTAATCGATTATTTTTATTTTTCGTCGATTAATAGCAATTAGTTATCGCGTAGCTTAAATTAATCATATGATTCAATAATCGATAGTTAAATTTTTTTTGCCATTCCTAATTTTAATATGTTTTTGTAAATATTTATTAATGCATTAATTGAGTATTCTCACATATTCCCATTTCAATCGAACTCAATCGAAACAAAATATAAATGATAATTTTAATATGTGGAATATAATTGAGCACACATTAATTGTACCTTTTGAAAACAATGAATAATAATGAAAACAAATGTTGTTGATAATGAAAACATTATGATACTTTGCTAAGCACAATATTTGAACAAATTGAAGATGGATTTGATAAGCCGGACTCAAAGAAATAGAGACAGAGTGAAAGAGAGAGAGAGAGAGGAATGGATATATAGAAATTTATATATGCATTTAATAAAATGTAAATCAAATGTAAAATTGGGGAGTGCTTATGGCAAACAACAAATTGCAGTTCACTTATAAATTATAAGGATATTTCTGTTAATTGTAATGAAACTATTTTCAGTTGGCAGCATTTCTAAATGCCATTGAGCCATTGAGGAGGTTGCCCTTAGTTGAAGTTCAACAAAAAGTCATAAATCAATTTCAATTCTAGAATTTCATTCGTTTCGACACAAAGACACAAACAGAGAGAAACACACGCAATGCAAATGCCATTTAAATGAAATTCCATCTATTGACTGCTGTAATAAATATTTCGCACACACACACACACACACAAGCACACGCACACAGGTAAATTGTAATATCTGTCGGTGTGTGTAAATATTGTAGGTAGTTAAGCATGCAAATACATTCATTTGTTCATTCAATTGCGAATGCGTACAAGATTCATGAATGTTCTTGTTCAAACATGTGCACGCCTCACATTTCAGTTAGACAGTTGATCTTTCTGGGGAAGCGGGAAGGAGAAAAGTCGGGACACGCACACCTTCGGTATGCTGAGCTTAACTCATTTAGTTTAACACACATCCTTTCAGTCAGTATCCTTAACGAGATATACCCTTTCTCTCCAATTGCTGTTGTTGACTCTTAAAATGTATGTTCGAGGGTGGGCTAGTAATTTCTTAATCTAAGTAGGGAAACGCAACTATTTTAATGAAGCCTTAGTTTATAAAATGAACGCACCATTTTAATACTGAACGAAACATCTCAAGGCCAGTATTCATTTTTCAATATAAAAAGATGTTCATCAAACAAAACTAAATTCTCGGCATCTCCAATTCTCCAAAAATAAGGGAAAGAGCTCTGGGAGCCATTAACTGCCCACTTCTGGTATAATCAATCTACTAATGGCTTGACAAATCTCACAGAGAATACAGAGATGAAAAAGTGTCAGTCTTGAAGAACTTGAAAAATCGTATTGTTTGGATAGCACAAAGAAGTTGATGAGCCAACAGTTTTTTTTTTCTTCATTTTTGTTTGGTTATTATAGGACGATTAAATGCTGTCGGCAAAAAGTAAATAAAATATTGAAAATGTCAATTTAATATAAAGCTTAAGATGTAGTCTGAAAAGAACAAATAAAATGATTTGCTCTAAAAGAATTCTATGTTGTAAAGTAATTTTCATTCCCTTAAAAAAGTAGCGTTATTTCACTTAGTCCAATAATTGATCATTCCACCCTCGTATATTGAGTACAATATACGACTCATACATAAATGGCAGTTAAAATGGCAAACGCAGGCAATACTACAAACATATGTACTATATGTGAAATTGGCAAACACTTGATAACCCCAATGGCCCCCGAAATGGATGGACATTTACTTGGCTGATGAGGTTGAGCGCAGTTAATCAGCTTGGGGGAATAGAGAGGGTCACTTGATAATGGATTTCAATTGAAGCTACGTTGCACACAACACACATGTTTCTGAAGCTAATAATCGAATTTCATTCATTCATTCAATCTTACCTGCCGCCTGGTTCTTAGGTTTTTCCTTTCCTTTCCTTTCCCTTCATTTCGTTTTCTTTTTGCTCATTTGTTTTGCACCCTTGGGGCAATCGCTTTTACGTTCCACAACAACAACAACAACAATAACAACAACAGCATATGTCAACTTTTTACCCCAACTCACTTAAGGATGGTGGACAGGGGGGGGCAGTTCAAGGTGAACCGCTTCAACTGACCACCAAAAGGTACTCGTACTCGTACTCGAACACAACTCGAACCGTGGATGGGTCAAAGTCAATCAGAGAAGCCCCTGAACAGTCAGTCGACGGAATGCATGAAAAGCAGCCCCAATCTGTCGATAGGAGGACAGAGGAGCAACAGCTCAAGTTTAACTTCCACGAGGGTTCTTCAAAATCATCGATTAATCAATCAAACTCCAATTTTTGCGTTACAGACAACCGATTTTAATTTATTTTTTTAAAGTTGTAAGTTTGGGTTAATTATATAGTAGATGTTTTCACAAAATAAAACTTCGGTATGTACTATATAGTCATTTTCTACGTTAATTTCACACTTGATATTAATACAACTGAAATTTTTGAAGTAAAATGGAAACCGCCTTAATGCGTCACAAGTAAGATAAGTAAAAGTCTGCTTTGGAAGATCGAAGATCGAATGAATGTAGCAATGTTTTAAAAGTTTTTTGTTTTAGAAAAAAAAAACTGCAAATAATTAAAATTATATATGTTAATTATTCAGACTCCGTTCTCCGTTCGATAGAAAAGTAAAAAATATATGTAGTTTAGAAAAGTAGAACCCTAGGACGCATTAACATAGCTCGTCCCACTGTGCAGTCAGCGTTGCATTTATCAATTCAATCCCATGGAACAGCAGCACAACAAAGCGAACGACAACAACATTGACGATGACGCTAACGTTGACGTTGACGTTGACGTTGACGCTGACGCTGACGCCGCTGCTGACAATAACCTAGTTTGGGTCTTTGGCTCTGGCTGGGAATTTGTTGTTGCATTTTTTCTGTTTCTGTTTTTGTTTTTGTTTGGCCAACGATGTTGACCGTTTGCCCGTTTCATTGTCAATGGAAGCCACAGTGGGAGTGGACTGAACTGACCATCGATATGGCTATTGATGGCTTGGCATTGCTGCAGGATTGGGAATGCGTCAATGCTAAATAACAACATGACATCAAATAATGCGTAGTACGCATAACACAACAAACTATTTGGCCAATATTTGTCTATTTAACCTAAAAAGCAATGTACAATGAATCTCACATTTCACATCCCATGTCAACAGTTGAATTGTCAACTAAAAACTTATTTCGAATAGTTCTAAGCCAGCTATTAGGGTAGAAAGTACTTAATTACTAGTTAGTAGATGGTTTCTTTTCAGCCGGTGGTCTTAATAATAAGTACTATACTTTGCTTTAAATAATATATACGTAATTATAAGTTCTAAATAAAATCGAAGCTCTTCTTTGGAATCTTAGCACTGAAGTCATTGCAGACATAACAGCAACATTTAGATTGAATTTCTTAAAAAAAAATATAAATCTTAAATTTTAAAACACAAACAAATTATTTTTGGGTACTTATTCAACTTTGGATGGACTTTTTGGAAAGAGTCCCGTCCGTGCAATCAGAGTTAACGTTTTTAATAATATTCTGGAAATATTTAAATGGAGAAAAAAAGGATTGTGACAGTTATGCCCATTTGGAGAATAAATAAAAATAAAAGAAGGCGTGGTATATAAAAGGGAAAAATCACCAGAACATAGAGTTTCTTTTGAATAAGTATAATTTTTTATTTTAATTTTAAAGACCTTTGTCGTTTGCTTCTTGCTGCAATTTATATAAATTACTATATTTATTAGTATCTATTATCTATATCAAATATCTATTTTTCTAGCAACACAAGCCAATCAAGAATATAAATATATTGATATTTATTTATAGTTTTTAAAAAGCATACATAATTTTATAATTTTTTTTGCCCCACTCTTGAGACATTTAAAGAAAAATTTCAGAATCGAGCAAAGAATGAAATAGTAAAACATTTCACAATTTGCATATTTGTTTGATATTATTTTGACATGAGACTATTTTTAGAAGCTGTAGCTGTAAATGCTTTCGAACAAGAATTATAGACTTTTGTGTGTGTGTGTGTTTTTTTTGTTCTTTCTTTGTTTTTCTTGTGTTTCTAAAGAGCAATCAGTCCTGCCCCCCTCAGCAGCTCCCACATCTCTGCTTTCCACATCCACTTGGCTGGTATTCCATTAGGAAAACTTTGTATCCGTTTTTTAAGTTCGCTCTATGCAATCTCATATTTTCTTAATAGTTCGACAGTTGCTTACTGATACTCCCACACACACACACACACACATATTCAAATACACACTTGTTGTCGTTCCTTCTTCGAGTTTAGTTTGACTTCATTTCTGGGTAGAGAGAAAGCATGCAAAACACCCACACGACCACATAAATAGTTGGTTGGTAGTCGATTTCTTTTTTTCTGCTTTTCTTTCTTATTTGTTTTTTTTATTTTATTTTTTTTTGCTTTTCATAAGATATTCAAAAGCAGCGACGTCGTCTTTCGCATTATTTTATGGCCCTCAAGCAAATTATTTTCCCTCAGCTTCAAAAGAGTTTGCCAAAAACTTTTGTGTGAACCCGCGTGTGTGTGTGTGTGTGTGTGTGTGTGTTATGTTGGTGTTGGTGTATGCATATTTTTACAAAATTTTAAAGTTACTCCCTTGCTTTAGTGCTGCTTTCTTTTCCACTTCCCGAACGTCATTTCCGTTTCTTTCTATTCCTTTTATTTCCTTTGCTGCCATTTGCATTGTTTTGTCATTGTTGCTGTTGTTGTTTTTGCCTGCGGCATTAAGCACCAAAGTTTGTGACTAAAACTTTTGCTGCTTCTCTAAAAGATGCATTTTGAATTTGCATTAAATTAAGCTTGCCCCACTCCCCGACCCCGGCCCCGGCCCCGACCCTGCCACATGCCGCATTCCACATGCCACAAGACAGACTCTCAGCATAAGCTGCTGCGCTTTTGGTGGCAATTCCAGCTTGACAACAACAGCAAACGCTTCAAAGTGGCAATAAAAGCCTGACAAAATAAATGAGAGTGCCACGTGGCTACAGCCAACTTGCCACATCCGCATCCGCATCCACATCCGCATCCGCGTCAACTTTGTGGGATCCCTGTTGCCAGGTCAAGTGCAAAATCAGCCGAAAAACAATTCCCCGAGTTGTTGGACATCGCTGCCTGGCCTGGCTAAGTAGGCTGTGAAGGGGTCACTAGGGGGTAGGGGGAGGGAGAGAAGGCGTTCACATCGGGGATTGGGGTAACGGAAGGATGCAATTGCTGTGTGTTGTGGCAAGTGAGGCATTGGAGGCATGTGTGTCTGAGTGTGTGTGACACAAGTTGAGGCGCGTCTCGTCGCTTGGTCTGCACGTTTTCACGTTTTCGGTGCGGAAATGATATTCAACACACACACACACACACACAAGAACACGCGCACACGCAAACGTACGCATTAGTGGACACGTTTCGTGCGACGTTTGCACATTTGAAGGATGTAACTTAATTCGTAATGAAGACGTGCAAACTGAAACTACAGCTATATACCTACACACACACACACATATATATATATATATAGTATCCCGCACTATATGTATTTATCCTATTTTGAGCTACTTTGCTCTGTGCAAAAATATTCAATCATTCAATCAATCATTCAAATCCATCAAGCAATTTCCGTAAAATTAGTCGAGCCTATGATTTACTGTTCTGTTCCTTATATCCCTTCCCCAACTCCTTACCTTCGTACAAGCTCAACTTCAGTACAAGCTCATTACATTCCACATTTCGCTGTTAGCTACAATTGTGTTAGTTAACCACACGAATTTGATAACTAAACGTCCCCTCAGATTAGATAATTCGAAGCTTTCATCAGACGCGGTCCATTAAACTCCAAGTAAGCTACGAAAGGAGTACACTGAGCGTAAATTTAATACATTTCATTGTTGATTTACTAAAGTCAAAAACTAAGAGTTGGAAAACTAAACTAAAAATTCTTAATTCTCAATTCTTAATTTCTTAATATTCTGCAACGTATAAAACGGAAGTCTTTTATTTGTTTTAAAATGTTTATTGAAGGTGCTTTTTCCGTAAATTGCAGTTACTTTGCATTCCCTTTTTGCCTTGTCCGTTAACGTTTGAGTGTTATTGCTGTCTGCATATTAATGCAAAAAATCTGTTGTCTAAACAAAGATTAAGATCATTTTCAAATATTTTACATTGTGTCGAGTATTATAATTAAATAATTTTTACTCTTTTGCATTTCTTTTGTAGCTTATTCGCTATCGTTTAACTGGTAGCGCTAAGATTTTATTGATATCAATAATGCTTTAAATATTTATTAATATAAATTAATATTCTTTTATTATTTGTATAATTAAAGTTGATAGTTTTTTGGTATTCCGTTTATACCTATTTCGCTAACGTTCTTTTGTAGTTGCTTTACATTTTCGTTTCCTTGAGCTTTTCTCTCTAGTTATTCGTCGCTCAGTGTAAATTGCGTGGCCCATTTGCTATTCATTTTAAGTGTTTTGACTCTTAATTCAGTGCTTCCCCCCTGAGGTTTGTGGCTGTGTTTGACATTCGGGCTGGACTGTCTGACTGACCGTTAATTGTACAGGGAAGGGACATTTACAGGGTCGCAGAGGCGTGGCAACCCATTTTGATTTGCATTGGTATGGACAGGATTGGCCGTATAATTTCCGAGTCTTAAGTATTCGGAACGTAGAAATTGCCAGGACAAGTTGCTGACAATGGACGATGGGCCTTGGACGCAGCCAAAACATCGAGGTGTACGAACGTGTCCGACTTTAATTAATTACCGGAAAACTGTTAATATTTGCATTGCCTCAAAGCCCCCAGCCAAGCGACGAGAAAGCTGCTGAGCAAACACAAAGAGCGCAACGAGGCCCAAAGCGACGCAAAGACCCGCCAAGCTCCAAAAACCCCCCGAGTTCCCTTCCCCCGTGTCCCCTGCCC
Organism: Drosophila suboccidentalis; assembly: GCA_037043435.1. Classification (NCBI taxonomy): domain Eukaryota; kingdom Metazoa; phylum Arthropoda; class Insecta; order Diptera; family Drosophilidae; genus Drosophila; species Drosophila suboccidentalis. The sequence continues at coordinate 1,344,916 of JBAMBK010001066.1, read as the reverse complement.
CGAGTCACAATGAAGCTCGAGCCGTCGAAGCCCAGCAGAAGGCGCGGACAGGATTTTTTATGTGTAATACCCTTTACCCATAAAGCACACAAAATGGGTACTTTAAATATATTGTAAAGACAACGTCCAGTGTTTGCCAACTATCAGACATTTTTATTCAAATCTCTATTACCTTTAATGAAATTCATTCATCAACACAGAATTTTCGTTCAGTTGCTTTTAAATGCAATTTTTGAACAGACGTTCAGATCTGTGGAATACAAGTGTATCAAAAAAAAATTCAAATAAAAGTGTTTTGCTTAATTTTTGGCGCAGATTTTCTATGTTATCCCATATTTCAATTATTTAGAAAGTATTATTTAGAAAGCTGTTTTTGAAATATGCCTTATAATTATTCTTACTATTAATTGTTTTTATCCAAAATTTTTTTTATAAAGAAAAACAAATACTAAATCTATTAACAAAATTTAAACATGTTTTGGCTGGAAATTCTAAGCTTAAGGAATATTAAATACTACATTTTCTTCGAAACCACTGCAGGATATCTGCTAGTGTTGCCCTTTTTTATTAGACAATTTCTTGTTTGTTTTTTTGGTCGTGTTCTCGTAATTTAATTTCTCAAAAAATAAAAAAAAAGACGCTCGAAAGTATGCAATGCCAAATTATGTTATGCTGGTGCCGCCACACGAATGCATAGGGACTCTTCGTACTGTGTGTGTGTGTGTGTGTATGTTTGTGTGTGTTTGTATGTATGTGTGTGTGTGTGCGGATGTGCCATGAAGCAGAAAAGCCAGTATGTAATGCCATACTGGCAAAAGGTAGCGCGCAGTTTGGCGGAACTAAACGAGGCCCAAATCACATTTCGCGTTGTCCATATTATTAACATTTTTCAGTGCTGCTTTCCTTCTTCGCCTGTGTGTATGTGTGTGTGTGTGTGTGTGTGTGTGTGTGTGTGTTTGTAGTGAGTCCAAATTCAATTGAATTGGATAGCTAAAAAAAAGAAATAGGAAATATTCTGAAAACATGCAAAATAATTGCAGTTGCTTTTGAATGCCACTTGCAACCTCAAGCAACGTTGCGGCCTTGAGTAACCAACAGTCGACGAAACCTATGCAAATAGAGGCATACTTATGGGCACAACTGTATTAACTCCACCTTGGGATTCACAAATGCGAATATTTTTTTAAATCTGGTAAGGTGTTGCCCTTTAACCGCATTCCTTAGGGAGTCTTCAGTAGGGAGTTGGATTTTTATTAGATTTGTGATAAACTTTTAGTAAGTTGTGGATTCTCAGGTGTGTTTAACTTGACAAATCCTTAAAGATTTTGATGAACCAAACATGGATTTAAAATAAAACATATTAAACATAATTTTGGCTTGTGTTTAAAAACTATCTTAATATTAAAGTTGAATGCATCTCAATAAAGTAAATAATTGTTTTTTTTTAACAATTTACATAAAGGATATAGCTGTTATAGAAATCCTTTTACAGATATACATATAGTATGTTGTTGTTTCGAGACGTATCAGAGTTCAAACCGGAACTGAAACTTGTTTCGGTTTTAATTATGTGAAATCCACCTATTCCCTATTAACTGTATATGTTCTTATTTTTTTCTTTCTCTTTGCAGATGATGGAGCACGCCTGGCATAATTATAAACTGTATGCTTGGGGCAAGAACGAGCTGCGTCCGTTGTCGCAGCGCCCGCATTCGGGCAGCATTTTTGGATCGTATGATCTGGGTGCCACAATTGTGGACGGCCTGGACACACTGTATATTATGGGCCTGGAGAAGGAGTACAAGGAGGGACGTGATTGGATCGAGCGCAAATTCTCACTGGACAACATCAGTGCCGAGTTGTCCGTGTTTGAAACGAATATACGCTTTGTGGGCGGCATGCTGACACTCTATGCCTTCACCGGGGATCCATTGTACAAGGAGAAGGCACAACATATTGCCGACAAACTGTTGCCCGCTTTCCAGACGCCAACGGGCATACCCTATGCTTTGGTCAATACCAAAACTGGCATGGCCAAGAACTATGGCTGGGCATCCGGCGGCAGCTCCATTCTCTCCGAATTCGGCACACTGCATCTGGAGTTTGCCTATTTGAGTGACATAACTGGCAATCCGTTGTACCGGGAACGGGTGCAGACCATTCGCCAGGTGCTCAAGGAGATTGAGAAGCCTAAGGGACTCTATCCCAACTTCCTCAACCCAAAGACGGGCAAATGGGGACAATGTAAGTGCAAATCTGTCAACACCATAGAAATTTACTTTTCTGTTCATCACACGAACTCTTTTTGAGCCTTATCACTTGGAAAAATTGTGATTTTAATTTATCAAGCATTCCTTAAACAGATTAGATGATCGATTATGATTTTAAATGTATTTAAAAGATTTACTTGCAAAGAGTGAAGAACAATTCCTCGAAATTAGTCAAATCAATTTTCATTAAAAATCAACTACTCACTGCACAATTGATTTCAGTTAATTATAATTAAATATTAAAGCTAGAGAATTAAAATTTACAAATTTGCGAATTCCAATTTTCCTTTGCTTAAAAATCAATATGTTGAGGCAAATAATTGTTTTAATGAAATTATTCAAATTTGAATGCAGAATGAACTATGATCAAAATGATAATCTACTTGAAAATCTGTTCAGTCTTGGCAAAGTAATGAAAGTTTAACGTTGGTCTGATTTTTGACCTCTCAAATTTATAAGCTAAAATTTACGCGTGTATTTGGTATTTAAAAATACGTTTTTCTTATACCATATTACGTTATTTTTTGGAGATACATCGACAACTCGATTCATATTTAGTCGATTTTTACACTTTGATATGAAACTCGATTCACTGTTTGGATCTGTGGATGACGAAAAGTCCACAATTAATTTTTTATAATGAGAGAAGGACTGTAGTAAAGTTCTAAATAACATACAGAATGTGTCGAATGTGTGATTAACTTGATTGCATTTACAGTACACATGTCGTTGGGTGCGCTGGGCGACAGCTACTATGAGTACCTGCTGAAGGCCTGGCTGCAATCCGGCCAGACGGACGAGGAGGCGCGCGATATGTATGATGAGGCCATGCTGGCCATAATGGACAAAATGGTGCGCACCAGCACCAATGGGTTGACTTATGTGTCCGATCTGAAGTTTGATCGATTGGAGCATAAGATGGATCATCTGGCCTGCTTTTCAGGTAAGCTTGAGACGCATCCACTGGTCCATTCAAATGCAACTTTTAAACATTTGCAGGTGGACTCTTTGCGCTGGGCGCCGCGACGCGTCAGAACGAGCACACGGACAAGTACATGGAGGTGGGCAAGGGAATAACCAACACCTGCCACGAGAGCTACATACGCACTCCGACTCAGCTGGGACCCGAGGCCTTCCGGTTGGTGGTCACATCAATGCCATAAAATAAAATAAAGTTGTTAACCATATGCCTGTCTGTCTGTCTGTCTCTCTCTTCCCAACAGTTTCAGCGATGCGGCGGAGGCACGTGCACTACGTTCCCAGGAGAAGTACTACATCCTTAGGCCAGAGACATTTGAAAGCTATTTCGTGCTATGGCGTCTCACGCACGATCAAAAGTATCGCGATTGGGGCTGGGAGGCCGTCCTGGCCCTGGAGAAGCATTGTCGCACCGCACACGGTTATTGCGGCCTGCGCAATGTCTATCAGCAGGAGCCACAAAAGGATGATGTCCAGCAGAGCTTTTTCTTGGCCGAAACGCTCAAGGTGAGACAGACAATCAATTAAGTTTGTCTTGTATACATGCGTACATATCTAGATAAATAGCTAACTAACTAACCCTTTGCTATGTATAGTACCTGTACTTGCTGTTCTCGGATGACTCTGTACTGCCGCTGGACGAATGGGTCTTCAACACGGAGGCGCATCCGTTGCCCATCAAGGGCGCCAACATTTACTATCGCCAGGCGCCAGTGACGTTGCCCGCATCGAATGCCTCATAAGCTCCATCAGAGCTCCATAGGCTGTTCAATGGCGACATGAAGTCCCTTTAATTATTAATTCATTTAATCTAATTATTTTCATTTCTTTTTAACTTTTTTTTTTTTATTATTTTTAATATTTGCCTGTTATGTTAGTTTATGTTTATGCTTACATATATTTTAAATTAATGACGTAAATGACAACAACAACAACAACAACAACAGCAACAACAACAACAACTACATAAGGCAATTTGGATCTTTTTGTTCGACGAGCAACAACATTCTATGTAACATATTTATGCAAAACTTAATTAACGATAGCAATCTCCCTTAAGTAGTTACTACTATTACTTACCATCCATCCCTTAGATCTAATCAATAATACACTCGGCACAATTTTCCAAAACACACACACACACACTTTGGAACAGTTTTGACAATTTGGCATTTGTGGTTTCAAATGCAGAAGCAACAATTATTATGGTAATAGACCACACACTCACACATACACCCATTACACACGCACACACACACACACACATACATACACCTACACATTACACTCATAAATACGTAGATGATTTCTATAAGCAATCTCAGGTGTTTAAATTATGATTTATCATTTCCGTTTCCGTTGCATTTCGCTTATCGTTTCCGTTTATAGATTCATCTCACAAATACTTAAATCTTAATATTTCAATATTTCCCTCTCTATATAACATATTTCTCAAACGATATATACTTATGTAGATCTGTAGCTCTATCTACTTAGATATTCTATTTCTATTTCGATTCTATTGTATTCGCGTAATGAGCACCCTATATAACTAAATATGACTAGCATTTTGAATATGAGAATATGAAACAACTCGAAACATTCGGTGTCACACTCTGGGTTCAACTTATTTAAGGGCTTTGTTTTGTAAATATTTCCCTAGCGGCAAAATGAAGGCATCTATCAGAGAAGGTTTTTAAATCAAATAAAATAATTGTCAAGTTATTATTGTTTATGTGGTAGCCTAAATATATACATACATACATACTACATTTAATAAATAATTATTGTAATAGCACCTAGCTTACTTTAAACAAATGTAACGCATATTACTTTACATCAGCATCAAGCGAAACGAATCTTAAATATATAACAATTATAGAAAACAAAATGATAATAAAGAATATGTAGGCAATTTGTTAAAACAAATTATTTATACAATTATACAACAAATGCAAAATAATATAATTTTAAACAATGTATGTAAAAGGTTTTTTTTGTATAATCCTAAGCCTAAGATATATTGATGATATTGATATTAATATTAATAATATTAGTTTAAATCTCCATAAATAACAATAACAATAAAACAAAAACAAAAACAGCCGAAATTGTAACATTACGAATAATTACAATTATTAAAGAAATATTACATTTTTGTAACATCTCCAGCACTTTGTATCAGCTCTTGCGCTGTGAGAAGTCATTTTAGCATTAAATACGTAAATACAATACATAAATATTACAACAACAAAAATATAACATGAAAAACAACAAATGGAAAATGATATTTTTCCATGCTAAGCAAATAGTGTTATCATTATATTTTTTTTTATGTTTAATCGAATTAATTGTAAGACCGAACGTGGATATTGTATAATTACGAGTCTAATAAAATTGTAAATGCATGAAAATGAAATTTGACAAATGAGTTGGAATAACGCAACTTCCCTATGGAAAGTGCATAACGGATATTATGAAAGTATAATTAAATAAATGCATTAATTATATTGGACTAACCCCATAACTTTAATAAAAATCTAATGAATAACTTTAAGAAAAGATGCTTTTTTTTGTTACCTATCAAACATAAAGAACAAGCAACGTACAACATTTATGTGGAAATCTATCTGGACATTCTTGAAACCGGAATGAGATGGGATGACATTAAAAAGTCTTTCGTTTCGTACGTCATGTCCAGAAACCGGTTTGATAGAACCTCGGAATTAATTCAGTATCTCTAGAGTATACCAAATATTAAATCCTTGAATCCCATCTTGTTTCAGTTAATTGAAGGGATATAGAGATGCAGATTACAATCCAACATCTCTTATTTGCTCAGGAAATTGTACTGAAGGTATAGAACTTCTTATAACTCTTTCCCATTGTTATAAAATGTTGGTAAGTGGTAAGTTTTAAGGATACGATTGTGTAGATAGCTTTCGATTAAAGAATTTATTTGAAGTTGATTTCCAGTTTTTTATTTTACGTGTCGCAAAATTTAAATAAATAAAAATTAATCAAACCCCACGTTAAGATTTTAGTATGAAATTTGTAAAATGAATATTTCTGAAGCTATGACAGACTTTAGAGTTTTAAGCTTAGTACTCAAGCTAACTAAATTTTACGCGGCGTAAAGTGCTCAATATTTAGCTGTCGACGAGCGTAAGCCCAGTGTTGCCAATGCAACACGGAAAATAACAAAAAGTTGAGTGGTAACTCTATGCGTCAACAGCGGTTGATTTTAAATATGAACATGCAGAACTGATTTGGATAAAAGAGGAGAGAATAGGCAATGAAAAATGTAAATTAAAGTTAATAGAGGAGAAATATGCGATGGTACGCAAGCACAGCGGGTATTGGGTGCACCCATCGCTTTTGAACTTTTTACGTGGATTCTCCCTCTATATCAGCTATCGGCACGGCCCTATCTCGATCTCATAGGAAATTTTCGTGGCGACTGCGCTGCCGCTCATGTACACTCACGTACGACACACTACTACGATTTGCTTCTGTTAACGTCGCTGTTATTCCGCTGTTAGGCGAACAAAAATGCACACTAACGCAATGCAAACATATGACTGCGTTGGTGCCGACCACTGCTCTATATCAGTGGTCGGCACCAACACAGTCATATGTTTGCATTGCGCTAGTGTGCATTTTTGTTCGCCTAACAGCGGAATAACAGCGACGTTAACAGAAGCAAATCGTAGTAGTGTGTCGTACGTGAGTGTACATGAGCGGCAGCGCAGTCGCCACGAAAATTTCCTATGAGATCGAGATAGGGCCGTGCCGATAGCTGCTCTATATTAATGAAAAAATGCAAAGTCTTTGGTTTATGTCTATAAAAACAATTTTAGTTTTCGTTCTTGCTTATAATTCATTAATATTGTCGTCGTTATTGTCAATGTCGCTGTTTTTTGTCAACGTTGCGGCCATTTTTTTGAATTTATGTGAGTGAGCGAGATAGATATACCCAGCGAAACTCTAAACAGTTCGATGTTTCGCTGGGCCTGTCAGCTGTAACAGCTTTCTGTAACAGCTCTGTTAATTTATTTAGTTTGCGGACACCCGAGCGTAGCTAAATGTCAAGTTCTTCCTCTTCCCCTTACGCCAGCGTTTTTTTTTATATGGAGTTTGGGTTTACGCCAGGCCTTTTTTTGAGTTTGAGTACTATGCTTAAACTAAATGAGCAACATGTACAATTACATACACTGGCGAACATATTTATTGGCACAGCAAACATTTTGAGATTTGGGGCTTAATTGTTCCCTTATCGTTAACATATTGGTATCAATGGAAAGGTCATTTAAATTCCGTTTGAATGATATAAAACTTTCCTTAACCCATTAAGTACCCTTCGAAAATTTCGAATTTATGTAAAAGTAAATTTTCGAAACTTTTTTCCTCGATTTTTTCCAAAAAATGTTGGGATGCAAAAAAATTCTTCAAACAATTTAAGGAGTGACTGCAAAAAAAATTTTTCAAAAATATTTTTGCTAGTATTTTTTATAATTTTTTGAAAATTGCTAAAAAGGCACTTTTTGTGTAAAAAGTAGGAAAAGGGGTTAAAATGGTCATTTTTAGGATTTTCAAAAAATTGTAAAAAATACTAGCAAAAATATTTTTGAAAAAATTTTTTTGCAGTCACTCCTTAAATTGTTTGAGAAATTTTTTTGCATCCCAACATTTTTTGGAAAAAATCGAGGAAAAAAGTTTCGAAAATTTACTTTTACATAAATTCGAAATTTTTGAAGGGTTCTTAATGGGTTAAGGAAAGTTTTATATCATTCAAACGGAATTTAAATGACCTTTCCATTGATACCAATATGTTAACGATAATGGAACAATTAAGCCCCCAAATCTCAAAATGTTTGCTGTGCCAATAATTATGTTCGTCAGTGTATGTATGTACGTATGTGCCTATGTATATGTACGTATGTATAAACTTACATGTATCTGTATACATAATATGATCTTAATTAAGCAATGCGTATGCGTAATAAAAATGCACTTTCGCATTTCGCTTTATTGAGCATTGTTTTGCTCGCTACAATTCCTTCTCAGACATGACTAACAATTGAGCACTTCTATAAAATATAATATATGTATGTATACGAGTAGTACATATGTAATTGCAAGGCAAACGAAGCACTCTCAGAGGTTAACAACATTTCTCACCCAGACGTGCTCACGGAACAACCCGGAAAGGGAACGTTTATCGTGGCCAGTTGCCCAGTTGCCAGTCACCAGTTGCCAGTCACCAGTTACCCAGTCGCCAATCCCAGCTTGCAATTTGAATGGACAAAGTCCGAGGCACACAGCATAAGACAGTGAACGGCTGTGCAAACAAAGCATAACCAATAAACGAAGAAGAAAGAAAAAGAAGCGACGCCGTCGTCGGCGCCACCCGCCGCCCACACATTAAAAACAGGAGCAAAAAAAAAAGTTTTTATTCAAAAGTCATTCCACCCACGAGCAGACACAAAGACAACTTTATCACGTTGTCTCACTCTCTCTCTCTCTCTCTCCATCTATCTTTCTGTCCCTGTCTCTCTCTTGGTTTGTGTCTATCTATCTATCGCAACGATTCGCCATTTGCTCTTTGGCTCTCTCGCGCGCTCTCTTTGTGCGGTGCTTCTTCTTTGCTGGCTAGACGAGCCCGCCAGACCAGCTGAGTTGCTTATTGCCGGTCGTTTCGCGGCGACTGTGTTTTAGGTTTGTGTTGTCATACTCTCACCTATGGTAAAGTCTGCGACTATTGCAGTTGATGCGAATAGCATGTAAAGGAAAAGTAGTGAAATCGAACCTTCGGAGTTGTCTGTTCCATATTACAGAATCGGACAATACTTATTAAAATAAGAGAGTTTTTTATATTTTTTTCTATATAGACTTAAGTATATGTATTTCAGCTTGATTGATAATAACGAATTTACTATTGTAAGTTAGATGCGGTTAAAAGTTAGGAATTTAATTATTAAATTATCGAAATAAGCATAAACACACACTTGTGCATGTCTACAGAATTCTTTACTTAAATAACCATATTAGCATACTAACTATATGGGTATTTCCAGGATCCAGAACGCGACATTTGTACGTCTTTAAATGAAAAAAAAAAAGTGGTAAAAGCTGACATTTTCAAAACTGTTTTCTCACGTGTTTAATGTATTTTATCAACACTATTTTTATGATTTAAGGCGAGCTTTGAGGACTTTTCGTTTTTTAATTATTTATAGAAAGCAATGCATAGCGAACGAATGCATAAAACTTGGTTTAAATTAAACTTTCAATATATTTCTAAGAATTAAAATGGTTCATGTTGCAATCTTACTGTCCTACTAAGTATGATCGTTAAAATACAAACGGTCCATTTTAGAAGTCAATTTTTAAGAAAATGGGCAAAAATATGGAAAAGCGAATTTATTCCCATGTAGAATCTATATGTTCATCCTATTGAATTTCTTCTAGCGTATATTGCATAAATAAATAATTTGAATACATTTTTGGAAGAAAATGTTTACAAGATGTGAGTTTTTGATCAATTTTACGTTTTTCGTCGTGGTGAACCTTTTTCTGAAAATGCTTGGTTTCTTTTTCTGTCAACAATGAATCGGGTAGAGTATACGCTCGTTGCGTTGTCTGCGCGTTTGCTCTTTGTGTTTTTGTTTTTTGTTTTGGTCGTTGACGTGAACGGCGTCGCTTCTAGCAAGCCGCACAGTTGTCTGCGGATTTTCGAGCAAGTCGGAGCGGAGCCGCCATCAACTTCATTTGTGAACGAAACCAATCGCCAAACGCCTCAAGTCGGTCAGCAGCAACAACATCGTTTGAGTTTATCTTTTTGTTGGTGTCAGTGAAAAGCGCAGCAGAAGTGCAGAATGCCGTTTCCCATTCATCCGCCCAAGCAGATGCCCTGCCCCCACTGGCAGCATTTTCCGATTAGTCCGGTGGATAACAAACCATCACCATTTGGTAGCAGCACCACCAACTGCCACAACAACAACAACAACAACAATGCCACAATTAATAAGCCACCGGAGCCTGTGTCCTATCGTTACTGTGTGCACTGCAAGGCGGCTGGCAAGGACAGCAGTAAGGATTAGAAGCGACTTTCTGCGAATGCACTCTTTCACCTTGAAGTCAAGCACTCTCTCTCACACACTTACTCACACACACACCACTTGGCCCAATCTCAAGTGGATACGCGATAATTTCAATTCCTAGATACATACTTACATACATACATACATACATACGTCTAATTAATGTAATAACACATTTTTCTTAGTTTCATAATCTACTATTTTTATTAATACTTTTTAATAATACTGAAAAAAGCTCGAAGACAAAGATGTAGTGGAAAACGACTTAAAGACACTTTCTCACTCACTAAATGCAGATTTAGCTTATTTGCAATTTTTTTAATGTGCCACAAAATTCTAAATAATTTATATTATATTTGTATAGCATTCACATTTTTGAATATTTTGTATGCCTAAGCTAAGATTTTCTACGTATTTTCTAATCCATATTTGGTATAAAAATAAAACATAAAATATAAACGCACGACGCATTTAAAAAACGAGTTTATTCATACAACAAATACAAACTCTTGGATACATTTGTATCTATACGCTCTACATGCATATGGATGTGGATGTGTTGTACATACATATGTTTGTTTTCTTGAGCGGCACACTTTTTTGGGACTTGTTTGTATTGCATGGTTGTCGGATCGTGCGTTGCTTTTTATCAGTTCTCAAGGTCAGCAACAGCAACGGCAACAACAACGGCAACAACAGCAGAGCTAGAACAACAACAAGCTCTAGCATATGTACATGTGTGAGTACCTATGTGTGTGTGTGTGTGTGAGCGATAAGCCTCGAACCGCACAGAACAATCCAACAATGCTGTCATTTAATCCAGCAATTTCGATTTTTTAATTTATTTCGCTGTCGCTTTTTCTTCTTCTAGATTCATTTGCTTTGTTGCTTGGGTTAATTGCTAACAGTGTTACCAATTTAGCCTTTTCCTGATAGATCTGTCCTTTTGAAAACTAACTAATTCAGTCGAAAAAACTATTATAAATACCCTTTCCGAAATAAATAAATTCTAAAAATTCAAATTCGTCACAAAAAAGAACTCAACGAAGGAATCAGGGCAATTATTTATATTCAAGTTTTTTTGGGAAAAGTTGCCGTTGACCAATATATTTATTTGAAAAGCACGTAGAAGCTGTAAAAAAGTCAATTAGGGTAAATTGCCCTAAAAGAAAATGATGTTGTTATAATTATAAAAATGTATTATTCTTTGCATTGTTCTTTTCGTATTTTCTGGTCGGTGTGTCCTGTTTTTGTGGCGAGTAGTTGGCATCACTGGTAGCTAATTTGCTCAGCACTCGGCGCACGCAGTTGCATTGCAACAGAATTTTCAGATGGGTGACAAAGTTCAACAAACTTCACAGAGCTCAAGTGCAAAAATAAATACGCACACACACACACACTACCCTTTCTTCAATACACTTTACAACGAAATTATTCAAGTTGCTCCACATCTCCCACCTCCCACTCTCTATATACATATGTACATATAATAAACACATACATACATACATACTTACTTCGTAGTCTTATCGCTCACTATAACAAAACTGAAAGTTTTTATCACTCAATTGGATCGTATCTTTGCAGCTATTATCAAAGGCGTAGCGACAGGGGTCATAGTCCTTCCTAAACATAGAATATTAACATAATTATTGGTATTTTTCATATAGATATTAAATCAATTTCAAAAGTGTTTTATTCTTTTTTTAACTAAAAAAAAATTTATTTAATTTATAACTTGGACATTGAAAAGCAACCATAATAAATATCATAACACTAGTTTACAGCCAAACTGCAAAGTGAATCAAAGTATTTTTTTCTTATGGACTTGGCCTTCTAAACACGAAAATGGCATTTAAAATTTTTTTAATGGAACCGTTTTCAAAATATTCAAATTTTTTCGAATTTTCGGGGTTACTCCAACACTTTTGAGTATATTTCCATTTCTACAGGGTAGGCCATTTAAAGTGGAAGCATCGGGTAACCCTATAACTTTTGACAAAGCTGTCAGATCGACTAATGACATAGCGCGTTGGAAGCGTCATTTCAAGACAATTTATACCATGGAACAGTACACTCCAAAAGAACGTGCTGAAATTGTTCAGCTTTACATTCAAAATAACTTCTCGATTGTGAAAACCAAACGTGCGTTTCGTGCAAAAAATAAAGTTAAAAGTGCTCCCGGTGATAACACCATAAGGCGTTTATACGCAAAATTTGTGAACTCCGGTAATGTTAGTAATGCCAACCACTCATCCCGACAACGCACAAGACGTTCCGATGAAAATATTGAAGCCGTACGAGCCAGTATTGAGGCGGATCCAAGAACATCGAGTTATCGCCGTTCTCAGGAATTGGGAATCGCAAGGACCAATTTTGTGATGCCAATTGTTCGTGAAAATGGTTTGGATGACTTTTGGTTTCAACAAGACGGCGCTACATGCCATACAGCACGAAAAACCATCGATTTATTGCGGCCATTGTTCCCCGGCCGAATCATATCGAAAAAAAGGCGATTATGACTGGCCACCGAGATCACCCGATTTGACGCCGCCAGACTTTTTTTTATGGGGCTACTTGAAGTCCAAGGTATACACCAACAAGCCAAGGACACTAGCTCAACTCAGAGCCAACATACGCCGCGAAATAAGAGCCATATCGGCCGATACACTGGCAAAAGTGATGGAAAATGCCGAAAAAAGGGCACATTTTGCGGTCAAAGCTAATGGTGGCCATTTACGCGATATCATTTTCAAAAACTAACTAGAAAATTTCTCCTTGGACCGAAATAAATAAATGAGATGAAAACAAAAAAAAAAAAATTTTTTTCCCTCTTTTTTTTCAAAAACAAATGCTTCCACTTTAAATGGCCTACCCTGTACATATTTGATTTGCACTTAAACTAAGGGTTAGTTGATTCTCTTCAACTTTCCCCCATACAGTATTAAGATCGGTTCAGTAGTTCATTTGCTAGCGATTTTGAAAAGTTCGAAAATGGGCGTTTTTTGTGATTTTTTGAGTTCGAAAGCTAACATATCGTCCTGGAAAAAATAGAATAAGTAGAAATGGAAATATACTCAAAAGTGTTGGAGTAACCTCGAAAATTTAAATGCCATTTTCGCATTTAGGGGGCCAAAGTCCATAAGAAAAAAATACTTTGATTAACTTTGCAAAAAAAAGTTTTAATTTTGTACACTAGTGTAATTGACAATTAAAACATTTTTTAAAAAAAAATGAATTAATATAGATTAATATTAAAATGTATGCGATATTCTAGTGAAACAAAATAAAGCAGATTTTTTCAGTAATTTTGTATAACTGCTTAGTTTTTGAATTGTTGTGAAAGATACAGACGGTATAAGTTGAATGCTTGGAGTGTGTTATATCGCTATTACGAATATAGACAATGTTTCGGGCCACGCCCCTTTAGCGCAAAGTTGACTACGCCCTTGGCTGTTCTCTATACTATTTATGTGTTCAGGTTAAATGTCTCACTTATTTGTATAGATATGCGAAATTGGAAACTGAAATCGCACTAATTAAAAGCGGTTTTCCCTTTGCTAGTTGCATACGAGCTGAAACTGTGCGATATGAAAAACGAGCCCCCTAATTAAGTGTTTGATTAAGTGGTACAAAAAAATTTAATCTTTAGTGCGATAGCGATAATCAAGAACTTAATAAAATAGTATCTATTGATACTATGTATAAGCGGGGTACAGTCAACAAATTCATTGAATAACCTTTTTGAGATGAAAGAAGCATTTTTAATTTTTGTTTTAAAATCTTAATTATTAAAACCTGCAAATTTTGGTAGATATTTTTCAAAATATTTTAAATTTTAAACCAATCACACTGTATCAGTTTTTATGAAAGATATTCGAAACTCAACTGCTAAATAAATAATCCTATGAGTTTTAGTATTCTAAATACACATAATCATCTTTGAATTGCTCAAATAAATGTTAGGTTATCTGTTTATCGTTAACTTTTTAAAAAAACTTTTACAGTTGAAAAAAAAATGATTTTTGAGATAATGATTAAGAAATATTTATCATATCGTTAAAGGAAATACCCAGCATTCTTTTCAGCTTAAAGCCCCAAAAATCGTTTTTTGAGTGACAGTTTTCAAATAAATAAGCAATGTATAAATGCAGAATTTATATTGTGTTTATGGACACTAAAATAGGGAGTATAAAAAAGACTGCATAATAAAAATCGCAAAAACTTACTTAAATGTCAGTTAATGTGGTTGGAAACCGCAAATAACAAATGGAATTTCATACTGAATGAAAATGCCACAACTATTAGACTGATTATTATTACATACATATTGTACATACTTACATATATGAAAAAATTAAAATATTTCAAAACAAGAAAGTAAATATAGGGGGTTTTTCTCATACAGATTAAGATACGATTTTTTATTTCGTCAGTCAGCTTCTTTGCAGCTGCTCCATACAAAATATGAAGTGTGTTCAGGAAAAAAGGTGAGTCTGGTCACTCTAAAAGTTACCCCCATTATTATGCTGCATAAATCGAGCTGATGCCGAAGCAAAACAAAACAGCAACAGGCGAAAACAAGCAATTGAAACGGTAAGTCAAACAGCTGTTCCTTCGAACTGGTTGCCGCACTTTTAATACGCTCTATTCGCCGCTCTGACAGTGAGTTTATAGTAATTTGTGCAGTGTTTGCAATGCCTAAGTGAGTAAATTTATTAAAATCGGTCAGAGATACTACAAGAAGGCTTACATATGTCTTTTCAAAGTTCTCATCAAAAAGCCTTCTTGTATTTTGTGTTTATACTTTTAAGATAAAAACTGTTTGAAACTTTGAAACTGCTATGAAAGCATACGTTTTTAAGAGAAAATGAGCTTTATTAAACTAAGAAATTCGATTTTTCTTCAACAAATGGTATGGTTTTATACCATTAGACATACATACATCGATGCATCGAAGTTTCGACCCGATGATGTATCAACCAACATCGATGTTTCATTTTAAAAACATCGATGAACATCGACATCGATGTTTCCACTATCATTTTATCTTCTCTCTCGCTCTCACTTGCTCATAAAATATCGATAGAAAATTGGTCCCATGTCATTCTGGTAAAATTTTCAAAATTCTAGCTTCAAAATTAAGCTTGCTAAACTTTTGGATCGCATTTTTTGCGGCGCGAGATTTTCGGACCAGGCGCTCAGCGAAAAGTAGAAAGTAGCAAGTTAGAGTAGGACAGAAAGCGTTCTGCATTGAGAGCAAGAGAGCGCGCCTGCTGCGGTTTTTTGTTTTGTTTTGCAGAAACGGCGGTGATTTTTAATGGCCGCCGCCTACATGTATGTGTGACACACACATTGTGTGTGTGTGTTTGTTTTGTTTTGCATGGAAAGAAGAAATAAACAAGGAAGAAGAAAGGAAACAAGCAAGCAAAACAACATGCACGATTTGTTGTTTCTAAAGGCGTCAAGGGGTAAACTACATGTGAATAAAGAAGAAATTGAATCCAATCGCATAACTCATGTAAAAAATTATAATTGTATTTCTTTAAGAAATTTAAGATATTTTTAAAGAATTTTCTGATCAGCTGCGAAATGAACGATTTAGTTCATGATTGACTGAATAAGTTCATTCGTTCATCTTAATGACCCGTTCATTTGAACTTTTTCAGAACTAAACGACCCAACTCTACTAAATTGCCATTAGAACGAATTAAGAGCATGAAGATGAAATTAAATTTAAAGCGAATGCGGAACTGAAGTCGAAAACGTTGAAACGTTGAGTGTGTGATTCGAGCGCAGGATGGACTATCAGTACTACGACGAGCCGGACTACATGGACGACGATGGCGGCAGCGAGGACATTTATCCCGACCACGAACCGCCAGATCGCTACTCCCACTCCCCCTCCCCGTTGCACATCTCCTCGCACAGCCACAACCACAATGACTATGCCGATGAGAGGATAATGGATCGGCTGGCGGATAGCTACGCCAACTGCATCCTGCCCTCACTTGCCCAGGTGCTGAGCTACTTGTTGCCACTCCTGATGGGATGCCTGCTCTGCCGCCTCCTGACTGCTCTCTACGCGGGACGGCCACGTCTGGGAGCATTCGGTGTGTCTCCACTGCATCTCATCAATGCGGCGTGCGGTCTGGCTGTCCTCTATGCGACGCTGGGGGAGCGCATGTTGCTGCTGCTGCTGCTCAGCGGGATTAGCTATGTGCTGCTGCAGCTTGTGCGCCTGGGCCGAGGTCAGCGGGGAGCAGTGGCCATTGCTGTGCTCAGCATTGGCAGCCAGTTCGTCTATGAGCTGGCCGTTTGGCAGCAGCGCGAGGATTGGCCGCAGCTGCGCGGACTGCAGATGGTCACCAACATGAAGGTCATCTCGCTGGCATTCGACTTGACGGCGACAGGTGCGCCCGGATTGCCCATGCCGAGCATCGTCGCCTATCTGGGCTACATCTACAATCCGGCGAGCTGTGTGCTTGGACCGTGGCTGAGCTACACACGCTACTTGGACTCGCTGATCAACAAGCCACACTGGCGACGAGGTCTCCTCCAGATGCTGTGCAATGTGCTGCTTTGCCTGCTGGCCCTGACTGTCTCCAATTGCGTTGCGCCCGCCCTGGGCGAGTTGCACCTGCTGCACGGGGATGATGGGCAGGCATCTGGCAGCGGTGGCATCTCCCACTGGCTGCTCATGTACACGGGAGCGCTGAGTGTGCGGACCAGCCATTACTTTGTCAGCTTTCTCAGCCAAGCCATGTTGGCAGCCGGCGGCCAACAACTGGACTCCACACAACACAGCAGCTCCAAGCTGCTGGGCGATCTGGTGGCGCGTCCTTGGCACATCGAATGGCCGCATTCCCTCAGCGCCCTGGTGCGTGGCTGGAATGTGCCGATGCACGAGTGGCTCAAGCGTTATGTTTATGCCGCCTCCAAGCAGCGTTCCAGGCACAACACCATCGTTGCCGTCTTCTGCACATATATTGTGTCGTCGCTGCTCCATGGGATGGACTTGCGCATCTATCTGGTCCTCCTGTCACTGGCCACCTTTGCCGAGGGCGAGACCATGCTGCGTCGACATCTGGCCACGCTCTCCAATGCCTGCGTCGCTGCCAATCCCTGTCCAGGCGCCGAGCGCTGTCGCTACACACACTGTCCACGACGACGGGGCTGGAGATGTTGCAGCTCCTGGTTGGTGGCCCTCACCAATGTGGCATTCACGCTGCTCGCCATCTGCCATCTGGCCTATTTGGGCGTTGTGCTGCTCAACGAGACGCTCACCATTGAGACGGAGGCGGAGACGGAGACAGGGAACGAGATGCCCTTCGTGTTCCATTGGGCGGCAGCTGGTTACCTCAGCCACTACATTGGCATTGGCATGTTCATGCTTTACCTCTTCATATCGTAAGTGGAGGAACGAGAACTCTCATTATCTATCCAAAGACTGCCCGAGAGAGACTGTGTGATGACCATGTGATGATCCATCATTCAAATGACTTCAATGATAATGATAGATGCATAGAAGAGCATTCAATACATTCAAGCATCCGAACTGATTAACCACTGTGAATCTCTGTATTAACTGTATTTGCATTTTTAAAACGTAGTCGTGACCAATTGTCTTTTATTTATACAATACATATACACATACTATGTACTTTACGAGTGTACTTAATAAATCTAAACAAACATGCTATTTTTAACAAAATCACAAATCGTTCAGAATCTCTATCACAAGGGATATATGAAGATGTTATCAGATAAAATTGCAAAATGTATAGAAATTAATGTCAAATTAAAAATATATTTCAGATCAAATTTAACTAAACTAGGAAGACCGAAGAGCCAAGGGTAGATGAACAACAAATACCCTGCGAGAAATAAATCTCAAGTCCCTATTCCTTTATCACTACAATATGAGTATTGTATTAACTGATTTTTTCCCCAATTCCCCTTCTTCAGAATGGGGACTCTCTGGGGAATCTGCTTGGAAGCATACTCGACTGTCAGAGACCCCGTACTTACTGCTTAAAATAAGATTATATAAACGCTATGGGTTCAGATATCTTGAACAACAAAAAAGTTGTTCACACTAAGAATTGATGTTCGACTGATCGTTCCTATGGCAGCTATATAATATAGTGGTCCGATTTCAACCAAATTAAGTCAGGATGTATAGAACCATCCCATATACATACATATTCTGTCGATTTGGTTCAGATATCTCAATTGACAAAAAAGTTTTTCATACTACGACTTGATTTTCGACTGATCGAACCTACATACCAAGTTTAGAGTCTCTAGCTCTTAAAGTCTCTGAGATCTAGGCGCTATTACAGACGGACATGGCTATATCGACTCGGCTGTTGATGCTGATCAAGAATATGTACTCGTATATTTTATGGGGTCTGCCACGCCTCCTTCTGCCTGTTACGCACTTTTTTTGTGACAAAGTTAATAGACCCCTGTACTTTTTTAAGTACGGGGTCTAACCAGCCGAGAATTAAAACTAATTAAAATATTAATTTTTATTTTTTTTATTGTTTTTTTCTTCATGTAGATTTTGTTGCTGTTTGTTTTTTTTTTTTGTTTTATGTTGTTTTTCTCATTGAGACAAATATTTATAACAATATTGTAATTTCTACTGCTTTGTTTTTTTTTTCTTTATTTTTTGTTTTTGTTTACTTTTCTTTTTGCAATTTTGTTTTCGGTTGTCACTTTTTTTCTTGTTTTGTTTGTTTGTTTTGTTGCTTATGTTTTAAATATTAAAATTACTACCTTAAAAATTATGCAATGACAATAAAAATATTTATTTATTTGTTTTTTATGCAACTTTTGAATTTGTTTTTTATTTTACCGCGTTTCTGAACTGCTAAAAAGTTTGCAATCTGTTTGTTTGTTTTTTTTTCATAATCTATTTCATTTGTTTATTGTTGTTCAATTTTTTTGTTTTATTTATGTTCAGAAAATTAATCGCATTGATTTGATTTTGACATCAAAAATAGATAGATATATCTATATTTATATGTATATACATATATATATAATTATACTTTGTGTGTGTATTGTATATCGACTGTACATATCTATATATTGTATATATATATGTATATACAGATATATACTTATGTATATGCATTGATTTTAGCTGTGGCTTTTGACATTGTTTCCTCATCCGTTTCTATTTCTGTTTCCGTTTCCGTTTAGGTTGCACTTCTACATTTTGTTTTTTTTTTTGTATAAAAAAAAGTTGCATGCAACAATTTATATTTGATTTCTTGCATATTCTTCTTTGCCATGTTTGTTTACATTTTTGTTTCATTTCATTTAATTCATCATTTTTTATTTTTCATTTTTATAACAACAACTGAGTTGATCACAAGAGATAACGAGAGTTTTTGCTTTGTTTTTGTTTGTTTTTTGTTTTTTAATTTGTTTAGTCGCTGCATTTGCACTTTCTTTTTTTCATTTACAAAATATGACGATACATTCGTTGCTTTTTTTTTGTCTTCCTTTCAATAATTTGCATTAATTTTTGCCTTTGCGAAGCGGCCAAAAAGTTCAGAACATTTGCAGTAATTAATTTTTAATTTTATTTTTTCATTTTCAATTTCATTTTGTTTGCATTTTGCTTTAAGTTTTAACGCAAAATCAGTTAAAATACAAATAGTGTACAAATATTCGCTAACTACATACATACTTACATATGCATATATCATATACATATGTATAATCATATATAAATTGTTTTTGTGGCGTGCGCGCACAGAGAAAAAAATTGTGTAATCTATGCTAAGTGGTCGTGAGGGGGCGT
This sequence comes from Drosophila suboccidentalis, assembly GCA_037043435.1. Lineage (NCBI taxonomy): Eukaryota > Metazoa > Arthropoda > Insecta > Diptera > Drosophilidae > Drosophila > Drosophila suboccidentalis. The sequence continues at coordinate 1,324,745 of JBAMBK010001066.1, read as the reverse complement.
GGTGAATAGTGGTGGGGGAGGGGAAGGGTGTGTGTGTATGTGTGTTTGAAAGAAACGGCCATATTTAAAATTATGTAACAAAAATTTAAATAATAAACATATATATACATATACATACATATGTACACATATACATACATATATATTCTCTTACTCATTTCAATTCATGTTTTGCACGTTTCTCTTTCTCTTTCGTTCTACAAGTTACAAAAAATTTAAAACTTAATTTTAATTTAATTTGTATTCTCTTTGATTTCATCTTTCTTTGTTATCTTTTGTGGGTGAGAGAATTTTGCTAAGCGCCGCTTTTCAAATTTAGCTACACATTTTTTGTTTTCTTTTGTAGTTATAGTTTTTTTAGTTTGTTTTTGTATTAAATTCCAGATTTCAGCTTATCGTATAACAAAGTAGCGAATAATATAGACAAAAACACAAAAAAAAAAAGATTGTAGAAAGTTTTAAAAAATAATTATAATATGTAATAATTAATCAACAGTAAAAAGTACTGTGCAGTATAATTTAATTAGCAATAATAACTAAAGCATAAACATAAGCTTTAAAATAATATTACACATTTACGAGTAAATTATAAACATAATTACATTGTCTGTATGTGTGTTTGTGTCTGTGTGTTTGTCTGTCTGTCTGTCTGTCTGTGTATGTATGTGTCCGTTTGCTCCTGTTGCTTGTTGTGTTGCAAATGTTGTTGTCAACATTTGAGCAACAAGTCAGCAGCACAAGGAGGGAGGGAGGGGGGTATGTCTGTTTATGTACTGTAATGGCAACAACAACAACATGATCATATTTAAATAAATTATACTACATATAGCATTTAATATGTATGTAAACCATGATATGCGGCTGGCCGCCGTCGTCACCGTTGTCAATGTTATCGTTTTTGTCTCTATCTCTATCTCTGTCTCTGTCTCCGTCTTTGTCCTTGTACTTGTCTTTGTCCTGAGCATCGTCGTCGTCGTCGTCGCTGCCAGGCCGCCATTGTAGACTTAAAGCTGCTGCTGCTGCCGCTGCCAATGCCACTGCTACTGCTGCTGACGCTGACGTTGCTGTTGCCGTCGTCGTCGTAGTCGTCGTTGCTGTCGCTGCCGCTGCTGTTGTCGCCGCTTTTGCTGCCAGAACCAAGCGCCGCTGCCCATCCCAGCATCGGCGCCGCGTTCAATCGTTCTTGGTCTGACAGTAGAGCTCTTTCAGCGACTTGAGCTCCTCGATGAGCGCTTTGTTTTGGTTCTCTAGCACCGCCACACGATTCTCCAGGCACTTGATGTACTCCTTCTTTTTACGTCGACATTCGCGCGCCGCTTCCCGATTCTTTTGCAATCGAATCTCTCGCTTACGCGTCTGATCCTCCGCAATGCCGCTGTTATCTGTATCAAATCAAAAGAGAGAGAGAGAGGAGAGCAAGTTAGTTTGATTTTTGTTTTAATTGCTGTTGTTGTTGCTGTTGATGCTGCATTTACTGGTACTGTATGGTATCCGATTGGATAAATAGAAGGCCGAGTCTGGCGCCATGTGCAGCAGTGGACTGCCCGATGTGTTGCCCCCGCCCCCGCCCCCCGCCCCGCTACCCAGCTGCGAGCTGAGAACGATGCCGTCGGGCATTTGCAGTGCTGCGCCCGCTGCATTTCGTTTTTTTTTTTTTCATTTTCATTTCATTTTTTTATTTTTTATTGGGGGGAGATGGTTGGGGGTTGTTGTTGTTGTTGTTTTAGGTTGGTTGTCGTTGTTGTTGTTGTTGCATTTTTGTAAATTTTTGTTTGTAGCATATATTCGCGGGCAGTCAAAAAGAAAACGGAAAAAAACAACAATAAAAATTATAAGAAAACAAATTTTTCGACTTTTGGTTTGTTTTGTTCATTGTGAGTGTCTTGTGAGTGTGCGAGTGAGCGAACGATCGAACGAGCGAGCGAGAGAGAGCGAGAAAGAGAGTCGATATTTGTTAGTTAAGTTTGAACAACTGCAACGGCGACGACAACGGGCGACTTTTGTTATAAGTACATATGTATGTGTCTGTATGTATGTATGAATATGGGATGATGGGGGCGTGGTGGGTCGTGCGTGTAGCGCTAACAACAACAACAACAACAACAGTAAAGCCAAGAGAAGACGCGCGATAACGAGAACAAAAATTATGCATTACATTACATTTGTTGTGGTTGTATGTGTGTGTGCGACAGAGAGAGAGAGAGAGAGAGAGAGAGCGAGAGAGCCTTGATTATTTTGACTATTGTAAATACTATTAAATATTTATAAGAGTTCTACTTTAACTTTTCGCAGTGACAATTTCCGTTTATTTTTTATGCATTTTCGAACGATTCTTTGCTTCGATTTTCGATTTTTCGTTCAGCAACAGCAGCAGCAACAACAACAACAACTAATAATGACAAGTGTACATGAGGAATAGAGATAGCGATAGAAAGAAAGATATAGAACAAAATAGAGGGAGGATTACATACATAAATACATATATACAACTTAAGGTTTAAAACAGCCGATTTGTGAGTGTATGTATGTATGTAATGAAGTCAATGAAGTTTATTAACAGAACAACAATAACAACAACTATCACAACGGCATTATTGTTAGGCACGGTAAATGATTGATAAATCAATAAGAATGAAGAATTAACAGACATTTGATTAATCCGGCTTAATGACAATGACAATGACAATGAAGATGACAATGATCATGTAATTACAAAGAGGCTTATGAAAAATGTCCAATTCAATGTTTCAAGCAAACTTTCGGGAAACTCGGGAATAATATGAACCTAAATCTCTAACTAGGGACTACTTAAAAGTGAAATAATTTATATATTCAGTCTGTACAACAATTATTAAAGTTAACATTTTGAAGTCTTGATTAATCAATCAGGGGTGCCACAGAAATCGCTTTCCCTTGAATTTCACTTAAATTTCATACAAATTTAAGTGATATTCAAGCGAATGCGATTTCTGTGGCACCCCTGAATATTTTTTAATAAAATTAGAAAAACTTTTTAATTGACTTTTTAAAGATGTTTCCTTTAAATTAAGTGAAAAATGAAAAAATTAATGTATTCAATCTGTACAACAATTATTGAAGTTAGCATTTTGAAGTCTCGATTAATCAATATGCTAACCGTTTTTAATTGAATTTTAAACTAATGTTCATTCAAAAAGTACTCACAAACAATTTATTTCATTTCGTGAAATGAACTCAATTACTAACAAATCCTAAACTTGAATACTACAGTATTTAATATCTCCAATCTTAAATCGATTATTAAATGCATTGACTAGATTGATACAAGAAGCGAGAGAATGGAAGACTGAGATAGCGGGGATAGAAGGGGAAGGCAGTTAATCGTTCAGCTTAGGTTAAAAAAAAGAAACGATACGACAAAAAAATATACATATGTATATATGTATAACAATGTAGAAGGAATAACAAAAATTACCGCTTATGTCGGGTCCACTGATTTCGGTGAATATCTTATTGTACGATGGTCTTCGCGTCAGATTACTGCGATGATGTTGCGAATCATCGTCCGATAAGCTCTCATCGCTATCCTCCGGATGCTGTGTATTCGGTTCGGGCTTAATCTTACATTGAAAATTTGGAGGGATCTGCAAATAATAAATTCTGTTATCAAATGTATGTCCACAACTATAAACTCATATACACATTAAATGTGTTAAATGGAATGTGATTGCGAGCTGTGATTTAGCTGTGAATCCTACGCACTTTGTTACGCACTTGCACTGCATTGCCCGTGGCCGTATGAATGACGGTCGTATTTGCCGGTTTTGTCACATAGACGACACTTCCGCCCCCTTTGTGCATCGCCGATGCGGCGGCCAGCGCCTGTTGTTGATGTTGTTGTTGCTGCTGCTGCTGCTGTTGTTGTTGTTGTGTTCCCGCGGCGGTTTGTATGACACCCGAGTGATTTGCCGCCTGTATCACGGATTGTACCTAACAAATGCAAATAAAGTTAATCACAATCTGTTAAATTGACAAAGGGACAGAAAGAATTCGCGCACAGATTAAACTAATTTGCGATGCTTCAATAAAAATATCTGAATTTGGCTGTATACTTCCAAATCAGCTGTCAGCTATTTCAAATTTATTTTATTAGTAAAATAAATTATTTTTTAAGTCTGACTTGGATATATTTATTTAAAAGCACTGTATCTTAAAATAAAATACAATAAAAATAAAGTTGCTCGGCAATGATTAAAAAATTGTTAAAAATACTTAGCAAAGCCTCACAGCAACATATTGAATAAATTCAGATAACTAATACATTTATGACACACATATGTTTATTATAGATATAAGTTGTTCAAAATGAAGTATTTAATTTAATTCAACAAAATAATAATATTCAGTAACAATAAAAATAAACTCCGTTGTCCGTTAACTTAATGGTATAGACGCCTAAAGGACAAGAGTTTTCAAAATTGTAGATAACAAAGTAAAGAAGTCTCCGATTTTATCATTGATTCTTTAAAAAAATTACAAGATTATTTGGGGCATTTTTTGCATATTTTTAAAATTAATTACAATGAATTTTATTGATCATATTTATTGATTGATTTAGGTGTTCATAAACAAATATATTATAATTTTAGAAAATAAAATAAAATTGTAATTTGCTCAAAGATGACTTTGGTTTCCAGAGAGCAAAGAACAGGGATGCAGGAGGAGGGCAGTGGCAGGGATATATTGTATATATATTACCTGTAGGCCGTGTTGCGTTAGCGCCTGTATTGGATATTGTATATTGCAATTGGCTGTGGTCAACACGGATGCCGCACCGCTGGCATTGTTTGTGTTGGCCGTCGCCGTTGTACTTTGCTGGTTCTGTGATTGCTGCTGTTGCTGTTGTTGTTGCTGTTGTTGGCCGCCTGTTGCTGCGGCAGCGACGGCTGCTGCTGCTGCGGCAACATCAACGTTGACATCGTTGGAGGCCGAGTTGCCGTTCTCCTCGACGATGCTGTCCATTTTAGCGATATTCAGCAGCACCGTTACGCTCTCCGATAAGTGCTTCAGTTTGGCGTCTTTTCCGTTTCAATTTTGCCAGTTTGAAGTTGAACGATGCTGGACGACGACTGCAGACCGATCACATCAGTTCGGGCGGGGGGAGGCGATGAAGGTGTGAGTGCGAAGACGACACAGCAAGTCAGATAGAGAGAGATGGTGAGCAAGAGAGCGAGAAAGAGAAATGTGCACAAAATTGGTTTTTGGTTACAATATTGCTTGATTTGTAATTGCTAATTGTTAATTGTACGTTGCAGCAACAAAAACAAATGCACACTCACGCACACACACACACATATACACCCGCTGACTGTCACTGTCACTGCTGCTGCTGCTGCTGTTGCCTCTACTAGCTTCAACTGTTGTTTGGTTTGTTTTGTTTGCTTGCTACAAAAATGACGACGACGACGACGACGACAACGATGACAACGACAACAGCAACAACGACAACAACAACAACAGCAATGACCATACCGTCTCAACTGTTGTGTGTATTTTTATGAAATGACGTCATGACGACGTTGTGTTATAGGCAAACAAAAAAAAAGGCAACTTACTTTCTGATGACATCACTAAAAACGTTGCTGCTCCTCTTGTTGTTGTTGCTGTTGTTGCTGTTGTTATTTCTCTTCTCTCTGCGCGCGCTTGAATGTGTGTGTGTGTGCGTGCGTATGTGTTTGTGAGTTTGTGTCGCGTTGCGCGCTGTGCTGGCAACTTGTTGAAAAATTCAACTGTACGCACGCCACACACAATTGCCGAGTTGGACGGCCGTTTGCCTTAACGCTACTACGTAGCTGGCTGCTGCTGGCACATTGCTTCTGACCGCGAATTTAGGTCCTAAATACTTTGTACAGGCAATGGTAATTGTTGCTGTTGGTGTTTTGGGTGGCAGGCAGGCGGACGACGGCAAGAGGCGAAACACTTTTCATGCAGTTGGCAGCACGCGCGCACAGCACACAAAATACTTTTTTTTCTGCTGTTATCGTTGCTTACGTTCTTTTCTCATAGCAGCGCCTATGCCGTTTTGTTTGTCAGCTGCCCTGGTCAATGCTAGAATGCAAGGACACAATTTGTTTATTGCTTGGCTTGCACACACGCGTTTCAGGTCACATTAAATTTTAACTATATTTTTATTGATCAGTTTCTTGGCCCTTTTTTGCGCAAAATTTATTTTGTATTGCTCACTCGCTCGCTCGCGCTGCTTCACTGCCTTTAGTACTGGCGCAAACACACACACACACAGTCACACATGCACACATCGAGAACACGCACTCAAAAAAACACACATATGTGTGCGCACGCAGCGACGACTCGTTTTACACTCGAGCGTTGCCAGATAGTTTTCATTAATTTTGGACAAATGAAAATCGATCAAATAAATCAAATAAAACGCATCCAGTTGCCGGAAAAACAACTTCAGGGGATATCATGAATATTTTATGAGTTAATTACGTTTGCATTTAATACTTGAGTACCTTGAATAAAAACAACGAAAAAGCGCGCGCGGGCATTGCACAAGGCTGGCAGCACTAATGACAGCTGTTTGGTCGTGCGACACTGCTGACACCAGGGCTGCAGCGATATACTATTGTGGCGGTGGATAATTTAGATTTGAATGAACACCGATTGCTCATCAACAATTAAAGAGTTAAATCAAAAATCAGCTGTAACAGCTGGTCGTTACAAAATAGTTATTGGAAAGTTGTTTTGAGCGCTATTGCTTATTCACAAATTACGATTCATTGCGCTGGCGGTCACAAACGCATAGAAAATGAAAGTAAACCCAATAGTGGAAGAGAGGCAACCCAAAAATAAAGGAACCTTTCGCTTTGCAACCAGCACTTGACTAACTTTTGGGCCAAATCCGAATTTGTAACTTACGAACAATTGACGCCCACTAATTGTTCCAAAGCACGCACACTCGAGCAAATCCCACTGTGACCTTTGTCACGTTTATACGGCAGTTAAATTCAATTTAAGCAAAATCAGTTTGACTCACAACACTTTGTTAAATCAAGGGTCGTGCTAAAACGCAATCAAAAAAGGGTTTATAAATATGGTGAAACTCTATTTAACTATTTTAATTACAGTCGAATTTCCCCAACTCGAATCACCATTATCCAACGAAAAAGTTCGACTTATGGAAACTTCGACTTATGGAATTCTTTTTTAAAGTTTTTTTCTACAATTTCATACATTCATACAAACATTGCTAATTACGAAATTTTAAATTTTAAAAATTCAGAAATATGTGACTAAATTATTTTGTTTGTTATTTTCAACAAAAAGAGATATCAGCATCAGTTGTAGGACTGCTTTGTCGATATTTTCAAAAATTGAATTTTTGCTACATCCAGAAGAAGTTTCCGATTCGAATGACGTCATATTATTTATCTATTTGTTAATATAGTGGAAACCGTACAAGCTGGGACACCATAATTTTCAGGCACTTCCTTTTTTTTTATCCACTTTAGATTTTTTTTTAATAAGTTGAACTTTTTCTTCAAACTCCATAAAACAAAGCTCAAAAAAAATAAAACAGAAACGCGAATGCACGCGTCGATATTTTTGTTCGAGTTCTAAAGAAATTCAACTTACATAGTAGAAGTTCAAGTTACGGAAGCAGATTTGTATGTTATTTGCTCAGTAAAAGCTATTGCCACTCGATTTAGTTCGAGTTAAGGAAAATTCGAGTTACAGACGGTCGAGTTATGGAATTTCGACAGTAATTTGTTGTGAGTTAAGCTGTTGTATAAACTGGATATCTGTGGTTCTCGCTCCATTCTCTCAGCCCCACAAAACGCCGTGCTGTCTGTGCCGTTTAACTGACTCATTGCATGCAATCATATTGTTGTTGTTGCTGATGCTGCAGTTTCTACTGCTCTTGCCCGTTACACTAAACAACAAAAATAAATACAAATTTTGGGCGCTATCAAGGCAGAAAAACTTCAAACACAATATAAGCATACAACATACAACAAATAAGCATACAACAGATGCACTCAGCATAAAATTTATTTGTATTCATACTTTTATGTTTTTCAAACGAAAAATAAAAATAAAAAACGGTAAAGAGGTGGTCAACAACGGCTGCAATTAAATGCACAAAGAATTTTTGTGCAGGTTTCGCGGTCAAGTTTTAGATTTTTATGCTGCACTCATTGTGTACATGAAAGAACTTTTGTACTATTTTGTTTGTTTTTATCAGCTGAAGGTAGAGAGAAGCCTTTGACGTCACTGTATGTAACTTATTCATGAATAAAGGTAAGCTATGAGCCTGATTGATTTTTTTAAATCTCCAACTATTAGTAGTATATAGTAAACTCATTCTTATAAATTATGCATAAGCAAACAATTTACTCTAAATAAGGCAATTAAGGCGCAACTAATATCAGCGACAATTAAACTAATATCGGTTCCATCAGAACCGGTTTTAATTATTGATATTATGTATCATGTTAATAATGACAAGTTCACATTGCGTCACATGTGACAGTCAATAATGCTAGGTTCACATTGCTTCACATGGTCTGTGAGAATTTTTGACAAAGGTATTCACAAGTCAAAAGTGAATGTGAACGTTTATTGTCATTGTCACAGAGCGTCACAATGTTCATAAGAAGTTAAAAGTTCGTTAACATTGACCAAGCTTCACAATATGAATTAAAACAAAAATCTTTCAGTAAACAAAATAAGCCAAATATATATTTATAGTTTTTTGAAAATGTTTATATGTGAGCTCCTGTTTAAATTTCATGCGACTTAAGTCGACTTGTTATCTCCACCCAATAACAATAATCGGGATATTATTTCATGCAGCAACATGATTCTCAAATTTACACAATTCAGAGCGCTATAGTCGAGTCTCCGATCTGAGATGCCCGAAACTTAGATATGTATTAATTTTATTGAGAATTTTAAGCTTCAACGGAATGCAAATTACTGCCTACTTTTAGACTCTTGCGTCCAATAACTTGTTTAAAGTTTATCATAATAAACATTATTTCATTTGATAGAGATGCCACTTAACTTAAGATAAAGAAAGCCCCAATGCTTTTGTTGTCAATAGACCGAAATAAGGTTATTTTCTTTGCTAAAATTCACTATCGTTGTTTTGAAATTTTATTTTGCTTGAGACAAATTTAGAGACTTTTTTAAGTCAACTAAATCCTATAAAAAAACCTCTTTTCGAGGTAAAAGTCTAGTGACGAAAAAATTTTCTTTACAAACGAAATTTTACAAACTAAAACATATTGAAAATTAAAAAAATAGTTAGCGGCGTTTTCTCAAAAACCGCCAAAATGTGGGGAAAAATACCTCATGTCACCTGTAGCAATTTACCTATGATTTTTAGAAAAAAGTTAAAAGGTATGCCTAACAGCCCTTTAAAATACCCTTTCAACGACATATAGATCACATCTGTAGCTTTTATCGTTTGGATTCTTTAAGGGTTTCAATTTGCGGTTTTTAGCGATTTCCCGCTAAACTAGCGATTTTTCGAAAAAGTCGTGGAACATATGTTTTTAAATTTTTGAGCAGGAGCAAGTCCTCATTCAAACTTTTAAGCTAAATCAACGATTTGATCCAAACAAACAAACAAACAGACGGACTGACTTTTCATCTCATTTTCGGAAGGCCCTTAAAAATTTCAAAATTAATTATTTTTTGAACCTGTTATCGGATTTCGATGATCGAGGTGTCATTCGACGTGTATTTTTGATGAGAACTGTAAAAAATTCAACGAAAATTCAAAAAGGCTCCAACGGCCCATTAGCTCCAATCTATAAAATTTTGCCCCTCCCACTTACACCTGTTTATCTCAAGAACCAGGTGAGTTTCCAAAAGTCTTAGGCTGCGCGCACATTGGGAGCTGAAAGCGGAGCTTATCAGCTCGAAAAAAACAAACACAATGCTTGTATGAACGTGCGCACACTGAAAGCAGAGCAGATTCGATAAGCTTTAAGCTACGCTCCTCTCTGTTTGATCGATCAAGCATGTTTGTTTATTCAGCGGCTGAGCTGAGCTTTTTCATTGTTTTTTGAAATAGATTGCGAAACATAATTTAGCGAAATTGTTCAAAACCCACCCGTGTGGGATAGAAAACATAAGAGCTATTTAAATACAATATGTATATAATCGCATAAGTATAAATTTATATATATGTACATAGGTACTTGTGTTTGGGTATTTTGTGTTTTAAGAAAAGTACAGTGTTAACAGTATGCTTGTATAAGTACGTAAAATTTATAAATATTGTTTTGCTGCCGCTGCGAAGCTATATTGATTAAAAAATAAAGAGTGACAAACAATAAAGTGGAATCAGCATCTGCTTCAGTTTAAGCTTTCTGTGTGTGCAGCCTAAAAATGTCTGCTCGCTGATAAGATCTGAAATCATCAGTTCGCCTATAAGCTCAGCTGTAAGCTCCGCTTTCAGCTCCCAGTGTGCGCGCAGCCTTAGTATGCACATTTGTAAGTTAAATTGATACCTTTCGATCGGTATATAATTCGACCTGATCGGACAGTCATAGAAAATTTTCCATTCTTTCTGTGTATATATGCTAGTCGCCTTCGCACCCTTCGTGTTGCTTTCGTCACTAGCGCGGACTGCCGTCCGCAGTGATTCGAATGCTTGAAACTTATGTTACCGATCTTCAGCCGTGAAATATTTGCGAGTTCAATGTGGTTTGCATTAAAAAACGACATTTTGTTAAAATACATACTGAAAACAAACATGTACAATGTATGTATGTGTGTGCTTACAATGAATTGCAAATACAAAATGAACAATGCCAATGATTGGCAATTAAACTACGACAAAACGTTGCAATATTCTATTGTTATTGTTGCAGTTGTCCTTCGCTTGCCGTCAGATTGTAAAGTCGCGCTTCAAGGAAACGCTCTTTTTTTCGCAGCTGATTAAAATTGCGTTGTTGCTTTTGTTGTTGCTATTAAATTGTTTGTTGCTGCAGATAATGTTGAGCACTGTCACTGCACACGCTGCAAATGACAGACAGCATAAAACATTAAGCACAGTGACGGGACTTTTAATATGTCGGCAAATTTAACGACATTTCGAGCGAAAGAGAGAGGTACGCTGATTCACTCCAAAATTATTGTAATTTTTGTTAAAGATGAGCGCGTGACACGCACATCTCTTTTTTTATACTGAACAAATATTCGTTCGCTCAGTTGTTATACTTCAACGGATATTGTAGGTCAAAAACTATGAAAATCACAATTATTGGCTCCTAATGCTCTTTCCGTTATGTTTTATGCCAGAGAGAGCTTTCTAAAACATAATAAAATATAATACATGCAGTGCTTCCGCCAACCATAAGCACAAGAAAAATTCCGTTAAACCAAAATACACACAGTGTGTACTTGATCGAAGCTCGCGTAGAAGGCGACTTTCTAGGTTTTGTCTCACACTTAAATCGATTTTTGAAATTATTAATGTACGAATAAATCTCAAGCTCTGTGTATACGTACATATGTATTTACATACATATATATACACATACATATGTAGATGCTCTGCAGGATAACCTTGATATGAGAAAAAAATCAAATAAATATTCACTTAAGGAATGTGATCTTACGAGTATGTTGACTGTATGAGCTATACTCACATTAGTGCGTCATGAGCTCATATCTCGCCTCGAGTCATTATCGTGTGAAAGAACACACATCTCTCTATCGCATAATACATCCTCATATACCAGATTTATAAAGCAACTAAACATGATAGTTCTAAAATCAATTCCTCGGCTGCGCTTTTTGAGTTGAAAAATTAATTTTTTTTGAAATCTTTTATCTTTGTTGTCTATGGTCCGATCTTGACAAGCTTGAATCTTGTTGGGAACAGGACTTTCAAAATTCCACAGAACCGAAGAACCAATTTAAACATTATTTTCGTCCATGGCAGGACGATTTTCTGATTTGATTCTATCAAAGATAAGATAAGATTTCAAATAAATGCATTTTTCAACTAAAAAGCGCGGACCAGGAATTGATTTTAGAACTATGGTTTCTTGGTGAAAACATCTTAGAATTGACCGTAGATTACGAATATGGGTTACCATTTGAGATTTAATCACGCAATCATCTCTAAGCGCTGTAAAATGAATAATGTAAAAGTCACCACGAGCAGAGAAGTTGCCTCCGCGTATTGCTGTTGTGTTTGCTGTTTCTTTTGCTCGGTTGTCCATCGTCACCCTGCACACTTTTCAAGTGTTGCCACAATTTTGAGGGCTAAAAAAGCTAAACAAAATCTTCAAATTTTTTTGGTTCTAAATTAATTTGATAAAAAATTTTGGAAACTGTGTAGTTGTAGGAACATATTCTACTGACTTCTTACTTAGTTCTGTATTCATAAAATTACAAAAATTAAAAAAACTATAAATTGTATATTTCATTAAAAAATTTGCGTTTTACATTTTAAAATGCAATCTGATCTTTAAATTGATGTTAACGAGATGCACCTATTTTTCCAAAGCACAATCAAATCTGTTTAATATTTAATTTTATTATTATTCCAATACTTTTTTACATTATATTTACAATATATAATATATTGACTTTGTTAAATACTGGCAATTGAGAAACAAAAATTCATTGTGTCGCTAAAAAACAGCTAAAGTGGCAACACTGCTCGTAACAATGAAGGCAACACCCCCGCATAAGCGCGTTTTGTTTTGTGTGTTGTGTCGGGTTGTGCTTATCACCAGTGTTTAAAGCGCAACTTTAAAATACTTGTGGTGTCCATTCAAAAGGTAATTGACACCGAAAAGTCGAACACTAGGGAGAATGACGAAGGCGAAAAGCCAAAAGCGAAGAGCTGAAAGCATACATAAATATGAATTGGGCAACGTCATTGACATCATCGTGGCTAAACACGCGCCGCATAAAATAACGTCGTTTATGTTGCTATTATTATTATTGTTATTGTTGCTGTTGTTTTTGACATTAGCAATAAAGCTGTAACAAGCGAAGCCGCAGCAACATTTGCTTGCCTGCTGCACTTTAATCAATTCCAATCAGTCTCGTTTCGTTATTCACATTTTGCACTTTGCATTTCGCTTTTCGATTTTGGGCTTTGGCTTCTTCTTCTCGTGCACACAAAATGTGACGTCAGCATTATTTATTTTTAACTCATCAACATCTCATGCATTGCATTTGAAGTACTTATGTGTATGCTCACACAAACATACAATAATGCATTGATATTATTCATATGTATGCGATATACATACATACATGTATGTGTATTTGCTTCTCTATTTGTCCGTATTAATTAAAACTAAATGAATTTGCAACAACAATAGCTGGAGCAGCAATTCAACAACATAGCACTTTTCATAAACCAAGTTTGTACGGCAGCTAAATTCGGTTTAAAATGAATCGATTTGAGTAAAACCGCATTTAAAAACAATTTGATAATGCGCGAGAAGTAATTTAGCGAAACCAGTAGCTACTTTTCTTAAGGCTTATATTGTACTATAAATATAAATACTTAATGCATTGAAATATCTAATATTACAAAATATATTCAACTGACATATGCCATGTACAAGTCTGCGTTTTGTGCGAAAGTATCGTATGCGCAATTTTGATGCAATTTGCATGTGCCTTAGCACTTGGTAAAATCAGTTTAATTTGGGAGATACTACACAATATCATAGTTTTGTTCAATTATCAGGCCGAAATTATCAAAATTGATCTGCAAAATAAATATTAATGCTTATTACTTTATAGCAGGGAATCAAACCGAAAACATTTGGTTTCAGTTATGGTTTCGGTCTTATTCGCAATTCCGGTTATCGCTTACTTCAAATCTTCATATACAGGGAGCAGCAGTTAAATCCGGATAAATTAAATTTATTTATTGACACAAAGCACAAATGTAAAAAAAAAATGTTTCAGTCAATATTCGTGTGACCTGTCAGGAGTACAATTATTCAATATAACCGCCTTTGGCCTCAATTACCGCCTCCATTGAGGGGTTTCAAATCCGGGCTATTCGGGGGCCAAAACTCTGTGGACCAGAGCATGTCCGCATTTGTGACACCCGGTTCCTCGAATGGGAACCCATCGCCGGGTTAGCGGAACCTTCCTCGGACTTCCGAAGCCTTGCATTTCGTCACAACATCATAGACAGTCGATCTCGGGTATCCGAAGAATCAAATCGCGCCTCTTCGATTGTTCTCCGCACTTTTACGTAGCATCTCGGCTATTTTAAGATTATGACTATTTCCAAGACGCCCATGACGTTCAAGAAGCTCAGTCGCAACCTCTGACTGAACTACGATATGGCGGGAAATTCAAATTTAAATTTGTCCGGATTTACCAGTTTTTCTATGTATCGGTTTTGAAAATTCTTTGATTTCACAAACGAATTTAAAAACAAAACGTTTTAATCCCGTTATTCGAGTATACAATGGAGTCGCTTAAAGCTTAAGCGAAATGTACTTTAGCACACTGCGTGTGAAAGCTTTATCGTGAATGCGTGCATACATATGTATGTATGTACATATGTGTGTGTGGGAGTTTAGCGCTACAGGTGCTGCTGTCAAAGTTCGCACAGTTTAGGATTGTGATTTTTATTCGTGCGTGGATCCTGCTGCACACGGCCATCGAAAGTGCTTAAATTTACAAATTTTCTGTGCATATGTATGTTCATACCACACACTGTGCCTATTTTCCATGTTGTCAACACTACGCGGATTATCAGCTAGCGGTAATTTGATAATACGTGTGTATAACTGTTAGGCGTCTATATGTCACAAATCGAAATATATATCCACGCGAATACATACATATGAACATATGCATGCGGGAGTGACTGTGCATGTTGTTGTTATCAGTTTTGGGAGGCTCGTTATCAGCCTTGGATTTAGCTGATTGAATTGCATGGCACAGAAGCAGTTCAACTATATAGATCAGTATAGGCATGTTGCAGCTTCAGGTTAAAATATATGTTAACACATACAGTTAGTCATGTAATTGTTTTGACAAAATAGTTGAGGAAATTCCAAGCAAAATACTTATTATTGATTTAAAAGCAATAACCATTTTAGGCCATTCGTAAGAAAAAGCTTTACTTAAAATGCATATAATTTTATTTTGCTTATCATAGTAAAAATTCTCTTAAATCTTTTGTTGCAATATTTGTATCAACTAAAAACTTCTAACAAAAACTTTGGGAATTCGAGGAATTCTGTAAACCGCGTCATATCAGTTTGTATCGATAAGGTATTAGCTTTGCACGTGTAGATAGTTGTGCATAGATTGGCCTTCAATATGTATGACTAATGTTTACTATTTGACATAAATGAAACGAGTATAAATTCTGCACATTTCAACGAAACTAGTTATAAATGCAATTATAACTGCGAAACTTTTGAGAAAACTCCTTGTTT
The DNA here is from genome assembly GCA_037043435.1 of Drosophila suboccidentalis. Lineage (NCBI taxonomy): Eukaryota > Metazoa > Arthropoda > Insecta > Diptera > Drosophilidae > Drosophila > Drosophila suboccidentalis. The sequence goes on along the minus strand of JBAMBK010001066.1, from coordinate 1,309,290 downwards.
TGAGTGTATATAACGAAAAATGAAAATGTACAACTAAACAGTAAACACGAAATATACTTTATGGTATCACAAATTGAGTTTAACGTATATACATAAGGGCCTCGTCACTTCAAATCCGGACGCAAAGTTAGCTGGTTTTTGAAACAATTTTGGTTTTTTTTTCGAAATATGAGTATGCAAGATTGTTATCGAATATTATGCAGTGCTTTTTGGAAAGTTTCGATAAAATTGTTGCAACTTTGGCAGAATGGTAAGCAATGAAAAACGCGCAACGTGAAAAAATTCTGCACACTTTCTTAGAAAATCCCAATTAGTCACTTTCAAAGATAGCAAAAGCTTTGAAAATCGCCAAGTCAAACTTGGGTAATGTTATAAATCGTTTTAAGGAGACTCACACTTTAAATAGAGCCAAGAACCAAGCCCCGAACCGTGGTTATAAAAGCCGTAAGCTAAGACCAAAGGTTATAAGGTCATTGCGAGCAAATCCTGAGTTGAGTGACGATTATAGAGCGAAAAGACTGAAAACCAGCGCATCTACTATTCCCCGAATACGACTTTCCGAAGCTATAAAGGCCTACTTATGCGCAAAATGGCCTAACAGGTCGGATAAACAAAACTTAAACGCAAAAACACGTGCTTGTTTGCTCTACAACCAAGCTCTAACCAAATTTCAAGGGTGCATAATAATGGATGATGAAACGTACTTCAAAATAAATTTTAGGCAGATTCCAGGCCGAAAATTGTACTTTCCCTATAAATGTGGATGTGTTGCCTTTAAATAAAAAAATATACCGATGAGCAAGTTTGGAAGGAAAGCTTTAATCTGGCAACTTAATTTTAGCTGTGGTCTGAAGTCGCACGATTTGAAATGACATCCTCAATGACGCCAGAGTTGTACGTGAAAGAGTGCCTCCCAAAACGTTTTTTGCCAATTATATGCAAGCACCGATCACCAGTAATGTTCTGGACAGACTTGGCGACATACCACTATTTAAATACGACGTGTCTGTGGTATGGAAGCAAACAAGTTCGATTTGCTACCGAAGTGGCTCAACCCACATAATTGTCCCAAACTCCGTTCTATCGAAAGATATTGGGCAATTGTTAAAAGAAACTTGAAAAGGAGTTGTAGAGTCGTGAAAAATGGGAAATCAATGCTGATTGCCTTTGACAAATACGCTGCTAAAGCGGACAGAAAATGTGTGCAGAAATTATTGTCAAACGTTAATTAAAAAATTCGCCATTTTATTCGCTGTAAAAAAAATTGAATTTTTTTTAAATAATAATGAAAATGAAAAGCATACACTTTAAATTAATCCATATTTCATTAAAATCCAACAACAGGTAAAAAAGTTATAGCCTGATTTAAGCGTCCGGATTTGAAGTGACGAGGCCCTTAAATATATTTGGCTTTTCCCCAAGGAAATTCTATATGAATTCAACCCCTTAACAAAGTTTAATACGATTCTGGCGTTTGCATATAATTTATGGAAAACTACTGTATTTTGCCTTTTGCTTACAATTTATGATATATAATATATATGTATGTATGTGTATTAGCAATAGTATTCACTTCCATACATAACGAAACGTACGAAATTCTGACTTCTGTCAATAAATTCTTGATGCCAATCAATAAGGCCCCAATCAATAGCGTTGACTCCTTGTTGACTGTTGGGTGCTGTTTAAACCAAATACGCTTCACTTGATAACAAAGTTTGAGCTTGAACTATTTGAAGCGTGGTAAATCAATTAGTTTCTATGAAGCTGTAACCCACTGTAAATTGAATTATTTGTCTTTTTGTCTTGTTGTCTTTTTCCCACTTTTTTCATACCCGTTTTATACCCGTTATCGTTGAGTCTAAGGGTATACTGTCATCTTTGCAATCAGGGATTAAAACCGCAACCGAAACCGTTAACCGATATTAACCAATTGAAATTGGTAACCGTAAACGATACCAAACTTTTTTATTATACCTTAACAGAAAACCCGAAACTATTCAAACCGAAATAACCGTTTAGTAACCGATTCATGCATCTATTTTTTTCGGTTCAATCAATCATTAAATTAAGTTTTGTTGCTTATGTGTAAATTGTAACTTAATCGAGACCGTAACCGATACCGATATTCGTTATGGTTTGATACTCTGTTTTGCAATAAATGTAACTGGACAAAAGAGAATATACATATGTACATATGTACATACTTACATACATATATTCTTGATCAGCATTAAGGGGGTATTGCTGGTTGGAAGGCTGTTTTTGGACCTTTTTTAAAAACAATCTTATTTGACAACGGAAATAGTTATTTAAGTTCTGTTTTTTTTAATATATTAAAAACATATTGACTTAAATAAAAAAATGTTTTTTCCTTTATACGAGGGCTTTTCAAAAAGTTGTCGGCCTTCAAATTTGGACGTCGAAAAAAAAGGTATGCTGTCTGCGGCACGGATAACTCCACTTCGGATCATCAGAAGTGGAAAAATTAAACGGCGTTAGATTCAGTACAGATGTAATTCTGGTCCCCAATCATAATTTTGCGATTTTTTTGTACAAAATGGCGGCCATTGAAAAATGAAAAACCGGTATTGGGCCATTATTTTTGTAGTTAATTGTAAAAAAAAAAATTAAAAATTTTTTTAAAATTATGATTGAGGTAGGGACCATAATGATGACAATTCTGCGTCGATTGCACTTTGTTTCATCAAAATCAATTCAGAACTACGGGCGCAATCCATGCCGCAGCTTCGAAAAAAGTGTTTTCGAGATAAACGCGTTTAAAGCTTAAGTTATTTTTTTGCATCAAAGCATTTTGATGCATTTTGGCGAAAGCATTGCTGGACAAAAACGGCTATATCTCCTAAAATATTTCGAATTTCAAATATCCAAGCTATAAATATATGCAAAATATTTTTTTTATCATATTTTGAAAATGGCGAAAAAGGCATGAAAATGAGGAAAAAGTGCCTTTTTGGCCATTTTCAAAAAATTATAAAAAATATTAGAGAAGAGATATTTGAAAAACAATTTTTTGCAGTTACTATTTAAATTGTTTAAAGAAACTTTCTGCATCAAAACATTTGTTTTAAAAAATCGAGGAAAAAAGTTGGGTACCTAATGGGTTGCATTATTCAAAAGAAATTCCAGAGAGCTTTCCATTGATACCAAAGTAAGCTCAAAATTTGGCTAGAACTAACTTTAAAGGGTGCCAAAATACTTTTGGCCACCGCTGTATTTCCAATTTCATCAAAGCTATTATTTAACTGTTTAAATAATTCAAAAGGTAATTTACAATGTATCTTATGCATTTTTATTCAATTTAAACGGACTAACGGATATTTAATAGTATTCGAATAAAGCGTTTTTAATCGTTGTTGTTGCTGCAATTGTTGTATGCATTAAAAACAGTTAACGCCTCGATAAGAGTCGTTAAGTGCACACCCCACCCCTAACTAGTGGTCAAGCCACTCCCTCTAAGCCCACCTCTAAGCATACATATCTTACCCACTGTATGGTGTTGTTGTTGTTGTTGCTGCTGCCGCTGCTGCTGCTGCTGCCGCGCTGACTAATGACAATGAAATCCGCCACGAAGGAAACAAAAACAAATTTTGCGTAACTGCTAAAAATTTGTAATTTTTGCAAGCCTCTTAATGAGATGTTTTAACAACTATACATATACATATGTACATTTGTATGTACAAAAATAAATAACCAAAACAAAGACAAAAAAAAGTAAGTGTGAAAGAAAACAAACAGCTTTTGTTGTTGCACTTGTTGTTATTGTTGTCGTTGTTGTTACTATTTTTGTTGTTGTTTTCGTTGCTTTTGCTTTTGAGCGCTTTGCGCTGTCTTTTCTTTTCTTTTCGTTATTTTTATTATTTTTTTTTTTGCGCTTTTTTCGTTTTCTTTGCGTTGCGTTGCGATTACGTCAAGATTTTTGTTGTTTTGCAGATTTGTATTTGATTACAATACATTATATGAATATAATATAAATGAATGTATGTAAGCATGTACATGCCATATACAAATACGTACACATGTATGTATATATGCATATATATATGTATACGTATTCAGTGTACTGTTGTTGTTCTTGTAAACAGTTTGGCGCTCTTACACTAAGAGACACAGAGAAGGAGAGAGAGAGGGAGAACGAGCGCCAGAGAGCAGTTATAATTATTGTGCTGTAATATGCCAAATTTGCACCAAATAAGCGAATAACACACAAAAATATATTGAGAGCTTGAACATTTTTATTGCGAATTCATCAATGAGATCCCGTTTTGTCCTCGAACTCTTTGATTTTGTATTATTATTACCATTGCAACTGTTGCTCAAATAAATCACAGTGTTGTAAAATGAATTGATGTGAGATGAATTGAACAACTAGCTCAATTATTTTACACACCAAATATTTAAATGCTAAAAGCATGTGTATATAATTATAACACACACACATGCACACACACACTCACACTTATGCAAAGTATACATATAGAGGCATTAGAATACATATGTGTACTTGTTGTTATTGTTGCGGTACTGTTATATTTTTTTGGCGCTCAAATTTGTTCGCGCTTCTTCTTCCTCTTATACTTTAATGGGCCGCACTCTCGTCACCTTTTGTTGTAGTTGTTGTTGTTGTTGTTGTGGGTGCTGTTGGAATTGATATTGCTGCCGGCACTCGATGACGCGACGACGACCCGACCGACAAACTAACTGAGAACTGAGAACTGTGCTCTGCTTGTTGCGATTGCTGCTATTGTTGTTGCTGCTGCTTTGGGGGCTGCCGCTCGCTGCTCGCTGCTGCCTCTGACGCCGCTTTACGTAGCTAAACTGAAAAGCAATACTGACGCCGATGACTGACTAAGCGGCCACGACGCGACTACAACGACGACTATGCATGCATGTATGTACATATGTATGTATGTCGATGTCGCGGCAGCACACGTCACCAGCAGCAGCGTCAGCGTCAACAGCGGCAGCGGCAGCGCCAATGTTAGCGATGAGATCGTGTTTGTGCATAAATATTATTATTTGTGTATGTTAAGCATATAATAAATGCTTTTTATCCTTACAAACTATTGCATTCGAAATATTATATTTAATATGTATTGAATTATATTATCTATATATGAAAGCGTCAAGGGTAAAAACCGTTTAGGTTTTTGGCTATCGGTTACGCATACATTTTTGTCTATACAATTGATAAAAATAAATATACAAATACAATTGCTCAATTTTGGAAATCAAAAATTATTGGGGAAAAGCGATTTCGTGTATAATTTGTGAAAAATTAATACGAGACCAAGTCAGACAAGACATTTCTTTGCTTTATTCTGAATTCCGATATACAATGAGTATAATCGGTATGTTGCAGATATGCAAATTTTTTGTTTAATATAAGCTAATTAGTGAATATAGTGAGCTTTTCATACTCGGTTCCCAAGAAGGTATAAATAATTTTATAATAATACTAATACATATGGGCTAATCCGAAAATTTTTAAACCAAGGGCAAAAATCGAAAGTTGTGAAAAAACTGCATGCTTTTTAATAATAGTTGTTTTTTGGAAACAGAGGATACATTTTCAGGCTTCGAATTACAAAATCATAAAGGTTTTACGGTGGTTTGGTTGTTCATGGCCGAGCCTAATCAAATAATTCCTCTTTTTGCTTCTTAATTTCAATAATTCTTGGAAAAAAAAGGGTATTTTCAATGGCATAAAAAGTGAGCAAAACAGTCGTCTTAGTGTTTAGCGCTTAGCTCTTCATAAACTTTGTTTCATTTTCTTTTATTTAAGATTAAAACTATATCGGAAAGATATTTAATATATATTAATAATTTGAACAAAAGTGTGTGTAAAAAGTGTAACGTCCGCAACGTAACGTCCGCAACAGACAAAAACTAAGATTTTCAATTAACGAGACTACTTATCTTTATTTTTGATGCTGGATTGATATGGTCATATATTCTACTTAATTTTTTGTATTAGGATATTTTTTGTTTACTATGCAAAATTCGCTAATATATGTACAAATGCACGTTAACCTCAAATCGACTTCCATTCTTTGTAACGGCCGCAACGGAACTTTCAGCAAGCCTAATTTTTATTCAAAAACAGCAAGGCTTTTATCTTAAAATAGGTTTAAGAGTACTTCCAATGAAATGCATTTTCCAAAAAATTTCATTAAAATTCACTAATCTGAACGGAAGCTGTATCAGTTTAAACTTGAAAAATGTAACGTCCGCAACTCAGGATTAGCCCATATACTATGTACATATGCACATATCTATGTTCGTATGTACATAATAGCCACTGATCGCAATATCTTGTCACTATATTCTTAAAACGAGAATCTCTTAGCTTTAAAAAATAAATAAGAGTTACATATGTAGGTATGTATGTGGTACCAGTACTCAATTCGAGTGAGTCAGAGCATGTCCAAATATACTCATAAGAAGTTCAATTTTAATCATTAACTCATAAGTTCGAATGAGTCACGCAAAAAAGACATCTAATGATAAATATAAAAAGATCAAATTCGTTCGGCCATACGATATGAGAGATAAGATTGTCCTTCAGTCGTGTTTAGTAGACTGTTTGCGATGGCAAGCGCTCATCTCTAACGGCAGCCATACAGCTACAGATGCGTGTACATGTAAGTACATATTTACACATACGTAAGTATGTATGTTTGAGTATCTGAGAGGTTCTTTGGCTGTTTCGTAATTGGCGCGTTCTGTTGTGCTGTTGTTGTTGGTGTGTGCTCTGAACTGCAGCAGCTTCTTGAAGTGCAGCGGCAGCCAGCAACAATAAAAGCAACACAAACAAAAACAGCAGCAATAATAGCAAAACATGAGCGTTAAACGTTATCGTCGCCACGTCAAAGTCACGGCGCTTGACGCTGACGTCGATGCCGGCGTTTCTACGTTCCTACTCTCATTCGCACACACACCTTACTCAATGTTTCATTATCGCCTCTCACTCTCTCTCACTGTCCCTCTCTTGCTTTTACTCGTTACTCATGTGCTGCCTTGTCCGCTTACTCATGCAGAGCAACAATACACGGCCAAAATATTTTTAAACACCTAATGAAAAAATCAAATTCTACAATTTGAATATACATATGTACATACATATGTATGTACATATTTATTTTTGTATATGTATTGAATTCTTATATGGACACACTCAATCACAAAGAATATGAGGCAAATTCACAGCTGACGACGACGTAGGCGCTGTTGTATTTGTTGTTGTTGATGATGTTGCCGTTGTTCCTCTTCTGTTATTTTTTCCTCAGTGTGCCGTTATCGCTACTCGCGTTATTATTTTTATTGTTATAATTCTTGCTGCTTTTTTTTGTTATTGTTGTTGCTGCTAGCGCACAGCTATGGCGTACACTCAACAGTTGCGACGCTTGCCGACTCGCTTGCACACACTGAGCTTTCACTCTCTAACTCGCTCGCACATGCGTGTGAGCGATTGCAGCTGACAGGCAAACAATATATTGTTGCATACTTTCAGGCTGACGAAGTAAAAGTGAAAGCTTAAAATTGCATTTTATTGATTATTTTGTTTCAAAAGAATGCAAATTCTATTTATTCACCACACATCTCACTTCATTTTCTGACAGTTTTAAGTAGATTTTTGTTAAATTTTCCAACTCAACTGGAGCTTCAATAAGGTAATACGGCACTCCCCTCATCCCAGTTGGCATTAAATTACTATGGGAGGAGGTGTATATATTTTTTGCAATAGCTATAAATTGACATTTTGCGCGCTTTTTAGTTAGAGTAAAGTAAAATTTATATTTTTTTGTTTTATAATCTCACTTTTTGGCAAAGCTAACATTTTAAGTATCACTCACGCTGCAAGTTGCAAGGAAATTCCCGCTCCTTTACGGTTAGACTGTAGGAATTATAAACCAATTTTTTATTTTATCTTGAGTATAATGACTTAGAATATCCAAAAGTTCAGTACTCAAAAACAAGTAATTGCATTTTAGCCAAAATATCAAACTTTTTTCTCAATGTGCAAATGTCTATATTTACATAGGAACACACGGAAAAGTGCTCAAACAGTTCTGCGGGTTTTCCTGCTGTTACAGGCTGCTGGCTGATTGGTATTCATGTCGGCATATACGTACAAGTTTGTGCCTTATAACCAGGGACTGTAACACTTATAAGTTTTTTGTCAAAAAATTGAAAAATAAGAGTTATTGACTGATTTTTATAAAAAAATTATTTTTAATTAAATTAAAAATTTAAATTTAAAATTTAAATGATAAAAATCAAAAACAATTATTATCTTTCAATTTTTATATAAAAATTAAACCCTAACTCTTATTTCCAATTTTTATTATAAAAATTGACACATAACTCTTATTTGTTGATTTTTATTATAAAAATTGAAAATAAAAATCAAATCGAAATATCTTTTGAACCAAAGAAGCCACATCAAATATAGACCTGTATATATGATCTACGCCTTAATACCTTTCAGTTGATATATAATATGTATGTACAAATGCATATACACATGAGTATATGTATATTTTATTATTTCCTTAGATACTTGCCCAGACCCGAAGATTTTAAAGTTTATATGGTATTATGTTTTTTATTCGTTCAATTTAAGGAACATAATTTTTTTCAATGATTTGGGGGATAGGTTGCACCTTAAGTCCGTCATTACCAGCTTTAGAGCAGAAAATGCCCTTTCCACTGGTACCTGGGTAGCAGGCACGAGTGTTTATTTTTTTATTTTTTTTTTTTGGGCAATTGCAGTGGCGAGTTAGAGCAGTAATATGCAGAGTAGCTCTGCTGTTTATATTTACCGCTCGACAAAAAATCGGTTTAAAGTTAAAGGACACTTCATAACAGACTAGAAGTTTTTTAAATAGAATTTATAAGCTAAATAAACCCGGTGGTTTTTTCAAAGTCCAATTAAATTTATCAAATGGATATTTTCAAGTTTGACAATAATTCTTAAATAGCTATCAAGTCCCTTAAAAATTGCCATTAGATATGTAAGGTACGTTAGTATATGTATATATAAATATATAATATATATATAAGATAGAAGATAAATATATCTTGTAAATCAAAAATAAAAATATTTAATTTATTCTAGGTTGAGAAATAAATAAAAAACCTTTTACTAATTTAATCTACAAGGTAGCTGATGAAATCCGCTACAAAAAAAAGTTTAATATTATTCTCCTTAAGTTAGCTGCTTATTTTTGTTTTTATTGTAAAAACTTATCTTAATATTTAATAAAAATGGATAACTGGGACACGGAAACAAGAATTTGGATTGTCAAAGAGAGTATATTTGTATTTTGTTAGCAGTTTTTAAAAGTACAATTGTTATTTTGATCATAGCTCGTGATTGAGAAAAAGGGTTCGCAATTGATCCATGAACTGTATGAAAAATAGTAGGTTCGGTAACCTGTTATCACTGCGGACGGCAGTCCGCGCTAGTGACGAAAGCAGCACGAAGGGTGCGAAGGCGACTAGCATATATACACAGGAAGAATGGAAAATTTGCTATGACTGTCCGATCAGGTCTAGTTATATACCGATCGAAAGGTATTAATTTAACTTACAAATGTGCATACTAAGACTTTTGGAAACTCACCTGGTTCGTGAGATAAACAGGTGTAAGTGGGAGGGGAAAAATGTAAATTATTGGAGCTAATGGGGCCGTTGGAGCCTTTTTGAATTGTTTTTAAATTTTTTAATATTCTAATCAAAAATACGCGTCGAATGACACCTCGATCATCGAAATCCGATAACTGGTTCAAAAAATAAATAATTTTGAAATTTTTAGCTGCCTTCCGAAAATGAGATGAAAAGTCAGTATGTCTGTTTGTTTGTTTGTCTGTTTGTTTGTTTGTTTGTTTGTTTGGATTAAATCGTTGATTTAGCTTAAAAGCTTGAATGAGGACTTGTTCCCGCTCAAAAATGTAGAGACGTTTGTTCTACGACTTTTTCGAAAAATCGTTAGTTTAGCGGGAAATCGCTAAAAACCGCTAAAATTTAAACCCTCATAGCATCCAAACGACAGAAGCTACAGATGTGATCTATATATCGTTGAAAAGGTAGTTCGAAGGGCTTTTAAGCATAGCTGAACGAATAATATTAAGTTTTACATATAAATAATTAAAAAAAAAAATTTTTGCATTCGGCACTGCGCAAAAGAGTGAGTTTTATTTGGTATGAAGAACTGAGACATTTTAGCGCAATGTGCCGAGTGCTAAAATTTTTTTTTTAATTATTTATATGTAAAACTTAATATTATTCGTCACAAAATTGGATATCAGAAATTTTGGGGCATGAAAATGTTTACCTCGTAAAGAGGTTTTTTTATGGGATACTATTAACAGCAATAAATATGAGTTAGTTTTTGCCTAACAGCAATAAATATGAGTTAGTTTTTGCCCATCAGTCCAAATGCCAAAGCACTTGCAGCTGCCCGACGGACATACAGTTCTATGCTGCGAATGGCTAAATTTGTAAATCTACGCACACTAACATTCTAGGCGCTTAGCCCCATGATGCCACCCTTCATCCTTTTTGTAACAGGATACAAAAAAAAGAGAGAAAACCAATACGCAAAAACTCATGCATTCGAAACGAATTGCAAAACAAACGACGCCCGAGGCCGCGAAACAGAACTAACTTTTCAATTTGGCGAACGCGGCGTATGCGTAATGTAACAATCACAGCACACGCGCATACACACACACACAACACACATACAACACACGGCACACACACAGTCACTGGTACTGGCACTTACAAACAAACAGATACAGACTAACATTGAAAAGTCCAACCCAAATATGGCAAAGCGTGGTTGCTGTTTCAGTTGACAAATATATGTACATTGAACATATCGTTTATGTGTGTGTGTTAGTGCGGGCTTACCTGACGTATGCTTCATAAACGTTGCATAAATTACGTATACGCAGTGTGCGTTGCGTGTGCAGCTGACAGCCACAGTACAAAAATGTAACTGAAATACGTCATGTCACACAAAAAAAGGCAAAGCAACCCCCCTTGTCCCTTCATTATGCCCCTTACTCCTTACACACTTTTGCTGCTGGTTCCTCCTATGTTCCTCCGCTGTTCCTCTGTTAATCGGCTGCTCCATTGCTCAGCAACGTCAGTAATGTGATTTGAAAGTGAGCTGCTTCTGGCATTTATTTAATAGGAAATGCGCAGGGGCGCGTAAAGCGTTGTACGTAATACGTTTATAACCAAAATCCGTATCCAAAGCTCTGGGCCAAGCTGAGTCAATTGAGGCTCCCCTCCTCATCACCTCTCCAGCTCTTCACATCCTCACATCTCTGGTTGGCACTCTGCCACTTTGCCAGTTCACAGCCCACACAATCATCAGGTTGAGGCGCGTGGACATTAAGGCTGATATGACGTTGGCAGGAAGGCAAACAAGCCAGGAACAGAGCAGAGCAGGACAGGACAACAACAGCAGCAAGTGAAAAAATCAACTGAACCAAAACACCAATAACACTAACTACGCAAACAAAAAAAGAAGAACTACAAAAGCTTTGGATTATCTTCCGCCGAAGACTTGATACCCTTGCAGATAGCCTTGCGTCGATTTAGAAATAAAAATGCTTTTTCCATGTAACATTTTCGACCTCAACGTTGCCTGAGAGCAACTTTGGCTGTTTGAGAGATAACTGTGGGCGATTCCGTTGTTATTTTATTCAGATGATTCATAATAATATTGGAGTATTTATGTATATGTTGACTAAAATGTAAGAAAACAGAAGCACATTTGGAGGTTATTTATTAAATAATTTAATTATTTAATTGTCTTATTTTAATTCCAGTATAATGCAGGCAGAAAATATTGTTGTGACATTTGGGGAACGTTTTAAAATGATCATTTTTTTTTTAGTCGTTAAAAAAATTCAGAACGTATAATTGCAAAAGTTTTCTGAATAGAAAATTTTTATAGGTAAAAAATTAAATTTTATAAGATTAGCGTAATTATTAAGTTATTGACTTTTATTGGCCCAACGTTGCTCACGAACAACATCTGGCGTGGCGACTTTAAATTTTGGCTAGTTACTTATTTAATTTATACAAAATGATAAATGACAAGTGGGAAAGGAGTATAGTCAAGCTCCCGACTATAGGATACACGTTACTTATTTAAATAAATTTAAAATAAAATAAAACACTTACATTGCTTGAAACTTAATTCAGTCATTACTACCTAGTGATCGACTGACAAGACACCACAGTGTACTCGCCAGGCGACTTTTCCCCGCCAGGCCTTTATGGCGTTTAAAAAGATTGGGTATACCCAAAACAATTGGCCAACTCCCACAGGCCGCCTTATAAGATCAGAGTTTTTTTTTTAAATTCCTTTGCGTTCAGCAAGGGGTTAGGTGCTACTTCTAAATGCTAAAACTGTGTTGGTTATGTTACAAATTATGAATGTAAGGATTCAACGCTGAATCAAATAAACACTTACTTTGTTATTGTTAAAATAAAAAATAAAAGTCATTTTTACCATTCTGCTTGACCGATCTTGTTGCAATTAAGTAGGATGATATGTAGCTTTAAATAACAGATAACGTTATTACCAAAAAAACGTAATATTTTAAAAACTGTGCGTGTGGTGGCTTTTCGCGATTTACGGCGGCGGAACGGGTATAAAAATAAAATTGTTCACAACATTTGGAAAAAATTATGGTCGAAATAATATTAGATACTCAAACTTTTCGTAAAGCTTGTTTACAGACGTAGACATGTTTGTTCCTTTCTGGTTGTTGAAATTCACAGTTCCTCGATGTACAAAATGAAAAAATTAACGAGTCATTTATCCTTTTTGCAAAACAGAACAAAATAATAAATTGTTGTTTCCGTGTCGAAAATGCTCAAAATAGTGAACAATCATTAAAATTTGGGTGTTCACTATTAAAAGTTGTTCACATCGACTGAATTTCTAAATGTTGAGTGTTATTTAATTTATTTAAATTGCCTTGAAAAGGAAAAATGTTCTCATATGAAAAATACAATTTAGACTGATAGTTTCTCAGACAGTTGTTTAATCTTAGCCACGTTTGATTCAAGACCGGAAAGAACGAAAAGGATATGATCAAGAACAAATGTAGTTTACGTGGTCTGTCACGCCTTCTGGAGAAAATTATAATGCCCAGAATAAGGGTGTATAAAGAAAAATTAATGGGCGTGAGAAGCTTTCAAGCGCCAGGTGTATTAACAAAAGCGAAATGAAAAGAGAAAGAGTGAGAGAGATGGGGTGGGGGGGGGGGAGTTGATAACATTTGTTAACCGTGGCTGACTACAAAGTCCGTCAAAGTACCGGAAAGGAGTCACAGCTGTTTACCTTGGTCCCTAACCATGAACTATCCAGCTGTGCGTCTACAAAGAGTTTTCGCTGCACATCTGATTCAGATTTCATAGAAATTAAACACAAAGCTGACGAGTGTCTGTTTATAACTTGTGGCCAGCTCGAATCTGCAATGTATTGCAGAGAGTTGTAAAAGTGAAGCTTCTGAAGGTCTACATTCTTTTCTTTTTAGGTAGACTGATTTAGGTAGAAGAAATAAGCTGGCGAATTATGATTTTATGTATTCTGCATCAAAATTAATTTGTTATGATTTAGAAACAGACAAATCTGTGTCCCTTTACACACATACGATATTTCGTTTAAAAATGTGCTACATTCTAATTTTTTAATAAAAAGGGCTTAAGTCATGCAAAGTGTACTTATCGATTATAGCTTACAAAAGATATACATATTGATCAATAAATAAAAAACAGATTAATACTTGAATTCTTTCATTACTTGAATATATCCAGGTCTAAATTTGCCTTTTCGAGTTAGCTTGTTTTGTCTGTTCCTCAGTTTTCAATTGTCTCTGTGCTCTACTGAAAATGAATATTTCTTACGTACTGTTATCTGTTACAATGGAAGTCAGAATGCACTGCAGCTTTCTAAAAATAATGAATTACTTTTGCAAAATGTTTATTTATATTTTGCCGAAAATGTATATTAATTCACTAGCCAAAATCAGAACTTTCAGTTAAAATAAGTGGGTTCGATTCCGACAATGCCATGCTCAAAAAAGAACCGTCATAAATTAAATATATATCCGCTAAGTTAAAGTCGCACAGTTTAATGATTGTCCTTCAATGAACAGATCTAAAAATAATTTAAAAAAAAAAAAAACATATATATACAGACTATATATAAAACAAAGGTTTTCCTCAACTGTGTTCTATCCAGTTAAAAGTTTCAAGTCAATCAAAAGAATGGCCGATATATTTATTTGTATTAAAAAAATTCTCTGAAAACTTCATTACAATCGCACTTTATTTTTTTGCAAGTGTTTGTTTAATTTTAGGCACGAGAAAACTTCTTTGAGTATCTAAGAGCTGGGTACAGGGTAGCTCATTGTCGATCACTTGCCAGTGCTGCGTTCTCGCTTTTTATTCTCTTGTTTTGCCAGCTGAAAATGCACGCTGTGTCGATTCTCGTACTGTCGGGCTTAAGATAGGAGAATTTCTATGGAAAACTTTGTTGACAGCGTTTTAATGATGAGGACTAGATATCCAAGAATGCCAACTATAAATAAATTTACTTGTAAATATCACACTTTAAATATTGCACTTGCAACTTGCACTTGTAAAAATTAAATTAAGCAAATGAACATAACATAATTTTCATTTGTGAGTAAGTGAGAGCTTTTTATATTTACATGTATTTTAAATTCTTAATATGCATTATCATATATATTGTAATTATACTTAAATTCAATCCTAATAGATATAAGCCACAACTAAATTAAATGAAGTTATTTTTTACCATGCAACATATTTTTAATAAAAAATTGTCGAAAGTCGAAATTTCATTTGAAAATTAACTTTAATTTCAAGGTAATTGAACAAAGTCTAATTTGGTTTTCTTTGATAATTGTTAAATTAAAACTTTTTTAAAAATCTACAGGGCTCTGCAAGGGTATATAATCTTAATCATGCTGCAAAAAATCTTTACTTTTTGAATTTAATTAAATTACAATGTTAATAACAATGAGGCTCGCTTACAATATCTAGAGAATCTCCATACAAATGTACCACACTCGTGTGTCCATTTCGCACTAAGTTAAATATTTAGTTTGCTGAATAATGTCTACAAATGAAGTCAGCAGGAACTTTAACAAAAGTCAGCCAAAATAAATTGTAATGGAAAAAAAGGTGTTTGGATACATTTATGATATCCTTATCATGCTTTCTTCTCATGCATAAACCCAACATGGAGGACATTCCTATCTCGACACACAAACACGCAACGACATCTCTATATTTTTTATTTTTACCCAACTGCCTCTCTCTTTCTCTCCCTCTCTCGCGCTCTCGCGCTGACTCGGTCTAACTGGTAACGCCTAGGTAAACACGTTTCATGGCACACAGTGCAAAAATTGAGTTTACGCCTGGCAAGCAAACTTAAGCTGTCATACACATGCAACAGCCCGTGTGTATGTGTATGTGTTTGTGTGAGTGTGTTGGTGTTGGTGTGTGTATTGTGGTGTGTTGGTGTTGCTGTATGTGTGTTTGCTTAACGTTGCCACGCGACAACTTGTTGCACGTCTCATAAAGGCGAAAAGCGACGAAGTCAAGAACGCAAACGGAATGAGATAGGTTGATTTCACAGTCAGCCAAAGAATGTGTGTGTGCGTGTGTGTGTGTGTGTGTGTGTGTGGGTGTAGTGTGTGTGTGTGTGCTAGAGATGAGCACAGGTTTGTGTTGTCTTCGACTCGATCTGACATAAAAACAAGATAACAAAAGAGATAAAAAAATATAAATATACAGTAAAGTACATGTAAAAAAATATAATCACATGGGGGTTAAATTAAAAATAGAAAAAATTGTACAGGAAAACATTTGATCTTAATATTCTCTGCTTTGAGGGATATTATCGTGACCAATTTATAAATTAATTTCAAGTTATAACCTTTTGCAGCAGGAGTAGTTGACAGTGACAACAACACACATCGAATGATTTGATTGTCGTAAAATGAATAACTGACTCCTTGAATAACACTGTTACAAAATTTAATCAAAATAAAACTTCTGGGATGGGACATAGCGTAGGTTGTAGGTATAGATAAATAAATTTTTTTTGCATACTAGAATTTTTTGGTGCACATCGAAATTTTAAATTACGGTACAAAAACGGTTTTTTCGTACTTGCACTCACTCATGCGCCCATTGCTTCGTCAAATATTCACTAATTTTTTTAACGGCTTTGGAAAGAAGAAATTTAGGTTTATAAGCGTGTATACTTGACTTAACTTGATTCAATTCCCTTATTAGAGTATTTTCTATGTTAACAAATTTTTTTGTGTGTTTTTTTTACATTTAATTACTTTGGTGATGTTTTTAAACACTATTTTATTTGAAACCCCTTAGACTTGTACTTTTATTTAAAAAGAACACATTTTCACGAGTAAAACGTGTGTCCATTTTCTAAAATCGGACAATAATTCGACAAGCTATAATAGATTTTCTGAAACAAAATTGCTTAAAATGGTGATATAATATTTGCAACATTATTGCGCCATTTCCCCATCCCCTCATATTCCATTTGTAGTTGCGTCGTTAGCAAAGTAGTTAACAAACGAGTTTTTTTCCATGACTTTTTTTCTAATAAAATTAATAACTCAGCTAAATATCACTCGATTTTAATAAACTAAAAAGCAGAAGACGTAAAATTAAATGTTTTTTGAAACTACATGCCAAAAATTAGTTGCTTTCTACAAATTTAACTTATTAATTTACGTTCAAAGTAGGGTAAAGTCGCAAAAAACTGAAAAAATGCATATATTTTTACATGTAGCTCCCTCAATATTTATCCGAGATTGCAGTGTAATACACCGTTAGAAAGGTGTTACTTTTTACTTTCCAACGACGTTTTACAATTTATTGTAAGATGCATAGTTTAGGACATAGAATTTTTAGACTCCATCAACCTCGAAAAAACGGTTTTTGTACCGTAATTTAAAATTTCGATGTGCAACGAAAAATTCTAGTATGCCACAAGGTTACCTTCAACTACATCTACAACCTACGCTATGTCGCATCCCAGAAGTTTTTTGGCTGTAACACAGTGTAATCGTTTATTAGTTATTTATTTCCCTGGGGTATCAACTATTATGACTCTAGCAGCTGTGTTTGTTGTAGATTTTGTTGTACTAGAACTCGATTCAATTTTGAAATAATAAAAAACAAATACAAATACTTTTGTTGCAGCGCGTTTATACTTACGTTTCAAGTACATACAGTGTGCCACTAATGTCTTCATACACCATAAAGATGTTTTGATGCGGGTTTTTTATATTAATCATTTATTCACTTAAATTCCGTTCGAATGATACAAAAATTTCTTTAACACATTAAGTGCCCATGGAAATTTTTGAATTTTAGAAGAAGTCTATTTTTTAACTTTTTTCCTCGATTTTTTCAAAAAAATATTTTGATGCAAAAAATTCTTGAAACAATTTGAAGAGTACCTGCAAATAGTAGTTTGATAGTATTTTTTTTTATATATTTTTGAAAATTGCTAAAAAGCCACTTTTTGTATGAAAAAGAGGAAAAAGGGGTTAAAATAGTCATTTTTAGCAATTTTTAAAAAATCATAAAAAATACTAGCAAAAATATTTTTAAACATTTTTTTTTGCAAGTACAGGGTTGCCCATATTCGACGGACCCATGTTTTTTTTAAAAAAATCAAAGAAAAAAAATAAAAATTTGGCGGTTGGCAATCTTAATCATTTAATTTGTTCCAAGTAGATTTGTTTACATCAATTTTTGAATATGATATCTCTCAAATGGCCGCCTCTGGCGTTGATGGCGTATTGTGCCCTTTTTGCAGCATTTTCCATCGTTTTCGCCAACATTTCGGCCGGAATAGCGGCTATTTCTTCACGAATGTTGTCCTTGAGCTCTTCTACGGTCCTTGGCTTGTTAACGTAAACCTTTGACTTCAAATATCCCCACAAGAAGAAGTCAGGCGGCGTCAAATCGGGCGAACGCGGTGGCCAGTCCAAATCACCACTTTTCGACATCAAACGGCCCAATGACCGTTTTCGCACTAACGCCGCACCAAACTGTGACTTTTTCGTCATGAAGAGGCACTTCTTCAATCTCCTGAGGATTTTCAGTGGCGTAAATACGGCAATTTTGCTTATTTACGGTCCCATTCAATGTGAAATGGGCTTCATCGGACATGATAATTTTGTTCCAAAATTGCTCGTCATCTTCGGCCATTAAATTTCAACTATTTCAGAGCGCTCGCGTGGCGTGTATTGTTCCATGGTAAAAATCTGCTTGGACTGACGCTTCAAACGCGGTATGTCATTAAGCGATCTGACATCTCTGTCAAAAGTTATGGAGTTGCCAGATGGGTCCGTCGAATATGGGCAACCCTGTACTCTTAGAATTGTTTCCAGAATTTTTTTGCATCAAAATATTTTTTTGAAAAAATCGAACCCCGCATCAAAACATCTTTATTATACCCAAATTTGACAAATTTATGGTGTATGAAGACATTGGTGGCACACTGTAGTTACTATTTTGTGATGATTTCTTCATTTCATTTACATGATTTAATTTTTTCCTTGCCCGTGTGCATCTCTAGTTTGCACACACACACACACACACACAGAGAAACACACAAAGACAGAGAGGAAAAGTATATATTTAGCAATTGGGCTCCAGCCCAATTTCAATTTCAATCTCACAAATTTGTTTAATTAACAAAGTTTTATTTCACAGGCGAACAAACCTGACCACTTTGTGGCTGCTCTTGCGCAAAAGGATCTTTCCCAGCGGCTGTCCGAATCCCTCGAACTGCTGATAGACATGCAGGCCACGCACCACCGTTGCATGCACCACACCGCATAGCCGCTGGGTGGCATAGGGCGTGGCCGATTTGTTGGCCGCATGCAACTCATCGACGGACACGGTGAACTCTTCACTTGGATTCCAGATGCAAAAATCGGCATCGTAGCCCTCGGCAATGCGTCCCTTGAAGCTCGACAGGCCGCAGAGTTGAGCCGGCTGCCAGCACATTAGACGATGCACATCCGATAAGCTGAGCTCCCGTTCCAGTTGCATGCCACGCGTCCAGACAATGGGCAGACTCAGCTGCAAGGAACTGATGCCCGGAAAGGCATTGATGAAATTTCCACGTCCTCGTCCATAGGTCTGACAACGTGCTCCAGGCGTTGCCGCCGAATGATCGCTGGCTATTTGTTGCAACGAGCCTTTGGGGCACAACAGTGCCTGCCACAAGGCCGCCTGATTGCTGCGCTCTCGGATCGGTGGCCAGGTCTTGAACTCCGTGCCACAATCGGGCACTTGTTCCGCACAAAGTGACAGATAATGTGGACAGGTCTCCGCTGACAGTTGTGCCCCCTGTTGCTGGCAGTGCTGCAGCAGAGGCAACGCATCCGCCGAGCTGAGATTCATCACGTGAAAGCGACGATGGGGATGCGACGCCGCCAGCTCACAAATCAACTGCATCGCCGAGAGCTCCATGGCGGCGGGTCGTGTGTGCAGGAAACTCCCATAGGTTTTTGTTGAGGATTCAGATTCAATTTCTTTTAGCTGCACAGGCTCTTTAAGATTCAACTCCGCATGGAACTGTAAGAAGAGCAAATTGATCAATCAACTCAGCAGCTACACTCAGAAATATGTGGATCAAATCATTATACAGAAAAAAGTTCATAAATTATTCCCGTTTCGTTCTAGAATTTGTTAAAATTGATTCGGTTTGTTATTTTCGTACTTTAAGAGTGAATCGCTCTTGAAATCAAGAACATATACATATATTAAATTCGACTGTATCGTTCTTAAATATAAACAAGCTTAGTCCTGATCAAAAAATGCTATATAACTCGGGCTCGTCTCACAAAACAAGTTAGTAAAATCGTTAATCAAGACTTTTAATTTAAAATTTTTTTTTTTGCTTTCTTTCTTACAATTCCCCAATAGTTCTTGCTTTTACATACAGTAACCGAAAGTTTTTAACACCCACGCTGATGATTTTGACTAGGACATTTTAAGAACATTTTATGCTAACAAATACAAATGCAATGCAACAATAAATTAAACGTGTTTAGATCTTATATTGAGAACAAAACATCTTAATCAGTGGTGCCAGATTTGCTTTTTTTTCCGTCAAATCTGGCTATTTTCAAAGGCCATTTGCTAGAACAATTTGCAAACAGCGGGCAGCAAGAATTATGGCTTTTTATTTTGTTGAAATGCTTTTTTTTCAGATTTTTTTGTAAATGCCCAAATATAGGGGAAATTAAAACCCAATATAAAAAAATTCACATTGAAGTCAATCCCTATAAGGATTCTGGGGTCAACAATACTTTTGCAGACCTGGCTAAGGTTGCCATTGATACTTAACAGTGTACTTTATATAAGGTAATTGGTTCAATAGTTTGCTACTTAAAATTAAAATAATATATTTTATTATGAATTATAATTTGTGCTGCTACACATACATATAAGCCTCCCAATAAATTCGTACGGATGATAAGAACGGGATTATTATATGACAATGAAAATCAGGAGAATGAGGACAACGTTGATAAAATTATTCACACCTACTGAATAACAGAGCTGCTGCTGCTCAAATTGTTCAGTTTCTTTCTGAGCAACTGATTTTGTGCACTCACTCTCGGGAGAAAATACAGGAATTAATGAATTGAAAAACTAGCTTTTTTATGGCTTTTTTAAATGAAAAAAAAACAGTTTTTTTTCAAACAAAAGTTGGCAACACTGATCTTAATATGAGAACGATGTCTTCTTAGGCTAAAGACATATGGCAGTAAATTAAGCTTAATACGGGACTATATCGAGCACCCAAAATTCTTAAAGCAACGATATCAAGAATTTCAAGATTTTGTATTTCACGAAAGCACCAAAGATTACCAAAAAAGTGCAATGTTAACGTATTGATGTTAATGGCACGGTTTGACCGACGCAAAAAACCGATGGAATAGGACGTGTTCTATTTCCATCGGTGAGCATCGGTTATTCACCGACGCTTTAAGGCAGTGGTCGGCACCAACACATTCATATGTTTGCATTGCGTTAGTGTGCTTTTTTGTTCGCCTAACAGCGACGTAACAGAAACAAATCGCAGCAGCGACGCATACGTGAGCGTACGTGAGCGACAGCGCAGTAGCTACGCAAGTTTCCTATGCCTACGGGATAGGGCCGTGCTTTAAAGTGTTGTATGTTCACACGACACCGACAGCTGTTTAGCAAAAAGTATCGGTGAAAAAGAATTTCGTACATTAAGCGTAGTACGCTCTAGCTGAAAACATTTTGGGCGCTCGAAATGTTCGATGTTTTGAAGTCCGGCCTTACAAACTTTAGTGTGACAGCATAATACCAAAAATCACTAAAAAGTTGAGAGATTGTTGGTCTTATGCTGCTGTGGTCACACTGCTCGTCAGCTGTGCACAACAAACAAATAAATAACATTGATAACAACAAAAAAAAAGAAAATGGATCAAATGGATAGGATAAGAGCAGTAGCAGCGACTAATACCCTAATCATTAAATTAAAAATTATTAATTATAAAAATCCCATCAAAATATTTATTTTCGGTCAAACCCCACAATATTGGCCTCTGTTGCACCTCCTTAATCAGTCTAATTCGCTCTTTGTGTTCAAAGATCTCAATTCGGCTCTTATTTTGCTGTTTGTTGGTCGCCATTTCTGTTCAAAAAGATTTCGACTAGTCGAAACACTGATTCAATCGATGTTTTGAAAGGTCAAAATAAAGCTGCCATCTGTTGACCAAACAGTGCTGTAAAACGCCAGAAAATATTCTGAACTGCCCATATTTAGGTACAGCGTACATAGGTTTAGAAATGGCCTAACAAAAACATTTCGAGCATGTTTGCAACCCTTTTTTTTATATGGAGTTTTGGCCTTGCAAACATATTTTCAGCTAGAGCGTACTATGCTTTAATCAGGAATTATTAGTTTAGTTGAACTTCTGACACTGGAAATTCTTGATTCAAGCTCGAACGAACATGATTTTTCTCACAGTGTAAATAAATAATTATTTGTTACCGCTATAACCGCTTCCGTTTCAGCTGCATCTTCCAGATGCTTGAGCGCCTCTGTCAACTGTGCCTCGTTGACTGCCGCAAATTCGGCTCCGACGGGCGGTGCGCTGTCACAGAGTGTGCACTGTAGTCCCATGACGCCGGCGGCGAGCAGCGGCACCAGCTGATCCTTGTTGTCGGGCACGAGGCCACCCCAGAAACCCACGTCCACGTAGATCTTGCCGCGAGCTATTGACGTCTTTGCCTTGAGCGCCTGCACGCTTACCGTGGTGGGCGTGGCATTGCTGCGGGCGATGTGGGCGGGACGGGACTGTAGAAATGAGGAGCAAGGAGCGAGGAACGAAAGAAGCCGACGCGTCGTTACTCACGTTGGTCGATCGATAATCGTTGTAAAGCCTCCGGCAGCCGCCGCCTTTGTCGCCGTTGCAAATCCCTCCCAGTCCTTGCGACCCGGCTCATTGATGTGCACATTCGCGTCAATCAGTCCCGGCATCAGCAACAGATCCCCAAAGTCATAGACTGCCTCCGATTCGGTATTATATAGGTAGGTGTTCACCTCCTGCGGCGTCCGGAGCACTGCAGGGACAGACAACAATTGAAATAAATGGATTAATTTGAATTCGATTTTATACCAAGTTAAGTTTATGGCTTATGCAATATTTAAATCTTTTCCATCAAAGTGTGGTCCACAAATATCTACACATGTGGAAGGATTGCCAAATTGTTGCAAGTGAGCTTTAGAACGACATCTACAACAAACACAACCTCTGGAGTTATCAAATTAAGCTCATAAACTAATAACTGTTGTTGTTAGTTGCTATCGTTGACAAAGTAGCTGAAATCATTTCGCAAAACGGAAAGAGCTCGGCAAACACTGCGAGCCACTTGATCTACAGTTTTTTATGACAATTAAATTATTTAAATTAAATTTCTAAATATATAATATATCCAAGAATATATCCGAGTCATATAAATCACAATTTATTTAAAATTTCAATTAAAAAACTATAAACAAGCGGGAAAGGCTATAGTCGAGCTCCCCACTATAGGATATCCGTTACTTAGTTTATTATATATAAAATATATTTCATTGCATACTTTTAGGCAAAAGCATTGCTTCAAAATTTAAATCGGCTTTTACTACTGTTCTGTTTGGCCAATCTTGTTAGTAGGATGATAGTTAATAGTATCGTAGTAGATAACATTGATTAGAAAAAAATCGTAAAATCTTAAAAACTGTGCATGTGGTGGTTTTTTGCGACTGGGCGTGGCAAATATTTGAAGCAAACGACCTGCTTGGGGCTTATGGAAATCTGTGTGCCGTATTTGGTTGCTCTAGCTCTTATAGTCTCTAAGATCTAGGATATCACACGGACGGACAGGCGGACATGGCTATGTTGACTCGGCTGTTCAAGAATATATATTCCTTATAGGGTCGGAGATGCTTTCTTTTTGCTTATACCCTTTACTTAAAAAAAATTACTTAAAATGAATTTTAAGTCTTTTTTTTAAATTTAAAGTGAATTTGATTAATTTCAATACATTTCTAATTTTATTAAATATCTGAAGATAAGAGCAAGTTTCAAGAACATTTATAATTGGTTTTGGCTTTAAGAACATGCAATTATATGAATATATTCTGCTATCAAAATAATAAAGAACATTTCAAAGGGTATTCCGAAGTCGTCCATCTCAAGTTGTTTATTTTCTATTTATGTAATTTGTGAGTACGGGGTATAAATACAAACAAGTGTCATAAATACACACACACAAGTAAACATACTTGTGTTATAAATATAACTTTGAACACAAGTTCTAAGTTTAGATATTAAAATATATCGTATACGTTTGTTATACGTAATAATTTGCCAAAAAAAAATACAGTAAAAGTCAGCTAAGAAATAATTGAACATTTCAGTGTTTCGTTCTGTCACATACCACGTCTAATGATGCCCTCGGTGTCCACGACGATACCTCCATTAAGCGTCGTCTCTTGGTTGCCATCGCCCAGGAAAATGCGCCGGCTGAGAAAAAGTAAATCCATCGAAGCGATTATACATTCAAGAAAAGCCAGCAGACAACTGAAAACTAAATCAGTTTCTCATCTATTTTTGTACAGATCAAGAAAATCTGCACTCTTTAATCTCTCTTTTTCTCTCTCTCTGTGACACTCTTACTCTCTCACAGTGCTTGGGTGTCTTAACTCTTAAAGCTCTTGCAACGACAATGTGTGAGTGCTCCCAAATTTTATTTTCTGTTTATTTTGAATTTTTTGGTTCAAGTACTTTTTGAGCTTTTTCCTTTATTTTTTGGGTGCGTTTTTTTCAATTTTCCATTTGGTGGCGCTACCCAGCGGAAGCTTTTTGGCTGTTACGGTAAATTGTGCCATTTTGTTGTTGTGGTAGTTGTTGTCGTTATTGTTGTTGTTGTTTCTGTTGGTGTTGTTTTTGTTGTAGTCATAGTTGAGTTGTAAAAGTTGAAGGCAAAGCGAAGGCAAAAGGCGCAAAACGGAACCGAAACCAAAACCGAAACAGAAACTGAAACCGAAAACAAGAACGAGTCGAACAATGCGAATACACACAAAATACGAATGCTACACGTGTGTGTATCGGTGTGAGTGCTTGTGAGTGTGTGTGTATGGGTGTGTGTATGGGTGTGTGCCGAATGCATAGAAATAGAGCCGAATGCCAACATGAAGTTCAACTTGTTGTTGCCGCCGCTTTAATGCTGTCGGCACTGTTGCGTCTCTGCTGGCAGATACACACACTCACTCACACACACACACACACACGCTCACACACACAAACAGTCTGGTATATGGCCATGTCCTTAACACTAACACCAGCATACCGATGAGGCTGCAACATCAGCAGCAGCAGCAGCAGCAGCAACAGCAACAAGCTAAGATACAGTCATCCCCTCATCTCTGACGGCTCCGCAGCAAAGTTGAAATTGAAGCGATTTGAGTTCGAGACGCCATCCTCGTACTCGTACTCGTACTTGTCCTCGTCCTTGTCCTCGTCCTTGCCCTCGGCCTCGTCATCGTCACCGTTCTCGTCCTCGGCTGTGTTAAATCGTCTCGTTTCGTCTCGTCGCGACTCGACGCAGTGGCCATCGTTGGTCGCGTCATTCTCGTGCTCATCGTCGTCGCTGCTGGCCGCAGAACTCGGAGCTGGCGTTGCCGTGCGACGCATCCACAGCTTTACTCTGCTCTGAGCAGCCTCGCGACAACCAGTTGAAGTTCTTCAGACGGCATTTCGACAAACATCAAACTATAATAATAATAATAAATTTCCAAAATTTACAAAAAAAAAAAAACAACTCGAAAAATTGTTTAATGTCAATCGCATAATAAATACTTTTTTTTTGAATTGAAAGTTTATAGGCAAAAGACAAAATTAGCAGTGTACTATTCAAGTTTAACGGTTAATCCTCAAAGTGATTTTTGATCCCAACGGTGAGCGCACAATTTCAAATTGCATTTTTTTTCCATCTGTGTATTGTTGTCAATGTTTGCATTGACATAAATGATCTAATTTTTTTTAAAATTTTTTTGAATGCCTTTTTATGGCAATAAATAAAATTATTTGCCAAGTGACAAGAATAACAAAAATACAAACAAAAATAAAATACAAATAGATAAAATAAAACAAAAGAAACGATACGAAAATTTGATTGCATTAAATACATTTGTTATTTATCCACATACAATATATCTATGTATGTATTTTAATCTTAACAAATATTTTCCCCCACATTTTATTACAAACGGTTTCTTATTGACTTTGTGACGCTGTGAATTTCAATCTTAAATGAATTTTATACACTTGATAAATGCGTGCGCGTATTTCTTTTTTTATGTGTGTGTTGTGTCTGTGTTTAATCTCCTTTTTTTCAAGCACTAAATGCAGCGTCATCATATAAGAGTTTGGTGCCTTGTTGTTAGCTAATTTAAAGCTTTTATTGGGCACATTCTGCATTATGAAGCCTACCCTAATTAATTTTAAGGCATCAATGATAAGATCAATTATTACTCATACGACCGTTAATGTAATTCAATATTTTTATTTACAAGTCCCGTTTTCAAAAAGACTTCTTTATAAAAATAGTCCATTATAAAATGTATTCAATTTCAGGAATATTTGTACTCCCTTAAGTTACACATTCAGAAACGATTTTTTAATTCATACAATAAACTGAAATCAATGTAATTCACAGTTTCCTTTGACAAATATATTAGCCTGCATTTTATTGGCAAAAAAACAGAGATTCCATTGAGTAAATTGGCCGCATGACCGTGTGATTGCTTTGACATTCAATGCAATTATAGTGGACTTTTTGTAATTTTTTTCTTCGTAAACAAGAACATATTTGGTGAATACCTTTATTACTTTTGCGATTCAAACAGCATGCAATATTTAATTATTTTGTTCGACGCCCTTCGGGCATATTGAAAAGAGCACCATACAAAAAAAAAAATTCGTGCAAATAATATGTACATACATACATACATATATGTACTACATGTTAAAATGTAATATATTTCATTTGTGATGATATTGATTGTACATAACGAACGGCGGATAAATAAAAGGTACGACAAAAATTTACAGAGCCGCCGGAGGGCGACGCAAAATTGTTGACAGCTTTGTAAAATATTTACATGCGATTCGACTGAGAGGCAGTAATAAAATCGAAAACAATTGAAATGCCACCTAATATGGGGCCAACTGGCAAAACAAGGATACATGCCTACACATGTATTTGGACATATGTACATGCATACACGGGCACACAGACAATATTTGACAACTAATTAAGACAAGAATTCCATTTGCAGTCGAACAGTCGAAACACTCGAAGGCAATAGGCTTTATATGCGAGAACGAGTTAATATAGTACAACTGGAATTGCCTTTGGGCATTACAAATATGCCATTGTGCTTTTGTAACTCTTTTAGCCAATGCAATTTTGAAATTATCGAAATCAGAACATGCAACAGACTTTAAAATTATTAGCATACTTACTGTGGAAAAAAAGATACGAATGGATGGGATGGAAGTGTGGAAGTTGCAAATTATTTGATAATAACTTGGCAGTGGGAAGTGCACACGAAATCGTTTCTCATTACCTCAGTTATTCGCCGCATGTACAATAAATGCTATTTTATTGCCGCGCCAAAAAGTATGCAACACATACGCGCACATGCCGGTGGACTATGGTTAAATAAGTAATTTTTCTGGCAAAAATTCAACAATCACAAGTCTGTCAACTAAGGAATATGGAAGCAATATATGTACTATTTTGAGGTTGATCATTTGATAACTTGAAATTAGAATTTTCAATATTTGAAAAACAACAAAAAGCGCTTTAAAGAATATTTTTTAGTTTATATATTATACAATATACAATTATAGATAGCTACTAACTATATATAATGAATATTTTCATTTATTAACAGTAATTTTAGAAGAGCGAGAATTAAATCAATATTCTTTTTTAAGCATCCATAATTATAGGATTTATGATTTGTAAGAGTTGAAAAGTTGTAAAGTGTTGCTCGTAATTACTCAATAATTTGTGGGAGAATCAATAAACAATTGTTTTCCCATAGTGCAGTCTCTGTATAGGTGTGGGTGGTTGGCTGTGTGTCTGTGTGTGTGTGACAGTTGTCGAAAGTGATTTATAAACGATTTAATGCGTTGCTGCTTCAGCTTCAGCAACAACTAAAACAACAGTTGTTGTTGCTCTCTTGATGCTGTTTAATTTTTTTTGTTGCAGTTGGACTGTTTGTTGCTGCTGTTGCAATTTTCACAAAATTAATTGCCTGTTAAACATTTTGCAAGTACCAAAAGCCAAATCAGTGAGTGAGTAAATTTTACGATGCAAACCAAAAAAAAAAAAATAAATAAATAAAAAAAAGGAAAGAAAAAAAAGCTGAGCAGGGTCGGCAGCATGGCAGATAAATAATAATGAAGAAAAATACAAGCAGCATAAAAGTAATAAAAATAAAAGGCAAAATAAAAGACAACATGAGCCAAACAGCAACAACAGCACAGAGAAAGAGAGATCGAGGGAGGAAAAGAGAGGCGGAGGGAGAGGGAGAGGGAGAAGAAGCTAACAAAAGTGTCAAATAAGCAAACATTTAATTTTGATTTATTATTAATTTTCACGAGGCACGTACACAAATGCGTGTGCCCACTGTAGCTATTATTGTTTTGGTTTCTGCTGAGTTGAAAACCAGATAATCGGGCCTGTTCCGAATTCCGATAACGAATCGATTTGCCACAAAACAAGTTGATTGCTGTTCCGAATTCCGAAACTCGACAATAATTGTCGTTTTCAAAACGTGTGCTGTAGAGTCGTCGGATTGGAAAATAAATGCAATTTAAAGCATTAAAATAAATAACTAAAATTATAAACACAAAATGATAATAATATTGAATATTTTTAGAACCATTTATCATTACTACTCGAACTTTAAATAGTTAAAGTGTTTTTTAAAAGAATTTTTTTAAAAGCATCTGTTCTGAACTCAACTTTAACTTTTAATATCGATAACAACTTACGCAATCGAAAGCTGCTGAGTTGAGCTAACATTGAACATCAAAATTCGAACAACGAAGTTTTAACAAATTTAACCCTCTACTGCATGAACATCCAATAAGGAAAACACATAATTTTATGCATATATGTCTTTATTAGGCATATTATAATATATATTTGGAAACAATTTTTTTTTTTGGGTATATAGTTTAGGAAAAAATAAATGAAGAACCATACATTTTTTCGCCGATTTTTGCAAGAATTAGTATGTATAATGCCTACCTTACAGTCAAATTATATTTTTTTATGAAAGAAAACTTTATTTTCTTTTGGAAAAAATTATTCTTCAACAAAAGAAATGTTTTTTTTGGAAGATATAAATTTAATTCGAAATTCAGCAAAATTAACTTTCAAATTCACGCACAAATTCACGCGAGACGCTTGAACAAAACTCATAGAAACACGAAGGGAAGCAACTCAAAAATTGTTTTCATATTTTATTCCAATAGAAAATAGTGCAAAGAGAATGACCAATAACAATCGACTTC
This sequence comes from Drosophila suboccidentalis, assembly GCA_037043435.1. Classification (NCBI taxonomy): domain Eukaryota; kingdom Metazoa; phylum Arthropoda; class Insecta; order Diptera; family Drosophilidae; genus Drosophila; species Drosophila suboccidentalis. The sequence continues at coordinate 1,280,026 of JBAMBK010001066.1, read as the reverse complement.
GCTTAAGTACCGTTTTAACTAAAAGAAATTTCATTAAATATTGAAAGCCATATATGGCTCTGTATGCGGTAGAGGGTTAACTTCTGCTATATTGCTATATTCAACCAGAAATACTTAAAATGAATTTTCGAAACGTTTTCGAAACCGAGTTCGAAAAGTAAAAAAAAGCCTATTTCGATCGGAATCGGGAACAGCAAATAGTAAAACGTTCGTTTTTGTTTCGTTTTAACTTTTTGAAAACGGTCGGAATTCGGAACAGGCCTGAATATGTTTATTTTGATTTTGCTTTCATTTTGCTGTTCGTGCTCTTAAAGTAGGCACAAATAGATAGCGGCCTCAAATGATTGTAATAACTATTTTCCATTAGTTGAGAATTTGGCAGGCTCACCAACAAAAGCATTGGCTTAAACAGGAAGCGCAACAAAAAGTAGTTAACACACACACACACACGCATACCCGTATATTCACACTCACACACACACACAGCGACAAAGACAAAAGTGTAGCACATAAAAAATTGGCAAATAAAAACAACAAAAAAAGAGAGCGTGATAGAGGAAGAGGGGGAAAAGATACAGAGAGAGAGAGAGAGAGAGAGAGAGAGAGAGAGAGAGAGGGGAAAAGCATCGCATGAAAATGAAAGTGGCGCAAAGTTGTGCAAAAACGTGCGTTTATTTGCGTAAAAACTTGGCATGTCCTTTGTCGCCAGTCCCCGTTACTTCTATGCTCCCCTCCTCCCTTCCGCAGCTCTTCTCTCAACCCTCTCCACAAAGTTTCCTCGTTCCACGTACCTGTTATTTGCACATTTTGGAGCATTTTCATTCGAAAGATGTGGCGCCTGTTTTGGGTGGTACTTGAGGCCCACTGTCACCCATTCTTTCTGCCACTGCCTCTATCTGTGTGTGTGTTTGTGTTTGTGTGTATTAGTGTGTTAGCTTTAATTTTGGTTCCTAGAAAAAAGTTTTAATCCCGCTTTTGTATCTTTCGGGCAGCTGTAGAATCGCCCAACAAGTTTTTGCCTCTTGCTTTTGGCTTCCTTTTATCGCTGCCTTTTTGTTTTATATTTATTTTTATATCGTCATTGTCGTTGTCGTCTTCGTCGTCATTCTCGTTCTCGTTCTCGTCTTTGTCTTTGACATATCTTTTAATGATGCTCGCCAGCTAGATCCAAGGCTTTAATTGTATTGATTAAATGCTTAATTGTGCTGCGGACCAAAAAAAAGAAGAACAAAACAAAAAACAGAAAGATATAGAAATAAGAAATAGAATAACAAAAACAAGTAAAAATGAAAAAGAGAATGAAAGGTAAAGCCAACATTTAATTGTTATTAACAAGCGTGCATTAATTACTATGATAAAAACGAAAGAAAACGTAACGCAAAACGCAAACGCAATGCACGGACATTCACTATAATTAGTCAGCTAGACGCTCAGGTGTTTAATTAAAACTAATAGAGTCGGGGCGAACCGAACCGAACCCAACCGAACCGAAGTGAGGACAGTACAGGTAGCACAGGTAGCGAACAATTTAAACGTGAAACAATTAACGGCTGTGACATAAAAGTTCTGGCGACAGCAAAAGCACTAACAAAATTACAATAGCATTGCAAGCAACAACAATAATAACAAAAAAAAAAAAAAAACAATGACAAGACAACAACTAACATCAACTAACTACAACAGCAACAACAACAACAACATTGCATTTTATGGATGCTAAAGATTCCGTAGCTGAGAGTTTATGAAGTGTGGCAACTTCTGCTTCAGATGCCAGTTGCTTAGCTCTGTTCAATTCCCTTCAGCTAACCTCCTTGGCTTCTGTCTCTCCGTCTCTTCGTCTGTCTCTCCGTCTCACAGTCTGTCAGTTAGAGATGTCCTTGTCCTTGTGGTCACAACAGCTGTATGCTCGGATGTACTTTGTTTTCTCCATGTTTGTCGTTGTCGCCTTCTTCAGTTGACAGCGGACGCTTGTGACTTTAATGTAATTAGCTTTTAGCATTGGCTTTAACATTAACATTTACATTAACATTAACATAAACATAAATATTTGCTACAAATTTGGACTGTTATTATTACCTAATTACATCGCTTTCCAGCAAAACAATGAAAACAATAATTATTCATTCATAATTGTAAACTGGAGGCATCAAATTCTTAGACTAAAATTATTTGAGACAATTACAATTTGACAGCTGCCAATTATTAAGTTAATAATCTTTATTTTATAAACATAATCAAATATTTTGTTTTATTAATTATTTTGAATTTTGTATTGAGAAACTAACAGACTGCCTTAAGTAATTAACACTTTAAATATTTGTTGATGTAATAAATTCGTATTTCCTATATATGTACATGTTGAAGAAAATTAAAACGCAAATGAAGTTTGAATTTCTCATAACTTCAAATTCTTTCAATTGCTTATTTGATTAAATATTTTAATTGAAAGTGCGAAAAAGGAAAACAGAGCTATTTTTGTAGCTACAGCTGGTAATTTAAGAAGTTAACCAAGCCACTTCTTAAGCCACTTTTTATATTACGTGTGATTTTAAAATGTTTAAAAAGTCCAGAAGCAGGTTTAAACAATTTCCAGTGTTTGTAAAATTGTTGTTATCACTTTTAAGCTTTGACATTAATTTTTGGACTTATATTGTATTCATTGAAAAATTCAATAATTGAAATAAAATTTTCAATCTGAAATGCATAACGTACAAAAAATGAATGCTGTATTAACTCCATTTAACTGTTTGCACATTTAATGTTATAATATTTTTCGGTGTCGATATATGTATATGTATTTGAACATATGTCACAAACAAAATAATTAGGCCTGTTCCGGGTTTCACTTGTGGTAAGATTTGCGGAAGTGAATTTCTTTAGCCTGCTCTAATATCATTTCGGCGAAATTCTGCGGACCTGATATCACTTTAAGTTAATGAGCTTAAGTCCGATAAATTGAAAAAAGATCAATTTAAATACTTAGTCTAAATGCAAAGTAAATAAATGTATTTCACTAAATGCCATAAAAAAAGAAAAGTGAAAATCGGAACAGGCCTGAATATCTCTCAACTTTCAGGAATACCAACATTACAATTGTTATCAAAATCAATTTGTGAAACACACTTGATGAGCATAATTTAATCGCAGATTTGGTGATTAATTTTGAAGCTTATTAAAAAAAACAAAATAGTGTCGTATTTACTTGGGAAATAAAAGCAAAACCTGGCGAAAATGCTCATTGCTCGAATAAGCTGGGAACAGCACTATTAAAATATTAACACTAGTATGCACATGTTCATCTGTTTTCTCCACCTTAGAAACGCTCCCGCTTTAAATATTTAATAGCCTTCTGTTTTGGCCATAACATAAAAATACTTTCAACTTGCATCTTAAGGGGATGTCAATTGAAATGGAGACCTCTCAGAGAAATTAACTACCCGAAAGTGGTTTGGCTTATTGCCAATATCAATATCAACAAAGTGCATGCAATTATTGCATAACTGTTTGTGTGCATATAACATACATATCTATACATATGTCATATTTATGTGCATACACACATACCTTCTTTGAGGTGTGTTTTCAATGAATATTTTTCAACTTGCATTCTTTGAAGTCAATGCAAGACAATGAATGGCATTTTAATGAAGCTTGCGACTGCTGAGAACAACTACAAAATCAACTCTTGACTTAACTCTCCACTTGCAACATGCAACTTGCAACTGGACATTGAAAGTACATTAATGCTTAGCTATGCGATTGCCATTGCCATTGCCATTGCTATTGCCATTGCTATTGCCATAGTCATGGCTTTGGCTATAGCTCAGACTCGGACTCAGACCCTGGATATTGCCGCAGAGCACAAAGCTGGCACAAAATCTCATTACGTTACGTAACGTCACGTCAGGCGTGTGCTACGTGTTGGACAACAATGTCCACAGTATCTATCGATGTCGTTGCCATTGCCGTTGCCGTCTTTCATATGCGTGTTCAGATTGCTGAGCTAGTCAAAAATTGTGCTTGCAACTTTTCTACTTCTATTTAGTCGCTTCCTCATACTCATACTCATACTGATTTCCTTTCTCTCGTACCTACTCTTTCTCCGTTTTTGTTTTTGTTTTTATTGTTTTTTTTTTGTATCTGTCTCTGTCTCTGATTCATTTCCCATTCTTTTTGTTATACCCTGTACCCCATGGAAAGGGTATTAAATGGGATGCATCTGTGAAAACCTATAAAATATTCATTCACATCATCAAGGCCAAAGTTTATCCAGCTTAATCTGCCTCTCTCTAAATTTGTTCTTAAATAAGTTTGTGGATTTAAGAAACTGCCTATAAAATTAGGGAATTAGAAATTATTGCTTTATTTGTATCCTGAAAATTCCATTACGATTGCATTATACTCATGTTATAAGTTATTCAACAGTTTTCTGTTGAGTGAAGCAGACGAAAGCGGAAGAGTCGAAAGTATCGTTGCTGCGCTTAATTTAAGACTATTAATATCGATCAGAAATATAAATATTTAATTGTGTAATACGGGCAATAGAACTCGCTGTGAAAAATATGTGTGAATAATAAGCACTAAGCAAATATTAGTGTACAAAAAAGTGAAGGACTCTGGATAGGACCTCTATGACATGCTGCATAATTTAGACTATCGATAGGATCAAATCGTTTGCATGTGAATATCTGGTATTAAAACTGTTATCGATACAATCGCAAGGGCTTACTATCGATAGCTTAAACTATTTTCCAACTTACCAGCACTGAAGACGTTAAGATTAAGACGTTTCGGGATTCGGGTTAAGATCGATCCCAAAAGGTGTCCAAAGGTCAATAATTTGAAGGTTTTTCTTATTTCATTCGAAATACTTAATTCAAGTACGATTTTTCAGTTCTTTCTCCGCAAATATTTCGATTATCGGGGCTCTATAAATATTTTTTTCTTAAATCAAATATTTTTGGATTTTTTAATAGTTCTATTTTAATTTAACAATAAAAATACATATTTAAAAACTACATGCTAAAATCAAGAAATTCAAACTTTTTTTTTCTGTGTATGCATATAGTCGAAGATTTAAGCATAGGCTATCTTCTGTTCGATCATTTCGCAAACTTTGCTCCGTTTTAACTTGTTTTCTTTGTTTCCTTGCGTCTCTTGCATAAGCCAATAAGCTCGTATTAAACTTAAGCGAGCAGCTTACTCAGCTGGGCAGTAACTAAGTTAGAGGGAGTACTGTACGTTCAAATACATACACATATATATAAATGTGGGGAACTAGGAGTTGGGGAACGGGTAAACGGGGTTAAAGAATGGTGGGTGTAGTGTGAGGGGAGGTGGGAGGGGGCTGGCTCTTCTCATTCGCCGTTCACATTCGCTTTGTCTTTTGCTTGCGCTGGGAATTTGCTAAATTACATGCGATTTATTAAGCCGTCGTTGTTGTTTTTCCGTTGTTTCACTCTTTTTTTGTTTTTTTTTTTTTGTTGCTTGCTGTTTGTTGTTGTCCCTTTTGTTGTTGGAATTGCGGCTATTAACTCGAAATGAAATTGCAAGCAGTAAACACAGCAAAGGCAACGACAACGACAACGACAACGGCCGTGACAACGGCAACAGCAATGGCAAAAACGCCTCCATAGACAAATACATAACTACACGTTGCAATTATTTGCTTTGGCACTCGTTGCCATTGCCATTACCATTGGCTAACACGGGAAACTCTCCCAACCCTTCCGCTTCACCCACCATCCGACACATTGGCAGGTGTCTGACATAAAAATTCCATAAAATGAATGTGGCAAGCAGAAGCAGAGGAAGAAGGCGTCTGCGAGAGAGGCAAACACAGTTTGATGCCGATTAAAAAATTCGAATTAATTATCTTAAATGCTAACGATTTGTTTGGCTAATTGAAATAATGCACTTATTCAAATGATCTACATAATTTATTCGTCAATGAGGAAACAAAAATGCTTAATCACATGGAACACGTTAACATACATACATACATATCTGGGAGACATCATATTTATTGATATGTTAAATTTAGCATAATATCGAAATCATATTTAATTCACCAGTGAAATATTTATCGAACAGTGTGAATTGGGACTTATCTCTCGTTTGTTTGATAACTGTTTCAGTTAAATAAAGCTTGTTTAATGATGACACTAGTGACTAGTCGAAGACACAAGAAATTAGTTCATGTCACTTTTAGAATCTGTTACAGGCTGATAGAATATCAGTTTGTGTCTCTCTTAAAAGTGAAATTACATTAGTAAATTAATGAAATTTTGATAATTTCAAATATCAAATGTCTGTAAATTATAAATAAATTGTAAGTTATCAAATGGAAATTTTCACTAACGTAATATTTTTTTTTATTAAATGATGATTAGCTAAAACAGGAGTTTGATTGTATTTATTTTCTTATTTATTTACTATATAATCTCTCTAGAAAATGTTATTTCTTAGGTTAGCTGTTTTATTGACAGGAAGTCTAATTAATATACTAATTGAACAAAAAGTCATTAGGCTTTATTTCTTGGCTGATTGCAAAGTTCTTTGTCCGCACACAAAGAAATGTAAGCATTACAAAAACGCCACAAATGTAAAAAAGTCAACTCTTCCATTGAGTTGACATCATTTCGATTAGTGTTTGAACCCTTTTTTTTGGAGCAGGATGTCCGAATATCATATTCATGATTCTGACTTTGACTTATTTGGGGAAAAGCCCTCGCAGGATATCCTGAGTTGCGACATTAAAGAACCGCGCTAAGTGCTGGACAACTGACAACACACACACGCACACGCACACCCATATATTTGAGTATATAAGTACAAATATACAACGATATAAACTGTGATTCAAATCATTAAATATATATATATACTTTTTTTTTGTCCATTACAATAAGTTTATTGAAGCTTTTCAATAGCTGTTCGATATATAAACATAAGATATATTTTATACACTGATTTATAATAATTTCTTGACTATATTTTCTTAACTTTAACTTCGCTTTATACATCAGTTGGGTTATTGTTTTATTAAAAAAAAAGAATTCTTTTGTTGTTCAAAAGTATGTATTATATAAAAATTAATAATATAGTATGTAGCTTGTTTATATCTATGTTGTTTAAAAAACGATAAAGATGCAACCAGCGTAAGTTAATAATCTTCTAAAATTCAGGGACCGTAACGATTATAATTTTTAAAATATAAATTATTAAATAAAAGTTATTTGTTGATTTTTATCAAAAAAATTGAATGAAAACTCTTATTTTTCGATCTAAGTAAATAAATTATAAAATAATAATTAAATTTAAATTTTTATTTAAAAATTATAATTTAACTCTTATTTTCAATTTTTATTTTAGCAATTGAAAATAAAAGTTATTTTTCAATTTTTATAATACAAATTATAAAAATTGAAAATAAGAATTATTCTTCAATTTTTATTATAAAAGTTGAAAAATAAAAATTGACTGTAAATGTTTTTTGAATTGGTAGGCGTATTTCCAACAGTGACATGTATATACAAAGTCATAGCCAAGGAGAGTCGGAGCGACGTTACCCTACCACCCCTCACCACCCCCTTGTGAACGAAATACACCTTCCAATTCAAAAAACATTTATAGTCAATTTTTATTTTTCAACTTTTATAATAAAAATTTAAAAATAATTCTTATTTTCAATTTTTATAATAAAAATTTTTATTTTCTCTATATAGTTTTGTTTGTTTGTCATTAAATAAATTTATTAACTATTTAATTCATTTATTCCAAGTGATATTACGTATGCTTTAAAACTAATTTATTTATTTATTATTATCCAAGTTATTAATTTTCATGGGCTTGTACCACTGTGCATTGTCGACTTGTTGCTCGCAGACGACGCGTCGCGCCGTCGTGCACTTGAAGAAAATTCCATATGGCTGCTTGGCAGATACACACAGTCACACACACACACATACACAAGCACACAAGCACACGTACACACACACTCACACACACACATATATGCTAATAAAGCCAAGCCAATGGGGGAGCAAAATCTCCATCTGACATATTTGTGAGTCCCCGTTTTGTGGCATCTTAAAAGCATTCGTGGCGCGCTGATTTGAGGCAAGTTTAATTAAGTGGCTTCACATGAGAGCGTACAGTACTGCTTGCAACTAAGAACAAAGCTAAGAACAGGAACTGAGCAGGCTGAAAGTTGCCGCTTTTGGCGTTGTGTGGTGTGGTCCAGTGCACATGTTTAAAAGGAATTAATGGGCAGTTGCTGTGTGCGGTTTTATTTGGACATTGCGTATACGCAACATGAAACGCGCCAGTCAAATGGAGAAATTGCGCTTCGCTTGGCTTTTGCTGTGAGCCCCCATTTAATTTGAGCTCCAATTTGACAGCTATTGGACAGGCGAGCTGGTAAGCCGGCAATGGGGCAGGGGCAGGGGCAGGGGCAGGTAGGGTAAAGAGAGAAGGGGGCTTAGCGTCTGGCAGGGTTGCGGTTGCAGTTTTTGAGGCTAGCCGAGCAGCAAACGCTTAACGAGGATGCGCAGGAACTTTCCAGTTTAAAGATGCCAGCATCAGCATCAATTTCTTTTGGCCTTGAACATTTTGAGTTGACAATGAGCAAGAGCTATGAAGGTTTTTAGCCAACTTTAATAAGTGTTGGCTAATCGACAACGAGAGTCTGAAGTTTCAACAATTCAAGGATGTTTATGAACCAAAATTGCATTCAAATCTGATTGCAAATAAAAAAAAAAAACTCGTATCGAAAAAATTTGTAGAGGATTGATTAATCTAAATTAGAATCTGAATTGTTAAAGACTTATAAACAAGGATAACTTGCAATTGCATTATTTTCCGCATTTTCATGGAAAGCCTTGTCTAGAATTCAAGATCTCAGGGAATTGTAGAAAATGTTTATAAACAAGAATTGCTTTCAAATGCAATGCAAACAAATTCGGAGAAGTTAGAGTTAAGGTAGGTTAGTTAACATTTAACATTTAAGGAGCAAGGATAATTTTTAATTTAGAAGAACTCGAATCGATAATAGTTTTAGCTTTGTCGTGGAAAACCTTGTCTAGAATTTTATTGAATCTAAGATTTTAGGAAGTTGTAATAAATTGTCTGCTTAAGATTGAGCTCAAAAGTTTCTGCGATTGCCATCAACTGCATTGTAAAGTGATAGAAAAGTTCTTATAACTTTAAGTATTGCGCTAAGAGATTGACTTTGTCTCGGACAAAAGCTTTTTAAGGAATGAATCCGATAACTTTAGAGAATTGCTTCATATGCCTGAAAATATTATCGAGAAAATGAGTTTTAGATGACTCTGAACTGATTCTGGGAACTGAATTGATTGTGTCTTTCTTGTACTTTTATCAATTTTGCAACAAACAATATTTAATAAGCATAAATTAAAGTTGAGAAAAACAATTGCATCAATTGAAAGCAGCAACGGCAACAAGGACAATAATAGTAATAATTATAATAATAATAATAATAATAATAATAATAACAGCTATCGTTATAACATTATCGATTTGTGCGTGGTCATGTGGTTAATTTGATTCCGCTGTTAGAGCAATTTAACACGAATTGTTCGATGTCATTTCGTGGTTATAACAATTGAATTTTAGTGAGTGAGGCATTCACATTAATACAGCTGTCAATTGCAGGTTGCGCCCTTTGAATGGTACTCAATCTGTGAATCATTTTGAGCAGTGTATAGTATTTATTTATTTTGCCGGGGCTTTGCTTTAACTGTCACACGAAAATGTGTCTCACCCTCTAAAGAGAGGAAAATATAAAAGTAATGGAAAAGCAAAAAAAAAAGGAAACAAAGAAAAAGAAAAAGAGAAAACGAAAACGAAAAGTTGGCAAAGCAACAAGCTGCGATGGTGACGATGATGAGTAAGAAAGAAATTTGTGGGTAACGGCAATGGCTTTACATGGTCACAGTTCTCTCTCTCTCTCTCGCTCCCTCTCTGTATCTCTTTATCTTTCTCTCTCTCGTTCCCTGTCTGTTTCTGTTGGTATTGCCCGTTGCCTGTTGCGCCTTTTGCGTGTCGCTTTGTTGCGGCTCAGTTGCTTACAGTTTCAGCCAGAATGTGAACGTGAGCCAAGTACAACAATGGGGCATGCCAAAATGTCTCGTTCTGGCTTTTTATAACAAGGCTCGCTATCGCTCGCAGTGTGCACACTCTATCAATGGCAGCTCCTTGTTCGTTGCCTCGTTTTCCAAATAATAGAATGAAAAATAAAAATGTGAGTCGGCTGTCTGCCCAACTGTCCAACTGACGACGCGTCGTCTCTTCTATCGTTTTGCTGCTGCTGTTGCCGCTGTTGCTGCTGTGGCAACAGTTTGTGAAATAACTTTGGCAAATGCCAGTCTTGCCTCGATCTCTTTAACAGACACACACACATACACATAAGCTGTTGCACACTAATACCAATGGGGAGCAATACCAATAGAAGTTGCTGGCGTAACAGCGTAACAGATACACAAACTTAACTGAGTGTGTAAGCAATACACAAGCGACGAGCTGAAAATTGTAAGAAACGCAACTGTAATACAAGACATCTCTCTCTCTCTCTCTCTCTCTCTCTCTCACACTCTCACTCAAGGTGTATCTGTGTCTGAGTCTGTGTGTGTGTGTGTGTGTGTTTGTTGCCCATTATCACTACCCCAGCGCCCAGCTGCGTTTCAACTTAAGTAACATTCCACGTTGCGAGGTCGTCGTCGTCGTCGTCACTCACAAGTTTGCATACATATGTATGTATGTATGTATGTATACATAGCTGACACACAGTGCGGGCCAATTGAATGGGGACAATGTGAATGCGTGTTTGGGGAATAGCTTTCACAAGGTTATCCGATAACTTACATACTTTTTCCCCAGCATCTTAGAATTGATTAAATTCACCTTTCTACAGACAACTTGAGCGCCATTAAAAACGCAACCATTGTTGTCAATTACTTGGCAACTCAACACAACTTTAAATTAATTTTAGCAAGCTTTTAAAATTCATTCTCTTTTTTTATGTTTTATTTCTTTTACTAATTAAATTTTGATAAAATTTGTAATCTTATATTGTGAAAAACTTGCAAAATACCAATTTATTTGTACTATTTTAAATGAAAATAGTAAAAGCAATGTCAAAAACTCACTTTTAAATACAGCATGTTTTTAAATAATTTGTTACTTGAATAATCTATAGTAAAGTATAACAAATTTTAAAATGTATCGTTACTTGTTAAAAAATTTGCGAAAATTGTGTTTAATTACAAAAATGATTAGGTTTTTACTCCCTTCTCACCACGCTTCATTTTTGTATGTGAATAAATCACTCTTCAAGTTTTTAATTTACGTAGCTCGCAAAATATGTTATATTAAGTCAATTCAAAAACTAATTAAAAACAAACATTAACTACATAGATCTAGTTGTTTTTAATTACCTAGCTCTTTACTACTTTATTTTTGGGCTCTCCAAATGTTCGTTATAAAAATAATTAGATTTATACTTGGAACTTGTTATCGTTCGATTTCGAAATATTTGAATATACGAATAAATTAAAATTAAAGTCCACTATTAACCTGAATGCTTCGAATGGCTTCAGTTTTAAGTCGGGCTTGTCAAATTTAGGTTCAAATAAATACATAGTAGTATGTGTGAAGGCTCACGTTTAAATGAGTGTGTGTGTGTGTGTGTGTTTGTGTCTCACTCAAAAGTCGCCCTTTTCCCAGCAAACATTTGGGCGATCGTACAATCGCCCATCGCCGAAAAGAGTCTTCTGCGAGTCGCGCAAGAGATTAATAGAATTGGTTTTTATTAATTTTTAATTTAATACCAAAAACACCATAATGAGCTCCACGTCTAAAGCAATTAAATTCAGAAGAAAGCGGGGGCCAGCTAGAATAATCCCGTAGCTTACTAGTTAGAGTTGCCGACCTGTCTTACTCCAAATTTTCAATTTTGAGGTTCGATTCCCTATTGTGTTAAAACTGTTCCATAATCTGCTTTGACGAATTCCTGGACCAACACAGGAAGCTCTTTGGTAAGAGCCCAGCGCCTGCTAATATCAATTAATTAAATAATTAATTAATCATAATAATTAATTACAAAAATAAATAAACTCGACAGTTCCTCCGTCTTTTTGATCTCCTTTTGATAAAAACTGAGACACTTCCGCGACCCTTCTTAGGAGAGTCGCGGAAGAGTCTTTTAGAGACTCGCTCACTAACAAAAGAGGATCAAAAAGCGATGAGAAGGCGATGTCGCCTGAAACTTGTAGGTGAGTCGCCTGCGACTCTTTCGCGATAGAAATTGTTTGCTGGGTTTGATTTCTCGCTGCGCGCTATGACGCTAACAGTCATCAAAATTTATAAGTAAAATTAAGCAAGGCAAAGAGGGCAATATTTTCCAGAGTTGCCGCCGCGCCCATTTCACATTTCAGATTTTCACATTTTGGATTTGGGATTTTGCGTCTCGCAACTGCAAACTAAATCAACTTAAAACCAGTCGAGGGTTGGGTGTTGGCAGGGTTGGTTGCCTTGCGGTTACTTCATTATTACTCGAAATCCTAAAAGCAAAGTCTGCCGGCAATGATTATGCTGATGTCGATGACGATGATGATGATGACGGCGATGATTATGATGATTATGATGATCCGGATGGCTAGGATGGTTTGGATGGCTTGGATTATCGGGATGTTGGGGGAGACTTCGTCGCCTGTCGAACTACAAAATTTTTGATAACATTTTCAGCAGATTTCTTGGCATTTTTTACTTTTTTTTTACTCTCCTTTCTCTTCCTTTTCGGTTTTGCAATTATTTTAAGGGATCAATAAAATAAGTTTAAAAATAGCTAGCTGGGTGATAGGGAGTTGGGTGAGAAAAGGGCTTTTTATTTTGGGGTTGCCGTTGCCGTTGCCAACTAAAGTCAGTCACAAAAATCAGCAGGCTGAAGGCTGAAGGCGGGAGGCTGGAGGCGGGCAGCTAAAGAAAAATCAAGTTTAGGCAACTTTGTTTACTCAATTAGTTGTTTTTGTTATTTGCTGGTTCGCTGGCTTCGTTAAGGCGACTTGATGATGACCAGCCCGACTGCCAGACAGACACTGTGAAAGGGCCACCAGAAGATAGGACTACGAGTATCTGAGTAACCGGTATGCGAAATACTCGTATACAGTTTAGTATTTGTGGGTCTCTCTCCAGCCAGCGGGCATTGGCAACTACCACACTAATTGGCTTAGAGCGACAAGCGAAAATTAACTTTTATTTTCAGTTCAGTTCAGCTGCCTTTGCAGCAATAATGTAAAATAAAATGTTCCATGCCCATGAAGTGAAAAGTTAACAAAGCCAAAAAGTTGCCCACAGCGACAGGCAACAAAAAGCGAAAGCAACAGCAAAAGCCAAAGAAAATGCAAAAATAAGAAAAAAATAAAAAACAAAGTGCGAAAGCGAGAGCGAGAGAAATCGGTAAAATCAACAAAACACACGCAAGATAAACAGAACCGAGCCACAGCCACAGAGCTAAGAACACAAAAGCGGCGCCAATTCGCTTTGTGGACGCCACATGGCGTAGCCGACCTGTTGGTTATGCGGTCGGTCGGTCGGTCGGTCGGTGGGTCGGTCGATTGGCCGATTGGTCGTGTGGTCTCTCTGGCTGGGTCCTTGCTTGCTTGCTTGGACGGTTGGTCGGGCGTCTGCCCGACAGCGCGTAAAAGTGCCACTTGGCATTGGACAACTGGACGCTGGGCGCTGAATTGAGTTTTGCTCGAATTTATGTCGGCTAAATTGCAATATCAATAAGCAGTTTAAATGGAGAGCAGAGCGCTAAGTGCTGTAAGACCAAGTTTTAATGCGCCAAATGCGAGTAATGAAAACAGAAAGCAAACCCCCCAAGTGAAGTATCTGGAAGGCCCCTGCCCCCCCCCCCCCCCCTCTCAGAAATCATTGTGTCTCCCCTATTAAGATAAGTACCAAGCAAATGTTGAACAAGGTTCCATATGCATATTCATATACATATACATGTAGAGCATACAGGGAGAAAAGCACATGGTAAACACCTGTTAGCTGATATACGAGTACGAGTTTGAATACTCGTTGCTCAAGCCAATACAAACTCTCAAGTAAACATATTAAAATTGGGTTCTTGGCACAGCAAACATTAAAGTAACGCCACACCTTACACTGCCACAGTCAGAGCCAGAGTCACAGTCACAGTCAGCTACAGTTTTTACCCTCCGAATGTCGGTGGGGACCAAGCGGCGTATGCGCAACGTCACAACAAGCAACAACAGCTTTAAGTTTGCTGTTGTTGTTGGGTTTTTTCTTCAGGTTTTCTTCTTATCGATTTATGGCTTAGTTTGCTCACACTTACAGTGCGAATTACAGTGTGTGTACTTATGGTTTTATCATATAACAGCAGTAATTTTAAAAATTTCATCAACAAATTTTTGTTATTTCTTCGTTTTGTCCAAATTGCTTAGTTTTGTATTGGTTTAAAGTTCTTCAATTTATCCTCGAAACTTTTGAAAGTATTTAAAGCGCAATAGTGAAGCTTTTCTTAAAGTGTGCTAAGCGGCAATTCATTCGGTCTCAATTGATGAGAGACTTACTCAGCTTCTTTGCATTTTTTGGTATTTACACTTCTCAGATTGCCTAAATCTGTTAAGTGAACTTTAAAGCTTATAATCATAATTTTATGATTGACACGAAACAAAGAAGATTATATTCATATATTTTTTAAGAGATATGCATATAATAATTATATTTAATTTGAATCAAATTTATCACAAGCGATTTTATGAGACTCAGAAATAACATATCATTTACTGATTGAATTGGAAATTCGTAGTTTGATTGATTTTTATGTCATACAAATTATTTGCTTTTTATTTATACGAGGTGTGTTCAAAGGAAAAGGTGAATTTTTAATTTTCGGGGGCTGTGTACATTCGATTATCGTTGTTTAATTTTTGTTATAATCAGATACATATGTTTATCATATGGTTGCATTTGCAGCCAATTTCGATTAGTAGTTTGTTTTTGACAACTGAAAAGGTAGTCACCTTTTTGTGTGCTCTTCGATTTTTGAATTTTGAAAAAAATGGATCAAAGAATATGTATTAAATTTTGAGTTAAAAATAGAGCAAAGTGCTCCAAGTGATGCAAAAAAATTCTTCAAGCAATTCTAAGAGTGACAGCAAAAATTTAAAATATCTCTTCGCTAGTATTTTTCATGAATTTTTGAAAACTGCTAAAAATCCACTTTTTGTATGAAAAGGTGGAAAAAGGGGTTAAAATAGTCGTTTCAATGCTTGTTCGTGTTTTTTTGGCCAAAAACAATACCGTAATCATGCTCCAACCACCGTATTTATAGATTTGGCTCCCTGCGACTTTTTCCTATTCCCAAAACTGAAGAGACTAATGAAAGTAAAGCGTTTTGCCACAATTGATGAGATCAAGTCAGAACCGAAGAACGAGCTGATGGCCATACCGAAAAGCGCATTTCAGAAGTGCTTCGAGGATTGGAAAAAGCGTTGGCACAACTGTATTATATCCGAGTTCGATTACTTTGAAGGGGACAAAATAGATCTTGATGAAAAAATAAGTACTTTTCAAAAAAATTCAAAATTCACCTTTTCCTTTGAACACACCTCGTAAATGCTCTCTCTGACTCTCTAGAAGCATTTTCAAAGGCCTTTTGGTGAGTTTCCCTAAAAGGTCAGTTTTCGTTTAGAATTCGCACTTCTGCAAGAATTTGAGCAGATTTTTGCAGCAAAATGTACAAAAATAGTTCAAGTGTTGTAATCTTCTTTAAATTGTTGAATAATCGCAAATGTGTTTTTAACGAATTGCTGTTAAAGCGAAATTTAATAGCTTTACAATTTGAGGGCGCTTCTTGACTGACCATTCAGTTTGTAGCGAATGCTTTTTTGGCTCACAGTTTAAGTAACCTGTGAACTCAGTTAAGCTGTTTCTTAACTTAAATTACTTTTCCAGCTTAGCTTCGATTACATTCATTGCCGTTTTTGTTGTATGTGTAGTATAAATTCCATTTGGAAATGACTGTGTGCAATTGCAATTGAAAAACGTGCCACTTGCTGCACTTGCCCAAAGGAGCTGGCCTTAACGATTGCTGGGGCCGATGTACTTGGAAG
Organism: Drosophila suboccidentalis; assembly: GCA_037043435.1. NCBI lineage: Eukaryota > Metazoa > Arthropoda > Insecta > Diptera > Drosophilidae > Drosophila > Drosophila suboccidentalis. The sequence goes on along the minus strand of JBAMBK010001066.1, from coordinate 1,263,860 downwards.
CAATGTTTCCCCCAATACCACCACCAACACCACCTGCCATCTGGGTGCCACACTATCCATCAATATTGCCGCACGTGCTAAGGCAGCACATTCTTTTTGCCTCTCACTGTTGCCTGTTGCTTGTGATGTCCCTGGTTGGTTTCGTGTAATTATGTATGTGTCCTGGCTGAAGTTGCCAGAATTGGAGACTCTTTGCCTCTTGCTGTTGACAATTGAGTGAGCATAAGTTCAAGTGTACCGGTGTGTGTGTATGAGTGTGTGTTTAAGTGGGTCTGCTTATGAGCCGTGTAAGCAAACAACGCCCGTGGTGCTGTGAATAGTGTAGAAATTGGAGTACAACACCGCATTCCGCAAATTCAAATCGTCTTTAGAAGTCATAGTTCACTCAAGTTTCACTTAACATACACAGAAAAAAATCTATCTAAAAATCGACTTTAAAAATCTCGATTTTACCATTTTTTTGTTCAAGTGTATATCGCCTTTGTTTTTAAGTGCTTGTTGTTTGGAACATGGGAATATGCTACAACATGTTGGCCTTATTGATATGGCAAACAGATTTTCGCAATTACTTTTAATGAAAGCGGATGGAAGGCAAAGTGAATGAAAGCGCGCGTGCAAAATGCGAATGTGAATAAGAAATGTGAAATGCGAGTGCGAGTGCAAAATGTGAATGTGAATGTGAAATGCAAGCACATGGAAAATGGTCTGGTTGCTGAAATCCCCCAAGTCATCAGCAGCAACATTTCCTGTTGCCTCCCACACTTTCTTTCTCTCTCTCTCTCTCTCTCCATCTTAATCTCATTTTGTTCTCTTTTTCTTTCGTTGTCCTCAACTCTTCGTTTCTATTTTAATGGGGAACTATGCGTGTGTGTATGCGTAAGAGAGATAGAGAGAGAGAGAGAGAGAGAGAGAGAGAGAGAGAGAGAGAGAGAGAGAGAGAATGAGACAAAAGAGGGCTAACAGCATTTAGGTCAAGGCAGTTGTTGCCTGTAAAAGTTTGCTCGCCTTTCGATGCCAATGCCAAGAGCTGCCAAAGCATCACATCGCATCGCATCAAATTGGCATCAAGATCAAGGCCTGCAAGTGTCTGCAATTCTTTTTATTGCATTTCCTTGTCAACTGCAAAGTGCAAAAACTGTAGTATACTTCTCAGCGTTGGATTAACAAGTTAAATTACTGCTGCTTTGTTTTAAGCCTGTGCCTTTGCATTCCCTTCACAAACACACCCAACCTTCACACTAACACGCACACACGCTCTCCCACACACACACACACACACACACATATATAAACTAATCCAAAGTTTAAGTCCAATTTCAAGTTCAGGCCATGGCAATTTATAAACACCGACGCACAGTGGTCCATTCAGTCATATTCGTGCATGTTCCACAAATCTTTAACAGCGCAAAAAAAACCTACAAATATTTCTTTGTTTTTCAATCAATGCTTTTAATGTGTTGAATTAAATTTAATTAATTTTTTAATTAAGTATAAATGGATAAAAACAATTTTGAATGAATTTGTTATTTACATAATACTAACCTTAAATTGTTGAAATGGGAAATAACTTTGTGATTTGGTAAAGTATGGTTAAAATAAATATTAAAACCCTGACATTCCCTTAAAAAATTCAAAGAATTTGTAAAACATGTCTGTTTGCTCAAATTGTAAAAATGAGTTCAATGCTTTTCCGAATGCTACAAAAATTGATGTATTTATAAAATTGCTTAAAGATTTATTGAGTAGTTTACTGAGAATAAAAAAAAAAAAATTATATATTTAATCATAGAGGTAATTTCTGATTTTTAAGATAAAATGGGCTCTGATAAAGCCGAAATTGCACACAAAAAATAAAAGAAGTTCAAGCTCACACTGATAAACAAATTTTTCAACGCATTTGTTGGACGAAAATTCTTAGTTTTTTGTAAAAACAATAAATTAAAAATTTTTTTTTCTTTTTTTTGTATATTTTTTCTAAAAGCTGTCTTTTTTAAAAAAATAAGATAATAATACTCTCGATTTTAGAAACCTTTAGTAAATATTATATTACTAGTTACAATTAACACATATAGAAGCCAGAGACACACATATATTTTTCTATAAATACATACCAAGAACTTTCAAATTCAGAACTATTTTTGTCTTGTGAATTGTGAATAACATGAGAATAACAAAATGAACGTGTAAAAGCAGAAGCCACTTACCTTTGATAAGCCCTAAAAAATCTTGAGATCTGTTAACTATTAATTAATAAAACTAAAAAAAAAAAAAAATTGGCATTAAGACAAAAATGTAAATATATAAAGTGACAAAAAATCCCACTGTGCGCCGCTATCAAATCGTTTCAACGGCTTAGAGCATCATCAGTTTGTTTGTTTGTCCATTGCTGTTGTTTTTGTTGGTGTTGTTGATGTTGTTGTTGTTGTACGTTGTACGTACGTTGTCTGGAGCTCGGGTTCGGGTTCAGGTGTGATTCAGGCATGGGCGTGACTTCGGGCTTATCAGCTCTGCCACAGTCGTCAGTCGCCCAGTAATGATCATTTAGCATTCTCATGCTTGCTTGGCGTCCTCGTTAATGCTCATTTAATAGCCCAGCGATGTTCGGTTAATTATGCGATTTTTGGTCCAGTTATTTGGCCAGCGCTTTTTAATGATCTTCCTGCTCCCTACTCCCTACTCCCTACTACCCACCACCTACTCCTTCATCTCTCAACCATTCTCCTTCACTCCTGGTTACTGCCATCATTTCTGTTTTAGCCACGGGCATGGCCCGCAATTGCTCTGTGCTTTATTGATGGCTTTATGGCAGCTTAGCTTCGGGCTTTCACATGTAATGGCCGTGTTTGTGCCGGTCTCTAAAAGTTATGCCTCTGTCATCTAGCACTCGGCTCTGCTCTCCCTTTTGGTCCTTCCCCTCTTTTTAATATTGGGTGCTCTAACGCATTTGGATCCCCCCAGGCCAATGTCAAGGCTTCACTCAGGAGATGGAGATGTTCTATGCCTGCGGTACGTAGCATAACTTGATTTACGAGTATGTGACTGTGGGTGTGGATGGACAACTGGACACGACTCGACTCGACTTGACATGACTTGACTGGATTGGGTAAATGCCAGAACTTGAAATAATATCCAATATCTGACATATTTATAATGCGCACACGCAGATATTTCAACTAAGTGCTGCCCGTGTTTTACCATTTCCATTTACTCGTTTTCCGTGCAAGCAACAGTCATGACAAAATAAATAGTACCGCTTAAAGATTGTTATTTGAATATACAAATATTTATTTTTATGTATTTCCTACCTTATTAAATTAATTAAATATGTATTGTTTTCATTAAGTTTAATGTTAAATAAATAAGAATAGCAAAATTAAAAAAATTTTGGATATGTAGGGTATGTAATATTATATTTGTATTTTCCATATTTTATGTTCAAAACATGCGTACATATGTATTATGTGTATATGAATAGCAATGTGTACATTAAAATAAATAAATGATTAAATTATAAAACTAAAAACTAACATCTCAACCAGCCAAAGATTTGTTTCCCTTGGAGAGCTGTGTTCTATTTACGACTGATACTATATATGATATAGTGTACGGATTTAAGCTAAATATGTGGTCAGGATACGTAAGATACGTAATATTTACACATTGTACATATTTATTGTCATTCGTAGTTTTATCCAAAAATATGATTTAACAGCAGCTGCTGGAATTACCACACCAATCAAAAGCTCAAATATTCAAAATGTTCAATGAAATGTTAATTATGCCCTTTGTCATAGCACTAAAATTCATACTCATACTCATTTACATACACATACTCATACTCATATTCATACTCCGACTCTCACTCATAAGTCGGTATTCAGTCTGTTGTTAAACTCATTCGCGTCATTTGCTCTATGATTCCATTATATTCACATTTTCATTATCATAATCAATTTGCCAATTTAAATATTCGACATGCATTTATGTATGTATACTATACATATGTGCACATAATTAAGAGTCAAAAAAACTTGGCAACTACAAAAATGTCTTCAATTAAGGGGCGTGGCAATGGGGCCGACAGTGTTCGCCAATTGGCAACCGCCCATTGCATTAGTAGTAACTGGTTTCTAATTTGAAATCACTTAATACATCCGCTTACATAAATACACACACACACATTCATTAGATTGTCTTTGCCTGCACACTGAGTGTGTGTGTGTGTGTGTCTGTGTGTGTGTGTGTGCGTGTATAAGTGTCTCTGTGATACTTACATAATAGACACTTTATTACCATTAACTTAATTTACATTTTATACAAATGCGGCGCGACTGAAGTGGCAAATGTAAAAAGGGTAAGAACCTCATTGTGTGTATTTATGTGCGTGTGTGTGTGTGTGAGTGTGTGTCTGTGTGCTCTGCCTCTCACTCTCTCTCTCTCTCTCTCTGTGCTTGTGTAAGCTTTTGTGTGCATTGAAGCTTGTATATGCGTGTGTGTGCCATCCACATACTAAAAAGTATATTCAGCAAAAAAATACGAAAATAAATTGTAGAAAATCTTTGAGAAGCTTTATAATGCTGGCTAGAAGATATCCTGTTAGTGCTAAGCAATATTTGTAAGTTATCAAACTCCAGACATTTGATAAGGTTTTTTAAGCGGAAATCTAAAATGCTGTGATGTAAATCCAAAATATCAATTTAGTTTTTAATTGAAATATTAAAGTCGCCAAAACTAAAATCACATCGTCTATATGTACATATATCGTAATATAATATATCGCAATAAAAATTTGAGTCAAGGTAAATTCCCTGTAAATGTGAAGTTTAAAATGGCTTTCAATTACTTTATTAGATATCAAATTGTTGACATTTGTTAGGCATTTGTTTGGAGTCAATTGGTAAAATGGATCAGTATGTTATTGTTAAATAACCTGTAAATTCGTTAGTTGTCCTTAAACAATTCTTAGTCTTTTAAATTCCACGTTAGTTGCTAACCTATATACCCCATCGTTTACACGGTACACAGAGTAAACAAATCGCATAAATTCTATTTCAAAAATTCAATTTGTTCATTCTGCAGTTGTTGTTGTTGTTGTTGTTATTGCAGCAGCAGAAGGACAACGCGGGATGCGGGAAAATAAATGCTGGCCGCTAATCTGATAATGAGTGTAAATTTATGATTATGTACATGCGTTTAATAGAGCCCGCCCCCCGTCGATGTCGATGTTGATGTCGATTGCCCATAGCGACTACTCCGTCCTCCGTACTCCTCCTCCTTCTCCTTCTCTTCGTTCTCTCTCCCTCCGCGTCCTGGTAGGAGCTTAGCGCATGCAAATTGAGACACTTGTGTGTGCAGCAAACCAGGCACAAGAAAAGATGAAGTGCAAACGGAGAGGGAGGGGAGCGAGAGAGAGAAAGCGAGAGCAAGAGAGAGAGAGAGAGAGAGAGAGAGAGAGAGAAAGAGTATGCTGACGCGCCTCTGGGGATAACATTTTTCATGCGTCCGTCCAGGGCCAGGTTCGAGGACAACGACAACGACAACGCATCGAGGACAACGACGCGACGACGCAACACTCGATGATTCTGTCAATTTGAGTAAATCTTTTTAATGGATCGCAAAAATTAATCGTGTGGAATATTTTTGAAAGCATCCCCATCCACTTCGACTCCCACTCCCAGTTTACTCCACTTTGGCTTCACAATCAGATCTCTCTCTCACTCTTTCTCTTTCTTTCTTTCTTTCTTTCTCTGCATGCATGAAATTTGTCCATACATAGTTATGTATAAAGTTTGCCCAATCTCGTGTGCCATACTGAATATGCTCGTGAGTTCGTATTTAAACTGGCACTTAAGTTATTTGTCAAGCGGAAATCGATTTTAGTTTTCAATTTTTGTAGACCCCCCCCTCCCCCACCACATTCCCTTCCACCACCAAAACCTCTCATACACCACAAAAACTGTGGAACTGTTTGGCTGTGGGGGGACAACAGCAAAGACGACGGAGGTTTTGTGGAATATGACCGATTTTTATTTGATTTTATTGCGCAACATAATAAATAAATTAATATATGTACGAGTAGATGTGTATGTGTATTTGTGTATTTGTGTGTGTGTGTGTGTGTGTGTGTGTGTGAATACGTGCGTGGGTCGCTCGCCTGCTGAGCAATTTACAATTCATTATTTTGCAATTCACAATATGCACTCTCAATTTCAATTTTTGCTCTGCTCCTTGCTTTCAACTGTCATCATAATGTTTCATTTTGTCATTCAAGTGTTTGCGTTGGGACAAGTGCTATTCAGCCAGTTGAGTACGATAGAGATAGAAAGCGCGAGAGCGAGAGTGAGACAGGTTGCTTAGGTTGAATTTACCAAGCTAAAGAAACTGACTTGACTGTAAGCAGAGGACTGAGATAGCTGATACATCTGAAGGATGTACACTTAAGCCATAAGATTCTACGAACTTGAAAATTAAAAGGTTGCATACTAGCTTCAGTTCCAGCTTTCGATTATTTCACTACACATAGTACTTATAACAAGACACATAAAGCTTTAAATGTTCTTATCTAATCTTATATTCATCCATTTATTTGGCTTATCAAAATAATTGCTTTCCATACGGACTAATTTGGATTAAATTACTGAAACAGTTAAACATTTCAAACAGTAATCTTGGAATTTAAATTTAATTATAAGAGTGCCATTTAATAGGTTAAGGTCTCTTTTAAAGTTATTTTTGGCAAGAACATTGCTGATAATTATTGAAAATCAAATTAAAAAGCTATTCCTTTTGCTCTAAAAATATTGGCAAGGTCAAAATATGTTTTTTTTTTTAAGTATCTCCACAATATTATTTTCCAATTTTGTAAACTTAACTCGTTATTAAATACATTTAAATGACTTTTTTTATTTTATGAAGTATACAAACTAATAATATATTTGTTACAATTTAAAATAAATTGAGGCACACCTGTAAGCTTAACCATTATAATTCTTAAGCCAATGTATTATTCTAATTTCAAAAATTAGAAGGAAAAAAGTTGCACAGCATTTTAAACAGTTCTCCGCATAATTTCGACTAATTTTTGGAATAAAGGACACATACATTTTATTTAGTTTTTTTTAAGCGATTCTCTATTCAATTTATTCACTCTTATAGAAATATAATTAATCTTAAAAGTACTTTTTTTTGTTAATATAATTATTCTTAAATGCATATATGTATATTTATGTTTTCCTAAATCAGTTGGAAGCTGCTCAAAAAACAGTTTTTATTCTGGATGACGAACTTATCCTCCAAGTTCTTATGTGCATAACAGACTGAAAAAAATAGTAGTCAAAGCATAGAGTTTATAGGGTGGATATATCAGATAGTATACGACAAAAATATCCAATCGCACTTATATTCAACGTTGCAATCAATAAGAAAATGCAATTAAAAATCATAAATTGGATTAAAATTAATTACGTGTACTCCGTTTGCTTAACCGTTTTTGCCGTTTGACATTTCGGAATTAAGTGTGCGTCATATACATACATATGTATGTATTTATATGTAGATTTGTGTGTATATCAATTAAGGTAGTTGTATTTTCCATTTGCCTTAAACATTAAAATACTTTGGTCAAAATGCTTCGTTCAGAATTGTACAAAAGTTTTGTGTTTCCATTTTAATTGCTAAACTAAACGTCGGCAAATGCATGGCAGCATTTTAAGCCAAGTTCAAAGAGGGGTTACGGATTCTCAACTAAGTTATACCCGCTCTGTGTGCAAAAATAAGATGAATTAAATATATTACTATCATTAAATGTAAGCGTGACAAGTTTTCAGATCTGGTTTAAACTGCACTTCCTTAAAAATACCTGCAGCTGAAAGCTGCCCGAAGCTATGAAATTTATCATGCGCTAAAAAGTATGCTATAAATAATATATTTATAAACGATTGACAAAGTGAAAATGGTTGCAACCGAAATAATTCTTTTTGAAATTTTGAGTAAAATCTCCAATGCTCAAAAAGCAATTACTTATGTATTTATTTTGCAGTTTCTTTAAATAAACTTGTGTATTTGATTAAACTCTCATTTGTGTGATTCTTGTGTCTTATTTCTTTACTGATGTTCCACACATTTATGCAATTCTAAAATGCAATCTGTATCGAGTTTCATACTTCGGATTACATTTTTATTCGCATTTATAAATAACACTTACTGCAACAGCATTAAGCTGAGAAGCTTATGAGAAAATTCATACACATGCGTGGGCCATGAAATGGAAACCTTGTTGATGTGTTCACCGAGTAAAATACATTATATTTATACTTAATAGTGGGGCTTATGGTTAAACATAAGTAAATATATCGTTTTCCCAGATGCAATTTTAATTAAATTTTTTTTTTTTAATATATCTTTCGTTAGATTGATATGTTGCATTGTCTATTTATACTTATTAAAGGAGTTTGGTACCGGGTATCAATTTGGTTGGAAGTGAATATAACAGAAACAATGGCTCATATAAAATTTATGTGTAACTTTGGGCCAAGTATTATCTCGTATCTTGGCCAAAGTTAGCTCATTTGGAGGGTGTGATGCTTGTGATGCTTGGCATTTCCATGGCTCCTGGGATGATGTTTAAGTTAAATGTGCTTTGACTATGGGTTGGCTCTACTGTTGCTTGGTTTTGGCCTTTTACTATAGTTCTCTTTCCAAGACGGAAGATTAATTTCGAAAATATTTGCGGTATGTGCAAAAGAAACTTTTTGTTGTTCTGTTCTGGCCAACAACGGCCAACGGCCAACGGCCGATCGGACCAGCTCCCAAATGATTACCAAGTAAGTTTTTGGCTTCTCGTCTGCCATTTCTTATTAATGGCGCCGACGTCGAAACAGGAATTCTTTCAAAAATTAATAAAAATGATTGCCAGGCGAGCAAATAAAACAGAATCAACTGCGGTCGCATCTTTAAACTTTTGGCCCATGCTAAAAGAGAAAGCCACAAAATGTAGCCGCCATTTTGATTTTTCCCTTGGCTTTATTTGTTTGCATTGGCCATAAATCTTTAAAAGTATACATCCAGCATACAAGTTCACCAGTTTCGAAATGGGATAGAAAGTTGAACGATGATGGGATGTAAAATGGGGAGTATGTCGGTCATGGCCACCAGCAGCAGGAAGGAGGGGAGGGGAGGGGAAGGGAGAGATGCAGGGATGCAGAATGGAAGGTTAGAGGCCAACTCCAACCACTGCAAGCACTGCTACAATATTCAACAATTTATTTATATTTTTTTTATGCTTAGACATACTCGCAGTTTCATGTGTTTTCGAAATCTCAGCCTCAGCAGTTTCATCAAATCAAATCAACTCGAATCAAATCGAATCGAATCAACTCGACTTGAATCCAATCAAATAAATAAATAATTGTTGTAAATCCTTTGCAAATTCAATTGTTAATGAAAATTTAGCTTATGAACGTAATCTTTCTATAGAGTTCTGATTTTATTAACTTTACCTATCAACTATCTATGGTTAGCTTTAACAAATGTTGCGATAATATCCCAACAATTTTGCCATCAAAACAAGTTTTTGTGCATTTACGAAAAGTTGGTAAAACCAGCGGAAATGCTCGGCGAATTTGCGTAGAAAACGATTTATGGGAACATATGAAAAGAAAGCAACATGAAAATATTATAGTAGTTGTACCTACATACATACGTATGTATGTAAGAATTGTAGGAGTATGTACATATAGTATGTATGTTTGTGTATGTATAGAAGACTCACACATGCGCTTACCCCTTTACCAGTTTGATATGGTGTTGACTATGTGATACACGGTAGAGCGATGGAGGGATGAGGAAGAGGAGTAAAGGGGTAAAGACTGGTTTGGCAAATTTCTATTATTATGTATTTGTTTTGCTTGTCCGTTTGCTACAGAGCAAACAGAACAAAATAATGTTGATTTTTGCAGCTTTCACTCGAAATGTCTAAATGTCAATCATGGAGTTAGTGAGCAGAACAAGAGCTAGAGAGAGAGAAAGAGATTATGGGAGAGAGAGAGAGAGAGAGAGAGAGAGAGATAGAGAGAGTGAGTGAACTGCTTGTCAGCTCATGGGACGTAATAAATTTTTAATTAAATGAAAGCAGTCAGAAATGTAGTTGAAACGCAGCTGTGGAAGCACCGCTGAGCACCTTAGCAAGGAGCAGGCACAGGACCAGAAAGCAGCATCGACAGCATCGGCAGCATCCGCAGAAACCACAGCCGGCGGAAGTGTTGCGGCCTGCGTGCCACAGTCGAAGGAAGTTAGTTAGTTAGTTAGTTAGTTAGGAATTCGTCTTATAAATTTGCAGTAGTTGGCTCAACACGGCAACCCGATTTCAGGTGGGCTACTGAACAGATGAATCGCTGAATAGTTGGGCAGGTGGACAGTCGAATTGCTAAACAGTTGGTCAGGTGGGGCTGGTGGATTGGAGGATTGCTTGGCGAGTGGTAATACAGCGTGCTGCTCATGTCTGATTATTAATTATGAATATTGAACAATATCATGCGGCATGCGGCATGTGGCATGTGGCATGATGCCACTGAGCAGTACAGAAAATTTAAAACATACTTATAAATTATTCAAATAATGCATTGCACAAAATTACTGTTAATAAATGACTCATTTAGCTGGCTGTTTGCATTTAATGCACTTTCTGATTTACTATTTCATAACATTTCATTATGTCATTCTTTATTTCATGATTTATTTATTTATGCTGCCAACCAAACTATTTATTAATTGTTCATTTATATTCTATCGTTCAATGTTATTATAATTTTTTGTTGTGCTTAATAAATGTAGTTAAGGAAGAAACAACAAGTAAACTACAAAAAAACAAAATATCTACGACTAGTATAATATTACAACGATCATAGGAGCACACTTAACAGTTTAATATTTAACAATTTATTTTATTTAATTCATTTTGAAATGAAAATGCGCCTGCAATTTAAAGATGCATTCGATTTTTAATCATTATTCTAGATAAGTTGCTAAACTACAGTTTTATTTACTCCTGCAGGCTTGAGAATAATCCCAGACAGTTGGTGTTTACAGGCTGTTTATGAAATTCGCTTAAAAATACTGAATACTTCCCTTGCAGACAGATTGACAGACAAGATAATTGTTTTCTACTATATACAGCACAAATTAATAGTTGAGAAAATGACTCATAAGGCTGTCAGGACAAAATTCCAGACAAAATGCAGAATAATCTGCTGCATTTTGATATAAAATGACAGTTGAATGAATTAGTTGAACTACTTACTATGCTAATGTTAAAGTTAATGGGGGATTATGAAAGTTGTATGTTAATTAATTTCAATAGAATTCTATTAAATTCGTATCAATCGAATCATCTCTATGATTGGCTGAGGACTTCACATGAAATTGAAAAGGCGATTTATGTTTCCAGCTAAAGCATTGATATCACAGAGGTATTAAGTTAATATCAATTGATGCTATTTTAAACAAGGTACATATGAAGTAGGCATTGGTAAATTTACCTGTTAACTGCAATAAGCACTTTGATTGATATTCGATCACATAATTTTAAAACATATTAATTTTGAACACGAATGTTAAGTGAAAATAAGTATGTTATTTTGTTGCTGATGTCCAACAAATAGCTGTGCACATTATTAAACGTCGAGATAATAATGTGGTAAAATGTAGCATGCAACACGCATATGAAAACACATACACACACACACACACATACACACACACACACACATACACACACACACACACACGTACACAGACACAGAGAGTGCATGTTACGCCCACATGCAATGTTGGCATGTGAGCTCCGTAATTGATTGATCAAAATGAGTCAAGCTCCACCTCGGGCACTGCAAATTTAATTTAATTGAATGTGAAATTTTATAAAATTCAAGAACTACAAATGAATAAAAAAGCCGCTGCCCACGTTTGATGCATACATTCATCAATCGACTAATCCAATGGACACTATGACAGCAACAACAACAGCAACAACAACAACAACAATGAGTGAAAATAGCAACACACAAATTGCCAAATGCAATTACGTATACGCAGCGTTACACTGAGAGCTTTAAATAGTCCAGCATTAGGCTGGAGCCAGTGGACAATAATGCTGCAGCACTGATGAACTGAAGAACTAAGATGCCTGAAAGGCTTCTTTCTGCACCTGTACTCATCACAATATACACGTACATAGTACTTCTTACTCGTATTCTCATACTCGTACTGTCATCATTATCAGCACTCTCTACTGCTTTGTTTTGCGTTTAAGCAGCTTACGCAGCTCTGTCCATCCACACACACACACACACACACATATAAATAGAGATAGATATATATATATATATATATAATATAGAAAGAGAGAAAAGCTGCCTGGACAGCTGCCTGTTGGTACCGTGAGTACGCCAGCAGCTGAATTTTTAATTACCAACCAGATTTAATTAACAAAAAAAAAAGGAATAAATGAAAAAAAAAAGGAAAAAGTAGAAGAAATGACAAATGAGAAATGTGAAATGTGAAATGCGAATGTCAGACAATTGATGGGTTCTTTGAGCCTCTTTTCCCCCCTCATTTCGTCGGCCCTTCTTTTCCGTCATGCCTCTTGTTGCCTCTTCCGTTTTCCGTTTTGTATTTAGCTCGGTTTTGTTCTGGCCCGATTCACAGTACTCGGAACGGGCCTCTGTGAAATTAAAATTTATTTTAGCCATAATCTGCAAAATTCAATGAACAACATGCGAATTCAATTGAATTCAATTTGATTCAATTGAAAGCAAAGCAAGAACTGGCGAACCAATGCCAATGCCAACGTCAGCTCAATGCCAACGAATTTGTTTGGTCTGTAAGGTCGGGCCGCGTCGGATCCGCATCCGGGTCTGGGTCCAGGACCGGCTTCAGGTCCGGACTCAGGTCCGGGTCCGGGTCTGTTCTGTCCTGTTCTGCTTTTATTTGGTTTGGCCCATAAAAGAATCACTAGCCATGTCCACAGTCACGAGCTGAATCTGAGTCAGGGCCTGGCCAGAAAGTTCTTCAATAGCAACGAATTTGTAGGCAAGGCGAGTGAAATACAGAGTGTAAGAGAGAGAAGAAAAGGGAGAGTGAGAGAGAGCAGGTAGATGACATCCGGCCATTTTCAACTTTAGAGTATTACAACTATTCAGTGAGCTTGGGCTACAGACAAGGCCAAGATTGATCTAGTTTTGTAAAACAACATAACTACCTTAACCAATATTGCAATTAGTTCTAAGATAGACTGGCTGGTATTTAAAACATTCCAGCAAAAATTCCAACAAGAACTAACTTAAAAAAATATATAAATTTTATTTTCTCAATTGCTTTTTCTTGATTTTCAATGTGTTTAATAAAAATAGGTTGATTGTTAAAATAATTTAACTTAAAATTAAAACTTAAAAATATTTTTATTTTTTTGGATTATTTATTCAAAGTTCAAATAAAAGCACGATTTAAAAAACATGAGAAATAAAATGAAATAATTTTTTTTTCTGAACTGAGAATTAGTTGAGGTAAGGTTTGCAAAAGTTATGAAAAAATACATCGACAAATCGATAACTCGATTTTTCGTGTGAGCGATTTTCAAGTACTTACTTTAACTCGATAATTTTTTTGACTACATATCATTTCGATTTGAAACTCGATCCATAATCATTAGTTTGCAGCATAATTTAAAACAAAATCGTAATAATATACGAAATTATTGTGGTGCATTTTTATAGAGTGTTTAAAAACATGTTTAAAAATATTTTATAATACATTTGGCAAGAGTATTTGAGCTTCTTTCACAACTTGTAGAATAATTTTTCCAACTGCAGTAGTTTATTCTTCTGCTTCTGATTTTTACCTACTTTCTGCTGTTTCTGCTCTTTTGTCACTGTTGTAGTTGTTGTCGGTGTTGTCGGTGTTGTCGGTGTTGCTGTTGCTGCTTTTGGTGTTGGTCTTGTTGCTGGCAGTGCCAAATGCATTTACGTTTTAATTCGCTCTACAGCAAGCCAACTTTGTATGGGTGTGTGTGTGTGTGTGTGTGTGTGTGTGCGTGTATAAGAGTGTCAGTGTGTTAGTGAGTTGCTTGCTTGTTGCTGCTGTTCTTTGCTGTTGCTGTGCTGCCGTGCCATGTGCTGCAATTCAGTTAAGTTTTGATTGCTATTTTCGCATCGCTTCCTGCCACCGGCTGCCAGCGTCCCTCTTGCCCCACGATGAGGCAACATGCGTCGCGTCGATGAGGCCTTCTTCTTTCCACAATGTTGCCAACAGCAGCAAATGTGTGACATATCCGTTTCCGCTTGCCGCGTTAATGTATTATGGAAGCCGCACCCACACAGGCCCAGGCAACCAAAACAAACACACACACACAGGAAAATCAACAAAAAAAAGGCAAATATATGTAGTGGGAAAGAGAGAGGAAGATAGGAGAATATACAGAGAGGCAAAGTGTGTCAACTATTTGCAGCTACTTTTAGTTATAAATTGTCGTGGCTTTCTTTGTATTCAGCGTGCAAACAATGCAACTGACAAAAAGCATAAAATGCAAATGTGATGGCCGACTGAATACACGCACACACACTCACACACACATACACACACAATCACATGATTGGACCCGTGGGCTTGTAGACTTGTCGGTTTGTGGACTTTGTGGGCGTGCCACGATAACATTGTTGTTCAACCAAATGAAGCTCGACTGTACGCAGCAGACAACAGACAACAGACAACAGTCATCGGACAACAGACATCAGACAACTGGCAACTGGCAACAGGAAGAGAGACAAAAAATTGCATCTCTCGAACGCATTTGCATGTCTGATGTTGCTTTTAAACATGAAATGAGCTGGAATGAGTTGGGACATTTTTCTTTTGTGTTTTATTTTATTTGTCAAACACAAAATGAAGGCGAGAGTGTGTTGTAAAAGTCCCTTTTCAATCCGGTTGTCCATGTACTCGTAGTACCTCATTGCCAATGGGCCAATGTCGTCGACCAAGCCACTCTTTGTGGCCTTGTCACAACACTGGAGAGCTTAAATGGCTTAGACAAATAACATAACGTAACCCATGGGCGATTTCTGTACACATACATATGTGTGTAGATCACAGGCAGTATTGTATACATCATCATACATTTAGTGTGTGGGCTTAATTAACTTTTGGGACTAAAAAAAAATTATTCGGAGCAAATTATGAAAAGTAAAGCATATTTTAAGGATCAGCAAAGGATAAATTAATGGTGCATTTACACTAGACAGAGTTGTTCCTAATTAACTACTTTTTTAATGAATTTGGCCTTTCATTGGCATTGAAAAAAGTAGTGCTAGTGAAATGTCATTTCAGTAGGCATTGAAAAAAGTAGTGCTAATCAAATTTAATTTAACTAGCATTGAAAAAAGTAGTGCTAGTGAAAAATGTTAATTACTTTTCATTTTCAATGCCAATTAAATTTTTTTAATTACCATTAAGTAATTATTGGAAAAAATTATTTTAAATAAAATTAACAATTATTTTTTTGGAAAAATTATATTTAAATTAATTATGATGACAACTTATGCCCTCTCCTCACTAAAACTACATTTCAGCATTTTTAGCATTTTCGGAGCAAACAATTATTATAAAATCGTTATAGTTTCTCATTGAATTTAATTAAAAAAGAGTAAAAAAAATAATATGGTAAATATTCTAATATTTATTAGTATCCGTTGAATTGTACAAGACGTTTCTGATAAGGGCTAAGTGTTGTTTCTACCAAAAATCAATTATCAGAATCTAAGAATAACTGAGACTTGCTCTAGTTGCGCTGACACCATAAGTACGTTGTCTTCAAATTTCGTTAATCCATAGACGATCCCAACCCAAAAAGAGCTACGGCAACCCCTTGTTCAATGAGAGCTCAATGAAATGGTGTTTTCACTTTCGGTTCCCTTTGCAATGGTTTATCTGAATGGCTTTCCAATCCGGAAAAGTTGGATGATCTCCTGAACATCGAAGATTCTGTCCTAAGCAGCGAAATTTTCTTGGAATCCTTCCATTTGTTTTCTTGTATTTTTTAATTATAGTTGTCAAACGAATTTGTAAACAAATCACAAATGTTTTGTAAATGTTAAATGCAAATGCTATGCTATGAGGACAGACAGTTGCATACTTATCGATAGCTCCGATATTTTTATAAAATGTACATAAGTAAGGAAAGGGCATTAGCCAACTCTTGTGTAAACGGGGGTCAGCTCTAAGCAAAAGTGGGTTGACTTGGTAAAAAGCACAGCCCCCTGAGATGAAATTGACCAGCTTGACAACTAGTCTAAATGCATCCTAAAGGATTATCTGTTTTCGACGATTTCGTTGATTTATCTTTTGAAATATCTGACAAAGGGAATATTTTAAAAACGATATCAACATAAATGATTTTTGTTTAAATGTTTGAAAATTAGTTCTAAGGCCTTCGCCTTATCTATGAACTGCAGCCATATTACGTATTTCTAAACTAGAGTTGTCTGTGGGAAGATCGTAAAAGATTTGTTTCGATTATGACTTGTGAATTTCTCAAAAAAATATCCATATTGATTTAAATATATAATTTAAATTCAATCAAGTAACATAATATAACGTAACATATTTTGTTTTTGTCTTTGTTTTTTTGTATTTCGTTAGTAAATCCAGGGATTAAAACCGTAACCGAAACCGGAACCGTGAGCCAAAATGAACCCTTTCCAATGTTACGTTTGAATGTTACATTTGAGTACGCTTTCTATTTTTCTGCATTGAATATAACACAAATATTTGAAAAAGTAAAGAGTTTTCAAGCTTCTTACAGGTTTGTATGCTATTAACTATATGAACTCTTTAAGATTACAATTATCAATGAATTCAAAATGAAATTAGTAATCTTAGTAATTTTCTCCAATTATGTACTTGAAATTTTTTATTTCGTTTCATATAATTTTTTTTGGTTAATTTAAACAACATTTTTATGACTAAATATAAGTTATTTGAAATTATGACTATGTGGAAAATCGAAACTCTGGGAGACCAATTTTATTTTGATGGTAGACTGTAATTTTGTTAAAGCCTTTTTTAGTAATTAAAGCTTAATGTGTTAAGTTTGTGCAAGTAAATGAATTAAGTTCGGTTGAAAATCATTTGAAAGTCTTTCCAGCACTAGCTTAAATTCCGAAAAATAAAAAATAGATATAATTGTGTTGCAGCTGTCTCTCATTGCTTATGAGCAAAAGGTTATAATGCTCTCAGACAAGCGTATAAAAGTCATAAGTTGTTGTTGTAGGGAAAAGCGTCCCCTCCTCCTTTTGGCCGTCTCCGATTTGCCGTCAACAACGAGCTTATAATGCATACGCCCAAATACCACAAAAGGACTTTGATGTGAATGCGTATGTGTGAGTGTGAGTGTGAGTGCTTATGTAAGTGTTTGTGTGTATGTGTATGTGTGTGGGTGTGTGTGTATCTGGGAACTTATCATAGCTGTCATTTTTGCTGCTGTTGAGTGTTTTGCCAAAGGATAGCGAGTGGAAGAGAAAGAGGAAGAGGAAGGGGGATGAAATGTGCAATATCTGGTGTCGTTAGTTACTGGAAGTAAAAATGTGCGATCCGGTTTCCCAGTGCAACCAAGTGGCAGCCCCAAACTGAATGTCAAAGCTAGTGCAGAAAGCCGCAATTAGGCAAGCTTAGAAGGCCAACAACACACATACATACATCTAAAGTATACGTAAAATGAACCCCCCAAATGAAAATTGTGTCCCATATTGGGAAAAAACGTACGATAGAAGTTTAAAAGCAAACACAATTTGAGGTGCGCAATAATCATCGGTACTAGAGTATCTCAAAATACTCGGGCTCGTGCTCGTACTCGTACATGTTTTGCGGTTTTTGGTCCAACGACACAACACAACACAAACCGAAACGCAGTTGGCAAATTGTTGATGAAATTGCTCGACTTTATTTAACATCCACAGAGTGTGCGGTTTACCTGAGAGCCAAAAAGTAGTTAACGACGACTTCAAATCTGACGTATTTCAACGTGTTTTCTCTCTATTTTCTTGTGGTTTCTTCGTTTTTCTTTTATTTTCACTTCTCTCAATTCAATCCAAACTAGACCAGACCATTCTGACCAACCCAGACCACCCGTGGCCGAAGGTAACAGCCATCAACTGAACCATTCAACTGCAATTTGTTGTACATGCATTTCAATTGTCTGGCTGTGGGGAATAACCAAACAAATGCTTAATTCTCCATGAATGTGTAGGTATGTATCTGTGTGTACTTCCATGTGTGTGTGTGGGCAAAAGTTTTCAGATATCGGGCAATGTAATGGGTAAATAGGTAAATTACTCAATTACCATTAAAACTAAACAATTTTTGTAATAAATCAATACTAGTCTGGTTCAAATATCGTAATTGATTAGAACAGCAGTTGGCATATGTAAACTCAATGTTTTCATTTCAATCGTTTTTTTCTATTCGAATATTATATGAATATTATAGAAATTGAATTAATTTAAAATAGAAAAATTGCATATACATACATAGTACATATATATGTACGTTTGTTAGTGAGACACATTTTACAAGCTTTTATACCCATACATATTAAAGTTGTGTGTATTTTTCGAAATATTTGCACAAAAATTTGTGTTACAGGTTATTCAAGTAAATGAAAAATTTAGAATTTTTGATGTTATTCTACTGCTTAAATATTTATGTTAGTTATTTCTATAAATTTGCGTTAAAATTCGGTTTCCCAGAATGCAATTATAATTTTTCTGCTTACATTAAGATCTCTTTTACAACTTAGACATTTTTTGTGAATTATTTCGTAAAACTTGCGTTTACAATAATTATCCAGCTAATAGACTAAGAATCCTATAAGCTACTATTATTTATTGCAATTGTAAAACAATTGAACGGCAAATTTCAAGAAGATAAACATCGAGTCTAAATGAATAAAATATCACGTGACTTTGCTTTATTTAACCACTAATTAACTAAAGCAACCAATTTTTACCGTTTCCCTGGCATTTATCTGTTAAATGCAGGGCAAAGAACAATTGATATTATTCATAGAATATTTGCTGTGATTTTTAATTAAGTAGAATAATAATGAAGCATAAGTTCCTAAAATTTAGTAGAGTTTTTATTTAACGAGGGATTTTGTGGTATATTTATATATTTAATTTTGTGTTAACATTTTCTTTAGTAAGTTGGACGCATTGTTACGCTAATTACAAGTTACATTTATAAAAGTTATTTATTTTGTGGACAATTGAGGAAGAGTTGACCCCTTAAGGGCTCAATACTCGTAGATGTACATACTAGTATGTCATGGTCAAAGTGATTTGTGAACTTTTTGCAAAAGTCCATTAAATAAAGCTAAACTAAAATTGAGCGAGTGGACAGCAAAGTGTGCAGGTCAGGACAGCATAAGCGCAGAAGAGAATACAAATAAAAAAAAAGTATATCATATGTGGAATAAAGCGGAAGAAGATAAGACATGCAACTGCTGGCTGTCTGTCAGTCAGTCAGTCAGTCAAGCGAGCGTCAATCCGTCAATCTGTCAATCGGTCAAATCAGTTTGCCTGACATCTGGTCAGCGAGTCAATCAATCAATCAATCAATCACAATGACCATCTGAATGGACTCAACTGAATAAATAAACATGCAAATGGAGCTGGAAACTAGACAAGAAACACACTGAAACTCGCCCAGGACGAAGGACATTTTGACATTGTGTGCATCTAATAAGGCTCTGTGGAAGTGCTTTGTCCACTTTGCCCACCTTTGGGGCCAAAGCAATTGAAATGTCTGATGCCTGGCGTCTGGCGTATGTCATTCATGCCAGGCCCCGAAAATAATAAAAGGCTTGACCCACAACTTTGAATAGAGATTTTTGCCATTGCCAACGCCATTGCCAACGCTTTCGCCATCGCCATCGCCTCGTCTCGGTGACAATGAATGGCAACGATGACAACGGTGGCATCGATGGCATTACAATGTGTGTGGGACATGCATTTGGCATATATGTATGTATGTATTTAGCTATATGTAGTAGCTGGCAAGCTGGCCACATTGTGATGTGCTAGCCAATTGAATACTCTCAAAAGGGGTGCCTTTGTTGTGGGCGTGGCATGGCCAACTCGCGTACAGCCACAGCTGACGATCGCATTGACGGCCCAATTAACTTCAACACAAAGCAGCAACTTTGCCCTTGATTGCCAATTTTCAAGCCTAATGAACTTGTCCCGATTGCATCCAAGCTACTTGGCCATCCAACTTGACCGACTTGAGCAACAAATGCGTTAAGCCATTACTCATTTATCGTTACTTGAACTTGACTTAACCCTCAGGTGCCTACGTTAATAAATAAATGTAAGCAATCATTGATTTTTAGACAAAGAGTTACAAAAAATGCTGTCTGTAAGGAATTTAGTAATTTAAAGAATTATATAACAATATACAATAAATTATTGTAATTTAGCTGTACCATTTGTAACAAATGTTGGATGAGTCAATAATTCATAGCTTTCCACCTTTCAATTCTTATATTGTATCCATTTAGCTTAAAAGTTTTTTATGGTAATTTTATTTCGATAGGTCGACACTTTGATTTTTATTATAAATTTAAATAGTTTTTTTTTTTTGTCAACTGCATTGATCAATGTTAGATTCGTAAAGTGACCGAAGTTTAATGGAAGAAATCACTGCGGACGGCAGTCCGCGCTAGTGACGAAAGCAGCACGAAGGGTGCGAAGGCGACTAGCATATATACACAGGAAGAATGGAAAATTTGCTATGACTGTCCGATCAGGTCGAGTTATATACCGATCGAACTTACAAATGTGCATACTAAGACTTTTGAAAACTCACCTGGTTCGTGAGATAAACAGGTGTATGTGGGAGAGGAAAAATTTAAATTTAGAATTTTTTTTTAATTTTGTACTATTCTAATCAAAAGTACTCGTCGAATGACACCTCGATCATCGAAATCCGATTACTGATTCAAAAAATAATTAATTATGAAATTTTTAGTCGCCTTCCGAAAATAAGATGAAAAGTCAGTATGTTTTGTGACGAATAATATTAAGTTTTACATATAAATAATTTTTAAAAAAAAATTTAGCATTCGGCACTGCGCAAAACAGTGAGTTTTATTTGATATGAAGAATTGAGACATTTTGGCGCAAAGTGCCGAGTGCCAAAATTTTTTTTTTAAATATTTATATGTAAAACTTAATATTATTCGTCACAAAATTGGATATCAGAAATTTTGGGGCATGAAAATGTTTTCGTCACTAGACTTTTACCTCGTAAAAAGGTTTTTTTATGGGATTAAAATAAATACACATTATAAAGATGATCTGCAATTTTTGACTCATCTGCAGCTAACCAAACGATATACATATCTCTCTATTTGTAGTAACTTTTGATTGTGAAACACTAAAATTACTGGCTTAACCAACTTTGTGGTTTAAGTACTAAAATAGTTACAAACTCGAGTTTGGTTCTGAAGTGTGAAATTTCAAATCTAGTTTCGCAGCTAACTTTGTTGATTGCCGCTAGCGAATATTTGAACGTGTATGAGCTACACAACAGAAATCGTGTATTATACAAAAAACCTCTTTACGAGGTAAAAGTCTGGTGACGAAAACATTTTCATGCCCCAAAATTTCTTATATCCAATTTTGTGACGAATAATATTAAGTTTTACATATAAATAATTTAAAAAAAAAAATGTTTGTCACTAGGCACATTGCGATAAATTCTTCATACCTCATAAAGATTACTTTTTTTGCGCAGTGCCGAGTGACAAAAATTTTTTTTTTTTTAATTTTTATGTTTTACAAACTACAAT
This sequence comes from Drosophila suboccidentalis, assembly GCA_037043435.1. Taxonomy (NCBI): domain Eukaryota; kingdom Metazoa; phylum Arthropoda; class Insecta; order Diptera; family Drosophilidae; genus Drosophila; species Drosophila suboccidentalis. The sequence continues at coordinate 1,241,965 of JBAMBK010001066.1, read as the reverse complement.
ATATTGAAAATTAAAAACTTTAAATATATGCCTAAAGATATGATCTTCAAAATACCTTTCCAACGATATATAAATCATATCTGTAGCTTCTATCGTTCGGATACTGTGGGGTTTCAATTTTAGCGGGTTTTAGCAATTTCCCGCTAAACTAGCGATTTTTTTAAAAAGTCGTAGAAAGAAAGTTTCTAGAGTTTTGATCGGGAACAAGTCCCCATTTAAACTTTTAAGCTATGTATAGTATATCAACGCTTTGATACAAACACACAGACAAATAAACAAACAGACAGACTAACTTTTCATCTAATTTTTGGAAGGCGACTAAAGATTTAAAAACTAATTCTATTTTTAAATAGTGGTCAGATTTTGATGATCGAGGTGTCATTCGACGAGTATTTTTGATAAAAATGGTTAAATAATAAAAATGTTTACCAAAAGGCTCTAACGGCCATATTTGCTCCAATCGTTTAAATTTTGGTCCTCTCACTTAAACCTGTTTATCTCACGAATCAGGGGAGTTTCCAAAAGTCTTAGTATGAGTAAGTTAAATTTATACATTTCGGTCAGTATATAACTTGACCTGATCGGACAGTCATAGCAAACTGTCCATTCTTCCTGTATATATTGCTAGTCGCCTTTCGCACTCTTAGTGCTGTTTTTGTCACTAGCGCGGGCTGCCGTCCGCAGTGATGGAAGTCAAAGTATCGAAGCAAACTTCTTAAAGTATCGTTGCTTTGCAATGATCAAATGAATTTAGAATCGTTTAAGATTATTTGGGGTAATTATGCATACACTATGGCCGAATCGTCAGTTTTTGCGGCATAAACGCTAAATGTAAAGCAAGATAATTGAAATTTGTGTGAAAGTTAGTAATTAATCTGATCTCCTCATCTGACTCTGGGTGTAAATCCAACTTCTTTTTTTAATAAAATCCAAATATAAAGCTAGGATAGATAAGGTAAGATAGAAAATGATTATGAAATTCATCGAATATAAACAGAGGATTCATAGAGGACTGATATAAAATTGATAGAAGACTGATGTATTTAGAAATGTTAGAAGAATGTTTAAATTAAATGGACTAGAAGACAAATATCTCTATTTACATTTTTTGACTGTCTTTAGCACGTGAATTTTGTATGCTTATTCGGTGATCAAAGTTATGATGAAATTCACATCGTTTGGCTTTAGCTTGTGTTGTACATTTTTTTTGTTAACCTCTTAAATAAATCCAACAGGCAAAGCGCTTGTAGTACTTCAAAAAAAAAAGGGAAAATGAAAAACAAAATATATAAAAACTTTATAATTATTTAAGCGCTCTTCATATTTACACCTGCTGCGGTGGTCGCCACTCACTGCCTCATCCCTCACCGCCCACCACTTAACCCACACGGTCCAGTTACAGCTGCCAACTGCCAACCGACCTGTTAGCCATCGCGGCTGTAAACTTGCGTCAAAGGCAAAGTTTTTTGGGGGGTGATTAGTCCACGGCACGGGAGAGAAATTGCTCGAATGAGTTATGAAATGGGAGGAAAGAAGTCAGGGGGCCAGAGGGACAGGAGGCGTCCGGGGAGGGTGAAAGGAAGTGTCCATGGTGGACGACGATAACTGAGAGAGCGTCGTAAATACAAAACTCTTGCGGTATTTGAGTAATGGCGAAATTTCATTTCAACTTTTGCATAATTTTATGCTCATTATGGACGCTGCGTGTGTCCCCCACACACACACACACACACACACACACACACACACACACACACACACACACACACACACACACACACACACACACACACACACACACACTACACAAAGATATACAGATACAGCTTTGTAACTTTGTTGTGTCAACAGGGAGTGAAAGCTGGAGAGAGTCGAATAGGAAGAAACCTGCAGAGCTCCAGCGAAGCGTCAAGTCCCAAGACGTTGGCAATGTCGATGTCGATGGCGTCGCAAAAGCTTTAATTACTTTGATGCATGATTTTCCTGCCATTTACAATTTGTAACAAGGATAATGAACGGGCCGAGATGTATGCCACACATCTGGCTTTATTTAACCTGCCATTACACACAGAGAGACACAAACAGAATTGAGCTGTTTATTTGATGCGTGGTTTCCTTTTTGCTTGCAGCAAGGACACGCACACAGGACGAGCGAATTCCCAACTGGCTAGCAATTGAGCAATTGTGAAAATGGGTAAGTGAGCGAACAACCAACAGCAACAACAACCGACAACAACCAACAACAACAACAGAACATAACGTTGACAACGTTGACAACGACGACACTAATGAACGTCCATGTGGGACAAGAATTTACCTTAAATCGCAATTTCAATAGCATATCTCTCTCTGTCTCCCTCTCTCTCTCTCTCTCTCTCTCTCTCTGTATCTCATTGTGTCTTTGATACAGATGCGCTACGCTTGCGTGGTTCGCCATTTATACGCTTTGGAGCAGGCGGTGGCCCTGGACAAGCACAGTCGCAGTCACAGTCCCAGTCGCAGTCACAGCTTGGACACGTGCTTGTTTCACATCACAGCATACAGCAGGAACCGCTCATCGTGGTCGAGGAATCAAATCTACCGGAAGAACTGGAGCCAGAGAGCTCGGAGACCATGTCGAATCGCGCCAGTCTCGACATTGACTCGCCAGTGAATCCATATCTGCTCTCACCATGGCGCGATCCGCGCGAGGCACGCAAGCACTCGCTGCCCTCACAGCAGGTCACCGAGGGCATCACGGCCAGCCAGGTGCGTCGACTCTCCGAGCGCGGCGGCGAAGGCTCCGGCCCATCCCCAAAGGAGGCCGCCTTCCTGGCCACACTCTCACAGGCGCCGGCTCCCTCTGGCCGCCGGCACTCGGTCGTCACCATCTCGAAGGTGCCCACCACGCTCTTTGGACGTTCACGGCGAGAATCTGTTGCCGCTTATCCCTCAACCAACGGGTGAGTATTTGAGAGAAAGCAAATTCGGAGTTTGAGATAAAAATAAACAAGACATTTAGGTGATTTAGTTACACTGATCAAAATAAGGATCTAAAATCAAGACTTTGGTCTCAGAACTAAGAGCTTTGGTGTAAAAAATGCGTCGAGAACATGAAAATCTTGAAGTAAAAAAACACATCTTGATTCTAAGAACATTTCAATTAAGACCAAGTTCTTATTTTTAAGATCATAATTTCTTATATTTTCAAGACCACAAATCTTAGAATAAGAATAAAACTTCTTCTTTTTTTAAGACTATATGTTCTTATTTAAAGACCAACAAGTTTTTAATACTCAAGACATAAAACCAGCTGTGAATTCTAGGTCTCAAAAATGAAAAAATTTTAAGATCTTTGTTCTTATTTTAAGAGAATAGGATCTTAGATCTAAGATTATAATTCTTATATTAAGAGCTTAAGATTTTTTAGAATAATATTCTTAACATAGTTTTAGTAATTTAGTCTTAAAATGGTCTTATATTAAGAACAAAATATTTAAATTTGAGAATTATATTCTTATATTAAGAACTTACGATTTTCAAGATTAAAATTTTTGTTTTAGTATTTTGGTCTTAAAATATTCTTATTTCAGATGAATGTTCTTGATTTTAGAAAGTGGTCTTGTTTTTCAGTGTATGTAATAAATAACTATAATAGATGGAGACACCAAAGTTGGCATTTAGGATCGTCTATATCATTTAATTTTATGGCTTTCTAGGGCTTTGGGTCTTAGTACACAACATATACATATATTATGTATTGGATCCGTCTTGAAAATTTCATAGCGATCGAATTTTGAATTCGGTAGTTAATGAAGAAATAATGTTATTAATCTGAACTTCTTAAGTACAGGTTCTAAAAACTTGAAATGACAGAAAGATTCAAAATGTTAGCTTGAACTAATTCATTACGATAGTTATAATGTTAAGTTACTTCTTTACTTAAGGAAATTTTTCAATTCCTAGAGAATTAGGGTGTTCACTTGACCCTTGCAGCGTTTCAGATTGCAAGTGTGCAACTTGTCACAACAACAACTTGCATAGAAAAATTTGTTGCAACAATGCTAGACCCTCCCCTATGTATACGAAAAGTCTTTCATGTTTGCACAAAATAAAGATGTGGAAAGCTCGATAGAAAAGTCGAAATTGTATATCGATGCTCAGTATATTTGAGTATATTTGGTGTATTTTAGTGCTAAAGAAATTAATGACAGTTGATTAATGGCCGTTGAAATCAAAAGTTCAACTGAATTTGTTTGATAAAACGACATCAATCTCATCAATTTTTGATTCAGCTTTGTCTAGTCAATATACTATACATCCACGAATGTTAAGAGCATGAAAATTTTTGTGCAACTACTTATTTAAAAAACAAGTTCTAGACACCTTCTATTTTCTTAATTTCACGGATGAGTTGCTTTGCTCTTTCATCACAGAGCATATTTCTGATGCTTTAAAATGACATTTTTATCTTTATAAATTTAGCAAATCCAAGCACAATTAAACAAACTGTAAACAAAAAACAGCCTACTGTGAATATGTGCAACCCATTGCAACGTTAAGAGGTGTTCACGCAGTGTGTATTGCAAACTTGCAATCTGAAACGCTGCAAGGGTCAAGTGAACACCCTAATTGATTATGAAGGAAAACGGATAGATTTGGATTGGATTGGAATGGATTGATTTAGAGTAAAATTTAATATGATAATGATGAGGGAAGAATGGATGCAAATCAATGTCAATCCTGTTATTTTTAAAGTAGTTGAGTGGTGGGAACTGAGCAAATGTCTTGTCTAATCCTTAGAGTAAGTGTTGATGCAGATTGCGTTTGTGTTTGATCATTGCAGGAGCAGTCGGGTGCTAAACTCACGGCGGGAGAGCAACACGGGGCCACCGTCGACGGATCCGATTGGCAGCATCCACAATCTGCAGCTGGACATTATGGATGACATTTATCTGCAGTCGCGCAAGGCGCGCTTGAAGCTCTGGACATCGAGCAACGAGAAGGTGTGCGAGGTGCAGACCGTGGATGAGGCTGGCACTGGGGCACCTGGCAGACGCTATACCAATCGTCGCTACTCGGAGTGCCCCCAGCCGGGTGTCGGTGGTCCTGTCGGTGGTGTCGGTGGTGCGAGTGGTGGATTTCGTCGCGGCTCAGAGCATCCAAATCCGCCGAGTGTCTCGCCTCAGCCACTGTCCGCGCGCGCGTCGACGCGACGCAAGAAGTCGGGCAGCGGATTGGGATTGTTGGGCAGTCGCACGGATCTCGCTGGCATTTTCAGCTCCCTGACTGGGGCTGGGGCGGAGACGCAACGACCGGATCCGGACGGATCCTCCAGCTCGTCGGCTGCCACTGGCAACAGCGCCAGCAGCCCGTTTCTGAGCAACACGTTCCAGCAGGCGGCCCGTGGGCGCACCACCAGCGCCACGCCCACGCCCAGCGGTGGTCAGTCGTCGAATCTGCTGCTCGACCCGAACGCTGGCCGCTCCACACGCTCCAACAGCTTCGACGTGTCCATATTGAACAACGCCAAGCAGCTGGTCACCGAGGCGCAAGACAACAGCTCGGCGGCCATTTCCGGTTGGTTCGGCGGCAAGCGGCAGCCGGCGACGCCGGTGGCCCGCAAGAAGAGCGTGCGCAGCAAGAGCAGCGCCGTGGCTCTCTCCAAGGACATGCTGGAACGGCTGCAGAAGAAGGATCCGCTCGGCGGCGAGTCCAGCAAGCCGAAGTTGAAGCCGCGCAGCAAGCAGAAGAAGAGTTGGGCAGACACCACCAAGGCGAACATTGTGGATGCCACCATTTTGGGCACCGCCATCGAGGGATTCCTCCGCAAGAGCTCCAATGCCAGCATGAGCTCCACGGGCGCCTCAACATCGAGTGGCATCCGTTCGGGCGGCGCTGGTGGCAGCGGTGCCAAGGGCGCTATTTCCAAGGACTCGGGCGCCAGCGCCAGCGGCAGCGGTAGTGGCGTTGGCAGTGGCAACTCTGGAGGTCGTCCCCGCAGCCGCCAGTCGGCTGCCAGTTCGGCCCAGTCGCAGGCTGGACGCGCCATGCGGTCCACCCTCAATTGGTTCAGCAAGGGGGACGAGGACGATTCCAAGGACACGTGCGACGCCTCGCTATGCGCCACGCTCAAAGATCTCTTCGTCAAATAGGTGACGGACCGAAGGCCCAAGTAGTTTGACCACCGCAACTTGGGCAGCTCGCGAAGGCGACCGGGAGACGGATGCGAAAAATTGACAAAATAAACAGGTACATACACATGTTTCAAATCGGGGATCGGAAATTCCAGTTAATAGCTTTTAGTCAATAATTTAAAATAAGTCTAAAAAAATATAACTTGAATATTATTATTTCATAATTCTTTGTAATTGTTTTTGTAAAAATCAGCTAATATTATTTATTTGATAATGTATATTTTAAAAATAATACAGCCCTTGTTTGCAAATAATTTTCCATCTGTCCAACTATCTTTAAGTTAACATAAATAAAAACTGAAATGAGACTAGTTAGAAATGTCGATATAAATTGAACAATTTCAAAACTTGTCGCATTTTGTAAAATTCATGTAAAGATTCGCTGCAGAAATGTAGCCTTTTTATCGATTCCCCATGTGTTGACTCATTTTTTATTTTGAGCATTGATATTTTTATATTTTCAATTAATTTCTCTTAAAAATCTTTGAAAGTTGTTCCCTTTTGTGGTAAACATTTTTAATAACCCAACGTTATGCTCATTCACATCATAAATGAAATTGATAGTCAATCGCTCAGACAGTCAAGAATACAATAATATTGATTAAAATTTATAAAGTTTTGAAAGTTTTGTGACAGTGAAAAAATGGCAGTAATTTTTCCAGACCTGCCAAAACTTACTTAACTTATTAAACACATATATTTTATTTTTTTTATATATCATTGCAGCATTCTGAGTACTGACAACTCAGATTTTCATATCTTCATGCAATCAGCAATTTGACAAATTGTCACCTGGTAGCGGCAGAAAGAAAAGCGCAACACAGAACTTGCAGCAAAAGCGGTAAATAGGAAAGATATTCATAATTGAAACGATAAGTAATAGAGATGGCAGGAAATCGATAACGATCACAGTTTTTTTTTTTGTAAAATCAACATTGCGGGTGAGTTTTGTGATTATCACAGGGCAGGGAAAATGTGGCGTAGTGGCAGGCCGAATGACAAATTACCTTCATACAGTGACCTACAAAAGAAAAGCCAAACTTATATACATATATATCGATAACTATATACATACATATATTTACATACAAAGCGTATTTACATTTTTAACCTTCATACAAACAAAGCCAAATAAAGTTTATACAAAATTGACGAAACAGAGCTGAGGAGCAGTTGAATGTTGAAAAAGGCGAAACAGCAGAGAATATGAAATTATTTTTTTAAGTACGGAGCAATTTTTAGAATATCATGATTGAGTAGCTACATATATAGTGAAAATTGGATTGATATATTTCATATACATATGTAATAGAAGGAATAATGGGGAAACAAATTGTGTTTTGCGATCCACGAATGTACAAAAAGACAAAAACCAAAAAAGCGCATATCAAACAATACAATACATATGCAAAATCAGATACATATACTACGAATGAGAATGAATACTACATACGTATGTATGTATGTATGTATGAATAGGAACACGAATTCTCGTGTGTACTCGCATAGAGCAGTAAGCTAGATAAACAGATAATGTATGTATAATGACGATGATATGATTGTGCAAGTGAATTTGTATAGCAGCTCCCTTTGGGATCCTTTTAAGTTCATTCATTCTGTTTTTTGTTTTTTTTTGGTTTGTCTCTTTTGCACTCAGAATATGGATGTGCAAATGTAATGGATGTAGAAACAAACCAATCACATGCACAGACAAACTGGGAGACGGTGTTAAGGTTCCATAATATGTATGTAATAATACTACAAGATAGAAAAAAGAAAACAATGAATAAATATTTATTCTATACGTACTCGTACTACTTATGTATGTATGTGTGTATAATGTAATATGCGTGTAATGTATGTACGAGTATGTATGTACATATGTATGTACATTTATATCTGCATGCGTGCTTGGCATAAGGCCAAAAGCAACCACGTACTATACTTGGGTTATAACTCGTATTCAGATAGCCGGAGGTATTTGGCGAGAAGTTGTAGTGCAACAATAATTGTAATTTGCATGTACTTATAATACATAACTTACCGTAACTGTAACCATGTGCAATTTGAGCTTACAACAACAAATTACTAAATCTACCTTATGTCTGATAATAAGCACAATAATAAGCACGATCAAACAAAAAACGTTATAGATAAAAGTATCTTAAATATCAATATATACAATATATGTATATTTATATATTGATGTATGTTAAATTTATATGTACTTGTATGTTATCTGTATCAAAAAAAAGTCGATACAAAACTCATATGAAAGTCAAAGCTCGAGTCAAGTTGAGTTGGCATTCAGAATGACAAGCAAATTGCACAAAAAACTTTGTTAATTGTATTATATGGCAAAATGCCAAATCAATTTGAGAGAAACTCAAAACTCAAAACTTGAGCTCGAATTGGAATTGGAGTTGGAAGAATAAGGATAAGAAAAACAACCACAAAAACAAACAATCAGTCAATATTGCAATCAATCAAGTATGTTTCAATCATAAGTACTATGCTCATATGTACATACATATGTATTTACTTACATACTATGTTATAAAGACGATATGAGATTTGGCAATGTCAATTCGCAGTTCGCAATTCTTCATCTTTCGCTCTCGCTCTCGCTCTCTCGCTTGATGCATTGCACAACTCTGTTAATGAAAATGACAGCTTGTCATGCAGACAGACTGTCAACCATACTATGTTTCTCTATGTGTCTCTCTCAATGTGCCCGATTAACACGTATTTAGATTTCCATATGTGATTCAAAAAAAATCTTGAATACTTGAAATCAATACGGTAACACAAAGTTAACTTTCACTTTCAATGCTAAATGTACATAGGGTTAATCAGATTAATTACATACAAAAAAAATCGCAAAACAAAAAATAAATAAATAAATAAATAATTATACATAATACATTCATACTGATGTAGGATGTATTATGATTGGTATTTCAACTATTTACACGTCAATGCGACCGATATTGGTCCTTACACACAATATAAAATACATCTAGTGATTAAATGTTGTTCTAGTTTTTTACATGTCCATTTTTTGCTCGTGTTTGTTGCAACTGTTGTTGCCATTGTTGTTGTCAATGTTGTTGTTGTTGTGTCGTGCGGTTTTTTTTCTCTCTTCGCCACAGCAACAACTTATGGAACTACCAAGTATATATATATACTATATTTGTACTAACAATAAACCTGTACAAAATAAATATACTAGACAAAAAAAATCATAAAAATGTATAAAAATATATACGAGTATATGTATTATAAAATTGAAAGATACAAAATTAAAACTAACACGTTAAAAAAAAAAATACAAATCTTTAAATAGTTACAAAATGCAAACTAAACGTAAAGTTCCCTTTGTTCTATTTTTGATAGTAGTATATACATATTCTACAAATAACAATAAATAAATAAATATATGTATCTTCCGTTTCCCACCACGAAACACAATCAATGTGTATTAATTTGTACCATTTTTAACCCAGACTCGAAGCTTGCAAAACTCTTAACTATCCAATGATAATAAATATAGCAATAATTATTTACAATACAATGGCATGTCAAATTTAGACAAAGCAACTTCCTATAAGATCGTTTGAAATAACTTTAAAAATCTATGAATGCGGACATTACAAATTATTTGCTTTTCGCTTTCAACTTTCTTTTCCTTAGAAAAAGAAAAAAAGATAATTAATTAATTATCATTGGAATCAGTTCAAAAAAACACAGCAGAATATCGTTAATCAGAGAGAGATTCAAAACTCTAGAGCTGCAAATGTATCGAAAGTGCTTCCCAAAGGTTTCGATAGTTTCCGCTCACACAAACTATAGTATCATAATACCATATACATTTAAAGAATGAAAATTCGGTTGCAAATTAAACAAATATTGCACCAAATTCTGTTGCCAAAATAGAATTAACTTTTGTTAACATAAGAATACTGATTTGCAGCTCTAGTAAATGATGCGAATTTCTACAATATATCTGGTATTCAATTAAAGTTTTTCCTTTATAGCAGCACTTTGCCATTCAATCAAGCAAACTTCTCAGTTCATAGCATTTTCAATTTCATTTTAAAATTGTAATAAAAGCTACCAATGTTTGCGTATCAAGACAAAGCGATGCAAATGTCGACAATTAGAATATCTCAGAAATATAAAATGTAATAAATTGCAGTTCTTCATTAATTTGAAGTTTTCAGACAAGCCAAGTTTTATGTACTCTTACTAACATATTGATTTGGCAGGAAGTTTAACGAAACACACTTGTGTTTCCAAGTCCGCTTTTAAATCATTTTCTGAAAATTCAAATTTTGAAAAGATTTCTGTCAAAATTGGTATAATAGGAATTAATTATCGAACTGTGTTCGGTAATAACTAACTCGACCACAATGGGATTATGGAGAGGCAACAATAAACTGATTGGCCGTAATTTTCAAAGGAGTTGACAGTTGTTAGCTTACTTACGGAGCCAACTGTAATGCAAGATTACGTGTGTCCAAGCGATTTTACGATTTCCAATATGCAAATGAGACAAGCTTTTCTTTTTGTTTGTGGAAAATCTGTTGACAGCAATGAGACAGCTGTGCTTAGTGCGACAATTCACTATCTCTCTCCGTCTCCGTCTCTTTCTCTTTATCCCTCTCCTTCTACTTCTGTCTAAGTCTCGCTCTCACTGTTTTCAGCAAGTTGACAGATGTATCTGTCGTAAATGTTCTTTGTTGCTGTTGCTACGAGTATTGTCATCTAATTGTTGTTGTTTTACTGTTGTTGCAAGTTATGCCTACGACTAAGGCTAAGACTATAGAAAGCAAGCGGTTACCACCGAACTAAAAATACTTTAGTAGTGTTAACTGAAGATTTTACATACATATATATATATATATATAATCGTTAAATTCGTGTAATATGCATACGTACATATGTCTGTATGTTGTATATCTATCAATTGCTTTACCATTTACCATTTCTCATTTTTTGTTGCTGAATTTTTTTCTTTGTGCTCAAGAAATGTGCATTCAACGATTTGCATATGAAATTGTAATTATTATTGCATGTGTAAATTAGGTTTTAAGCTACAAGAATTAAAAGGATGGCATACTTTTGGGCGTACTGTGAAAGCAATATTTCTAAGGGGAACTGAGCGAATTGAAACGATAAGAAACGAAATGAAATGAAACGAAATTTAATGAAATCGAACGTTAAGGCAAGACGAAATCGTGCGAAACTAAAACGATGTCATAAAAATACAACAAAAAGCAGTCGATTGAAAGAAAGCACAAAAAAAAAATACATCAAGCAAAAAATAACAAAAACAAAAGCAGAAAAAAGAATAAATGAATAAATGTAAATTTACGCTCTAAAAATAAAACCCAATAAAAGCATGTCAAGTATGTAAATTGATAAAAAGGTAAGAGTAAAAGAAAATGTTACTCTTTGAGTAGTTCTATTGTATTTTTTTTTTTTTTTTTTTTGTGTTTGGTGTTGGCACCCGGGGGAAAAGTGGGCAAAACTACGCATAACTTAGTAAATAATCAAAGCGAAATGAAAGGCAAGACAAACTGAGCTCAAGGCAAAAGTTTGTATGTACTAAAGTACTCGTATATAAGCAAAAGTATATAAATACCAAAATTTTATTTACTTCAAGTATATGCTATGTAAATATTGTTGAAAATATCGAAGAGAGCAAGTAAGAAAATACATGGTTCTATTCAATATGTACATGTATACGTACATATGCAAGTATGCGTAGAGATGGAATAAGAGAGAATTCAAGAGATGAAAGTGAAATGATAATGCAAATGAAAATGAAATTATAAGTATACTACAAAAAAAAACGAGATTTAAGTTTCGAATAAATATTAAAAAGATTAAATTCAATTGCAACTGAATGTAACAATCATATGATGACACATAATGGATTAAACCAGCAAAAAAAAAAAAACAATACAAAAGCTACAACTATATAATATATACATATTTATATATAATAATAATAATAATAACCTATGAATAGAATGTATACACATACTTATACATATAAATACTATATACTTACATATATGTATGTCAAGTCCCCCGAGACCCTAAATGATGTATATGCTCACATTAAAATACCATACGCATACGCATACGTATGTGTATGTGTGAATGTTTGTATGTGTGGTCGACAATTATTGTTTACTCGCCTGCATCAGTGTTCTGTGAGTAGCGGTACTTTAACTGCCGCACATACATACAAACACATACACACTATACATATATACACGTATACATATATATAAAAATATATATATATATATACTAAATAAATAGTTATGTGTATTTGCAACTTGTTTTATTTATCCTGTCGTGTCCGGGGGCAGTCTCAACAGGTGCAGTTGAACTGGCAATCGGATTCATTCTTTGTGCTTCAAAATTCCAAATAATTGCGCTGTTCCGGAAAAATCTATCTGTGCGGTACAATTTGTTTGAACACACACAGTCAATATCCCGGAATCATTAACACAAATTCGATGAATGTCCGTATGAAGTTACAATTTCACTTTAACTTTGAATATTTTGAAAATATGCAAGCAATCGGAGGCAGGTTGCAATTGGGAAAAATATCTGAACAGTCTGCAAAAAGAATCTTATGAATTGCAACAGTTCTATTCCGAGTTCCATTTTAGATTAATTTCCAGAAATCTGCTGAAGGCTCAATGTGATCAATGCCCACTTTCCGAAAAATGTATTCTTACCATGCACTTTTCTATGGAATTCCAAAATCAGTTCCAGGAACAGTAACAGAGCACATCCAATCTGATTTGTATTGAAAAGTCAGTGCGACTCCAGTTGATTTTCATTTGTGTGCATTATGATAAGCTCCCACACAGATACTGAATGATACTAATAATACTTGACTAATAATACTTAACTAATAATACTTGATGCCAATAATACATACCAAGTAAGTAAGCTATATCCGAGTCTCGATGTATTCAAATACACTATATTGTATAATATTATATAGGATCTCATTCAATTTTTGAATGAAATATACCTGATTACCACTTTCTGCATTCAGCAGAAAATCAAATCAATCAGTTAAAAATAGGCTAATTTTGGTCAAGGTATCGAAATGTATCTTACAAATTTATCGATTTTTTCAGTTTCTGATCAGTGATCCATCACAATTACCTGCTGACTGCTTTCAACATTTAATGTATTCTCAAAATTTGATGTGATGTTGTATATCAAAGTTCAATTTAAGGATTAAGCTCAGTCCTGCAACTTGTTGATAAACGAACAAATCCGGTTTCTAGTCATCAATTAAATTGTTTTTTATTTCATGTATTACCATTTAAAGCAAGGGGGAGTAACCAAGTTCTGAAAGTGAGATCAACAAAAATATTTAAAAGGGTATATTTTATTCGTTAAAATGTATGCAACAGGGCATCTCCGACCCTAGAAAGAATATATATTCTTGATCAGCATCAAGTCGAGTCGACATAGTCATGTCCGCCCGTCCGTCCGTGTGAGATCCTAGATCTCAGAGACTATAAGGGCTAGAGCTACCAAATTTGACGCACAGTCTTTTATAAGCCCCAAGCAGATCAAGTTTATTTAAAATCCTCCGTAAATTGCGAAAAGCCACACTTTTTAGAAGATTACGTATTTTTCGGAAATAAACGTTATCTATTATTATATGCTATTATCCTACTATACCGCAACAAGATCGGCAAATCAGAACGTTTGTAATGGCCGATTTGGGTTTCAAGCAATGTAAGTGCCTAAAAGCATGCAATAAAAAATATTATAAATTTATTCAAATAGGAAACGGGTATCCCATAGTCGGAAGCTCGACTGTAGCCTTTCCCATTTGTTGTTATTGTAGTTGCTGCGAGCAGGGTAATAAATAAATTCGTTGTGTTCAGCGCCTCGACTTGAAGCAGCGCAATTGCGGTATGAAATTTTGTTGTTGGTTTTTGCTAGGTTTCAGCTGAGATGAATGACTACGAGGCTGTTGTTGTTTTCTTGTCAACAATGAAGAAGAAGACATCGATACACAAAAAAGCGAAACATGACGGCTGCAACCGCAGATCTAAAATATAAGATTTATCGAAAATTATTTATTGGATTAATATCATGTTTTCTCACTTTCTATGTGCATTTTCTCATTTAGTTGTATTTTCTGCAAATTAATCGATACTTTTTTTTAGGTATGCAACTTTCTGTACTTATATGTTACGAACATCTTCATACTCCAATATTCCTCTTTGGGGTTCATTCTTGGTATCGTTATAGTATACAAAATAAGTATGTATACTATATGTGCAAACTACATAATTATAGACTTTCATTTGATGTTTAATTTGTTATTTTAATATTTTTCAATGCCATAATTTTATTTAAAATAAAATGTGATGTTTTGTCAGTAAATAATAATAGTACATAAATAAATTTAAATTGGATCTGTTATTTTTGTTCTTAATAAAATTGTCTTCAGGAATGTGAGTGCACACACATACATATAGTACGTGTGTACTCATCTCATTAAGGTAATGTATAATATCGAAACATCGACAAACGCGGCGCATCTCTGATTATGGCTGATACGTATGGACAGCAACAGCAGCGGGTCATAAATCAAACACGCCACAAAGTATGCAACGCAAATTCGGCAGCAGGCAATCGGATGCCGATGCCGTTGCCTGCATTAAATATTAATGCGCTTTATGCGACGCTCGAGTGAGTAAACTTCATCTAGCATCTATTATCAGAGAGCAGCAGCAACATCCAGCGACATTTCAGCCACAAGGTGAGGTGGACATGGACATGGACATGGACATGAAGTGAAAGAGGCGGGCAGCTGGTGGGTCACGGAAATCGCCAGCAAGTGGTCCAAGCTGTTTCCTCCTCCCCTTCTTCGCTTCCCTGCATCCGTTTCGCTTGCGATGCGTAAAATGCTAACGCTTCGATTGCTGCACACGCAGCACGGCAAACGCGAGAGCATGTAGATTATTGGCTTGTCGTTGAAGAGCTGCCAGATGAAAATGGATGGAGGGGGCGGGCGGGGGGTTGCAGGAGTGCAGAGAGTAAGCGGGATTGGCTGGTAAAACAACAGCATCATTATCAGGCAAAAATTTCTCAGCCTCAAAGCAATCGTCAACTGTTGGCAACTGTTGCTCACAATCAACCATCAATCAGCGGCAATTCTGTTGGACAAATTTGCATAGTTGTTGTTTTTGTTATTCTGTTTGCTGAAATTCGAGCACACACATGCAAACAAAAATACATACATACACGTATGTATATGCTCAAGCTATTGCTGTGCTGAACTGGGAGGTTAATGTGGGATGGATTTCGAATTTAGTCAAATTCACATGCCTGCAACTCGCTATGACCAGCTAATTAGGTGCACAGAGTGCAACGCCGCAGGCATTCAATTACCAAAATGATCCACTCAATTTTATTGTTGCCGCATTTCGCAGCCAAATAGCATAACTGACTCACTCACACAAAAACACACACATCTACTCTGGCTCTGGCCCATATTCGGAGAAACTTGTCTGGCCCTCAAACTATTTATATCAATAATTGAGTTGAATTGTAACACTAAAAATCTTTCAACTTTGTACTGGCACAAAAATAACAAATTAATCATAGCGAAATACGATCAAGACTCGAATTACTACAATACATATTTTAATAGATGCAAATATAACATAAGTACTGTAATTGTAGTATCATTCGTAATGCATAAAATAAAATAAAATAAAAAGGGCCGTTTCTTATAATATTACTCCTCAGTCGAGACACACGTCCAGAAGTGCTCATCTCAAAGCTTTCAGCAGGGACACACACCAGGTACACTGCTGCATGTTGTCTCGACTAGAGGTGGGCATGGGCCGTGCCGGGCATTGCGACGCGTCGCGACGAGTCGTGGCCTAATAACAAAATAGTCAGTATTGGGCCTCGAAACCTTATTTCGGTTCTGGTCGAGTTAAACTCGTGCCAAAATTTAAAGCACGAAACAACATTAATGTTAACAAGCTACATGCTGATCGCATGCCGTATACTTTAAAGATTTTGCATGCTTCGCTCGTAATTTTAGTATTTTAATTACATAAAAAATGTAATTAATTATATACTGTTTATAATGTATACATATAATGTTTTCGGGAATTCGTGCTGAGCCTGAAAAATGAGGCCCGCGCCCACCTCTAGTCACGACACAGTGGCTAGAGGTAAATCAATTCTCTGTTATGTGCTTTTTAAATTTTGCATACATGTATGCAAAATTTAAAAATTAAATGACCTTTCCAAATATATATAATAAGCTATTATTTTCCTATTTAAAGTCCAAATATTACATTTTTAAGGGAGTGCAAAGAATTTCTTGACAAACTGTATGTACATACATCTCATTTAATTCCACAGCTATGTTTTTGCAATTTGTTTTGATAAAGCGACACACTGTGCGTTGCTACGTAAAAACAAAACGTTATTTCTTGAAAAATTTCGATAAAGACCAAAATTCTGAGAACGATTGAAGGATACTTTCGCAGAGATCGCGAGATTGTTTACCAAATGGTCAGTGGCGTTATTGAGAAGAAAATTTATTTTTTTGTTTGTGCGATAGGAACGTTTTTCTTTTACTGCCGTATTTAAACTGATGCTGCCTCAGACACACTGTTCTGTGGCTTTTCAGTTCGGTTCAATCGCTTGACACTGACGGTTGTATTACTTCCAAAGGCTCGCGAGCTCGATCAATAATTCACAAATAACTTCTTGTTTCTGTCATTTCGGCAATTATATCAATTGTTTATCCAAAAGTGTCTGCTCTTTACAGTCGGCGTCGTTGTCATACGTGTATTATTTTAAAAACTACTAGTGTTTGTGTGTTGCATGATCTCTCATCGATTGTATTGAAACAGCTGTCTGAAAAGGTGAGAAACTAACTAGCGGCTAGCCGCTCTGAGCGAAAGCTACACGCACATGTTAAAACACCACGAAAGCAAACAAAAAGAGTGAACTTTTATGGAGACGTTCCCAAAAACGTTAGCCAGCTTCAAATTAATTCGTGCTCAAATTTATTACTATAGGCAATCACAAACAAATCACGACAGCATTCTACAATACATGTATAATTTAATGCATATGTACACTCACTCACATATCTCTGCGTACACCCTTATTTTTGCTTTAACTGCTATGTTAGTCAAGTTATCACAGTAAAAAAAATATATTTGGAAAGGTCGTTTAAATTCCGATTGAATGATGCAAAAATTTCCTTAACCCATTAAGTACCCTTCGAAAATCTCGAACTTATGTAAAAGTCACTTTTCAAAACTTTTTTCCTCGATTTTTCACAAAAAATATTTTGATGCAAAAAAATTCTTGGAACAATTCTAAGAGTAACTGCAAAAAAAAATTTTCAAAAATATTTTTGCTAGTATTTTTTAAAATTGTTTGAAAATCCTAAAAATGACCATTTTAACCCATTTTTCCTCATTTTCATGCAAAAAGTGCCTTTTTTGCAGTTTTCAAAAAAATTTAAAAAATACTAGCAAAAATATTTTTGAAAATTTTTTTTGCAGTTACTCTTAGAATTGTTCCAAGAATTTTTTTGCATCAAAATATTTTTTGTGAAAAATCGAGGAAAAAAGTTTTGAAAAGTGACTTTTATGGGTTAAGGAAATTTTTGCATCATTCAATCGGAATTTAAACGACCTTTCCAAATATATTTTCCTTACTGTCGATAACTTGACTAACATAGCAGTTAAAGCAAAAATAAGGGTGTACGCAGAGATATGTGAGTGAGTGTATACATTCTTGTAGTTAAATAAAAGTTCTTTATTTAATAAATATCTGAATAAATATTTTATTTTCTAAGCTGATAAACACTCTTTACTGGCCCAACAATAAATCGCTTTCATACATTTGACATTGATATCGAGACTTCTCTATTTAATTATGCATACTAAAGTTTTGTATGTCTACAGAAATATAAAAATATGATAAGAGATATAAAGATTAGATAGTGAATGGATTCAGAGAACTGCAATTTTGCAGTGTTAGTAACAACATATTTAGAGATACAATCCTTATCAAAGCTGTACCACTTTTGACAAAACGCAATAAGAAAAATTTCAGTTTACCCCACGATAATAGAAATTTGCGTTTTCTGGAATGACCATCCTAACCACAAATTTCCATTTTAAAAGCACCTGATTCATTGCTAATGTCATCACAATCGGGCATGTTAACTATAACCTGATATTTGTATTCTTTTTTTTTTTTATATATGTATATGCATAGATCAATGTGTCTGTCTGACTGAACTAAAATTCTGAACGCAAGTTGAAACTGTCCATCGAACAGTCTGCCAGAAATGAAAATTAAAAGCTTCAGTTCAGTCTTTGCTATAAATTACCACAGTGAAATGGATTTTAGGGTATTCACGTGTTAAGTACATTCTTCCCACACTAAAATCTTTTGTTTCGTGTTGTTACTCATCAAGCTCAAAAGCTTTTTTTGTTTGCTTTGGCTGTTTGTCGAGCTTTTTCTCACATTCAACAACTAACGGCAGCAGACCCTAAATATTGAAAAGCAAATGAACTGCGAGTCAACTTGTCAATGACATTAATTGGTCAGAGACATGACATATAAATGCTTTAATACACAAATTCTATCAATTGAGAAACAAGAAAGCCTCAAAAACAATATTATCTTACTAATAAGATGATCGAATACTCTAACAGACACAGTACAGTAGTCAGATAAAATATTTGAAATATGTTTTAATTTTGCTTCACTATGTACAAAAGCAATGTTTTTTCTGCCCGCTATTCGTTGTACTGGCACCAAATTTTAGTTTTGTTTTTAAAAATAAAATGTGCGTCGATGATATTTGTATATGAGCATTGTAGTGGAATCAAAGTATTACTTGCATCACACATACTTAACTTTTTCTATGTAGCTCTTTTAATATTTTTAATTTATAAATATTAATTGTAATATTTAAAAATCGAAATTTTTAATGGTTTCTGCTTCGTTATTTATTTTATTTTTAATTATATTTATATTGCACACTCTATTCAAAATTGTACCAACTAAAAATATGTAAGTTTATCACTATTGCTTTTTTCATTGTTCTGGCTCCCATAGAGAAGCACAACCAATTTTTGAGTTGTAACTAGAGATGGATGGGCACGGGCCTCCTTTTAAAGGCTCGTCCCGGCCCGGGACCAAAATAAATCTTTTAGGTTTGGTCCAGGCCCGGCCCGGTCAAATTTTCATTCTTTGCTCATTTTTCTGCGTACCATAAGTGACTTGTTACAGAAATTTTGTTATCAAGCGATTTGAAAAGTATGTGTTAAATCGTAACTTTTCGGGCCTACCGGGCTTCGGGCTTTTTACTTAGGCCCGGGCCCGCACGAAAAAAAGCCCGTGGATTTTTTGAAGAGGCCCGCGGGACACGAAGCCCGAACAGGCCCGTGCCAATCTCTAGTTGTTATCCTGTACAATGTGGGCAAAGTGTTAGAGTTGTCAGTTCCGTTCTCACATTCCTCCAGATAAAAGGTTGAGATCCTATCTAAGTCACCAAGCAACGATAGCAAAATCTAGCAAGCAACATTAAAATAATTTTAGTCAAGATCAAAACCAAAGCTTTTTGTGTACATTATAGGTCGAGCCTGAGGATATGCAACAGAAAATTCAGTCAGCGTTGCACTGACTAAATAAAATAAGCACAATTTCAGTACAAAATGTAAGAAACTAAAAAATAAATAAATATAAAATAATTGAATAAATAAAAATTATAAAATTCAGTTGTTAATTTATAATTGATCAATCGTATTTTTGAGTAATGAGCACAAAAACCAGTTCGTTGTTAATGGTCTTGGATTGAATTATAAATTAACTAACGTCTGGTTAAGTTTCATAAAGTACGGCTACACCTTTTAATTTTGGAAATATTTCATTAACCTAATTATCATTACAAAATGTTTATGAATCGGGCTACGAATTTTGCCCTCACTTACCACACTCTCCAGACTATAAGCTATTTTCAAAACTAATAATATTGGTAGGCGGAAAGTGATGAAAAGGATATCTGCGAAAGGATGCCTCTTTCAAGTTCATCCACACTCTTATTAATTGGATAGTACATAGAGAGAAGTTTGCGGACGGCAGTCCGCGCTAGTGACGAAAGCAGCACGAAGGGTGCGAAGGCGACTAGCATATATACACAGGAAGAATGGAAAATTTGCTATGACTGTCCGATCAGGTCGAATTATATACCGATCGAAAGGTATTCATTTAACTTACAAATGTGCATACTAAGACTTTTGGAAACTCACCTGGTTCGTGAGATAAACAGGTGTAAGTGGTAAAATTTTAATGATTGGAGCTAATGGGGCCGTTGGAGCCTTTTTGAATTATAGTTAAATTTTTTTCAATTTTCATCGAAAATACGCGTCGAATGACACCTCGATCATCGAAATCCGACCACTGGTTCAAAAAATAATTAATTTTGAAATTTTTAGAGGCCTTCCGAAAATTAGATGAAAAGTCAGTCTGTCTGTTTGTCTGTTTGTTTGGATCAAATCGTTGATTTAGCTTAAAAGTTTGAATGAGGACTTGTTCCTGCTCAAAAATCTATAAACGTTTGTTCTACGACTTTTTCGAAAAATCTCTAGTTTAGCGGGAAATCGCTAAAAACCGCTAAAAATGAAACCCCCATAGCAACCAACCGATAGAAGCTACAGATGCGATCTATATATTGTTGAAAAGGTATTTTGAAGGGCTGTTATGCATATTTTAACTTTTTTTTTTAAAATACATAGGTAAATTGCTACAGGTGACATAAGGTATTTTCCCCCACATTTTGGCGGTTTTTGAGAAAACGCCGCTAACGATTTTTTTTTAATTTTCAATGTGTTTTAGTTTGTAAAATTTCGCGTTTTTTGATATATGACACAAAAAATTTTACCGATAGGTTTGGAAGACATAATTTATTAACTGAATATATACGTTTTACTTTGAATTGGAAGAGGGCAGCAGCAACAAAGTGTTATAGCAGCCAGAGTTTGAGAGTGCTGATAGATTTTGCGATTGACATGTGTGTTCGTAAAACGAACCAGTGTTGCCAGACTGTTTGTTTTTCCTCGTACAAACAATAAACAAATTTGACAAGCTATACTGTCAAAAAATACTGAAATTTTCAAAATTTCTAATGTCTTATTCAAAAATATCTGATATCCTATAAAAAAACCTCTTTACGAGGTAAAAGTCTAGTGACGAAAACATTTTCTTGCCCCAAAATTTCTGATATCCAATTTTGTGACGAATAATGTTAGGTTTTACATATGAATTATTTTCAAACAAATTTTTGCCACTCGGCACTGCGCAAAAACGTAGTATTTATTAGGTATGAAGAACTTAGCGCAACGTGCCGAGGGCCAAAATTTTTTTTGAAAATAATTCATATGTAAAACCTAACATTATTCGTCAAAAAATTGGATATCGTTAGATTACGTTAATATAACATATGTCAAGTCAGTTTATTTTCATCGAAAAATGTTGCATTTTCCTACTTAGGCCAATAACTTAATAGCCCACCCTCCAAATAGCATCTGTTAATAAACAGTTTATACCGAGACAAATAAAAATAAACTATTTATTAAAATGGCTAATTAGGGACATTACGAGTAGTCAATAAAATTCTTTATTGAATAAGTAGCTTTGCAGTGCTGGCGCGAAATGTAAACATTTGATTTACTGCCTCAAGTATTATTTATGAATGAAGCTGTCAGCATTCAGTTTCAGGTAACAGACTAACTAACTAAAACCTACTGCATTTACGTAGTCAATTAGCTAAATATTATTTCTATCTCTTTGCAGCAGCTCTTCATCGCATCCAGCGTAAGGCATTTTGTCATTTAAGGTAAGTTTACTCGCACTTCCTTAAATCAAGGCTTAAACGTGTCGTATGCGTAATGTGTCATATTAAGTTGAACTTACATTGGTAACGATTTCATGAATTTAACCATGCGTCACAACATAAACGACATGGCAAAATAGTGTTAAATCCTCTTGCTCTTTAAATTTGTGGAGAAAACATGAGTTCTTAAACAACATAAACAATTTTGATTCCCCGCAGTCACACATAATCTATATATTTGGACTCGTACATAAAGATGTTTGCCTGTGAAATATGTGACGAGCAATTAGTAATGCCCCAGGCGAAATTCATTGAAAGAGCACCAGTTCCAAAAATAAAAGCTGCCTTCATCCCAAAATGGGCTCGACATATCGTTTTCTTCTCTTTCTTTTCATTTCTAGCGTCTTTTTAAACGACAACCGACAATTGTTAGACTATAACTGGTTTTTGGCAACGTCACACATGTACATACATATGTACATACATATGTACATACATATGTACGTGCAAAGTACTTCCCAGGCCCCCTAATACCAACTGCCTAATGCCAAAAACAAATAACTGAGTGTGCCAGTTGATGATGATGATATTAAAATGCCGATGACGACAATCTCGAGAAAATCAGATATGTTAACTTTAGGGTCTCTTCGTGCAATTGAATACCCATTATATTGCATACTACTAGTGTTATAAAAATACATTGAAAAATTGCAGGGACTGCAAATAATGATTAATTGTTATTTTTTTTGTAATCAAAAAATCATTCACTTATAGTATAATAACTTTGAGACAGCGAGAAAAATACCAATATTCATCTTTATGGCTCATTTATGCATTTTCACCATTATTAAAAATATTTCAAGATTTATAGATTTGCTCACAAAATAATGGTTAATTCTTAGTTATACTTTCCTTCTCAACCAATACTCATTATTTTTGAGCAAAAAATAAAACTTAAAGAGTTTTTCATGAGTTTTATTTTTTGCTCAAAATATATCACTCGAGTTGGTTAATCGTAGTTCATTTGAAGAATTTGAATTCTGCCCTTAAATGTTTGATGAACGAAATTATCTCCAGTTGAACCTTATCTAATCGAATTAATAAATACAATTCTGGAATTAAAGCTTATCAAAAAGTGAATAAAGTCAAAAAAAAAAAACGAATTCACTTAAATTTTATTAAATATTTAAATATCTTTATAATCTACTTCTTTTGTTAATTGGACTTACAATTTTTGTATTCGGATCCGTACATTTGGTTGCACTAGTGATGTAAAAATACATCGAAAATCGACAACTCGATTTTCACGAAAGCTATTTTCAAGTACTTTAACTCGATCAATTCTTCGACGATGTAAATCACTAAATACTACATATTTATGTATGAATATTCACTCTTGCACTCATTCGTCTAACTATTGATTTAACGTCACATCTAACTGGGGATCTTGCTGCACTTTGCACATGCTTCGAATATGATTCATTGAGTCTGATTCATAAATCTTATGCTGCAACGCGAAGGAAATCGCGTGCCGCCTACGCAATATTAAAATTTTTGAAATATGAACCGATCTACGAGGGAAAACAACTTGTGTTGTCTTCAATGTACTGGGTATAATAACTAAATACAAAAACAAACAATTGCTTCGCTGAGTTTCTCGTTCGGTACTTTACCTAATGGAATTTGCCGGCTGTTGGCTTTGCCGGCTAACAACTTGTCTGTGGTCAGTTAGCAAACTGTATACCAAAATAGAGAGACAGACCGAGAGTGCAAGAGAGAGAGAGAGCTGATATGAACTTTGCTTTTCGGGTATTTCCACAATTTGACGCCCTCGCGACTCGAATCGAATCGAGTCGATTCGATTTGATTTTTATTTTCGTGCCATGATTTTCACAGGTGATGCAGCAACTGTCCATGTCCGTGTCCGGGCCGTGAATGTGAATGTGAATGAATGTGAGCCGACTGTTTGTCTGCTCGCTTCGTTTTGGCTTGTGCTAAAAAGCAACTAAGCGTTTAGTGAAAACCGCAAGTACGTACTAACGCGGCTTAGTAATGTCTAAACATCTATTGATCACTATCCTCTTCATGATCAACGTCATGCAGCATCCGCCTACGATTGCGCAGCATCTTCAGATCAATGTTAAAATGCAAGCAATTAGCTTCCGGGTAAGGTGACATTATTTAATTCTGCTCAACTTTGATTGACTCGACACAAAGTCATCTCCTAATTATAATAATAATTGCTAACGGGAATTGCAGGTTATTTTTCTAAGTCCTCGAGAATTCAATTCAACGATGAGAACCGACAAAGAAATAATAACATTCGATTTTTACTGTTTCATATATCACTTGGGACTATGAAGAAAAATATCAGAAAATATAGTAGCAAACTAATTACTTGTGTATCTAGTTTCGATTTTATTTTATTAAAAAAAAATAAAAATTGTGTTTTTTGTGATTTATAGATATTTGTGCTTAAATTTACTAAAAATTATTAAATATGTGTCAACAAATAAAAACTTTTACATTAAACTATTCAAGTCAAATTGTCTACAATCTTAATGTTCTTTCATTATAAGCAAAAGTTCTCTTCTTAAATATGTAGGTAATTCAATTTTGTTTGTCCCATTTCAATTGAACTGTAATCATAATCAAATAATCCTGAGTTCATCTCCTTTAAAATATGTATAAACAAATATTTTTATAGTAATTTTGTAATAATAAAAAAAATCTTAGAATGTGTACATATTTTGTATATTAAATTGATTTCCGATATGGTCTTTGGCTTAGGATTTAAATCCAAATCTAACACACATATTTACATACTTTTGCAACTTCTATAATATTCCTCGACTAGGGTATTCACACTACTATATCTGATAGTAAATAAAGGACAATTAGATGCTTCATTTTGACATAAAGTGATTAGACAGTGTCAATGTTTATTTGTTTGTTCCTTTCCCTACTAAATACAATTACTGTGGTATTATATTGTACTACTGTTATATCAAATGTGGGTTACTTTGTGGTGACGGAAGTTTGTATGCCATTGTGTGCATTGATTAAATATTTAATGGGATGTAAAACATGTACATGTGCTCTGCAAACTGATATAAACTAATTATGTGAGACTTTGTACACGTCATAAATTATCCGCCTTGCAAATGCAATATGGTACAAGTGACTAATGCAAAGAATAAAATCGACGTGATTTACACTTTGTAAACAAGCCAAATGATAAGAAGGGTTATAAATATCCCTGGGAAGTCAAGTATACATACTATATTGGTTTATTAAACATTTGATGCAATTCATTGATGTGAATACGATTGAATACTACTGTGAATAAGTAGTATGTGAACTATGTCGACGTCACAGTTTGTTGGTCAATGCGTTGGTCATTTCTAAATTAAGCAATTCAGACTCAAGAGAGTCTTAATGCCAATTTGTGTCATTCGATAGGAGGAAGAGCAACAACAACGACAACAAAAATTACTACAAACATTGTTTATACTTAGATAAGCTGATATCGTCGTTGTCTTTTCGCACCTCATGTGTGAGAATTAGCAGCCAGATTTGTGCGTTGTCATGACAACAGCAACTGCAAAAAGGGTGTTTTTGAGGGGGCGAAGGGGGACATTTGGATGGGAGGGCGAATGAATGAATTACAGGCAACTGCAGCTCATTGAAAGTGCCGGCAACAAACTCAAGCACACTCATATACATATGTACATTTAAATAGTACTTTTAGTTTAGTACGATTGATGGCATTTGATTTTCTACGAACTCGACATTTACTTACTTACCTAATTATGAATTGCATTCGCCTGAAGAAAAGTGAAAATGGAAAATACACCAAATCTGATGATGTGATTTTGAACATTTGATCATTTGATCATTCAAATGCAGATCGAATGTTTGTTTGATGAACTTTCTGGTTTTCCAATGAGCAATTGATGCCGTTTTCCTTTCTTATTTTTGGCATCAAGTAATGCACATTTTTAAGATTGGAGTATACAAATTGATGAATATAAATCAGATCTCAATTTGCACAACGTTTCCGTATGGAAATGCAATGCTTTAGTACTGAAAAGTGACTCATTGTTAAACTTGGAATGGTTAGTAAGTAAATGAAGAGAAAAATTATTAACCTTAACCTTAATAATCCAATTCGAAAAGTGACTGTTTTGTTTTAAATGTATTTATTTGATTTTAAATGGCAAAACACGTTGGAGAGAGGAGAAAAAAGACAGTGATAGAGAGACAGAGAGGAAGAGATAAAGAGGGAGAGACAGATCGCGAGTTGTGTGGGAGAGAGCTCGTGGCAAGTGCAACTTGGCTAACTCTCTTTTAAATAAAGTTCTCTCTCTCTTCTTTTTGTATTCATGCATTATCAGAAGGCGCCTTTTGTCATTTGTCATTTGTGCATTGGCCTGGCTTTCAGTTGCTGCGTTGTGTTACGGCCGCGTGAATCGGAAATGCCAAAGACAGCATTACAATTCAAAATAAACAACAACAGCAAAACGATAACAAAACGAATTATGTAAATATGTGCAAAAGACCAAAGTCAAATGAGTGCTGTGAGCGAAAAGGTCAGAAATTACACACAAATTGGCTAAATAATTGATCATACGATTTTAGTAAAAACCATAAGTTAAATAATATATGTATGTAGTCGGTCGACAATATACGAGTATGTACATACACACATACATATGTATAAAAACATATACAGTCTAAATGCGGGTCTATGTGCAAATGTTCTGCTTGATATGATTAAAATAATTTAGCAAATTAACAAGCACAGTGTAAATAAATCAAAGTGTATTCAAATTATTAAAAATATACATTTTTCAAGCAGAGAGAGACAGAGAGAGAGAAAGAAGGAGAAAGGTAGAATGGGAAGAAGTGCGAGCGAAAAGACAGCAAAGGAATTCGCTGTGCATTGTTAAAGCGGAAGAGCGGAAGTGCTGCAAAGAGCGGCTAGAAAGCAATGCAGCAAAATGGCAACAACAACAATAACAACAACAATTAACCAAACACTCACACATATACACACACACACACACGCATGTATAAACATGCCGCGTAATATTGCAAACTGCAATGTGCAAATGCCACATCCGTTTTGGGGCATGCAGCGTGCGCATAAATTAAAACCTTCCTAAGACAGGAAGAAAACAAGCGACAACAACAAGAACAACAACAGCAACAACAACAACGTTCAGTTAAAGCATGTTTTTAGGGTTCTGTTGACTCACTGGAAAGCTTTTCTCGCTGTTGTTTTAAATCTTTAAATAATAAAATGAAAACAATAATAAAATGTTAATATACGAAACTTTCTGAAACACCCCATTCCCTGTCTTTCCATTCCACACACTCTCGCTGCAATCGTCGTTGTTGTTGCTGTTATCGTTGTTGTTGTTGCAAAGTTTTCCCAAAGCGCGCGTGCCAGGCAGCAGCCCAGCGCCGCAGCTAGCCGCATGGAGCTTCGGACATCTGCATCGATATCGAGCCCAAGTCGTCTGCGCTTACTTGTCTCCCCATCTCGCTCACGCTCACGCTCACGCTCGCACACTCTCACTCACATGCACACACATGCACTCTCGCATACAATGTGTGTGTCCGTGTGTCGCTTCTATTCTCACTCTCCCGTCTTTGCACTCAGCCGGTACCCCGCATTAAACGAAGCAACGGCCTTCGCGTCGTGATTTCGCGACAAGTGTGTGTCTCTGTATGTGTGAGTGTGCGTGTATGTGTGTAAGTGTGGTCGCCTTGCTTACATACGATTGGCTGTTGGCTGAATTGTCGTCATCGTAATCGTCAATGTTGTTGCTTAAGATGCTTTCGTGTGCTAAAGCTTTGCGTTCGGGCTTCGGTCGAATCCGTTATTAATATGCTGCTATCACGCGCAAATATTAAATAAGTTACAGATCTTGAAGTGTTAACTTGTGTCGCAGTCCAGAAGTCTCAGTAGAGTTCAAGTGGTTCGAATTCGATTTCGATTCCCGTTCCGCATTTGCAGTTGCATTTCTAGCCCACTTGCAATTGTTACACATTTCACTAAAAACTCTCTGTGCGTGCAAGACAATAAAGTCCAAGAAGAAAACAATTGACTAAACTAAACAAATTGAATTTATTGAAATCAATACAAATCAGCATCAGAATTAGTATCAGTATCAGAATGACAACCACAACAGTGTTAAGTGCATGCGGTGGTTTCACCACGCGTCGCAATATTCATATCCAAGCCAGAAATGAGCTCAAATCAGCAGCGATCTCTAGTCCTGCGTCCTGTGGTCAGCAATATGACTCAACAGCAGCAGCGACAGCAGCGGCAACAGCAGCAGCAACAACAACAACAACAACAACAACAATAATAGCTCTCTGCTCTAGACTAAACGTGTCACAGATCTACAGTTCAATGTGTAAGTTATTGTACCACGTGCCACATGCGTATGCAACAGTTGCATATACTACTTTGAATATCCACGTTGAATGATTCACTCAGATAGTACGAGTACCCACAAGTTCATACAATTCTAATCTGATATTTGAGCTTGTGGGCTTTGTGAGGGAGTGTTTTTATTTTTTGTGATGTGACTGTTTACTTTATGAACTATGTTGTTTATGTACGTCACAGCGAAGACGTGTAATCAACTCTCTATCTCTCTGTTGTCTCTCTCAGGAGAGGGGAAAGAGACGGGGACGACGGAGAAAGGTAGATACGACAATTCGTTGGTGGCGTTGTTTTTCTTATCCAAACACCTACCAACGAGCCAACGAAGCCTAATTAGAATCCGAAAAATCCCAATTAGTGCAGCCAATTAGCGAAAAAAAAGAAGAAAAACAGAACAACGGGATAAAAATACTATTGGCATATTAATATTGTCAATCAATTATAATCGAAGCCAAAAATAAGCAAATCCAAGCAACCGAAAATCTGGTAAAATGAACTTGCAATTATTTCAATATAAAATAATTTGCTTTATTAAATACGTATATTTGAAATTAAAAATGTATTTTCCTATTTTTATTTATTTTCCGTAGTTTTCTTCACATAATTTTTATAATAGGTTTCATTATTTGAAATAATTATTGAATACGGTTTTTGCTTAAAATCCAAAAGTAAGGTGAAAACTTTAGCTATTAATTAGTTAAACTTTCGCATACTCGTAATTCTACATTTTCGCAAGTGGATGTATACTTATTTTGATAGGTCTATACACAGTGTTTAATATGCTCCTCTAGTTCTCTTTGAAGTAGTTTAATTGTACCACATGAAAGTTGAATTCATAATTTCTTATTGTAAATGTTGATACAATTGAAAATGCATTTTTTTATGCTTCGAAAATAAAAAAATGAAGTATAATTTAAGTTGATGTATAATTCAATTACTTGATATATCTTACAACACTTTGATATTGAAATTGTTTTGATAATCTTGATGTTATTGTTCAATTGCAGCTACTAATTACTGGGTGCTGGCAGCACTTCTGTTAATAGTCGCCTCCAGCTTTCCAGCAAACACAAACGCGCTGCCGCGTCGCATGCACGGTCGCCACTTGATTCTGGCCCATCACCATCACGTCCATCTGAGATCCGCCGGACAGGAGCATCATCTACCACAGCATCCAGTTAAGGCATTGAATTGCACACACCCAAATATGTCGGTGACCCAGGAGCAAATCTCAAAGGCGATTCAAGTCAGCAATCAGACGCGACACGTCATCCTTGAGCTGCTGGAGAAATGGGTAAGTTTTGTCAGAGTTATTGAGTTAGCTGTTGATTCTGGATGCTTGATTGTTGTGTGCTAACAAAAGTCGCCTCCTTCCTTTGGTACAGTTGCTCAATCATAAGAATCTGTCCAACGAGCCGGCTGCTGCGGCTAGATATGCATTGCACTTCCTTCAACTCGAATATCCGCTCAAGGATGAGGCGAACAACACGGACTACGATGGCACGGACACCCAATCGCCGGACATCGAGTTGCCAAAAATATATGAATCCCTGAACATCGTTCATCATTTGATGGGGATCGCCAGCCAGAACGTATCTAGAAGGGTCTACGACAATTACTTCAAATTTATCGCCGAAAAGATTAACCACAATAAGCACGAGGCTTTCAGTATGCTTAACTTACCCGAGAGCTGCGACGTTGTTCCAGAGTATAGTTATAATCACGATCACGATCTGTTGGAATATGCCGTTGTCAAGGAGAGCCTGAAGATACTCCATGTCATCGAGAAGAAGTACAGAGCTATGCAGGAGAAACTCCAAGCCCAACTTGTGGGTTAGGACACTGACTCTCAGCGACCTGTCACTGCCCGTATTCAGCTCCCCTGCCCCTGCCCCTGCCCGCCCTCCTTGACGCACAATGCAGTGTCAACAACAGTGTACAAGAAAATACCAAAAAGAAACCACAACAACAAATGAAAAAAAAAAAAACAAAAAAAATTAAATTAAAATGGAAACAAATCGAATTCTCAACGCAAGCTACAGTCAAACGCTGGCGATATAACGACTATATAAATATATCATTCATACATACCTACATACATATATTTATATATACTATATATGTAAATGCACTTATTATAGAGTGTTCTTTTTTTTCCTATATCATATATGTATAATGTTGTATGTTTACTAATAGTCTGTAGTAGCTAATAACGCCCCCTCAATGCACACGAATTACTTAATTATTTATTTTATTTTATATTTGATTTAATTTAATATTTAATTTTAATGTTATTCATATTATTAGTTAGATCCTGAGCATATGCTATTCATTATTACAATTATTATTTATGTATTCATGTCATCGTCTACACAATATTATTTATGTTTAACGATTAACTCGCATTTTAATAAGAAACTTTACAACTTTTATAAATATTTCTGTCTTTGTTTCCGTTTCTATTGTAAGCTACAAGTATTATCAACTAATAAATGTTTTTTTTCAAAGCACTGCTCAATCTATCTTGTTCAAATTTGCTAGTCAAGTGTTGGTTCAAATTAAAAGTCTAAAGCTTGTCTAAGGTGCAAACTTTTTAAAATATTTTTATTGAAATGGAATCCGCGACGTTAGTTTTAATTAAAAAAAAAGAACAATGTAAGTTTACAACAAATTAATTTATAATTGCAAACATATAAGTTCAACTTCACTGCAAAATGAAAATGGAAAAGTGAATTTTGATGATTTTTCGCTTAAAGCTAAAAATATTTGCATTCATTTGAAGCGAAAAAACTTTTTTGTACAAATTAGTTTCCCATTTATCCATTACTTATGAATTTCCAAAAGTTCATCGCACGTTTCTTCCAGGAACAGTTTTATACATACCTATACATTTTATAATTGCTCGCTATATTTTTATAATTAGCCCTTTTCCGGATTGCTCGGTATATTTTTAATCTATAGAATAGTTTTCTACTTCCTATTTGATAACAAATACCGATCACTAAAAGTGCAAAAGTTTCTAACGTATGTCATCTTAAGCATTGCTCTACAGTTCGATGATTTCCGAGAAAAATAATTTTTTAAATCAAAGATCAGCAGTATTTGAAAGTATTTTTACTATTTGACTTGATGCTTTCTGGCTTTATGTGAGCCATGTACTTTTTTATTTTAAGGACCATATTCATCATAGCTTCTATTCTTTTTTATAGTTAACCTTAATTAAAAACGTTGTTTGGAGAACTCAGTGAAATTAAATATATTTAAATTTATGGGATTTTTTGTGGTAAAATTCGAGTGCAGTAACTTAAATATATTTGTCCTTCTTAGAAATTTAAATTATTACCAGTTTGTGATTCTTTGAAGATCTTACAAAGTTTACAAAGTAGGAAAGCGATAAGAAAGCGATTATTATACCTAAATTGTGCTCGATTTTGTACAATATTCTCGACTATATAGCACGCTGGGCTTAAAGCCCAGTCAGTCGATGTTAAGTCGTACGACTGCCCGTTATTTCCGGTTTACGGTGGATTCCGATGATTTGGTTGGCAACAAATTCGCGACAATCCAACGACAGTTGCCTTGACCCACCCAAAAAGCGAAAAACGCGAAAAATATGGAACAATGCCCGAACCAGAGCCCGAGCACGTTCCATTGATAGATACCAATTCACAAAATGTACAGAAGTGAATGTACATTCATAGAAATACAACACATACATACAGAAGTACGTTGTATAGCTAAAATTGTTAAAAAAAAAAAAACAATTTTAAAAAAACCCATCTACGTATGTTAACTCTATTGGCAGCTGACTCAGTGGGGCTATTAAAATTATACGAGTACTTGCCGCGAACGTGGAGTGTTAACAGGCCCAAAAAGTGAGCTATTTAAGCACAAGTTCATATGTATGTACAAACATATTTGTATGTAGTATATATGTATGTACATACATATGCAGTATGTTTATCGACCTGTTGCATGATTTCTATGGCCGCTGAAGCATCGCATATTGAGTTGCGTTGGCGCCGGCGCCATCGTCATTGCCACAGAGTGACGTTAAAGTTGACGTCGTTGATATTGACATTTACCGTTCATACTGGGCACACTTCGCTGGCTTCCAGTCTGGGTCCTGTGCTTATCGTTAATCGGTAATCGGATCGGCAATGGCGACAACATCAGCAGCAACAGCAACAGCCTCAGTAACGTCATCACTGACCACACAGGCTAATTAGAGCTAACTGTTACCCCCAGCGCGTGCCTATTGAGTCAGCAGCGACTGCGACTGCGACTGCGATAGCGACAGCGATAACGACGCTTACGTCGACAGCAATGTTTTATGAATGAAATCAACGAGTCGCAGTGACTGCAATGAGCGACGGCAGCAGCAGCGGCGGCGGCAGAAGCAGAAGCAGCAACAACAACAGCAGGCAACACGTGAACTTGACCAGCAAGCAGGTTCTGTCCGCATTTGAGCTCAATTTCATTCACTCACATTCGACTCTTGCTCTCGCACTCACTCACTCACTCACTTACTCTCTCTGCTCTCACACTCTCCCAGAGAGCCGACGAGTGAGCGCAATTTATGAGTTTGTATTGGTCCATTGGCTGCCGTTCGCTTATCAGCTGAGCGCAACTCAAACTGTCTCTGCGCCAATGAGCACTGAGAATAGCACACACACATGCACACATTCGCACAATGAGAGCGCACATTGTTTACTCTTTCTCGCTCTCTTGACGTCGTACTCGTGACGCCGCCCCAAAATGCAAGTGCTTAACTTGCCGGTTAGCTGACTCAAGTTTTATTATTGGAATCGGGCTGGGAATTTCATTGCGGACAATTTCAACGTTCAAGCAACAGCAACAATAACAACCAAACACTTTGTTATAAACTTGTAAGTATATTTATCGACTCTGACTCTCATGGATTTCCCACGATTAGCATTTCTCAGGAGCTTCTTGTGGAACCGATTTGTACTCGTACTAGTATTACCAGCATCATTTGAAATGTATGTAATCAATATACTCAAGGATTGGAAATTTCCAAAAATAATCATAAAGTTTTTTTTTTTTACAATGGGCATTTCCAGGATCGAGAACTAAAAATTCGTTCGACATTTAAGTTAAAAACAAACCAATAAATAAAACACGTTTGTTTAATTTTCAATGGAATTGTAGGTGCAAAAGTTATGTATGTATAATATACTGTTAATATATGTTTATGTTTTTAGATATTTGCTCCTGCATGAGAGATGTTGTAGCATAATCGTAATGTTCCATCTGTCTCTTAACATTAAATCGATTGCTCTTTTCCAGGATACGCCTTTATTTGCGAGTGTATTATTCCATATCAATATTTCACGAATACTTGGGAAAAATACGACCGAAAAATATGATTTTTAGTATTGAAAGTTTTCGATGATTATGTCTTAATATGTTCACAAAATTTGTTATAAGTGAAAATTACAAAGCTTTAAGGCCCTATTCTCTTTCAGCAAAAAATTTTTTTCGACGTTTTTTTTTTTTGCATTTTTTTATAGCTTGGACATTTAAGAATATAACCCTAAAAGGGTTTTTTGAAATTCTAAATACTTTAGAAGATATGGCCATTTTTGTGGGGTCATGTCTTCGCTAAAATGAGTAGTTTTTAATAAACTTCAAACTTTGAACGCGTTTATCTCGAAACCACGTTTTTCGAGCTGGCGGCCACGATTCCGCCAGTTCTACTGAACCGATTTGGATGAAACAAAGTTTAATCGACGTAGAATTGTCACCATTCTGGCCCGTAGTAAAATAAAAATTTTGCGATTTTTTTTACTATTTTTTTTTTACACTAAACTACAAAAAAATGGGTCCAAATTCGATTTGTCAATTTCAAGTGGCCGCCATTTTGTCAAAAAAAATCGCAAAATTTTTATTTTACTACGGGCCAGAATGGTGACAATTCTACGTCGATTAAACTTTGTTTCATCCAAATCGGTTCAGTAGAACTGGCGGAATCGTGGCCGCCAGCACCATGCCTTTTTTTTGAGGGCCAACTTTGACGGTGCCATCATCTATGGCATTTTCTTTCATTCATTACTAATTCAATAAAAAAAACAAAATTCATATATCTTTTTGCGTTTTCAAATGAGAATTTTTTCAAAAAAGGTCCAAAAACAGCAAGCTGAAGGAGAATAGGGCCTTAAATCAAAAGTTATATAAATAAAATTTAATTTAATTAAGTCGACATCATCATTTAAATTACTATGTTAATTAGTCATTGATTTTACAGATTTCGAACCAGCTTAATACTTTTGAATATATTTATGTAAAGCTTGATAGCCTAAATATTACCATCAACAGACTAAGAAAATGTATTTATAAATTCTCATTAACTTCTGTTAGCCAAATAAAGCTTAGTTTGTAAGATCAAAAGCCATTTTTTAATTAAATATATGGTTTTAAGCTAGAAGAAGGAGAACACGAAAATAGAGAGAAGAGACTAATTGACTTTTAATTTTTTTGATAGAATAGAAATATTTTAATGACTAAAATATTGAATTAAATGTCAATAATATTTATCTACTCAGGAACAGTTCAGAAATTTGGTAAATAAAGTTTTCTAAATATTATCCATTGACCACTAACATCAATTTAATTTCTGCAGCTCGTGTTTTACTTTTATGTTCATTCATGTACACCGTACGAGTATTAGGGATAATTTCAGGCTCATCATCCATAGCCAATGTGGATTGCAACGGTAATTTGGCAAATCAAACAGCAGCGATAACAAAGGTAAACAAATAAACAAACAAACAAACCAATCGACTAACTGACCGTTGGACGGAGGAGTTGCGAGACACCTGAAACATTCACTCAATGTGAGAATTGCAGTAAAAATCATGATAAAGCGAAACGATTTTACGCATAATCAAAACAGCACTAGCCTCTAAAAACTCACACCTCAGCGCGCTGCTGTTGTACAATGTACACCCACAAAAACACACACACACACACACATACAGTCAAAACATAGAAAAGACCTCGAACAAGAAGGTTGAGGGCTGTGCTCGGGTTCGGTTTTGGTTTCGGTTACGGATTCGGTCGATTTCGGTGTGTGGGACAGGAGCTAAGCAGCGTGTAATGATTGTACCCTATGCAGTTGGTATAAAGCGGGCATATTGGTAAACAAATGGTATATAAAGGAAAATGTGAATAGTAAAAGTTATGATATTGAAAATTCTATTTATGAATCCATTACTTGTAGAAAAAGGTATTGTTAGTGCTCTATGCAATTTGTATATATCGGGTATATTGACTTCAATGGGGTAATGGCAGATGTGAACAGTTAATTCCCTATATTATTAGATCACATTTAGTAATATATTTTGACAAAGAAAACCAATAGCATTTCAAAATTCAATGAATGAAAATTCTTGATTTTAACAAACAAATATTTTATAAGTATGTGTTCAGGATATTTTTGTTAATTTAACACAAAATATGGGTAAAATATCTATCTCTCAGCATTAAAATAGTCAAAAATGCCTTTAACATTTGATTTGACTGAAAAAGTTCTTAAAGAGCCTCGATTATCTCGAACAACCTATTTGAAAAACGTACTTGAATCAAAACTTTCGCATTCGATTAAAGAATTTCCGAGCGTAACGTACTTTTGACACCGTTTGGATTGTAGCAATATATAAAAACAGTCCCAATTCATAGGGTGTTTTCATGTCGATCCCTTAGTAAAAAAAGAAAGTGCTGCAAATCGTTTACTAACTGATTTCCTCGTTGTCAAAAGTGGAATTTTGTAAATACAGGATATTTCGTTAGTCGACCACTTGTGGCAAGCAGTGAGGACGATTAACCTTCCACTGGTTTGAGGCCAACAGTGCGAGGTCGACGAAGGTGTTCGCCGCTTGGCGTTGGCTGTCGCAATTTAAGCGTATCCTTTTGATTAGATACGGCCCCTAAGAAGAAGAAGATGAAGAGAAATTACAACAATTACAACAACATGACAGCAGCAGATCGGGGACTCGGGGACCGCACACAACAACTCAATTTTGTAGCAAAATATTTTGTTGCCCAGAACGAATCGCAAGTAAAACAGACTGAGCGACTGCGGCGAGGTCAGAACGAAGACGAAGATGGGAACGGGAATGAGGACGAGATTGAGATTTAGGCATGACTCGGTGGCAGCCATCGGATCCTTTCGACGGACGACGGGCGTCCTGCCGCGCCTGCGCACTTTCTGTATACAGACAGCAGCAGCAGGAGCTCATCAATGCAATAATCGTGTTTGTTGTTCATGTCGATGAAGTTGTTTGGTGCGAATTGGACACAGATATAGATATAGATACAGAGATACAAATACAGAGATATTTACAAATATAAGATACATCTACGGATACGGATACCCAAGGGACGGCAAACTATACAAAAGGCGATGCCATGTTGATATATGTGCCTCGCAGCGAGTCCAGCTCAGAGCCTCAGATCCTGTGTGTCCTGTGTCCTCTGTGTGGCGCGCGGCGAAAATCAAGGCGAGTTGCCCCGCTGAGAGACATGGCTGCTTCCTGCTGCTGCTGCTGGCCAACAATTGCACTTACGGTTAGACGGTTAGACCAGAGTATCTATCGAGCATACATAGTCGGCTCCCGGGCGTTGTAGGCCCCGTTGTCTAGGCCAAAAACCCACGGATGGATCGATCGTACAGCTGTTCGGTCAAACAATGTGGCCATAATTTTTTGTTTGTAACAAAGTCAAACACAAAACAAAGCAGCAACTAAATTTAATTAGCTCGTCAATTGTCTCACATCGACATCAGGCACCTTCGATAGGTACATATTTATTGTAGATGTTGCAGGCAAAAAAAAATAACCAGGTCAGTTTTGATTAGGCGACCGCCCAGCAATTGAGACCAGGTACACAAAACAAAACAAGCATCGAGTACCGCTCTTTGGGGGCATTTCAAGTAGGTAACAACAATAACAGCACCAACAACAACACATTTGACACAAGCTAATCATAAAGTTAGCAATCGACCTGCTCTAATCGAGTGCAGCTGAGGATTCACCTGGATTCAACAGCTGCTCAGCTGATTGCCAAAACTGAATCCGTGGCCAGCAAGTATAAATATGCAAAGCAGCCGTCACATCAATCAGTGTGTTCAAAACTCTTTACCCGAAAGAATGCTGGAAAAATTATCTCAAACCGATAGCAATCTGGAATCTGAAGGAATATTTCAGAAACAAAAAGTTTGACTTGAGTTCTTAAGTTAAAAACATTTCGCAACTAAAAAAAATACTGTAAACTGAAATGTTTGGAATTTTGTTTCAGTTACGGTAAGTATAGATATATATTTGTAGTATTTAATTATCAGAGAGATAAAGATAATACTATAACTTTAATATATTGCTTTATATCTAACAATCTGTATACCAATCTGAAAACTGAAGGAATATTCGGAAAAAACGTTTGAGTTGAGTGTCTTAGTAAAAAAATAATTCGCAACTTAGCTAATCATTTTCATAAATATTTTGATCTCTTTTGACAATTTTTCAAACACTTAAGAAAGAAGAGTTTTACAGACATCAATACATATCTACTTAACTGTAAGCTGATGATATATTCGGAAGATTGTTTGGGTTAAGGTAAGCATATGAGTCTAGTAAAAAACTTTTCGTATTTTAGCCCAATATTATTGTAATCATTTTTGATTTCTCTTAAGCTTAACCATGCTTTATGCATTTTATTTGTTTAGAAGATATTATATTAGTTGTAGCTATTCATATGCATTCTGAAGGAATATTCAAAAAGATCGTCGAAGCTAAGTTTCACAGATTACAACTTTCTGCTTTTATTAATCAATTTTCGTAATCATTTTTAACTTTAATGGGAAATTTGAAAAAACAGTTTTAAGTATATTTAAATTTGTTATGTACATATTGTGTATCTTATGGTATATTCGCATTATCACTTCAGTTGTGATGAGTAATATACATAGTTGAATAATTTATCAGAGAAAAATTTAACAGCTGCATATAACTAAAATTTTTAATGTATTAAGAGTATTATTTTCTGTCTTTTAAATTGCAAAATTTCATCAATCTCCTTATTTCATTTTTGGATTTCAATGAAATTATTAATATCCATTATTTGCTACTAATTAATGCTAAAACTCGTAAGCAAATAATTAGCAGTGCACAACTTTTATGAATAAATGAATCAGAAATTCATTAAAATTGTTTAATGTGACAGTGTGAATTATACTATACCAAAAGATAAAAATGTCCAGTATATCAATATATTGTTGGCTTAATTTATTAATGCGTATACTCCCAAACTAAGCATACAACTTTAACTAACTTGTTAAAAGATATGGATTAAAATGGTTTTTATTTCGTCTAATTTATGTTTTGTTTTAATTTAGCAATTCAAGATATTAATGTAAATTTAATATAGTTTTTAAACTAATTATTAAGAGCATACAACTTGAATTAGATATAATCAATTAGTTTTAATCAATTGAAACTGTTTTTATTTAAATTTTAAATTAATTTATGTTATATTTTTGAAGGTATGAAATTGTTAGCATAATGATTAAATAATTCAAAATATTAATGTAAACTTAATATAATTAATGCACTGAGTATTTAAAAAATATGAAATAATTCTAATGTTTTTGATTAAATGTTGGACTGTTATTTGTATTCAAAAAGGGTTTTGATTATGGAGTTTCTAGGATCGGAGAGAATTGGAGCAAGCCAATATCAGCATACTTTGCGGCGTCGAGGCTTTTGCTTTAGGCCTGGCTTATAGACAGGTAAGTAAGCTTAAAAGCCTGCTCAAGGTCGTTCGTTGGGGACAACGCAAGAGAAAGAGAGAGAGAGAAAGAGGGAAGAGGGAAAGATAGCAAGACCACGAAAGAGTGCCACTCACTGTGTGAGTGCGAGAGAGAGAGGCAAATGTTGCCTTGGGGCAGGCGCACGATGAGTAATGTCGGTCGGTTTGTCGGTGCGTCAGGTAGTAGAAACTGCGCAACGGACACAGTTTCTATGAGAGCATTTTGAGTGAAATATTTTCATTGGGCGAGTCAAAAATGAGCCTGTTGCCTATCGGACACAGCGATGGCGACACACACACACAAACACACACACACATACACACAAACACACAGTCGAACAGGGACCGGCTTACAAAAAAGTGCTCGGCTAGCTGGTTGGTCTGCCTTTCGTTGGCGTTCGTTGGTCGAAACGAGAGATACACACACACACACACACACATACACAGGTATACAGTGTCTTTGAGCGGGGCTGGCCCAGGCAACTCTCGATCAGGCCTGTAAGGCAGGCAGGCAGACAGGCAGCCAAGTATGAGCAGGCAGACAAATGGACATGGACTTGCAGGCAGCGCTGCCTCACACACACACACACACACTTACACACTCACGCACACCACTGGCAATACCAATAGATTCAGAGTCAGACTCTCGACCCGGTCCGGTCCGGTCCGGCCCGTTGCGGGTCTTCAGTCTTTCAGTTTTCTTTAACATACCGTTCGTTTTTCACATGGTCTTTTGGCTCTGGCTCTGACTGACGTCGCGTCGCGTCAGTCGCTTCGGTTTCGGTTATCGGGTCTCCGGTGTCTGGTCTGCTTCTGCT
The DNA here is from genome assembly GCA_037043435.1 of Drosophila suboccidentalis. Taxonomy (NCBI): domain Eukaryota; kingdom Metazoa; phylum Arthropoda; class Insecta; order Diptera; family Drosophilidae; genus Drosophila; species Drosophila suboccidentalis. The sequence goes on along the minus strand of JBAMBK010001066.1, from coordinate 1,201,738 downwards.
TCTGCCGCAGCGACCGCCGCTGCCGCTGCTGCTGCTGCTGCCGCTGCTGCTCAACAAAGAAAGCTGGTCGAATTCAGCACAACTTTTGGTTCAGTTCGGTTTTGTGCCTGGACGTGAACAGTAGTGTCCGCGAGAAGTGTTCTTCAGACATCTTCTTAAATACAAACAGCAGCCAAGAAATTATCAACTGAATCTGTCATTAGCATCTAGAATCCAAGAAATACTTTTTGTTCAAGTGCTCAACGTGTGTTTTACCCCACAATAATAAATGTGCTGAATTTAAAAAAATTATAAAAATAAAAAACATAATATAACAAATAAATAAAAAGAACGCGAAAAAAAAACACTGGATTATATTGCAAATTGTTTTTAACAATTTTTGTGGAAGCCTTTTTCAACTATTATGTGGTGTGTGTATTAGTTTTGTTTTGATCTATTTGATATTATAATACAATTTTATTGCATTTTATAGTACTTTTGGGCTTGAAAGCATATTCGAAACATTTTCCAAAATATTCAATTTTTTTCACTGAGCTGCGCATGCGCAACATTTGTGCTCAAACACACTTGTGGAATCCTTGTGCAAAGGATGTTCTGGAATACATTTTATGCACAAATACATATGCTGACAGTTTTGATATTCCCTTCAAGATTCGAATATGATTTCAAGATTTGAGTTAACTGTTATAAATTCAGAGATTTTTGTAAAATAAAAAAAAAGCGGATAATTTGAACGCACAAAAAAAATGTTACAAAATCTAACAAAATTTTTGAGATACAAGCAAGTTGCATTGCTGTTGCATTTGCATTGTTGAATGAAACGGAAGTCCTGTTGAATCTTACATATTACAAGCCAGCGACAACAATTCTTGCCATGTTAATCACTTGATATTCATTGTGTGTGTGTTTATTTTTCCTCTTTCTGTTCTCTTTTGCATTTTGCCAAACACACGATCTTTTTTTTTTTTTTTGGGAATATTTTTTTGTTTTACAAGCGATATTTCGATATTTTGCAATTTTTGGCAATAAACTTTATTTTTTTGGCCCAATTGAACACACACGATCAAAAATCCAATAAAATCGAAAAATTATTAAATATATATTGCAATAGACAACAATATATATACATATATATTCTTCATTCCTCCAATCAAATCAAATCAAATCAATAACGCATATAAAAATATATTGTTATCTATCAATCGAATCAAATCTAAACAGTTGTTGGTTGCCATTGCGCTGCAACCAAAGTTAAAGGCAACAAGACGGCAACGGCAACAACAAGGACAACGCCAGCGACGGCAGCGAACCAGCCCATTAGTAGACGGAGTCGGAGTCGGAGGACCCAGCAGGATCATCATCCCATCGTGCATCGGCAGGACAATGCGGATATGTGGTCCACTCTGCTGTTACCGCTGCTGCTGCTCCACTTCAGCAATCTGCATGCAACCCTCGCCTTTTCCATGGCCCACGGCGGCCTAACGGTCATTGAAGGATCCAGCACCAGCAGCAGCTCCTCCTCCTCCTCCTCCACCACCACCAGCAGCAGCAGCAGCAGCCCCACCAGCTCCACAACAACCACCAGCAGCAGCAGCATGACCGCCTCCAGCTCCTCCTCCGCCTCATCCTCGTCGGCATTTGTGGCGGCCAGCGGTCAGCGGAAGCGTCATCGCAAGCGGAACAGCAGCTGGTATGATTATCGCAACTACAATGAGAATACGACGGCCCTGGAGTGGAT